>CM062295.1:179778874-180378874 GCA_031216915.1 Pictodentalium vernedei
GACGGTCGAAAATAATGAGGTAGGTCCTACGACCCATATTTTGAGGCAAGATTCACAAACTGTGTAGGCTAACTGCATTCGAGCTTGTAATTCTTTGACTGGATAAGTTCATCGGCTGGGTGTGTATTGGAATAACACAAAAAAAAGCAGAGGACTCAATGTTTGTGTTAGAGAGGGTGTGTGAATGTGTTTGTGATGAATGGGAGAAAGGGGGATGGCTGGCAAAATCTATGTTTGGGGACGGGTGGTAAATGCCCTCCACCTTCACCCCCACCCGTAAGCATCGACACTGATCACAAGTTACTGCACTCGACATGAGGTGTTGCGGTTTTTGAGGTTGTAAAGAATGTAGGCTGTGGACATGCTGTATCCAGGGCTGTAGAAAACAAATCACATTCAATTTCACAGTTACGGTGGCTGATTTAGGACACTCAAATATTTATTTTTTTCTCGTTATATCGAGATACCGATCTCGTTATAACGAGATACGATCTCGTTATAACGAGAAAAGATCTCGTTATAACGAGAGAAGAATCTCATTATAACAAGATAGTATCTCGTTATGACGAGAAAACATCCTCGTTATAACGAGAAAACATCTCGTTATCTCGAGATAAAATCACGTGACTCTGATGACCTGAAACATATAGCCCCCATCACCAAAACAGTTTATATATCTCGCGTGTTTTCAATATTCTGGATGTAATACATGGGAAAAACACCTACCCACCCCCCAAGCATCCCAACCATGCCCCTGAAATACCGCTCCTCTCCCTCGCACATGTTGTCAAAGATAATTACGATAAGCGCATATAACTCTCATACCAATAAACACAGAAAATGAGATGGAATTCACACAAACAGATGAAACAACTATAGCGTAATAAACTCACGCCCCCCCCACCCCCGCCCTCTCCCACACCGTATGTGGAACACTTTTTCGACACACGGCACTCAAAACACGACTATAGCCTCAGCCCAAAACAGTGTACATATCTTACGCGTGTGTTTAATACTGTGGATGTAAAACACGGGAAAACACATCTCCTTCCCAAAGCATCCCACCAATGCCCGCGAAATACCCCCCCCCCCCCCCCCTCCTCGCATATGTTGTAAAGGATAATTACGACAAATGTATTTAACGCTCATACTAATAGAACAGGGACGTGAGAAGGTAAAAATATTGGGAGAGGGGTATCAAGGCGGAAATCCATGCAAAAGGGGCGTCCATTGTGCTGGTAGTAGCATGATTCGAGTCGCGCAGTGGCGAGGCGGGGGAGAGCACCAGATGTGGTATCCCCTTCTCATTGGCGGTGGTCCGGGGGGCCCTTCCCTGGGAAAATTTTGAATAATATGGGGGCCAAAACTCGCGTTCTCAGTGATTCTGAGGCCACTGTGACACTATCAATTCGAATTCTCTGCTCGTGTTCGTAAATAGGTTAGCTTCTGAATTTATCCGTTTGGTCAACCTCTATCCGTTTGGTCAACCTCTTCGTTTGTGTTCTGTTTTGGACTGACTTCAAACATCTACACGAGTTTAATCGGGACCATGGGTTAATAATTTTTTGATTTTTTTTTTTGGGGGGGTGTGTGGTAAATATCCCCCTTACATCCCCCCCCCTCCCCGGTTTAACGCCACTGAGAAAGGATGGAAAACAGAAAAATGAGATGGAATTCACACAGACAAATTAAACAACAAAAGCATAATAAACTTACTGCCACTCCTCCACACACAAGGAGAGATTTATTTATTTATTTATTTATTTATTTATTTATTGGAATTTGACGACTCTTTCAGCAGCCAGGGTCATGTCGTGTAATGTAGTTCTACGGGTGGAGGAAGAACCGAAGAATCGGAGAGAACCACCGAGCAGCGGCGAGCAACCGTCAAACTCTCCAACGTACTAACCCAGCAGAATTTGAGTTACATATAGAGTTCTAACGCAAGTTCTAACGCAAGTTGAAGACGACAGTCTTTAGCTTCACAAAAGTGACTTTAAACACCAATAAATAATTAAATAAATTCCCTATACCAGTGATGACTATAGTCGTCATGCTTCATATTCCATGTTCAGCTCAATCTGTCAGTGAACAAAATGAGAAGTTTATTGAAAAACTTAGTGCTGAAGCGGCATGGGTGTGGGGGTGGGTGGGGGTGGGGTGGGAGGGGGACACCCCATCCAATAACATTGACCTCCACCCCACCCCCACAAAAATCAAACTGCCACTTATAATTCCCAAACCTCCCTTCTCTCAAGATGCCCAGAATGGGCCCCAGAGCTTTATAATT
This sequence comes from Pictodentalium vernedei, assembly GCA_031216915.1. Taxonomy (NCBI): domain Eukaryota; kingdom Metazoa; phylum Mollusca; class Scaphopoda; order Dentaliida; family Dentaliidae; genus Pictodentalium; species Pictodentalium vernedei. The sequence continues at coordinate 179,781,165 of CM062295.1, forward strand.
TGAAAAAAAAATCACCCCCCGGACCCCACCAATGGGAGGGCGTACCTCCCAAACTCTCCGTCCCCTGCCTCAAACCTCGAGACATGCTTGTGGTATGTCGTTCTCGACCCTCGCGATATTACTGCCCCCTCCCCCCCCCCCCCCCCCCCCCCCCCCCCCCAACACACACACAATTTGGGATCCTAGCTCTACACAGTAAAAAACAATTTTCTAGAGCTTCAGTATTCATGCATTGCCTTATTGTTATATTATGGACACCATTTAATTCTATTTCTAAGAAGTGCACAAGTTATCAGTATACCGTATATATTGGCCTAATCATGATAACCCTTTTACCCACCTCAGCGACACAAACCGTCCGTGTAATATACAAAATTCGCCACTCAAAATTTATGTTCATAATTTTTTCTCCCAAACCATAGTTTATGATATCGCATCGAAAAGAGCTCGACGAGCTCGTTCAAATGAGTGTCATAAGCCGTTTAGTTTGAAAGAAAAAAAATGAATTTCATTTATTATTTTTTTTTGTGTAAAAATAATTGTGGGCCTACTGTTGTCTTCAACTTGCGTTTGGTAAAAGGTTAATGACGCCATAATGTGTTCCCACGACAAACATGTACAGCTACCTACTATATAATTATGAGAGCGCGGTAGCTCATTTGTTAGAGTATAGAGCTTGAAACATAGAGATCGACGGTTCGATTCTGACCCGCGCTGTGTCTTTAGGCAAGACACTTAATCCCAATTGTCCACGTGGCCTGATGTGAGGTCACGGTGGCATTATGTGCTAGGGCGTACTGCACGTCGATGATGCACGTGCCTTCAACCGCTCTAACTCTAATTCTGTCGGGTTAGTATGTTGGAGAACTTGGCGGTAGCTCGCCGCTGCTCAGTGGTTGTCTCCGGTTCTTCCTCCACCAAGGGAACTACCCTGCATGACATGCCCCTGGCTGTTGAAAGCGTCGATAATAAATAAATCTCTCCTTGTGTGTGTTGGTGGGGGGGGGGGGAGTAAGTTTATAAGGCTATAGTTGTTTAATTTGTCTGTGAAAATTCCATCTTATTTTCTGTTTTTCATCCTTTCTCAGTGGCGTTAAAACCGAGTAGGGGGGGGGGGGCGGTAGGGGGTATTTACCACCCCACCCCACCTCTTCAATAAAAAAAATTATTAACCGATGGTCCCGATTAAACTCGTGGAGATGTTTGAGGTCAGTCCAAAACAAAACACAAACGAAGAAAGTTAACCAAGCGGATAAATTCAGAAGCGCGCCTAATTATGAAACGAGCCGTGAATTCGAATTGATAGTGTCACAGCGGCCTCAGAATCACCGAGAATGCGAGTTTTAGCCCTCAAAGTTTTCAAAATTTTCCTGGACGCCCCTTTTGCATGGATCTCCGCCTTGATACCCCTCTTCCAATATTCCCTGTCCTTGTTCTATTAGTATGAGCGTTAAATACACTTGTCGTAATTATCTTTTATAACATGTTCGAGGGGAAGGGGAGGTATTTCGCGGGCATTGGTGGGATGCTTTGGGAAGGAGAGGGCTAGGAGTGTTTCCCGTGTATTACATCCACAGTATTAAACACACGCGTAAGATATGTACACTGTTTTGGGGCTGAGGCTATAGTCGTGTTTTGAGTGCCGTGTGTCGAAAAAGTGTTCCACATACGGTGTGGGGGAGGGGGGTCAGCGAGTTTATTACGCTATAGTTGTTTCATTTGTTTGTGTGAATTCCATCTCATTTTCTGTGTTTATTGGTATGAGAGTTATATGCGCTTATCGTAATTATCGTTGACAACATGTGCGAGGGAAAGGAGCGGTATTTCACAGGCATGGTTGGGATGCTTGGGGTGAGGGTGGGTAGGTGTTTTTCCCATGTATAACATCCAGAATATTGAAAACACCCGCGAGATATATAAACTGTTTTGGTGGTGGGGGCTATATGTTTCATGTCATCAGAGTCACGTGATTTTATCTCGAGATAACGAGATGTTTTCTCGTTATAACGAGATGTTTTCTCGTTATAACAAGATCTTTTCTCGTTATAACGAGATACTATCCCGTTATAACAAGATCTTTTCTCGTTATAACGAGATGTTTTCTCGTTATAACGAGATCGTATCTCGTTATAACGAGATAAAAATAAATATTTGAGTGTCCTAAATCAGCCACCGTACACAGTCCAACTATGCTGTTAGAAAATAGAACACTGCAACTTGCAAGGCTTTGTCAGTATGATCTATGTGTACTGTAATGACTAGTAGTGACGTAGAGACTAGAGTAGAGCTTGAATACAGAACAGACAACTTTAGTCATTTTTACGCCACAGCGGAACTTCAAATAAAAACAGAAACAACAACAATAAAAAAAAAAACCTTCCAACGTTAAAAATCATTTTATACCAGGCACATAAAATTTGTAACTTGTAACTGGTTTTCAGAAGGTATTACTGCATGAACATGATGAATTCATGTTACAAGTGACGGAAACAAAGATGATTTTGAAACACGAGTTCTCGGCAACTTTCTTTTCGATGTCACAGAGTGATTTAAAAATAGAAACACTCGTTGATGTAAACAATTCAGCGAGTGCGAAACGTTATTCAAACAGGTCAAACCAGAGAGAAGCGAAAAATTAGTCATTTCACATCTGCTGATAGCACATCGAACTCTCTTGGAAAACAATGAAATCGACGTGTTTTTGTCAATATATCTTTTGTGTGTGTTAATTTTCATCAGAAAATGATGTGTACCTCGAAGTTTTATGACATTAATGTCATCGATTAATAGGAAACATGTAAAGTCATATGGAAACACCCAAACGATTGGATACACCTGAAACTGGTTTGCTACACAATAGACAACACATCTTCTTGAAGGTCAAGAACGTGTGTTGCACTGTTGCCTCAGCTATTTCGTTGGCAAAGAACTGTTCAATTCATGAGAATTCAAGAGAATGCTTTGAGAGTCTGATTCTATCTCTGACATAAAACATTTATTTAGTTATGGCAACCAGTTTTAATTTATTAAATACATTAAATGGGAGCAGGAGAAGTCGGCCCATTGCGAACTCGGCCCCGGAGAAGTCGGCCCCTAGGAGAAGTCGGCCCAGACAATTTCGGAGAAGTCGGCCCATGAGAGAAGTCGGCCCCACAAACTACAGGAGAAGTCGGCCCCTAGGAGAAGTCGGCCCAGACAATTTCGGAGAAGTCGGCCCATGAGAGAAGTCGGCCCCACAAACTACAGGAGAAGTCGGCCCCTAGGAGAAGTCGGCCCAGACAATTTGAGAGAAGTCGGCCCACGAGAGAAGTCGCCCCCATAAAGTACAAGAGAACTCTGCCCCTAGGAAGTCGACCCAGACAATTTGGGAGAAGTCGGCCCCACAAACTAAAGGTTAACATCCGATGGTTTAGGGCAAAAAGTCTGATCACAGGGACCCGGTATCAGTCATTTGATGAAATAAAATAGTGACATGTATACTTCACAATTTGAGATGTATGAAAAAAAGCAGTCAGGTTTTTTTACCATTGAAAATACCAGTACTTAACATTAATTCCTAGAACGCCCACAGGGCTTTCTAGGAACTGATGTTACGTAGTGGTATTATCAGTGATAAAAAGACGTTATTTTACTGCAAACAGAACTAATTTACAGCAATTACAATACACTGATCTATTTCCGTATTTCGCTGTAATGACGATTCAAAACTTCACTATTTGAGATGTATGAAAAAAAGCAGTCTTGTTTTTTTTATCATTGAAAATACCAGTGCTTAACATTAATTCCTAGAACGCCCACAGGGCTTTCTAGGAACTGATGTTACGTAGTGGTATTATCAGTGATAAAAAGACATTATTTTACTGCAAACAGAACTAATTTATTCATTTGGTATATATGGAAGGGCAAACAGGTTCTTTTATGTATTCATGAACTGGTCCACTAGAACGATAGGCCACCGCTAGGCCTAGGTCCTGGACTTTTCTCCAAAGTGCCTGACCCCAATGAAAGCTGCACCCGTGTATAATTACATCTGGGAATACTTTGTATGCCGCACGCCATATGCCCCGCTCAAAGTCTGTTGTGATCTTTTTAAACTGATTGTCAGGAATGAGTTAATTGATGCGTTCGAAAATGGCTTTGTAATCTTTGGTACGGCGGCGTGACGTTAATGCAAAAGCAAGGGGTACTTGTTTGGCGTATTCGCTGTTTTCGTCGCCGACAAATGCATGCCAGCTAAAAAGCTGGTAAAATGGTGGGCGAACTACCTTGATGGTAGCATCACAGTAGATTGATGTAGCATTACTCAAAAGTTGTAATTGATCTGGCATCGAGAACAGAATATGCCGAGCTCCGTCTAAACTGATATCAGCTTGAAGAAAATTGCTCGGTAACCAATCAATTGCTAAGTCAAATGCTATATCTTTCGGTTCAGTAGGACGGCCTTTTTGGCGTTGATAGTTGCTGCTACGGGCTAGATTCAATGGTTTCGGTCGACTAGTTGTTGGTTTCTCAAGTTGAATGTCTGTCGCAAACACATCCTCGACTAGTGAAGTTGCAGAACGAAATATATCACCCTTAGCAAGATGGTGAACTTTCTTGACAATTTTAATTTTTGAAGCCAACCCAGGTTGACCTGGATGGTTGTGGCTTTGTGGCCCAGGTGTAAAGTTCTCCCTAAGTTCTTTCACAGTAGCTTTACATGTATTGTTCTTATTTCTGACAGAGCAGCGCCATATTGGACGGCCTGATTTCTTAGTGTATGAGTAGCCGTGACTGTCTATTAAAAGTTTGCCTGACCGTTGTGAACCGTTGGAAATAATTTCATATGTTATTGTATCTGGCTGACTTAGCAATCCTTTTTATAAGGGTGGGGGCGACTTCTCTCATGGGCCGACTTCTCTTAAGGGCCGACTTTGTTTTGGGCCGAGTTCTCCTATGGGTGACTTTGTTGGGGGCCGACTTCTCTCATGGGCCGACTTCTCTTGTGGGCCGACTTTGTTTTGGGCCGAGTTCTCCTTTGGGCCGACTTCGTTTGGGGCCGACTTCTCTTATGGGCCGACTTCTCTTGTGGACCGACTTTGTTTTGGGCCGAGTTCTCCTATGGGCCGACTTTGTTTGGGGTCGACTTCTCCTGCATTCCATTAAATCAGTGCGTTCCTCGTATGGAAAGAAAAAATAAAAAGCCACGTGTGTTTATAAAACTTATTTGATCAACCCCACAATTTTTATGTTGTTCGTTTTTGACGTCTTTCTCTGTTTTCATTGGATGTCCTGTAAGGTCCCTTTTCGCAGCTCACGGCCCATATGAAGTCAACCTACCAAGTTACAATGACCCTCCATAAATACAACCTGTAGACTGTGCTAAAGGTTTTCAGGTTTTGGGCTTGGGCAGCAGTCACGGATGACAGATCATGACCAAAAGGGACTAGTAGTAGCTATCTGTTCAATATACAATTAACCCTTTACCCAAAATAATGTTCTAAACCAGCCAGTGCTATTCACAATAATTACCATTCAATTTTCATTATTTTTTCATTTTTTCTGTCTCAAAAACATAGCTTATGACCCCTCATTGGAACGAGCTCACTGAGCACATTCCAATGTGGAGTCATAAGCTAGGTTTTTGATGCAAAAATTGAAAATATTTAGTTATTCAAGAATATTGTTGCAAGTTCTGTCTTCCTTTAATGTTAGGTAAAGGGTAACAGGTCAAATTTGTATTAAAGAAGTGGAAATGGTGGCTGGAAGTTACAGGCAATTAACAGAACTATTCAGTTTTTAATATCCAATTAACTCGGCTCCTTTTTAATGTTCATTTCAGTTCTTAGAGTGAAAAATACATACTTGGAGCATCTGGATTAGTGATCGAAGTTGTAGTTCCATCCATCTGTATGATGAGTTTGGCTCCTCTGTCCTTCTCCCTGTGAAGAAGTAAAACATAATTTTTTAACACTTCATCTAAAGCTACAAGGCTTATATTTCATCGAAATTTGAGAGAATCCATTTGGATTCTCGCAAAAATGGTTGCGAGAATCCATACCTGCTATGAGTGTATCAGGATCCCATGAGGCCACCATCACGGGCTGAACCCCTGTTGTATACTGATAACATGTGTTAACCCTTTTCCCCAACACAGTTTTTTAATTTTTAAAATATAAACTGAATTTGATAACTTAAAAAACAAGAGGCCCCAGGGGGCCTGAGGGCACTCACCTGACATGGTAGTCTAAATTTCAAACCAGGGACTTGACTTGAATAAGCTGCATACGCCCCTCCTAAGAAAAGCATATACCAACTAGATGAAGCGATTATTGTGCCAACACAATACACAGGATTTTCAGTTCCTGCACTTTTACGTCCCAAAATTGAGATAAACGCATAAAAACAGATTTTTTTCCCAAACAAAATATATAATTTTTTTTTTCTTCTTAAAACGCATAAAAACCCTAAAAACTAATTTCTGGATTTCGGTCAAAAATTTCCAAAAAAAGTCCCACCCGGACCCCAAATTTTCAGTGTAAACAAAAAAAAAATTTTTGTCTTAAAATTGACCGAAACGCATAAAAAACAAACAAAAAAATTTCCGGATTTTGGTCCAAAATTTCTAAGTCCGGAATGGGGCCCCAAATTTTCAGCCTAAATATGAACCCAGGGACTTGGCTTGAACAAACTTGAGTCTCACCCTCCTAAGGATTCTGAATACCAAATATCAAAAGATTCTTATTGGTAGATCTGAAGAAGATTTTTAAAGAATATTCCTCATACTGCACTAATTTAAACATTTGGGCTCCCATAGAGAGCCCAAATATGGACCCAGGGAAATGATTTCAATAAACTTGTGAAACAATCTTCCAAAGATGTTATATGTGAAATTTGAAAGCTTTTGGAGCAGTGGTTTGGGAGAAAAGTAGTCTTAAATGTTTTTCCCATTACCCACAGTGTTAAAAAATGCTGACTCAGCACTTTTTCAAAAGTCCCCAAAAAGTACCCCATGATAAAACCGATACCAATTTCTTTTTACCATTCCATTCTGTTGGTCCTAAGGAAGCTTCACACCAAATAAGAATTCTCAGTGCTGTGTAGTTTTGGAGATATGGGCGTTTTAATTTTTTTCTATTTTTAGCTCCTGCGGTTCCCATGGGGGCAACAGGAAATAAATTAAGTACTTATGATCCAATAAGCCCTCATATCAAATTTGGTTCAAATCTGCCTCTCAGTTTGGAAAACAGAAATTTTGGGAGTGGTAAAAATTCTTGCCCCTCCCATAACGAAGGCAAATAATGCCTGACAAACTTCTCTTGAACAAACTTGATTCTAAACCTCAAAAGGACTCTGTATACCACATATCAAGTCTCTGCTACTAGTGGTTCATCAGAAGAAGATTTTCAAAAAATTTGGCCATTTTTTCCCCACCCCTCTGCTCAAAATGAGCAGAAATCTAATTTGCATAAAAATCAAAATGCCCCTATATAACCACTACTTACATGAAATTTAATTAAAATGTGGCCAATGGTTCAGGAGAAAGAGGCTCAAACACCATCTTCACGCAGGATGACGGATGGACAACAGACGAAGAGTGATAAGAAAAGCTCACCCTGACTTTCAGTCAGGTGAGCTAAAAAACAATATTTACCAATAAAACATTACAAATATGGATGTCATTGGAACTGGCCCCTCAAGCCAGTTCCGATGATAGCCATATCTGTACAGTTTCATTGACAAAGTGTCAGGATATTTCAGGTCATGTTAGCCTTGGTTAATTTGTTGCCACCATGTTTCTTAAAGGGTTAAATTGACTCAATTCTTTTCATGCAAATCCTAGCAAACATGGATTCTTGCTAACCTTGTTGCGCGTATCTTTGCATAAATCGATTCTTGGATTCTCATCGAAATATAAGCCCTGAACTAGGAGTCATAGTAGGGCCTGGCAAAGCTTTGAAATTTGATTTCATTCAACATCATCCTGATGATTCAATTCAATTCAAGCTGATTCAAAAATGTTTGAATCATGAAGGTGTTCTCAAAATCCTAACTGGTGTCGTCTTTTGAACTTTTCTTCTGTCAGCAATCTCCTATTAGGAGATCTCAGATAACAGAACAGTTCAAGGAGGTTCTGCTTCTGACACAACTTTGATTTCATTCTGGAATATTCGGTGTTTTTGATTTTTGAATTTATCACTGCATGCAATACTTGAGCGAAGACTCACAATATTTACCACTGCAAGAAGTGGAGCTGGGTGTTTTTTGTTTGTTTTCTGGTTCAGTTCCAGTTTTTGCAGAAAACTGGAAAAGCAAACTTTAAGACCCAGCAAAAACCGGCTAAACTGTTTTACTGTGTTTGTGCATAAACTGATCAAACTATCTTACTGGGAGGGAACTGGACTAGTGGTCCCTATGGACTTTCGTCACTTGGTCTACAAGCCAGAAAATAAACAGACTGTCATCTGCAAAATGAGGTCCCCAGAGGGTGAATTTAGTGATGCTACCCTGCACAGCAGGGTAGCATCACTACATTTACCCAGTGTGAACCTCAATCTGTATCAGGGTTTCAAAACTAAACAGAAAGAAGTTCCCAAAGGATAAATTGGCCCAATGTATGGGATAGCATCATCAAATTCACCCCCTGGGAACCTTATTCTGCAAATGTCAGACAGCCTATTTTCAGGCCTGTTGGTCTATCTGGCAAAGAGTGAATGCATCATGTTTTCCATGTCACCTTTTCTCCCACATTGACTCATCAATCAGTCAATAAGGGAGAAATGTGATAATGAGAAAACAACATAGATTAGATGATCTTTATTCATTTTTACCCTAATTTATGTTTTTATTCTGACTCAATAGGCTTAGCAACTGATCCCCTACAACCCCTAAGAATGATCAAAGGGAGGGAAGTTAGGCTGAACCCAATGAAAACATTTACAGACAAGGCTTTTTGTGGTGAGTGGAGTGGTACAAACTAGTGTAGATTTTTGCCGAGTTAAGGAGAGTGAAGTGCTGTTTACTATATGTTCTGAACACATAGAAAAGCTGAAATAAGCCGAACGGAAACCAAAAATCGAATTTGAAATCAAAACCACCCAGCTCAAGAAAAAAGATGCAACATCTACAAATTGAAGAGTATGAGATTCGATTATGGATTTGATTTGATTCAAAATCCTCTGCCTGATTCAATTCAACCCCAAATTTTGCAGTCACAATATTAGAGCTGGATGGTATTGAAGCTTCGGGTTTGGTTTCAGTATTTTGGGTGGGATTTACCCTGGTTTCAGTATGGTATTTCATTTTTATACAGATATCAATACCTATTGGTATTTACAGTATACAGCCAGAGTCTGCTTTAGAATGATCACATTCAACAATCAAATCTTGATTATAAGACACAGTAAATTTAATGAACAATGAATGTATTATTTGTCAAACTGTTGTAAATAACACAAGTACTTACCACTGATCATTTATTTATTTATTTATTGGTGTTTAAGGTCACATATTTTTGCACAATGGCTAATCATGACTACAACATGAGTATCAACTCAAGACCAGGGGTGAGTGTTAATAAGCCATGTTGCCCATTTTAGAGAAGAGGGTTAGCTCCTCCCAAGCATTGGAGACTGGGTCCTATTTTACCAGTAAAACAGAGCCTGTTTACCACAGTGAACAGGCACTTCTTCACTTCCCGGGGTTCCTGTGGGACATCGATCATTTGATGTAAGCTTGTGGAGCTCTTGTCAAAGAAGATATAATAAATTAAATCCCTGTTTTGGATGTAAACTGGCCAAATAGATCTATAAACAGAGGGAATTTGATGTATATCAGGCTAATTTCTCGACATATTACAAGATTTTTTATTGATTTGACAAGAGTTTTCTCTATAACCTCTATAAAACAAGAGGCCCCAAGGGGCCTTAATCACTCACCGGCCAAAGTGGTTCAAAGAAGTATTTGGGGTCACATTCAGTTAGACATGGTTCATCAACACTACAAAGGAATGAAGTCATGAGAGGCAAATTTTATGGAAAAATACTAAGGAATGGATTTGAACAAACCTGAACCTAACATGCCCCCCCCCCCATCACCCCACCCCTGCCCATAGAGCCCAAATATTAAGCCAAAGACTCAAATTGAACAAACTTGAATCTGATCCCCCTTGAGATGTCATATACCAAATAGGAAAGAATTCTGACTGGTAGATATGAAGAAGGTTTTTAAAGACATCACCTCACATTGCACTAATTTAAACTTTGGGCTCAAATAGGGAGCCAAAATATTAACCCAGGGTCCTGATTTGAACAGACTTGAATCTGACCCACCTAGAGATGTTGTATACCAAATATGAAAGGATTCTGATTGGTGAATCTGAAGAAGATTTTAAAAGAAATTCCCTCATATTGCACTTACCGGGTAGTTAAAATTTAGGCTCCCATAGATAGCCCAAATTAATAAACCTGGGACCAGGTTTGAACAAACTTGAGCCTTACCCTCCAAGAGATGTTGTATACCAAATATGAAAGGATTCTGACTGGTGAATCTGAAGAAGATTTTTAAAGAAATTTTCTTATATTGTACTAAGTTAAAATTTCGGCTCCCATAGGGAGTCCAAATATTAACCCATGGACTAGGATTGAACAAACTTGAATCTAACCCTTCTAGAGATGTTGTATACCAAATATGAAAGCATTCTGACTACATGGTCTGAAGAAGATTTTAAAAAGTCGGAATAGGACCCAAAATTTTCAGGCTATAAATTTTATTTTTTTTCCATCTCAAAATTGAACAAAACACATAAAAATCCCCTAAAAATTGTCTGAATTTTGGTCAAAAATTTCGTAGTCCAAACCTGACCCCAATTTTTTTTTTTCATCTCAAATTTGAACAAAACGCATAAAAAACAAATTTTTTTTTTTCAAAATTTTGGTCCAAAATTTCCAAGTCTGAACCGGACCCAAAATTCTCAGGCTAAAATTTTTTTTTTTTCATCTCAAAATTGAACAAAACGCATAAATTTTTTTTTTTAAATTCCGAATTTTGGTCCAAAATTTCCGAGTCGGAACCGGACCCAAAATTTTCAGGCTAAAAATTTGGGGGAGTTTTCGTCTCAAAATTGAACACAACACATAAAAAATCCAAAACAAATTTTTTTTCTCGATTTTGGTCAAAATTTTCTAAGTCCAAACCAGACCAATAATTTTCAACCCAGGGACCCGATTTGAACGAACTTGAATCTGACCCCTCCTAGAGATGATGTATACCAAATGTTAAAGGATTCTGGCTGGTGGATCTGAAGAAGAAGATTTTTAAAGAAATTTTCTCATATTGCACTAGAGATGATGTATACCAAATATGAGAGGATTCTGACTGGTGAATCTGAAGAAGATTTTTAAATAATATTCCATGCATTGCACAAAGTTAAAATTTGGACTTCCATAGGGAGCCCAAATATTAACCCAGCAACTCGATTTGAAGAAACTTGAATGTGACACCCCCCCCCCCCCCCCCTCCCCTATAGATGTTGTATACCAAACATGAAAGGATTCTGACGGTGGATCTGAAGAAGAAGATTTTTAAAGAAATTTCCTCAAATTGCAACAAGTTAAATTTTGGACTCCAACAGAGAACCCAAATACTAACTCAGGGACCCAATTTGAACAAACTTCAATCTGACCCCCCCCCCCCCCCCCCCCCCCCCCCTAGAGATGTTGTATACCAAATATGAAAGCATTCTGACTGATGAAGAAGATTTTTAAAGAAATTTCCTTATAATTCAGTAAGTTAAAATTTGGGCTCCTACAGGGAGCCCAATTATTAAAATCCAGGGACTCGATTTGAAGAAACTTGAATCTGACCCCCTATAGATGTTGTATACCAAACATGAAAGGATTCTGAATGATGGATCTGAAGGAGATTTTTAAAGAAATTTCCTCAAATTGCAACAAGTTAAACTCTGGGCTCCAACAGAGAACCCAAATACTAACTCAGGGACCCAATTTGAAGAAACTTGAATCTGACCCCCCTAGAGATGTTGTATACCAAATATGAAAGCATTCTGACTGGTGGATCTGAAGAAGAAGATTTTAAAGAAATTTCATCATATTTCAGTAAGTTAAAATTTGGGCTCCTACAGGGAGCCCAATTATTAACCCAATTATTAAAGAAATTTCCTCAAATTGCAACAAGTTAAACTTTGGGCTCCAATAAAGAGCCCAAATCTTAACCCAGGAACTCAATTTGAACAAACTTGAATCTGACCCCCCTAGAGATGTTGTACAACACATATGAAAAGATTCTGACTGGTGGATCTGAAGAAGAAGATTTTTTTGAATTTTTGAACAAATTTATGAGTGCTATCAGAGTTATGCCCCTTCTGGTGCCCCCTGTGGGCACACCATGTTTGTTTGTACAAACTTGAATTGGCATATGATAAGGAACATGCACACAAAATTTGGTTCAATTTGGTCGAGTAGTTTGTGAGGAGAAGTCGATAATGTAAAGTTCACGACGGATGACGACGACGGACAGCAAGTGATAAGTTAAGCTCCCTTCGGTGAGCTAATAAACAAATACAATGGACAGGTCAAATTTATACTGAAGATATGGTAAATGGTTTTGTGTTTGGAAGTAATATTCAATTAACAAGGTTATTCAGTTACAAGATATCCAATTGAGTGGGCTCTACTCCACAGTGTACTTAAAAATAAAGACTTAATGATAATTCAGTTTCTATTCAGTTCAGAAATATTTCATACCCGTAAACAAGAACACAGACTAGTTTTATGTCTTTCCTACTGCACAAATACTAAAAAACAGTATTGTGGAGTTTCTGTCTTACTGTGATCTTAATTTACAACCATTACACCCTCAAATTGGTTATTAGTCTCTGTGAGCCCCTACTCCACTGAGATGGTAGAAAAACTACGAAATTTGATTTGATTTAAAATTGTCTTCAATTTAAGTTGTGTTGATTCAGAAATTTTCAAATTTTCGGGATGTTCTTAAAATCCTACCAAGAGTCTCTTCTTCAACTGTTCAAATATCATCAGGTCTCCTGTACAGGAGACCTGATAACAGAAGACTTCAAGGAGGTACTGCTTTCCTTTCCAAAACTGCTTTTATTCCATCCTGGAATTTTCGCTCATTATCTGGATGAGTGCTAAAAGCCATGATCATGGCTCTCATGAAAAGTGCTGAAAGCTACTTTAGTGTCTTTACATTCTAAGAATTAGCTTGTTGTTTGCTACGCAGTAGAAAAAAAACATGTCTATGTAAACTTTTGTTACATTTTATTGGAGAGTGAGAGCAGGCACTCTCCAATAAATTGCAACAAAACAATTCTTTTTGGACTAAATCGTACTAATCTAAGACACCCCATGCTGATGGCATGGTATCTTGGGGAAAAAAATACTCATGTTTAAGGTCCTGCGAATATTCAAGATTCAATTTGATACCATACATCTGCTTTGACATCGATCATGAATCAGTCTCAAGATTCAATTTTTTGCTAATTTCAATTTGTTACATTCCCAACAAAAATTGGATAAAATTGTCATTAGAAATTCATGTAGACTCAATTCCTATTTAACTGAGTTATTGACAATGTTTAATTGTTAGGTAAGTAGTGAATTTTGGTCAGAACATTATCCATAGTTTTAGTTTTTGAGGGCTTAACTTGTTACTGTACACGTTCTTAAGAACATGAACAGTAACAAGTTAAACCTTCAAAAACTAAAACTATGGATAATAGGCCTACATGAAGCTAGCTGTTTCAGCAAAGCTGCTGCAGAGAATATTTATTTATTGGTGTTTAAGGTGTTCACTCAGTCTTTTAAGGGTCATCACAGTGTTCCGTAACTTTCTTTTGGTGCAATATGAAATAACTTGTTTTTTAAGATTCGATTCGAGATTTGATTTAATATCAATATCAGAGACACGATACAATTCGAGATTTGATAAAAAAAAAATTTGTTATTCGGAGAACCCTACTCATGTTAGAAATCACCTTTGAAAAATAATTTAGCACTCTACCAGTTAACTGACTTATGCAAAGAGACACGTCAAGGTGAATACAATACTTGAGTGGAGACTGTCAATATTTACGATTGTAAAAAGGTGCAATATTTAAAATTTTAAGAGCTGTGAGATTCATCTAGATTGATTTGATTCAAAATCCTCAGACTGATTTGATTTGTGATTCAAATTGTCCTGAAATTGGAGAATCACAGGTCCCTACTAGACAGGCCTGGATGAGACCAGTTCTCAAATTGACAATACTATTTTCTACCTTTAAGCTTTCTGTATCATTTGAGAATGACATATGCCATGCTGGTAACATCAACGGGGCTGAAATTTTTTTTTTCAAAACCATTTCTTGCTTGGTGTTGTATGAGCGACAGCATAATTTTACATGGTCATTCATTCATCATACACAAAGTACAGAAAATTAGGACTGAGTTCATAGACAGAAAATTGCGATATGCCATGACCTTAGTGGTTCTCCAATAAAGTTGAATTGTCTCAAGGCCAAAATGTCCAAAAGATGGCCGTTCATTTGTCATCAGGTGACATATAGAAACCTAGAGAAAATTACTACTGAGTTCATACCACAGGCACAGAGAGAATCTTGCAATGATATCACTTTATTCTCTAATCCAGCTGAAATGTCCCAAGGCCAAAACATCCTGCGTGAAACAACCCTGGGTTCAACAAGTCATTCCAATGAAGAGTCACAAATTTGTTATGGAGGTAAATACTGAAAAACTAATCATATTTGAAAGTCAATTTATCTGAATAGCATGGGCCAGATATGGCCGATATATTAGGGGAAGGGTTAAGGCTATGATGTATTTTAATTGTGACACGGAGTTGGAAAGATCTCAGGAAGCCCTTAATTTCTAATGGTTGATCAAAAATTTCATGAGTATTCAAAAAGTTGATGTCCCCATTCTAGAAGGTATCGTGGCCCTAAAAAGTTATGTGTAATACAATTACAATACAATGCATGGTGAGTGGATTTTCTGCTCGTGGATCACTGGGTACAATTCACCTGTCCATGAACTGTAAATTTGTAAGTGCTTCTTGTGCTTTGTTCTCAGATGTAGAAACCATAAATATCCATGTGTATTAGTAATAATCAAATCTCCTTCTACAGAATAAGTTGTTTCCTTCATCCTTTAAAAAAAGCCTTCACCCAACACACAGGATATCAAAATTTATTATTTCAATTATTGTTTTTTCAAATGTTTCAAAAAATTAAAACAAGAGCAACGTGAAGCGTGGCATATGCTCCCGCCGGTGTCATAAAAGAGTAGACAAGTCTCTCTGGGGCATAACCAAAATCAAAAGGAAGCTTCCTCTAGACACCAACAATGCATCACAAAAAATAAAATTGAATTGAGCCAGCATTCATTAGTTATTGGACGGAAACCAAATTCAAGATGGCTGCCATGAAAGCCATAATGAATTCGCCAGTGGTGACCATCTTGGTTCAGCTGACTGGTCTAAAACTGAAAGGAAGCTTTTTGTAGACACGAACAATACATAATCAAACAAGAGGCCCCAAGGGACCTTAATCGCTCACCTCATGAAGTGGTTCAAAGAAGTATTTTGGGTCACATTCAGATAGTCATGGTTCATCAACAGTACAGATAATGAAGTCATGAAATTATTCATAACTCTAGTGTCCATCGTCATCGTTACATAATGCTCCCAAGAGGTTCTCGGGGGCATAAAAAGACCATCTCATTTGACCTCTTCTTGGAATGTGCTTGACAAGCTTGTTTCAGTGGGGGTCAGAGGCAGCGGAGCCAGGGGGCACATGCCCCTCCACTTTTTTCCACAGATATGTTTCGCAGCTACACATTGAGTTAAAATGGGTGCATGCAAACATGTCAATATACAGGCATTCCTGTAACATTATTTGCATATTTGCAAATCCAAACAATATTTAACCAAAGAATCCCACCTTCGGTCACTTTGGCCCATTTTTTCTACTTCAACTATCTTCCAACCCGAAGGCTGGCGAGAATATTTACTGACATACGATTGGAACCTTTCTCATACTGGGTCGAACCATGGTAGCATTGTAAATTTGTGCCCCTCCACTTTTATCGACCATCCACCGCCTCTGTGAGGGGTAACATATATGGTTTTGTTTATAAATTTTTTGAAAATATATTTTTTCAACTGCTTATTTTGAAAATTACGCAGACAGAGGAAGCTGATTTGCTACCTTAAGGGTTAAATACTATATCTATATTATAGTAACTTGGGACCCTAATTGTAGTAGTCTCAGTGAAGTTAATTATAAACACTGAATTACTATATTTATTTGTAGTTGTTATAGGTCAATTTCAACATGCTATGAAGTCAAATCAATTGCTTATACATGTCAAGTTAAGCCAATTTTTTAGACTTGTGCTGCTCAATTTACAGAGCATCCTCCCCAGACATTGATTACAGAGTCCTATTTAATAACTAAAACTGAACTTGTTTAATAATCACAGTAAACAAGCATTGCTCCACATTCTGGGAATTCCAAAGGGAAATGAATAATGCCTTTATAAAATATTACCTTTAAAAAAAAAGGCCAACATGCTTTAATAAACAAGTATACGGTTGAGTCAAGATGATTGGTAGAGTTTACCTAACGAATCGATCAAATCGGCCCTCGTAATTTATAAATTAAGCTGTTGAAACAAAATTATTTTTCAAAAAAATACAACAAAGCCATATCATGTGAACCCTCATTAGAAGAAGCTCATTCCAATGAGGGGTCACATGATATGGTTTTGTTAAAATTATTTGAAAAATTTGGAATAAAAAAATTTAAAATAAAAAAAAAATTGAAACTGTGTGTGTCGCGTAAGGGTTAAACTAACATCTGTTGTCAGGATTTGATCAGATACATTTGCTTTAAAAGAATATGTTGGACACCTGTAGGCCCTCTCCCCAAAATGCTGACAGATCTTTAAAGTCCTGCTAAATAGTGAAGGTAAATGCTGTGACCAAATAATATAACTGTGCCCAAATTATGCGGTGTTTAAAAAATATTTGTACAGTTTGGCAGATTTCAAACTATATATCATGTTTCGCTGATGCATGCAATTTTGTTTAGGGCATATCTATCAACTCAAACAATGCAATAGGTAAATGAGTTTTAAAAACCACAGAGTTTGTCAGTGAAAGGTAATCTCTGTCATATGTTATACAACACTGTCCATGCAGATTGCCTTTCACTGGGAAACCCTGAATGAGCCTGTACAAAAAGAATTGAGATCCAACATATTCACATTTGTGGCATTTTCTATTATGCACTATGCATAATTTATTTTAAATAGGATTGACAACGGAAAAACTAAAAGTAAACTTGAGCCCAAAGAGGAGAACCAATAATAATAGTGAAGACCTATAACAAGATGCTATAAACTATGATTATATGGGGAAAAAACCTGAAAAAAAATATGAAACAGTGAAGAGAATAGAAGGCAAGAAAATCTGTGCTTTTCTCTCTTATCAGGTTAAAATACGGCCCGAGTCCTGCTTATGGAAACATAAATTTCAACATTTGATGCCATGTAAGAGGATGTAGGTGAGATGCTGGTCAATGGACTTCAACAATACACTGACATGCTCAATTAATGAGACAACAGAAATGCTTCACAAGCTAAAATTGTATTTATTACCCAATGTATGAAAATGAACAGCTTCACCATTTACCTTACATACCAATCAATTCAGACTTCTGGGCTGAATAATTCCACACATCCACTTGCTAAGGCAAGTAGACAGACACTGGTGCAGGATGAGTCAAAAAGCATATTCACTCGTCTGTCTCAGTGAGTGACAAATTCCAGTATCAAAGCCTATGAAGTTTCTGTTTTCTTTTTGAAATAAAATATTCAAACTTAAATCAGTTGTTATTTTCTCATTTTAGGTGTGTACAAAAACAAACATTTTCATTCTTGGCCATGGTTATTTGTGAAGAATGTTGCAATACATCTATAGTGAAAAGTGGAATCTTGTTAACTGAATAGCAACTTTGCCAGTGAAAATTATTCAACTAAGGCTACACAAAGTAGATCTCCTGTTTCTCAGGCCATTATTTGAAAAATTGCATGCGGGCGAGCGGTTTTTTATTTTATTTTTTATTTCAGTAATTACTTCTTTGCATCAAAAGTTCATGTTCTTGGTTCAAGTTTTAGGCCTCATAATCTACAGAATAGCATGGTGGTGGTGTATTTCATACCTTGAGTGCAAGAAGGCTTTGCAATGCTAAAGCATTGCAAAGCCTTCTTGCACTCAAGGGACAAATTCATCAATTTTTTAAACTTGGGTAAAATATCAGACATAAACCATTTAATTTTTATTTTCTTTTAAGTTTAACTTGGTTATAAAAAGAGAGCATGCGACAGCCAAAAGGCCCATGCGGGAGGGCCTGAGAAACAGATTTTTTATTTTTTTAGGCCTAACAGGAAAATTTATTTAACAGAGATTAACAATTGGTCACTTTCCTGTATTTTGGAGATAAACTATGCATACACTCATACATTATATCTTGTCTATTCGTTGGTATTTAAGGTCACATATTTCTGCACAATGGCTAAGAGTTACTGCAACATGGATATAAAGTCAAGTCCAGTCAATCGTTTATACCCATGTTGCCCATTTTAGAGGATTTCCACCCCAAGCATTGGTGACTGGGTCCTATTTCACCAGTAAAACAAAGCTTATTTACCACATTTAACAAGCATTGCTTCACTTCCTGGGGCTTCCATGGGGTATATCTTTTTGACAGAGCTCCTGGATCCCTGTCAAACAAGAAAAAATAGATTAAATGCCTGCATTGAATGCTGTGAGGCCAAATAGGGCTATAAAAGGGGAAATTTACTGGTTGTCAGGGTAATTTCTTGATATACTACAAGATTCTTTATTCAATTAACAGGAGTTTACTCTATAAACTGCATGCAATTATTGCCAATTAACCGTCAAATTAGTACTGAAGGTATGATTAATTCTTTTGTGTTCATAAATTATGTTCAGTTAACAGCGTTATTCAATAAAGAGTTATCCAATTAAGTGGTCTCAAAAATGCATGCAAATTTAAATAATCTAAAGAATATAGAAAATCAATTTTGAGTTCATACCATATTGGAATGCTACAGTTTGAACTCAATCTTGATTTTCTCAAGCATTCTTCTGCCCTCTTTGGAAAAGGGTCTGTGGCCCATGCCATTTGGGAAAATTTATGTCTTGAGGGCTCCAATTGTGAATTTGTTTTGGAGGGGAAGAAACATACAAAGACTAAAAAAAATTTACATTCGAATTGAACAGAGAACATTGAGAGTGATACCTAAGCAACTGCATGTATACTACAAGTTAGTTTTATAACAAATAGTCACATGGAATAATGATCACCTGAGTCTCTGTGGTCGCTATTAAACTGTACTTGTACTATTGAAGAATAACTTGTCATTTACCACTGAATTCAGACACTTTCTCAGCTTTGTTAGGTAAGTAATTTAATTAATTGTGCATTAACTTTCTGTTGTGTGGGGACTGAGTTTGGGAAATTTCGGGTTGGGAATTGAGAAAAATCATGCCTAAATGCTATTGAGAAAGGGTCCCATGTTCGGCTCCTAAACACCAAAAAGAATCCCTGTTTTCTGTATTTTGTGTCTGGGACAAGTCAGTTGTGTTGTTGGACAAATATGATTTTATTCACTTGTACAGAAGAGCCAGTAGATTTTGGAGAAAAAAATTCAGCTCTGTTCTACCCAATTCTATGTACAACAATTCACAAGATAAAGTGTTACTTTTTCAGTTCATGTATTTTCTCTTCCTTGGATCCTCAGAAGAAAATAAAGAAATTTTCATGGTTATCTCACATTTTGTTTGACTGATACTGTGTATGCATGCAAACATAAGGAGACAATCTTCACAGGAGATCCCAGAAGGCCTGAGGCACTCACCGGTATGTTGTGAATCCAACCTTAAGAGATGCCCTATTATAAACCCACATGAAGAAATACACAAGACACCCACATTAACAATCAATAGAAAATGATTAACAAAAATATATCCACAAGTGATTTCCAACAAAATCATTATTTTACTGTCCAATAACATTTTGAAATGGATTTTGAGAATAATTATGATGAATATATTAAATGCAAATATAAAAGTATTTGTACCAGTTGACACAGGTTGACAGGCCAAAATGTAAGCATTTGAAAAATTTTCTATTTTTAGCACCAAGAGGTCCCACGGGGCTGTGTAGAATTTTTTTTTCTTTTTCGCAGTACATATGACCCAATAATACCACATTCCAAATTTAGTTTAAATTAACCCATCGGTTTGGGAAATTGAAATTTCAGTTGAGGTGCAAAATTGGGTTTTCCCATTGTGAGCCCAAACATTGATCAAGAAACTTTCTTTGAATGACTGAAAGTGTCACCACCAAAGGAAGTTGCACACCTAATATCAAGTCATTTTTGCTGGTGGTTTATGAGAAGATGTTTTTTTAAGAAGTTTCAGGGCACTATCCCCCCAACTAGAGCTGGGTGTTTTTTTTCATTTTCTGGTTTTGTTCCAGTTTTTGCAGTAAACCAGAGAACCAAACCTCAAGACCCAGCAAAACGAATGGTTTTGATAGTGTGTTTTACATACACGGATCAAACTACCTTACTGGGAGTAGAGCTGCACGGTATTTCGATAAACTGATATATACCGGTATTCAAACCAATATCGATTGAATACCGGAGTAATTACAAAAATATCGGTTTATCGTCATTATTTATTTACCGACAGTTTATTTTTCAAAATGTCTTAGGTTTTTTATCTGTAGCCCCGAATGAATAATAATAATCCCCTTATCAAAGGAATCGTCTGCTTGCGCCCTCGTAATATAAAAAATCAGCAATTGAAAAAGTAAATTTCAAAAACTTCAACAAAACTATATCATGTGACCCCTCATTGGAACGAGCTTGTTGAGCTCGTTCCAATGAGGGGTCACATGATATAGATTTGCTGAAATCTTTGGGGAAAATCTGATAAACTAATTTTGAAAATAATAAATTTTGATATCGTCTGCGTTGGGTAAAGGTTTTTCGGACTGCATCATCAAGGCATGCTAATTCGTTCCAACTGCGATGCCTTGAGTCTCAATTGTGGTACTTGTGTTCATATATCTGAACAGTTTTCGATATACCGGTATATCGCGGTATTTTTTTTAATACCGATACCGGTATTCAGTTCTGAATATCGTGCAGCCCTAACTGGGAGGGAACTAAACTAGTGGCCAGGCCTATTGTCACTTCAGGTGCATAGCCAGGATAACAAAGTTAGGGGGGGGGGGGGGGGGAGCAAGAGTAATATCTAGGGGAAATCATTCGCTGCATCATCAGAGCCCCACAGCGGCAATATGGGGGTGAGCACAAGAAAGGGTGCCTCTCTTGTTGGAGGTGGTGTACCCCCTCCCCTCCAAGAAAATATTTTGAAACTTGAGATGTGGGGGGGGCAGAAAAAAATTGCATGAACATAGGTGGGGGTGGGGGTGAGGGGTGGTCAAGTGCAAAAAAAATGTGTGAAATTAGTTAATGCATTTTTTTCCCTTTTTCACTGTTATAGCATCTTTTGTGTCCCAAACTGTAACAAAATGTCACCCATTGATCATAAAAGCCTATTTAGAAGCATTATTAACAAAACTACCCCCCATAATATAAAAATATTGGAGAATTTCATCCAAAACTGACTTATGGATGGGGGCGGGTGGCCAATATTGAGCAGAAAAAAAATTGCCCAACAATTTTCTCCTAAAGTCAACAAAAATATCTATTCACAACATAATTCTTTCATATCAAGTTTTATTTTAGGCCAAAATAATTAAAAAATCTGTTTCTCAGGCCCTCCTGCATGATCCTTTTGGCTACCGCATGCTCTCTTTTTATAACCAATTTAAACTTTAAAAAAATTGAAATTAAATGGTTTACATGTATGTCTGATATTTTACCCAAGTTAAAAAAAATTGATGAATTTGTCCCTTGAGTGCAAGAAAGCTTTGCAATGCTTTAGCACTGCAAAGCCGTCTTGCACTCAAGAGGTGAAATACACCACCACCCATGCTATTCTGTAGATTATGAGGCCTAAAACGTGAACCAAGAACATGAACTTTTGATGGCAAAGAAGTAATTACTGAAATAAAAAATAAAATAAAAAAACGCTCGCCCGCATGCAATTTCACAAATAATAGCCTGAGAAACAGAAGATCTACTTTGTGTGGCCTTAATGGAACATTCTTTAAAATAAAGCATAGTATATATAATATTGCATAATGAGTCATAATAGCTAGGTGGGACTGATTTTTCAAAATGAGAAAAAAGAAAATATTAATTTTTACTTTGACAAAAACAAAAAAGTCTGATTTAACAAAAAAACGTCTTTTTGATCGCTATCCTGGTATGCAGATGCAAACACAAAAACAAAAGGTTTGCCATTCTTGAGCCAGAACAAAAACAAGTTCCCATTTACTCAACCAGTATTTGCAACATTTACACCATTACAGTATCAGTAAATTAATTATGGGCACAACAGACACAGTGCTCAAATATGCCTGCAGGCTGCATATGCCATGATTTACAGAAACTAGACTGTTCGAAGTGCATATCACTTCATATCAGAGATAAAATTACAAAAAGCTTATTTAAATTTGGTTTAAAATCTAAGGTTTCTGGGAAAAAGAATAATTGAGTTTCATTTGCAAGGTAAACACCGAGAAACTAGATTTGTAAGAATATTAAGCTACACATTTAGTTTGTCTCAATTGTCTGATCTGGTCTGATTGGAGTTTTATATCGCTTTCAACAACTATGGCTATATGATGCCTATATCACAACGTTGTTAGTTCTCAAGGTGAAGGTAGAACTATTCAAACAGATCCACTGGATGGCCTTAGGAATCCACTCGAGGAACGAACAAGCTCATTCACACAGACACCTCAGTACAAGGATAATCATAAAACAAATTCCTTAGAATCTGCTACATCAATATAGTATTAAAATGTCTGTATGAACAGCCAGGATAGTGCGTTAAAAACCTGGTTACCAAATGTGGACCTATTATACCCGGGTCCACATGGGGTTCAAGCTATACAGTAAAGTGTCTTTGTGAACTGATGAGTATCTGGTAAGTCATGAAAATGCACCTGATAGAGAAAATGGAAACATGCTTGGACATATAAAAATATGCACTAAATCAGTGTGCATTACACGTTTCGCGATAGTGTTTGCGTGCCAAAGTTCTGTATTTTTGTGGGTTCCCCAGAATGTCATGGAAAAATATGCAGGAAAGGGCGGGTGGGTCAAAAAATCTGCAAAATAAAAATTTCCACCTATGTTCATACATTCCCCCCTCCCCCTCCCCCCTCCAGCTTTACCCCCAACTCAGGGAACACAGCAAATTTTGGTGAAAAAAAAAATGGAAAGAGTATTCGCCCCTAGATGATGTGTGTCAAGTTTTACATTTGGCTCAGTTGTACTGGAAGAGAAGACTAAAGCTGTTCTCAAGATAAAAGAGCGACTCAGCATTTTCTCATCACCAACAGTGTTAAACTGAGTGTCTCCGATAACTCAGTTGATTGCATTTTTTTTCCCCAGTTTGATTCTATCAGTTCTGAGGAAGCTTCTAACCAAATAACAATTCTTTGTTCCCTGCATCTTTGGAAATACAGGTGTTCCCAGAGATGTGGTGAAATTTGTTTTGCATGAAACAAGTGCATATGACCAAATAATACTGCATACCAAATTTGCTTCACTTGAAAAATAGAAATTTTGAGTGGCATCCTTCAGAAGATGAAGACTGTATTCAGTGGTTCACAACTTCACAAGAAAGGGATTGTTAAAGCATTTTCCCATTATCTTCAGTGTTAAAATGGGGATCTCCCAACAGTAACTCTTGGCATAAACAATTGCAGTTTTTTTACCCATTCAGTTCAACTGGTCCTGAGGAAGCTTCATACCAAATTACAGTTTGTTTCTATTCCATGCAGTTTTGGAAATTTGGGTGTTTCAAAAGTTTTTCTCATGAGGATACTGCACACTACATTTGGTTCAAATCGACCAATTGGATCTAATTTGGGCTGGGCCAAAATTCTTGACTACCATTACAACAGAATAATATACTGCCCCCACAAACATTATTTTAACAAAAGTTATTATACACCTCAAAGGCAAACTCAGTACCAATAGCAAGTCATTGTCATTTTTTCCCCAACCCATCCCTATGTGGGCAGTATATTGATTTCAAGAAAATGAAATGGCTCACTCCAACCATTAATCACTTTACTGGAATCAGCCAAGCGGTTTCAGAGAAGGTTTAAACACAACCTTTATGGTGGATGACTGGTGGACAATGGACATCAGACGATGGATGAAGAGTGATCAGTACTGGTATAGCTCAACTTGACTCAGTTAGGTGAGCTAAAAATTGAAGTTCTATTGTAACAATAAATCTTACCTTTGGTTGAAGGGACGGACCCTCACTGCCACCTTCACACTGTAAATAGAGAAATACAAAAAATTTTTATAAGGTGAGAACATGCTGGGGCTTTACCGTTAACATGCAGTTTCAAGCGTCACACATTGTTGCATGAATCAGCATGATCTTGGCCAAAGAAAAGTTCAGAAATCAGTGAAGAATTTTCAGATAATATGTCTTCACCATGAAACACCAAATCATGTCACAGTTTAAAAACTATAAATCTCTCATTTTCTTTTCTTTCAAAACATAGCTACCCCAGTAGGCCAGTACAGGAGTAAAGTCATTGGGACATATATGAGTGATCTGCGTTGGGGTCATTGGTGGTCACTGCCTAGCTCTCTCCTGTACAAAAATAAATTATTGCCTAAATTTTATTGGTGAATGGGGAAGGAGAACCCAATGGAAGGGTGCTGTTTAAGACCCAACTATGGATGAGGAGAAGTCAATAAAGTAATAACCTCAACTCAGTGTCAACTGCCCTCAGGTTGTGAAAAATTACCTTATATGTAACAAGAGGCAGCTACTTGAAGAGATAAAACTAATTTGCTGCTTGAATTTTACAGGATGCAAAGACTCCATTATATGTAGATATCATAAATAGTGCTTTTCAAACATTCATCAAGATTAACAAATCGAGTTAAGAAGGGTATTTGTACCCTCACCTAATATAGAATCAAGACCAATAAATTTCTTACAGAAATTAGTGATGCAAAGCATCAACATGTGCCAACTATTGCACACAGTGATGCTCAACATCTCTAATATTTGGGGGGGGGGGGGGAACTTTTAGGACTCTAAATCTTAATACCATCACCTCCTCCCCACAAAAATTACCATTGGCCAGCATCTCACCTACATCCTCTTACATGACATCAAATGTTGAAATTTATGTTTCTATAAGCAGGACTCAGGCCCAGTGGCATACCTTAGTGGGGAGTGTTGAGGGGGGTAGGTGTTGGGGGCTCTGGGGGATATGCCTTCCCCCACTCACTTTTCCTGAAAAAAACAAGAACTATTGCTGAAGGCAATTATAACCCAAACACAGTGCTGGGCCAATTAAGCATAAATTAATTAAAAAATAAGTAAGGGCAAAAAAATCCTGAAAAATTGACAAAGTAAGCACCGTCACTCTGGTGAAAAATGTGCAGTCAACTATTTTATATCATGTGCAGGAGCGGTTTGTCTGAAGGTCCCTCATACCAAATTTGAAATTTCATTGAAAACCATTCACTCCTGAGATATCGCTGCAGATGGAAGGATGGATGGGTGGACAGATTCACAGATGGATGCAGGGACAGATGGATGGACACACAGATGGATGCAGGGACTGATGCATGTAATCCAGTATACCTCCATTCTCTTTGAGAGTGGGGGTATGGAAAAAACTGTATAAACATTCATGCCAGAAATCCATAAAACACTGGTTCCTGAACTCAACACTGATATGGTCGTCTTGCCATTGTTATACCTCATCTGTCTGAATACCTAAGCCTTAAGGCTTAACAAAAATATTCTTTACCCCGTGGAAGGCACTGGAGCTTCACCTATGGGGCATACACACTCTTTTCCCAGCATGAGGTGAAATGAAGTGAGGGAAAATATTTTTCAGCTGCAATTGCTTCGCCCACGTCCCCCCCCCCCCCCTCCCCCACCACACACTTTAATTATCCTGGACACAGCCCTGCTCAGGACCCCATTGATCACACTTTGGTCATAACAAGAAAGCCAATGGATTGAATTTTCATCAATAAAATAGCACGAAATTAAGACTGAAAGAAAAGACACTTTGAAATCACAATACTTTGATCTGGCCTTATCTGGATATTTTTACAAGGCTGTACCGGACCTGAATCTGTGGAAGGAAGCCCACACACGTATCCATATTCTAGTGAACACTTTTCAATGTACACTCTTCGATTGTTGCATGCTGGTGCGGTCATGCCCAAAAGAGCGACATGTTTGCGTTCTACTTTTAACCCGCTGCACAGGGGTACGTGTCAAAATACTGAAATTTCAAGCATGTAACGTGCCAACTGTTAGATCTTGGCATCATCTTACGGGTTACATGCTGAAAAATTCCCCAAACTTCGCCAAGCACTGTCCACAAAAGTCACAACACTGATTTTGCTAATTTGTCGCTATTTTCTTGTGTAATATGATATTTTGAACTACCTGTCGTCTGCAAGTTGTAACCAAAATGTTTGAGAAGGTAAGAGCTGCGGAATCTACCGGAACAGTACCCAAACGCGTCGTGATAGGAGATTGGGGTAACCACGCACGGCTGTCACATAGTTTCAGAGCTCCGTGCTCGTGCCCGAAACTAGGTGGGGCGAGAGTTAAAATTTCCCGACAGTGTCCCCCGGTAGCTGACCGTTGGTGTACGAATTTGAAACCTATAACTAAATAAACTTCTTTAAAACAATGATAAAAGAAAGTAATTATTTAACCCCTTATGTCAAACGAAAGGCAGACGACACGTACTGCAAATAAAATTCTTGAATAACTATTTTTTTATCATTTTTTTTTTTTTTTTTGGCATCAATTTTTTTTTTTGGCATCAAAAAACATAGCATATGACCCCTCATTGAAGTAAACTCAATGAGTTGGGTAAACGGTTAAAATCATGCCAAAAAGTATGGTTTTGTAATCACGGACAGTCGTGGACACATTCAAGTTTTTTTACACACTAAACAGAGTCAGCCGACAATCGAGCACGTCCCCATGTGTGGAATGGCATTGCATGCGCCATAAAATAGTGTTCTTTCTTTGCTCTATGGCGTGCAGCGCGGGCTGCGAAAATGATTTTTTACGTCCCCATTATTTGGTCAATGGCTGTTAACGATTTTTCGTAAAAAGCACGTGTCCACAATTTTTCGTAAAAACCACGTGTTTCCATATGTGGTGTATTATGTGTAGGCCTACATGCATTAGTCCAGTTGGCACACACTACAAACGGAGTGTCTAAAGTAAGAGAGAGGGTGTGTGTGTGGGGGGGGGGGGGGGGGCGGGCAACCCCTCACTGAATTTCATCCCCCTCATTGAAAATTTTTATTGGCTTGCTGCGTCTTCGAGAATTAGCCTTCAATGATAGTGTGAAGCTTAAAAAATTAACTTTTTTTAGTAGATGAATATTCATTTGCATGTATTTACAACAAAGCGTGATTGGCCTGCAGTGGACATCCTATTTGTTTTGTAAACATGCGGATTGCCCTGTGCTGCACCTGCTCAATATAACTCAATATTATGGTATTTATTTTTCGAAAAAAAGGTGCATAAAGGTGACAAACTCACATACCCCGAAAGCGCAGGGACGTTGTGGGGCAAACTCTTTTCGACCAGGGACGTTATGGGGCAAGCCCCTTTCGATCCTCAATGGCTACCCCCCCCCCCCCCCCACCACGTTTCAACGAATTTAAACATTAAATGCCCGAGAATCAAACGTATTTTTTGTTTGACTTAATAATCATGAAACGACCGTGTTCCGTACGTATGACTACTCGTTTGTTATGTAGCCCTACTTTTTGTACGACACTGGCTGATCTGCCATTTTTTTTAGAATCTCGCGGATCGGCATTTATAGTTAGGAACCCGTCATTGTTGACGTACATTCTCGCAGGCGCGTAGCCATGATTCTTTAATAGGGGTGCTCAGGCCATTTTTGGGGGGAGGGGGGGGGGTGGACGAGGATGACATTTGAAAGGCTGTTGTGTGAGGTTTCGGGGTCCTTGTTAAGGCTAGCCCCTTCTCCACCCCCACCCAACCCCCGAGAATATTTTAAAAACTTTAGTACTTTAAGAACGAATCTGAGGCATTTATATAGTGTGTGTGGCACGTATATCTGCGACCATTTTGGGGCTCTATGTTGTGTGCAACTTGCATTGGGCCAATTTTTTGGGGGTGGGTTGGGCAGCAGAATTGTAAGGGGGCAAGCCCCCCTCCCCACCCAACGCCACTGCATTCCTGTCCAGGTCATACCATGTGGGAGGATTTCGAGGAACTGGCTGATCAATTACCGTCTTCAGAGAAAATGTTGATGTTCGTACGGCAGAGAAGTTTTCTGGCAAATTACAAACATGGGAGGTCGATCCGCCGACCACCAATGGCGGATACAGAGGGGGGTGGGGTGGGGCGGTCTCCCCCCCCCCCCCCTTTAGCTCCTGTTTGTCTCGTATGTAGGGCGAAGCCAGGATTTTCATTTGGGGACAATACATGAATTGAAGTAAAAACATATACAACGACATTTATTTCCTCCATCACCATTCGCTATGGAAAACAAATATACCGTTGAAATTATGCAAAATATATCTACTGGTCGCCTTCATTTATAGCGTCACCGACACAGCATGATTTTTTGGTGTTACATGCCCCTAGCCTCAGGTACCCCATGGCTATGCCAGTTATGGGTCAGGATCTTAATTGGCAGAGTCATGGCGTACCTAAGCCTAGAGGGCTGACTGCTGAAAACTTCCAAACGCTGGCAGATCGCATTGTTCTCCTGAGGTTAAGTCGGTTATGACTGTAAACGGTGTGTCCAAAATACAGTATTATGGTAAACGGATCTGAAGAGCATATTTCAAATTTTCTAATTCTGTCTTGAACGTATGACAGAATTTGAAATTCTGAAACATGCTGTTTAAAAAGTGTTAATTATCCGTTCAAAAATTCAAGAGGATTTCCACCCCAGAAACCCCATTTGGTCGCTCATTTCCAGACCCCCTCACAAAAGCTCGTGCCTTCGGCATTCGCGGAAGATGCCTTCAACATCTGCACGATCCGCCCCCCCCCCCCCCCTTTGAGAATTCCTGTATCCGCCACTGCCGACCACCCCCTCCCCATCTTAGCTTCGAGCCTGCCCGTGCTCAGCACCTTTTGTCTACTCCCTCTGTTGTTCCCCACAGGTAACGTTTGGTCGAACGTGTCGCTGGAAACACAAACATGTTTTTTTTCCCTGGAACTGAGGTCTGAAACAACCAAACCCCGTCATCGCGATGTCTTTCGGGAAGCAGTCGGTGGCGTTTTACTGACACGTTTATTATCAACGAACACTTAATATTTCAAATGCGGTTTGAAAGGCTTTCAAAAGGCTAACTGATGTCAGCGGCGTATCCACAGGTGGATTGGGGTCCCCTCCCCCACTTTTCTGGAAAATATCAACCTAATGTACACAAATGCTTGAAGTCGCCAAACTGGTTCGAACATATATACTCACACCCTGATATTTCTTGGGTCATTTTGCTGGAGTTATATGTCCACTTTAGGGTTACTTAAGCCCAAATGGAGCGCCAATTGGCATGGAAATTGATTTTTCCCCAGGGAAGGCTCCTAAGCTTCATTCATGGGTGTTACTTTTCACCCAACAGAAGTAAAATGAAGTGAAGAGAATTTTTTTTTTCTTCTGTCATTGAAACGAGGTGGAGGGGACCAAATATTCTCGGCTGCCAATGGTAGAAGAAAAAAAATATTTTGTCCACCCCCTCCCCTACACTTCAAGGGCTCGGGAGAGGAAATTCGGGCCCCCGGTGTCAGAACCTTAGGGGGAGGGGATGCTAATCCAAACATGACCCGAAAGCCCGTATTTTAATTTCTGGGATTGGTACGTCCTTCAAAAGGACGTATCAAACCAAAAAATTAAAATACGGTCTTTTAGGCCATGTTTGAACTGAAGGGGGGGGGGGGGGGGGTCCTAACAACCCAAGAATCCTGGACTCGTGGGCCAAATCCGGGCCTTCAAAGTTCCGGAGCCCTGGGGTCACTACCCCACCTCCCCACCTCTCCCCTTCATTTAGTCTGGCTATGCCCCTGTTTGGCGTTGGTAAATACCTTTACCAAAAATTAATTTTAAAGTTTACTTTTATATGTCCAAATATTAAAAAATTAGACGTGAAAGGAAATCATCCCTGTTGAAGTGTAAAAATGTAATCAATTCCAGTTTATCGTTGAAGGTAGTCCATAATACATCCTCAGTGGCTCAGCCTTAATGTTTCACACAATGTACAACCATGCTACAAAGTGTCGCTAAACCCCAATAAACACGCAGACAAACAATCATGCCGCCCGATTAATTAAACCGTGCATTCGGAACTTTTTGGGGTGGAAGAAAAATTAATGGGGCAACATAACATCCCTCCCCAATACAGCACGTATCCGTTCACAATCGTCGAGTGATAAGAGCTTTCGAGCAAGGCAAGAGTGCTCAAAAGAGGAGCAGTTGCATTCATCTGGTTCAATTTCTCGGTACAATCGCTTAACTGATTGAGGGCTAGATTATTTTTGGCGGTCTGAATTTCTTATTCAAAATTTGTTCTATTACAAATCAATGGAGAGTGCCTGTGGGAACCCTCACAGTAATTTGTAAAAGAACAAATTTATATATAAACAAAATATTATTTGCGATTGAATGAATATGAAACATGACTAGGGAAAACGTTGGCTTTGCTTTGGTATCCTAATTTTTTTAAAGCCCTGATAGTGTCTTCTAGCACTCAACCAGTTAACACATTTGACTGCCATCAAATTTTATTCCAATGAATATCTGCTGAAAGTTCATACAGAATTTTAGGTGCGGATCAAAGATCTTCACAGGGGGAGGAGTTCCTATATGTAGACAGTTAGAAGATATTTTATCCAAAAGTACTAGGGGCACAGGAAGCGCTTTGAACTTGGCGAGGGGCGGGGGCTCCTAGAAGGACACACACACACACACAGCGACAGATATAGGAAATATCAGTGGCGGTCCACGTGCCTTTGTGGCATGGTAGGAATACAATACACAAAGCTTTGTTTGGGGCTAACGTACCTCTACATTGGGAAAACTGCACATTTGTGCTCCAAATTAAAACAAATTTGCTAATGGAATCGAAATGTACACTTTTCTCGATTGTAAAGGCTGCAGAAGGGACAAATTGAACGAGGGAATGGCCGGTCAATGTTCAGAGTAAGAATCGGAGTACAGTGAAGCCCACTTAACTGGATATCTCTTAACTGAATAACCCTGTTAATTGAATATAATTTTCCAACACAAAACCATTTACCCTTACCTCCAGTACAAATCTGACCTGTTAAATGAATATAGGTTGTAGAGTAAACTCCTGTTAATATTTATTTATTTATTAATGTTTAAGGTCACATACTTATCCACAATGGCTAATCGTGCCCGCGACAGTTTTACGGGTGGAGGAAGCCGGAGAGAACCACCGAGCATCGGCGAGCAACTGTCAGCTCCTCAACATTCTAACTCTGATCAAGATCTGCTCAAGCAGGGTTACAGCGGTTGAAGACATGTGCATTATCGACGTGCAGTACGCTGTAGTACACAGCATCATCGTGCCCCAATGCAGGCAACCGGGATAAAGTGCCTTGGCCCAAGGACACAACCGCGGTCGTCTCGGACAGGGATCGAACTCGGGATCTCTAGCATAGAAGTCCAACAGTCTTCCACTGAGCCACCGCGCACCCTCCTGTCAATTGAATAAAAAATGGTGTAACCTGTCCGAAAAATTACACTAACTCTCCACAGTTTTTCTTTGTATATAAAACATTCAATACAGGCATATAATCTATTATATCTTGTTTGACAGAGCTCATGGAGCACTGTCAAACAAGATATAATAGAATAAATGCTAGGTTTAGTGGATGGTCCATAAACCGCAAATTTGCGTGATGGGTAATCAAGTTTCTACTGGACTAACAGACCCACACAAGGGCAATGGCAGTGCTACGGGGGCGTGGGAGGCCATCCCCGATCATCCTTTATCCACCCCACTTGTTCTTTCACAGAATCAAACAAATACCCTCCCATCCTTACAGAAGTGCGGAACCAGAGTGGAACAGGGGACACGTGCCCCTTCACTTTTTTCTCACTGACATCTTGTGAGGTTACGCAGTGGGTTAAAATGGGCGCACGCAAACATATCAATATACAGACATTCCTGTACACATTATTCGTGATTCCAAACAACATTTGGCCAAAGAATCCCATGGTACATTAACCGATAAACGATTGTAACTTTTCTCCTACTGGGCAGAACCATGGTAGCCTTGAAAATGTGTGCCCCTTCCTCTTTCATCGGGCCGCCGCCTCTGCTCCCTTAATATAGACCCCCCATCCCCCCCCCCCCCCCCCCCCCCCCCCCCATGATTCAGTTCGTAGGAGACGTAGGGCCTCAGTAAATTGTGAAATTTTCAGGAAAAAAGTGGGCTTATCAGACAAACTAGGATGAACACAGATAGAGTGTTCAGGGAAATATTTCTTATAAAAATCTAAATACAGGAAATTAATTCATGAAGTGTATTCATAAACGCTGTCAGCGCTCGAAACAATCGAAATCCCAGTGCGACTTGGACATCTCCTCAAAAATCGATTGTCTCCAAGTCTGATATTCTAATACAGGCATCCGTGGCATAAAAATATAACAGAATTTTATAGTTTTACTTACGCTTCTCCAGACATTTCTCCGAATCACTATTTACAACTAAACTACGAACGACTAAAATATAAAAATGTTATGACCACATAATCATTTATTTAGAGCGAGTAATTGTCTTCAGGTGGGCTTCCTGAAGATAATCCCCCATTCCAGTCTCTCATGCCTCCATGTGACGTCAACAGGTGCGATACTGTTATAGTCAGTTTTACGAATCGAGTCCAGCTGACCGTAAAATGTTCGAAAATCAAAATGTATTGTGAATGCTTGTGTTAATCTAATAGCCGACTGTACCCAAAAAACCGTTGTTGTATTTCAGCTCCGTGGTTTGACAAAGGTAGGCTATTGTTTTGTTGAATATTATTGCCACTTACAATTCTAAAATAGACTATATCGGCTGCTGTCACCAATATAAACAATGTTTTCGTATTTCTGTAGCAACGGACTCGCTGCGCGGTATTTATCTTCCCAACATTCACGTGTGACAAATCAGGTTGTAAATGCCCTTTGTGTAAATAATCGCAAAAAGTAAGGGACAATGAGCGATTTACAGAAGAATAAGACGACAGAACAGTTTATCCATTAAGATGACAAAAAACAATCGAACTACGGCAGGAAAGTTTTTGACGACAACATTGTTACTAACATTCGTGTCTCACAAAGCCATTTAACGCTTTACTACCACGAACTGCAGACGACTAAAAATGAAAAAAATTAGTTATTCAAGATTTTTTTTTGTGTGAGTGTCGTCTGATTTTCATGTTAGGTAAAGGGTTAAGTTTGTTTATTTTGGTTTTATTGTGGTTTAATGACACTTTCAGTTGCCAGAGTTATATCACATCGGGTGGGTGGCAAGCCGGAGTACAAGGAGAGAACCACCGAGCAGTGGCGAGGAACTGTACCTGTCAGACGCTCCGATTTATTAATCCGGCACAAGCAGCGGCTGGAAGCAAGTGCACTTACACCGACGTGCTGTACTGTGCACTGCCCCAGCATGTACAACGTAAATGGCACTGGTCAGAGCAGAACAGTTAACCCTTCGGTTTGAAGCCGAAAATGCCATTACCTAACAAATCGGGCCGCATCCGCCCCGACAATATACAAATTCAGCAGTTGAAAAAATATTATTTTTCAAAAACTTCCAACAAAACCATATCACGTGACCCCTTCATTGGAACGAGCTCGTTCCAGTGAATGGTCACATGATATGTTTTTGTTGACATTTCTTGAAAAATGTGGAACATAATATTTAAAATAATGAATTTTGATGTCTACACTTGTTAAAGGGTTAATCAATGAGCCACCGGACTCTCATCGGATACAAGTACACTAATATGTTATCGACGTGAAGTACGCCTTTGTACACAGGGAAATTTAATGAGGTGCTAAAAGATCCTTTGTCATTAGAAAAGTTAAATGCTATTTATATAATCTCAAAAAGAATCACATCTCAGGGTTCCAGACAGAAATTTTCGATGATGTGAAGAAAGGAGGATGAACAAATTGAGAACATGTCGCACATTCAAAGACCGATTACGATTTAGAGCCTTGCTTGATCTCAGTTAAAGATTATAGTCTGCGGACCATGTTCAGTAAGCTAAGAATCAACAATCATAAGCTTGAAATCCGAATGTGTGAAGTCATCTGTAACATGATCAGGTGTTTCACGGAAAAAAGGTCAACACACACGAATAACATATGATATATATTGTTATTAACTTGTTACTCGTTTATATTATTATATTTCTTATGTATTGTTGATATGGCACCTGCCCCCCGTGGGTGTAAATTGTCATTAAAATCTAATCTAATCTTGTCCCGATCTGTACAATGCAAATGGTCTGAGCCTGGTCAGGATCTAATGGTAGACCTCGCGACGGTTTAAATTCCAAATGCTCGAATCAATACGCCCCCCCCCCACCACCCCGAGAGAGGCCATGGAGTTGCCGCTACGAAAGCCATCCCACCCACCTGCGTCATTGGGCCAATGAGAGGCGTTTATATAAGTTGCATAACTTGTTCGCCAATCCTTGTAAAACAAATAACCTTAAAACATATAATTTAAGAGCTCATTCAGTTTGCTAATTAGAAGAATTATTCAGGTTACAATTATACTTCCCCAGGTTTCAAAGTTCCCTTGAACATCAATAAATATATACATTCATGATATAGCATTTGATGCTGATGAGTTACTTTCAGCTCCAAAATCCATTTACGAGATCAAAAGGAACAATATTTTTGTTTGTTCAAGTTGCATTTGGTTTCCCCCCCAAAAAAGAATTTTGTTATATTAAACTTTTAACCAATGAATCGGGACATCCGCCCGCGTAGTTTGCAAATTAAGCAGCTGTTTAAAAAAATAGTTTTCCAGAAAATTTAACAAAATCATACCATGTGACCCCCCTCATTGGAGCGAGCTCGTTCCAATGGGAGGGGGGGGGGGGGGGGGGGTCATATGATATGGTGATGTTAAAATATTTTGACAAATTTTTAAAAAATCTATAATTAAAATAATAAATTTTGATATAATGTGCGTTGGCAAAAGGAGTTAAATCTTTGCAAGTAAATCGAATAAGAGTAGAACGAAAACATACTTTATTATTTGAACCGACCGAATATAATCTGAACAATTCCGTACTCAAATCAGGGTGCGATGGCGTTGCGGTAACCGGTTCTCGTCAGATCATCGAAGTTAGTCCTTGGATGGGTGACCGTCTGAGCGATCGATTCGGATTCCCGCGTTGTGTCCTTGGGCAAGGCACTTCACCCCGATTGTCCACATGGGGGCACGATGACGCCGTGAACTAAGGCGTACTGCACGTCGATGGCGCGCATGTCTTAACCAATCTAACCCTGCCTGTGCTGCAGTGCGGAGTTACGATGTTGGGGAGCTGGCAGCTGCTCGTTGTTGCTCTGTGGTTCTCTCTGGGTACTCCGGCTTCCTCCACCCGTAAAACTGTCACCGACACGATATGACATTGGCTGTTAAAGTGTCGTTAAACCCTAATAAATAAATACTCAAATCAGCAAATTTAAGTTTCACCTCATCAATTAGAATTGGGTAGATTCAAGACTGCAAACAATTCTTCAAGCAGATCAGTCAGGTTAACAGAAGTGACTGTCTTTATTAGAGAGGCAATCAAATTGCATTGTACGGATACTATTAAATAATTCACTGACTGTGCAGCTGGTTAGGCCTAATGCAGAAAATATTTCTTTTAACCCGCTGTGTCGAAATATCTATCTCACTAAAATAGGATGTACAGACTTCTTTCTCCATTTCAGGTTTCATGATATTTGTTACAGGTAAAATGACTTCTTAATTGGAATGTATTTGTAGAAAAAGTATTCAATTTTTTGTTCCTTCTCAGGCTGTGTTGTTCCCCGAAGTGCTTGATTTGAATTCAAAGTGCTTGACTTCGCCCAATCATTATACACAACTTCTTCTACTTACTCACCCGCGAAAAAAATCAACCAACACAACCTTAAAAGTTCATAAGAGACACATTTTCTTATGGGGTGAGTTGCCGTAGGTCCCTGCTAATCATATATTTTCTAATCGAATCGAATGGAGTCTCTTATTTGAAATCGAATCGAACTTCGAATCGAATACCGGCGTCTTGAAGTCTCGACTGATAAAATATTCCAGCTACATCATCAAGGCATGCCTTCGTCAAAGGCATGCCTTGATGATGAAGTTGGAGTGTGACCCAGTAAGGAATTTTTGTTCAAAAACAGAAACGGGTGCGAGAATTCTGTAAAGGGCACTGTACGGGGCTAGTTGCTATAGCAACCGTGAGCTCATCGTGAATATTGCTTGAGAACTTTAAAGTTGCTTTCAGCAATGGTAGTCACTAATGAAACTGGAATTAGCATGGATGGTGGCACGGTACAGATGCGCTTTGTGTCAAGAAAGCAGAAATTACACCCAGTCTTTATTTTCAACAAGATTTATGTACAATTT
Source organism: Pictodentalium vernedei (assembly GCA_031216915.1). NCBI lineage: Eukaryota > Metazoa > Mollusca > Scaphopoda > Dentaliida > Dentaliidae > Pictodentalium > Pictodentalium vernedei. Next base: position 179,818,077 of record CM062295.1, read on the forward strand.
CTATCTCAGCTGTAGGTTTTGTGAGACGACGAAGATGACCGATACCAAGCGAAATTCCAGTGAAAAGATTTGATGGAAAATGAATCGGGCAGCTAATTTCAAATCGAACTGAATACCATCTTAAGATTCGAAAGCGAATCGAATCTCGAAGCTTCGCAGCCCACCACCCCATGGTGTCTCGTGCGCTAACCGAGATCATATTTTCGTCCATCTCACTTAACTGCTTCTGAAGGATATCATTTGAAACAACATGTATCTATCCCATGTAGTTCAAGAAAGGTGGGCATTTTATTTTTTTCTCTTCCAAGCTCCTTGGTGCTCCCACGGGTCTGCAGGGGAGTTTGTTTTGTATGAAACATGTATATGTAGCCCATTGATAACGCATACCATTTCTGGTTCAAATTGGCTGACCAGTTCTAACCAATTGAAACTTTGAGTGTGCTTGTAAATTTTGCCCCTTCGCGGGACGAGCCCAGACGGTACGTAAAAACCAACTCGAAAGTAGGCTGATACCAATGGCGGGGCCTGTACACCAAATATCATATCACTGTAGCCAATAATTCATGAGAAAGAATGCTCAGTGTTTAAATTGGGGGGGGGGGGGGGGGGGGGTGTCGGGTGTCTCTACGGGTTACTTCTTCGAGAAACCAATAGCATTCTTTTGGCCCAACTGATGTCACTACTCACCTTCAAACAAATAATAAAAATCTCTCTCGTATAGCTATTAAATATAGGCGTTAGCTTTTCATTTTCTTTCTTTCTATTTTTACCTTATGGTGTTTCTATGCGGTGCGGGCTATATGTATAGATTTTTAATTTTTTTTTTTCGGGGGGGGGGGGGGGCACCACAAAATCTCCCCATGGCTATATATCCCCTCCCCACAATAATCCACCAGACAAATTCCCCCCCCCCCCCCACCCCCGACAAAATCCCTTTCAATAATTACCAATGACAAAAGCCCTTTCACTGAAAAAAATACTTATTAATATTACACGTATTCACCGATTTGTACATAGAATTTAGAAAGCATATCGTGGTATGTAAGTACTGTATAACTGTTTTATGTGCTAGTCTTCAATTGTGGTACAACAGCATATTTAACCTTTTTGCACACTGGTGTCGAAAAAATCAAATTTTCAAGTGACTATTTTTGCCCATAATGCAACTCATTAAACTCTGTCAAACAAAATTGAATTGGTTAAATTTGTAGTTGCATGATGAGAAAAAATTGTGACTTGAAAATTTTCAGATATCAGTGTGCAGAGGGTTAAACCTATTCTTTTTATTAACTTTATTAATTTGTAAATATATGTAAACAAACCTTGGACTACGTTTTTCAGTTCAGTTGTCCATTAACTGAAAATATGCTAATCAGCAGATGTACAGAACGAGAATTTTGTCATGGAGTCATTTCGCCATGGAGGGATTTTGTCTAAACGAAAGCGCGCCTCGTGTCAAGGAACTCGTCATATCCAGGGGCGGTGGAAGCTCGATAAAAGGGGAGGGGCACAAATTTTCAATGCTACCATGGTTCGACCCAGTGTGAGAAAGGTTACAATCGTATATCGGTAAATATACCGTGACTCGCTATAGTCTCATTTTTTTTATGAATGTGCCACTGTGTGGTCACTGTTCTGTTCGTTTTTTTCTGCTTCAACCATCTTCCAACCCGAAGGCCACAGCCTTCGGGTTGGAAGATAGTTGAAGTAGAAGGAACGGACCGAAGCGACCGAAAGTGGGATTCTTTGGCTAAATATTGTTTGGATTTGCAAATAATGTTAATGTCTGTGTATTGACACGTTTACATGCGCCCATTTTAACTCATTGTGTTACAGAGAAACATATCTGTGGAAAAAAGTGGAGGGGCACGTGCCCCCTGTGCCCCCCTGGCTCCACCGCCTCTGGTCATATCTAATCTGATTTTTTCTTGTTTCAGAAAGTAACACATGTCACATCATCAACAAATCACGATCATACAGCGGACTACCTCGCAAATGAGGGGCTGAATAATAATGGAAAACTGAATTTCTAACTGGGGGCAGATTCTTTAATAATATAGTTTTAACTAATTTAACAGGGGGTGGGGTGGGGGTGGGGGTGTCTGAGCTGCATTTCTAACGGGGTGGGGACGGTGGTTGTTATTATAGCTGACAATTTCACTGGGGGGGGGGGGGGAGGGATGTCTGATTGTTCATTTTTAGACTGGAGGGCACTTGCCGGGGAGGGGGGGGGGGGGGTCGCGAGCACATGTCTGGATACCCTGGGCCCATTATTTATAGTTTATTGACGTCAAATAAGTATGATTCCCATCCACAGCAGGAAAGAGGTCCACCTTGAGAATTCATATAGTACAATTTTGGCATCGATATGTCTACTCATTGTATAATGTCTTTCATTAAAAAGACTTGAGCGCTACACACAGTGTTTGCTCGCCTAACAGATAATTTACAGTACTACAATGAGTATGCTCGACCTCAGATGCTCGAAGTTTAGGTTGACTTTTAACCAAACTGGTTTTAGAGTGGAGCCATCCTGTAGGCGTTATTCTTGTTTTGTTCAGTGTTGCAAGTTTATTGTCATCAATAGTGGTGGATCCATCATGACATTGACTGCTCACCGGGCGTAACTTCTGGTGTGTGTATGGGGGGGGGGGGGGGGGGGGGGCTTGCACCCCCCCCCCCAAAAAAAAAAAATCTCCCCATTCTGGGTTTCGTAGGGCAGATGATGGGCAAGAAATTATGAAATACCAGGTTGTGTGGACGTCCTTGCTTGCCCCTCGAAAGTATACTCACCCTCTGGTGTATACTCAGTTGGGCAAAATCTCTTGCTTGCCTGGCAAAAATACACACACACTCACTCTAAAATTAGCTGGGTTAAAATCAACCCAATTCAACTGGGTTGCGTGAATTTGAACTCAGATGGGTTCACATTCACTCAACCAAGTTGATTTGGGTGGCGTTTTAACCCAAATGATTTTAACGTGCAGATTAGAAAGTGCAATAAATGCCCGGCTCAGTACATCGGTAGAATTCCACACCCAGCGAGAGAGTAACTAATAACAAATGGTTTCTACGACCATGACCTGCTGAAAGCACCCAGCCGATGTGTAATTGACAGCACTGTCATAAAATTCTAATAAATTCCATGCCATGTAAGTATTTTATCAATGGAAAGTATATTTGTAGCGTTTAAGTGTTTGATAAAAGCAATTAGGTATGTTCCAAATGGATGGGCGATATGACTGAGCCGTCGGGCACCGACGTCCTGCACCCCAAAATTGTTGTTAGTTACGTCCCTGACTGCTTATCTCCATTAAAATGGTGTTGGCTTAAAGGCGTTATCTATTGTGCAGGGAATGGTGGGTCTTTTTCATCTTCTTTGAACATCACCATGAAAGAAGAGCATGCAGAGTCGAAATGCTTTTCATTGTTTGTACATGTAGGGTGGCATCACATTGAAAGAATAGTAGTTGAGAATGGTTAAAAGTTCTCAGTCAATTATGCGGAATAATGGATACATAATGTGTAGAAGGGAAGTATTGTCTGGGGCAAAATTGTCCCTTTGTACACTTAAGCAAAATTGATAGAAGTGAGATTAGATTTATAAAAGCAGTTAACATATCTGTAAGGAACGGTCAGCCACATATAGAATGCGACGAAATCTACCACCACAGGGTATGGAATTTCTAGCTCTTGGTGGGTTGAGATTTAAAATTTGTTACTATTGAAAATTTTGGCCGAAATTTGGGGCGTTGTAATCTCCCCACTGTCGCCACGCCCCTTTGTGCCTTAATGTTCTGTGTTCGGTACTTTTCGGCGGATGTCAATGCAAAACATTAGTCCTTTTCGGGTACTTAAACCTTTTGAAGTACTCATGCACAAAGCTCCAATTGCAACTTCACCAAGAGAGGATACACACTCTTCTTTCATTGAAATGAGGTGGAGGGGAAAAAATATTTTTCTGGTGTTAAGCCCCCCCCCCCCCGCGCCTTTCCCCCCGCCACCTTAACACACACTTCATTTAGCCTGACACCCATCGCCCCTGGAATGGCACTAGGGTATAAAGGGTGTTAGGGTGTTACATCAGAGGATCACGAACCGATGATTACAGGCAAAGACATATATGATGCTATGCCAAGTGCTACACCTGAAATCTAGGAAGAACTAAAGCTTGTAATTGTCAAACTCAGTATATATACCAAAGAATGTTTAGGAATCGTTGCATTTTATGGGGGTCTTCGATTTTGACGAACAAGCACAAGTAAAGTGTCTGGTAATGGGCTCTGGGGTTCAACTCAGAGGCCCATTACCTGAAACATTGCGTTGCTCCATTGACCTTTCCTGGCACATAACCCGCTCTCCACTTCATTAGTATTGTTGAAAAAATGCGACGTGAGTAGTGTATCAGGGATGAAACGACCCCTATCAGCGGGATCTCATGCAGGATCTCATGTTACGTCATGTCACGCGACCCAGTGGCGCCATGCTTGGTTGTCATGGTAGCCCGCGTGAGCGACCATCTTGTGACGTCATCCCCATAGTGGTGGTACGTGGTGTTAGTACGCATGCGCAGCGCGTGTGGTTAGGGCGATACGTTCCGTCCATTTTGTAAACTGGAGGCCGCCATCTTGGTTTCTATTGTAGCACGTGGTTGCTATGTGGCCCAAAGGCTTCTTATAGGATAGGGGTATGTTCGGAAGGTGTGTTCTTTTGTACAGGAGTAATTTCCCGTTTCGTAGAATTACCACAAACAAACCGACAATCTCTCCAAATCATCAAAAACGACTTTAACCCCAGATTGGGCATATAATTGCAGCACGTAGTGTTATAGTACCGAGGTGCCCCCCCCCCCCCCTGGGGGTAAGTTCTATTGAACTAGAGTACATACAATTACCCAAATAGATCCGCCAATCCATCCAAATCACCAAAATCCACTTTTATTTGATATGAAACCCCATTTTGGGCATATAAGAATAGGACGTAATGCTATAGGACCGAGATATCTCCTGGGGTATGTTCTATTTAATAGGGGTACTGGTCCTGATAATCCCAGAATCCAATTTTTCTGCATATTACAGATGCTACTCTAACCCTAGAAATTCATCTAGTCCACACTATCTCTGATTCCCTCGTCCATGTCTTACAATCACCAGTGCTTGATTTCCCATAACCCATATGCATAGTTATCTCCCCTATGTACAATGAAAACCTCTATAATTCTTAAAGTCAAGAATCTATCGAGCAATTACTGAAAAGTCATTGCTCCAACGACTCGAATCCCATCGAGCAAATGTGCTATAGAGCAATTGCACGATCGAGTGACTCCACATTCTGCTCGAATGACTCAAATCCCATCGAGCAAATGTGCTATCAAGCAATTGCTCGATCGAGTGACTCGCACATACGACTCTTAGCCACATTTCAGAAAAAGGCATTCCAAAGCTTCAGATGTTTAAAAAATGGGATTCTGTAGGGTTTCCACAAAAGGGATTCCATTAGTGGGATTCCATAAGTGGGATTCCAAGCTCCAATACAGGTAGTCTTACCTCGAGTGATTCCACATACTGCTCGAATGACTCGATTCCATCGAGCAAAAGATCTATAGAGAAATTGCTCGTTCGAGTAACTCGCACATACGACTCTTAGCCTCACTTCGGTATTTAAGAATAACTATGGCCTGGTATTGTATTATTTGGGGATACCTTTCGAGGATACCTTTCATATGCTACTTATCTGAGGATACTATTACCTGTTTGGCCCAGCCTTCTAGGCCACCACAAGACATACCTATCCCAAATTCTCCTAATAAGCTATCGAGCAATTACTGAAAAGTCATTGCTCGAACGACTCGAATCCCAAAGAGCAAATGTGCTATAGAGTAATTGCTCGATCGAGTGACTCCACATACTGCTCGAACGACTCGAATCCCATCGAGGAAATGTGCTATAGAGCAACTGCTCGATCGAGTGACTCCACATACGACTCATTCAGAAAAGAGGGATTCCATAGCCACAGACGTATCTCGGTCCTATAGCATTACACACTATTCTTATATGCCCGAAATGGGGTTTCATATCAAATAAAAGTGGAATTTGGTGATTTGGAGAGATTGTCGGGTCTATTTGGGTAATTGCATGTACTCTAGTTCAATAGAACTTACCCCAGGGCCTTCCTCGGTACTATAACACTACGTACCCAATCTTGGGTTTCATATCAAATAAAGTCGTTTCTGATGATTTGGAGAGATTGTCAGGTGTTTGTGGTAATTCTACGAAACGGGAAATTACTCCTGTACAGAGGAACACACCCTCCGAACATACCCCCTATCCTATAAGAAGCCTTTGGGTCACATAGTAACCACGTGCTATCATAGAAACCAAGATGGCGGCCTCCAGTATACAAAATGGACGACGGAAACACGTATCACCCCAACAACACGCGCTGCGCATTCGTACTAGCACCACGTATCACTATGTCACAAGGGCTACCATGACAACCAAACATGTTGCCACTGGGTCACGTGACATGGCGTCACATGAGATCCTGCTGATAGGGGTCGTTTCATCCCCGATATGCTACTGACGTGTGGCCTCTGCACCCGGGTACTCTAGTTTCGTACCCAGCCCTCATATATTTCATTATAGGGCTAGATAAGAGACTATTGAGTACTGATGCTACCTCCCCCGTCACGCACAAGCCGTAATGATATGCATGGTAATTATCCCCGCATTTTAAAAAATGCGGGGATATTGTCATGATCTCCGTACGTCCGTACGTCCGTACGTCCGGTTTTGTAATTCGAAACGCTGTAACTTTCTACAGTTGTTCGATAGGGTCTGTGCAACCCAAAAATACAACTTTTAAATTTTTGTGCCACCAGGTGGCTTCTGTGGAGCCACTTAAAAAATGCGTTATTTTTTCACTTTTTTGCTGAATAGTCCCAACCTATGTAATTCGGAGTTCTAAAATTACACTAGGGTGTTGCTAAATGATCTGTAGATATGTAGGAAGGTTTCGGATTTTTCGGGTGCCACGTGGCTGTGCCACCGTAGCCACTTTTGTGTTTTCTTAGACCGTTCCCGGCAAAAGGCTCGTAGGATATGTAATTCAAAATGCTAAATCCATGCTCAGATGTTGCAGTAGGGTCTATAGATGCGCACGAAGGTTTCGGATTTTTCGGGTGCCACGTGGCTGTGCCACCATTGCCACTTTCGTGTTTTCTTAGACCGTTTCCGGCAAAAGGCTCCTAGGGTATGTAATTCGAAACGCTAAAACCATGCTCAAATGTTGCAGTAGGGTCTGTAGATGTGCACGAAGGTTTCAGATTTTTCAGGTGCCACGTGGCTGTGCCACCATTGCCACTTTTGTGTTTTCTTAGACCGTTTCCGGCGAAAGGCTCCTAGGGTATGTAATTCGAAACGCTAAAACCATGCTCAAATGTTGCAGTGGGGTCTGTAGATGCGCACGAAGGTTTCGGATTTTTCAGGTGCCACGTGGCTGTGCCACCGTTGCCACTTTTGTGTTTTCTTAGACCGTTTCCGGCGAAAGGCTCCTAGGGTATGTAATTCGAAATGCTAAAACCATGCTCAAATGTTGCAGTGAGGTCTGTAGATGTGCACAAAGGTTTCAGATTTTTCAGGTGCCACGTGGCTGTGCCACCGTTGCCGCTTTTGTGTTTTCTTAGACCGTTTTCGACGAAAGGCTCCTAGGGTATGTAATTCGAAATGCTAAAACCATGCTCAAATGTTGCAGTGGGGTCTGTAGTTGCGCACGAAGGTTTTGGATTTTTCAGCTGCCATGTGGCTGCGCCACCATTGCCACTTTCGTGTTTTCTTAGACCGTTTCCGTCGAAAGGCTCCTAGGGTATGTAATTCGAAACACTAAAACCATGTTCAAATGTTGTAGTGGGGTCTGTAGATGCGCACGAAGGTTTCCGATTTTTCAGGTACCACGTGGCTGTGCCACCGTTGCCACTTTTGTGTTTTCTTAGACCGTTTCCGGCGAAAGGCTCCTAGGGTATGTAATTCGAAACGCTAAGACCATTCTCAAATGTTGCATTGGAGTCTGTAGATGCGCACGGAGGTTTCAGATTTTTCAGCTGCCATGTGGCTGCGCCACCATTGCCACTTTCGTGTTTTCTTAGACCGTTTCCGGCGAAAGGCTCCTAGGGTATGTAATTCGAAATGCTAAAAGCACGCTCAGATGTTGCAGTAGGGTCTGTAGATGCGCACGAAGGTTTCGGATTTTTCATGTGCCACGTGGCTGTGCCACCGTTGCCACTTTTGTGTTCTCTTAGACCGTTTCCGGCGAAAGGCTCCTAGGGTATGTAATTCAAAACGCCCAAATGTTGCAGTGGGGTCTGTAGATGCGCACGGAGATTTCGGATTTTTCAGCTGCCACCTGGCAGCGACACCATTGCCACTTTCGTGTTTTCTTAGACCGTTTCCGACGAAAGGCTGCAAGGGTATGTAATTCGAAATGCTAAAACCATGCTCAAATGTTGCAGTAGGGTCTGTAGATGTGCACGAAGGTTTCCAATTTTTCAGGTGCCACGTGGCTGTGCCACCATTGCCACTTTTGTGTTTTCTTAGACCGTTTCCGGCGAAAGGCTCCTAGGGTATGTAATTCGAAACGCTAAAACCATGCTCAAATGTTGCAGTGGGGTCTGTAGATGCGCACGAAGGTTTCGGATTTTTCAGGTGGCACGTGGCTGTGCCACCGTTGCCACTTTTGTGTTTTCTTAGACCGTTTCCGGCGAAAGGCTCCTATGGTATGTAATTCGAAATGCTAAAACCATGCTCAAATGTTTCAGTGGGGTCTGTAGATGTGCACGAAGGTTTCAGATTTTTCAGCTGCCTTGTGGCTGTGCTGTTGCCACTTTCACATTTTCTTAGACCGTTTCCGGTGAAAGGCTCCTAGGGTATGTAATTCGAAATCCTAAAACCATGCTCAAATGTTGCAGTAGGGTCTGTAGATGCGCACGAAGGTTTTGGATTTTTGGGGTGCCACGTGGCTGTGCTACCGTTGCTTCTTTCATGTTCTCTTAGACCATTTCCGGCGAAAGGCTCCTACAGTATGTATTTCAAAATGGTAAAACCATGCTCAAATGTTGCAGTAGGGTCTGTAGATGTGCACAAAGATTTCAGATTGTTCAGGTGCCACGTGGCTGTGCCACCATTGCCACTTTCGTGTTTTCTTATACCGTTTCCGGCGAAAGTCTCCTAGAGTATGTAATTCGAAACGCTAAAACCATGCTGAGATGTTGCAGTAGAGTCTGTAAATGCGTAGGAAGGTTTTGGATTTTTTGGGTGCTAAGTGGCTGTGTCACCGTTGCCACTTTTGGGTTTTCTTAGACCGTTTCCAGCGAAAGGCTCCTAGGGTAAGTAATTCGAAATGCTTAACACATGCTCAAATGTTGCAGTAAGGTCTGTAGATGCGTACAAAGGTTTCAGATTTTTCAGATGCCACGTGGCGGTGCCACCGTTTTTCTTTCGTGTTTTCTTAGATCATTTCCGGCGAAAAGCTCCCAGAGTATGTAATTTGAAATGCCAAAACTATGCTCAAAAGTTGCAGTAGGGGTCTGTAGATGTGCACGAAGGCTTCGGATTTTTGGGGGTGCCACCGTTGCCACTTTCATGTTTTCTTAGACTGTTTCCGGCGAAAGGCTCCCAGGGTACATGTATGTAATTCGAAACGCTAAAACCATGCCCAAATGTTGCAGTGGAGTCTGTAGGTGTGCACGAAGCTGTGTCACCTGTGCCACTCAATATGATTTTAGTGTGTCATATAATACATTTCTTCTTTGTATCAAACATTCATACAAAGTCAAGGATGCAAATGCGGGGATACACTATAGTGTGCTTTGCACACAAGTGACACCATCTAGTTAGGTAATTGGTAAAATAAGTGATTTCATGAAAATGTGCGCTCTGTTTTCGAATAGATTCGGATTCGAAGTCGACATCGGAATCCGATTCAATTCGAGATACGATTCGAGGATAGAAATTCCTGTTCGCATGGTTTTAGCCTGAAGACAACAGTACGCACAAATAACCGACTTGGCTTGAAAGTTTTATTTTTCTCCAATACAGTTTAAGATCAACGGTTTAAACGGAGGGAGACAGGTGGGGGTGGGATGTCGAAAGCCGTGAATCGAAAGTAAAAACTGATCAAATTCGATGGGCAACTCTTGTGTGTAGCTTTAAATGGCAAGGCGGATTTTGGGGGTTTGTCACGCAATCCTAGAAAAATTCGTAGACCTACATTCAATATGCGCCCTTTTTCCAATTTATCCCGTTATTCGATTTTTCATCCAGTATCCTCAGATGACATGGCCAATCGTTAATTTAATGTATATTTGTGTGTGTGTACAGAGGCGGCGGCGCCAGGGGGCACAGGCGCACGTGCCCCTCCACTTTTTTCCACAGATTTGTTTCGCAGTAACACAATTAGTTAAAATGGGCGCATGCAAACGTGTCAATATACAGACATTAACATTAACAAATCCAAACAATATTTAGCCAAAGAATCCCACTTTCGGTCGCTTTGGTCCTTTTCTACCGCTTCAACTATCTTCCAATCCGAAGGCTGGCCTTCGGGTTGGAAGATGGTTGAAGTAAAAGAAACGGACAGAACAATGACCACACAGCGACATATTCTAAACGAGAGACTTCAGCGTGTCACGGTACATTGTAACCTTTCCCACACTGGATAGAACCGCGGGTAGCATTGTAAATTTGTGCTCCTCCACTTTTATCGATAGTGGCGGCGCCAGAAATTTTTTTGTGGGGGGGGGGGGGGGGGGGCAACTAGGGGGGCAGACTCCCATGAAGGGGGGCAAATACGTAAAGGATCATATCATTACTTTGTTATGAGGTAGTCCAAACTTGGACCCAAAGTCCGTAATATACTTTTTTGGTTTGGTACGTCCTGTGGACGTACCAAACCAAAAAATTATATTACGGACTTTGGGTCCAAGTTTCGACTAAAAGTAATGATAATTAGCGGTCCTCCTTTCAAAAAATCCTGGATCCGCGTCTGGTGGGTCTGTGCGAGAGAGAGAGAGAGAGAGAGAGAGAGAGAGAGAGAGAGAGAGACTCATAATGCCCGTTTGTCATAATGCGAAATCCATGAATTTTTTTTAGACAAGGGATATGGATAGACATGCCTTTGTGTTGGATCATAACTTAATTATAACTTATAAGTATCTGCATCCGAGTCTTTAAATCTCTACTGCCTGGATGTGTTCATCAGCTAGCCTGAGGCTTTGGGCTAAGTGTGTATGGGAAATTATTGGGAATAAAAAAAGAGAGGGTTGTGTGTGAGAGAGAGTGACTGAATGTGTTTGTGTGTGAGGGTGGATGGAAATGCATGCGAGATGGTTGGGGGGGGGGGGCAAAGCCTTCGTTTGGGGGGGGGGGGGCAAATGCCCCCATGCCCCCCCCCCCCCCCGTAGCGCCGCCACTGTTTATCGAGCTTCCGCCGCCCGTGTTTGTAAACTTGTTTGTATTTTACAATCTGTTATGATTATAAGCCCATTAATACTCGTTACAAGATATCGATAACTCTCAGGTTAAAAAGGAATGACAGGAAAAAACGTTTTAGGATTTTTTTTTTCATTTGTAGAACTTACTCTTTTTCATCCATTCTTGGAAAACTCATCCTTTTCAGTAGCCGCTCATGTGATACTTTTTTTTTAAATCTATATAACTTCCCTTCGAAAATTCGGATGAAACACGCACAAATTTTAAAAATATTATTGCTTCACGGTGAAATAACACAATTACTGGAAACCTCACTTTCCAGTCAGAATTTTGTTACTTTTTTTAAAACACAGAAGCAAACAAGTGACTACGCTAACTACAGAATATAATAAACATTGGCCACCGATGTTTACTGTCAACATCTTCATGGAGATGAAGATAACCCGGGGTTATTTTTTATACCATTTTGCGATAACAGGGAGAGTTGTATCACACCCGAACTCATTAATTAATTATGACTATAAAAAACTCGGAAGCGAAATCAAACTCATGAAGTACATTTTGTTTTATTATGGGAACGAGTTGGCTCATTGGCCAGCGCACAGGACTTGAAATCGGAATGCTGATGTTTCGATCCTGACTCGCGTCATCTGCGTTGTGTCCTTGGACAAGAAAGTCCATCCCGACTGCCCAAGCAGGAGTACGGTGGCGCTGTGTACTAAAGTGTAGGACACGGCGACGGTACACATGCTTTCAACCGCTGCCAAACCTGCTGGTTCCCGGCTAATTTGGAAGTCTGACAGTTACTTGCCACTGATCAGTGGTTCTCTTCGGTTTCATCCACACATATAACTGACAAGACACATTATGACCATGGCAGTTGGAAGTGTCCGCAAACCACAATAAAGAATAAAAAATCATTTCTCACGGTAGGTGCTACATGAGTTGAAAGATGGACAATCTCGCCCCCGCACCTCTTCAACCCCCCCCCCCCCCCCCAAATAAAAAAAATGAATAAATAAATGAAAGTGCAACGCTGAGAGTTGCATAATGTACCTGTGGGCTGTTCAAGGTACCGTATGTCTTGCAATGAGCCAATATTAAATGGGAGATATGTGAGGATGAACGAGGCCACAGGTCTTGTAGTCCCAGATTGACACCCGAGTTGACTCTGGTCGCTACTCACTAGTTGAAAACTGTTGAATTTCCCACTCCAGTTCAGTTCAATGGCACCAAATGAAATAATCCATATTTGTTATTTGGGAGTAGAATTTTTATTTTCAACATTCAGGCTAATTTCGGGCGCTCTGTCAAACAAAATGGGAGGGAATAAGCACCTTGGAAGGGGGCAATGGAGTTTTAATAGAGGGTCCAGACCCACACCATATACTATAACGCTTCCAGCTTCTGTTTACCCATCCACTCACTTATATACTCCCCCGGCCGGTGTTGCACACACAATTATATACAGCCTGTAGGCCGTCAGACCCGTCACAGACCCTATAACGCCACCCACACCGCGGACCATAAGACCTCGCCAGCCCTGCCAACCCACCTTGGGCCGTGTTCATGGGGTCGATTTCAAAGTCGATCGCTGCATGAAAATGGAGGGGAACAGACGTCTTGAGGCACATCCCACGTGACTGTCGCCGCCCAAGGCGGCTCGAGAGGGGGCACCGTGCACAGAGCGAGAATGTGCTTTTTCAGCCGTGACGAGCGGTGGCGCGGGTGGGGGGGGGGGCAAGGCGGCCAGACCGCCGCCCAACTTGTCAGCTGAGACCCCCTCGGATAGATGAGGGGCCCGCCTCGCGGAACCAGAACCCTCAGCCGCCTCGCAGCTCACGCCGCGAGGGCGATAATCTCTGGCCGCAGAAGCGTCACAGTTCAGACAAGGCCTCAGCCAGTAGGCCACAGGACCAGCCCCACACTGTAATCTATAACACACCAAACATATACCTTCAGACCAGTACTAGCCCGCCAGCCTCCAGCATGTGTTCGAAGTTGGTAGCCGATTTAGGGAAATACAACCCCAACCATGTGCCGTATACTATGTATGATCTTATGGACGAGATACTTTCGGAATTGTCTGACATAGTGGGGGGAGAAATTCATCGACCTATATATCCAGGCCCCATTAACTCCCCGGTGAGGCTACCTGCCAATGAACAGTGGGTGAGATGACAAACGACGTCAGAGCCGAGTTCGAAGTTGTCGGCTTCACTGCGGACTTCTCTGTATGGAGGGTTGAGGGGAAGCCCCATTCGATATTGACGGTTGCTAATGGAATCGAAGCTGAGACAGGCCATTTGGTCTTCGACGCGCGAATAACAAACAAGAGTGTAGCACAGCTCATTAGAGAACTACCCGAGAGTGAGTACGCCCGAAGATCAAGTTTCTACGCAAGCGGACGAAGGGGACTGGGTAGTCGAAGACACGTTTTATCCAGTAAAGACAGAAAGGAGGAAAGGCCAGGGTGTCGTCGAGATCATATCAAATACCAAGCCAGGCGCACTGACTGAAATGACAGCGTGTACTACCAAAATGCCTGCCCAGTCAGTGCAGTGATCTATGGGCTCTATCATCAGTGGTTGTTCATTTTGAGGGCGCCATCTTGAGCAAGGTTTCGTCAAAACCAGACTCCAGGAGATACAGACGCGGAAAGAGCGAGCTCAAGAAACTGGCGCCACATTTGTGGCCACGGCAAGGACTAGAAAAGATCCTAATCATCATTTTAAAACACTTGCTGATGAGTATATACCAGAGTTATATACTTCCCAGTATATAACAGTGGGAAGTATGGAAGAGGGTAGTAGTAATCGTCGACCAATCGAATCACGGAATCCAAATTTTACGGACTCGGCTATGAATCTCAATTTCGGAATGCCTTATATGTAAACAGGGAAAAACTGATTGAACATTTTGAAAAGCGTAAAGCTAAAAAGTAGTGGTACAAGTCATATTAATGGATGGTAGTTTAGTCAATAGTACTGGTACAAAGCCGCAATGGAACAAGCCTACTGTTGAAGCTAATGATAGGACAGATAGACCATAGCCAGTAGTGACCTTGGAGCTTTGGCGACAAGATGGAAGCGGTTGGTAAGACTACATTAGATCTCATTGGGGGCTTTCTCATGACCTCATACGACAAAAAAAAGGGATTCTCCAAAAAGGTATCCTCGATAGGTATCCTCAAATAATACAATACCGGGCCACATGTATCCTCAAATACTGAAATGAGTCGACGAGCAATATGTGCGAGTCACTCGAACGAGCAATTGCTCGATAGCTCATTTGCTCGATGGGATTTGAGTCGTTCGAGCAATGACTTATCAGTAACTGCTCGATAGCTTATAAGGGATATTTGGGATAGGTATGTCTTGTGGTACAGGTAATAGTATCCTCAGATCAGTATCCTATAAAAGGTATCCTCGATAGGTATCCTCAAACAATACAATAATATCCTCAAATACTGAAATGAGTCGACGAGAAATATGTGGGAGTCACTCGAACGAGCAATTGCTCGTTAGCTCATTTGCTCGATGGGATTCGAGTCGTTCGAGCAATATGTGCGAGTCACTCGATCGAGCAATTGCTCTAAAGCTCATTTGCTCGATCTGTTTCGAGTCGTTCGAGCAATGACTTACTAGTAACTGCTCGATAGCTTATTGGCTTTGGGAATGATATGGGGTCTCGTTGTACACAGGGGAGATAATTCTGCATACAGATTATGGGAAATTAAGCACTGGTGATCATAAGACTTGGACGAGAGAACCAGAGACAGTTTGGACTGGATATACTGTTGTGATAGAGTAGCATATGCAATAGGCATTAAAATGGGATTCTGAGAAAATCAGGTCCTATACCCCTATTCAATAGAACACACCCACGGGCCCACCTCGGTACTATAGCACTACGTGCTACTATTAAAATATACGGTTTCGCGGTCCTAAATAGGATTCTTGAAGAATTCATATCAAATAAAGTCGTTTTTGGTGATTTGAAGGGATTGTCGGCTTGTTGTGGTAATTCGTGATACTCCGATTCAATCGAGCATACCCACCGAACATACCCCTGTCCTGTTAGAAGGTTTTGGGTCACATAGCAACCTCGTGCTACCATAGAAACCAATAATACGGCGGCCTCCAGTATACAAAATGGCCGACGGAAACACGTCTCACTCTAACAACACGCGCTGCGCATGCGCACTCACACCACGCATCACTATGATAATCCTACTACTGCGATCAAATCAGCAACTTGGCCAAACTACCCGAGCCCAACGACCATATTGTTCTAGAAAAACGGAAGCTCGCTGAAAGTAACGCGGATGGCTTTGATGAGCTCATTTGGCATTGCGTTGTGGTGCACCTGCATAACTTAGAAGATGAATGATTGGTTAGCTTGAAGGCAGCCTCATTGAACCGGGAAGCTCTGCACACGCAAATCATCCGGATCGGAGAAATCATCCACAGGGTTCTCAATGAACACACAACGCTCGCCAAGCGCATTCGCGTGCAATGGATCGCCATCACCAGCTGACAGCGATCGGTATGGCTTTCTCCACTCTGGTGCTGGCACTGACCTCCTGTGGAGGTGGTGCCTCACCAACACCTACTCGGGTTCCTCCAGATAAGGGAAGTTTGAAAGAGTAAACACCAATAAATAAATAAATAAATAAATAAATAAATAAATAAATAAATAAATAAATAAATAAATAAATAAATTAATTCCAGTCTTTAGTAACATTTGGTATGATTGAGGACTGATATTTATTTATTTATTGGGTGTTTAAGGTCACATACTTTTGCACAATGGCTAATCATGACCACAACATGGAGATAAAGTCAAGGTCAATCAATCGTTTATACCCCATGTTGCCTATTTTAGAGGACTCGCACCCCAAGCATTAGTGATTGGGTCCTATTTTACCAGTGAAAAGGAGCTTATTTACCACAGTAAACAAGCACTGCTTCACTTCCCGGGGTTCCCGCGGGGGATTGAGGACTGATATAGTCGAGTCCGACAGAATGGAATTTGATGGTTGTGGGATGATCGGAGGTTGCGAGAGCAGAGACGACTAGTGGTGGTACTCTGTTGCCAATATAGGAAGGAGTCGAGTGGTGATACATTTTGAAACATTGGATGAGTTTACGGTTCCGCCGTCTATCATGGAGAGTTTCCCAGCGTGCTTCGGAATACAACAGAGACTTGGAATCACTTATTGTTGCTCCAGTAATAATTCTTGCAGCAACCTGTGTTTTTTTTCAATTCGGCGACTTCAGCTTCGAGGTAATTATCCCAAATAACATCAGTGTACGCCAACAACGGCCCGAGGAAGGAGAAATAATTATTTTCTTGGACACTACGAAGATGAAAATTATGTTTTCTTAGTAAATGCAAACGAGCCCAGGCCTTGGAGCAGATGTGGTCCACATAGTCATTCCACATACACGTCCTATTCAAAATGACCCCTAAATGCTTGCGATTATTTACTTCGGATACCTGTGTTCCACCAAGATATAAGGGTCGGTGGGCAGTCGGCCTACTTTAACGAGATATAAGCATAGATTCTGGCTTCATGGGATTGAACTCAACAAACCACGACTTTGTCCAATCCTCCACTGAGGCCAAATCGTGGTCTATTAAGCAGCAGCGTGATTGGTGTTCTCAACAATTAGACATAAGGAAATGTCGTCTGCAAAGGAGAGTATATTACTTTCCAGATTCTTGGTTATATGATTGATATAAATTAACAAGAGGCCCCGGGGGCATAAGGGCGCTCATCTGACATGGTAGTCTAAATATCAAACCAGGGACTTAACCTGAAAAAGCTGCATACGCCCCCTCCTAAGAAAAGCATATACCAACTAGATGAAGCGAATGTGCCAACACAATACACAGAATTTTCCTTCTATTTTCAGTTCCTGCACTTTTACGTCCCAAAATTGAGATAAACGCATAAAAAAACAGATTTTTTTTTATTTTTGTTCGGAAATTTATTTTCGAAGTCCCAGACAAAATATTTTCAGACTAATATTTTTTTTCTTCTTCTTAAAATTGACCAAAATGCATAAAAACAAAAAAAAAAACAATTTCCGGATTTTGGTCCAAAATTTCTAAGTCCCACCCGGACCCCAAATTTTCAGTGTAAAAAAAAATTTAAAAAATTTGTCTTAAAATTGAACAAAACGCATAAAAAACAAAAAAAACTAATTTCCGGATTTTGGTCCAAAATTTCTATAGTCCCACCGGGACCCCAAATTTTCAGTGTAAAAAGTATATAAAAAAAAATTATCTTAAAATTGACCGAAACGCATAAAAAACAAAAAACTCATTTCCGGATTTTGGTAAAAAATTGCTGAGTCCGGACCAGGACCCCAATTTTCAGCCTATATATGAACCCAGGGACTTGGCTTGAACAAACTTGAATCTCACCCCCTAAGGATGCTGCATACCAAATATCAAAAGATTCTTATTGGTAGATATGAAGAATAAGATTTTTAAAGAATATTCCTCATACTGCACTAATTTAAACATTTGGGCTCCCATAGAGAGCCCAAATATGGACCCAGGGAACTGATTTCAATAAACATGTGAAACAATCTTCCAAAGATGTTATATGTGAAATTTGAAAGCTTTTGGAGCAGTGGTTTAGTCTTAAATGTTTTCCCCATTACCCACAGTGTTAAAAAATGCTGACTCAGCACCTTTTCAATGTCCCAAAAAAGTACCCCTAATAAAACCGATAGCATTTTTTTTTTTACCATTCCATTCTGTTGGTCCTAAGGAAGCTTCACATCAAATAAGAATTCTCAGTGCCGTGAAGTTTTGGAGATATGGGCGTTTTAATTTTTTTTCTATTTTTAGCTCCTGCGGTTCCCATGGGGCGACAGGGAAAAAATGGCATAAATTAAGTACTTATGACCCAATAAACCCTCATATCAAATTTGGTTCAAATCTGCCTCTCGGTTTGGAAAATAGAAATTTTAGGAAGGGCAAAAATTCTCGCCCCTCCCATAACAACGGCAAATATAGCCCCACAAACTTCTCTTGAACAAATCTGAGTCTACACCTCAAAAGGAAGCTGCACAACAAATATCAAGTCTCTGCTACTGCTGGTTCATGAGAAGAAGATTTTTTAAGATTCAGGCACACTTTTTGGGCATGGCCCTACCAAGGGACGAGGCAACTTGATTTGAACAAAATCAAATAGCGATGTCATAACAAACTGTTATCTCAAAACAACTGATTCAGCGGTTTGGGAGAAGAAGACGCAAACACCATGTTCACGGACGACGGCGGACGGTGAGTGATCACTACAGCTCTCCTGACTAAAAGTCAGGTGAGCTAAAAAGGACCCAAGGACCCCGTGGGTCTCTAGCATTTATAGGCCTCCAGGAAGAAGCCTCCGATCCTAACGCAATCCTCTATGACCAGACTGAAAGATACGATTTCAGAAGAGACAATAGCTCGTCCGCAATTGCGATACCCTCAAACACGCAAGAATTTGTCGAAGGCCTTACTGACGTCTCGAAAGACTACTCTGGTCCCTTTGCCTTCATCGAGCGCATAACGGAATTCATCGTAAATACCAGTCAACTGAAGAACAGTTGAATAGCGCGGAGTAAAACCTGACTGAAATTGACTAATGGTTCAGTTTTCTTGTACAAAATTCCAAAGGTGTTGGAAAAGGCATTTTTCAAATAGTTTAGATAAGTAGCCAATCAACGATATTGCGCGATAATTGGTTACCAAATTTGAAGGCTTTTTAACACGGGGAATACGTTTGCTTTGAACCACAGTGACGGAAAAGTAAGTGTTATTTAGTAGTATATTGAATAAAATTACCAATGGTTTGCACTGAAAGGTTTTGCATTCGTTGGACCAAGAAGATCGGAACCCACATGTATTGGGAGATCTTTATGAACTTCAAGGCAACATATATAATTCAGTGCAGTGTAATGTAATAGTACTACGTGGCGGTGATGTACAAGAATGTGCCTCTGGGAGAGAAGCACATGAATCGTCAACAGTTGATCGATATTGAACAGAAATATTCATTGAACACTTCTGCCTATTCTACATTTGTCGAGTAGTGCTGTTAAGTAATAGATGTAATTCCGGTATGCCTATTGCCACTCCCCCCCCCCCCCCCCCCCCCCCCCACCCGAAGTGTCTTTAGAGTCTTCCACCACTGTGATGAAGGGGTTTCGCTGACTGAGAATTGTTTTAGTAAAGTTTGAAACTCTTGGATCAAGAGATGGGTAGTCAAATAAAGAACTCCAATCAAAGTTAAACATATCCTCATTTTGTGTTTCAGAATTTCCGAGAGTACGACATCCACATTCTCTAAAAGGAAACTGGTGGCGTACTTAAGGTTTCGATTTTGATGTAAACAGGACAATGATAGCTAATCATATGCGGAATAATTGGTTCCAGGACCTCACATTCCTTTACTTTTACTGTATCATTTACAGCAAAAACGCCAATCAGTGACGCCGACGATTCGGTGAAACATGTGGGCTCACTCACAAGCTGCGTTAGTTGCATGCAACCACCATATGTACAGATTGGTGTCACTGGTGTATAGTAGGTAGAAAGACGAAACCATTTATTGGTGCAATATTAAATAGTTCAAAATGGAATTTTTGACTTTTACATTGCTATCATTGGTGTGATAGGCACACCAAGAGCAGAGTTTCTGATAAAAACTCAAAATGACCAGAGTCACAATCGGCTGGACAGTCATGTAATTTGAGTACCGCGCCTAACCGCGGCAGTCCCCTATGTGTGGCTTAAGACGTTTGGAAATACTCTATACTCAGAAACGACGGAGTACCATCCATGTTACCACTGGTGTGCTAGGCACACCAAGAGACGACTTTCTAAAAAAAATTTAAAATGAACAGAGTCACAAATGGCTCGACAGTTCATGGAATTTGACTACCGCAACAGCACCTCTATGGGTGGCTTAAAGCGTTTAGAAACACACTCTATGAACAGAAAACGAAGGAGTTCCAGCCAATACAAAGTGCGTCTGTGACGTAATGACAATGTTGGGAAGTTAGATGTGCAATAACACAAGACTCTGAAGCTATGCCCAAGGCACTCATCCCACCCCTGAGCAAATCTCCCATAGGGGTGGGGTGAGGCATGTATTTTTGAAGTCCAAGACGCCTCATTGGAGCGGGCTCTTCTGTCTTTAGCGCTGGCTGGTTTTAGCCATTACGTTGTGTAAGGGTAAAATCACCAAACCACAAATGAAGAGACAGTTTCAGTAAACTGACGACTTGAATCCTGGCATTACGAGCGGAGTGGATTGTAGGACTAAGATGAATTAATTTAGCACTGAACCAGATAATAACGTGCTAATGAAGCAGCAGTGGCTTCCATTAGTCCTTTTTTATGTTTATTTGGCATTTAAGGTCACTCTAAGAATCTATGGCTATATTGTAATTGCAGTGCTAGTATAAAGTCAAGTTTTACTGTTGGGTCATCAAATTTTGTATCACGGGTCTCTCTTATTACAATTAATAGGAGAGTGTCGATAGGCACTATCTGATCGATTGTGTCAAGGCAAATCTATGCAGAGTAAATCTTCACTTCAGAGATAATATGAAGCCCATCAACATAATATGAAGCCTTTAAGTGGTGGTACAGTGGAACCCTGTTAATTGAATAGCCACTTTGCCATTAAAAACTCCTCAATTAACAGGATTATTCACGTAACAGGGATTGTGTCACTTTCCTGTATTCTAGAGATAAACTTAGCATTTATTCTACTATATCTTGTTCGACAGAGCTCCATGAGCGAGAAAGAAACCCGTATTATATGTGATGTATTCCATGTTACTAAACATTCATACAAAAATTTATTCGAATCAGAACTTTCATACAGAAGTTCTGTACAAAAGACTGATTGCACTAATTTTGGTACAAAATGGCTGCTGGTGGCCATCTTGAATTTTGGACCACACCCAAAAACACACGTTCTCATCCCACGGTAATAACAAAGGTACCCAAGAGGTTTCATAAAGATCGGTTCATAAATACGGCCTCTAGCCTGAGCCGTATAGAAGTTGTGTACAAAAAACTGATTAGACCTAATTTCGGTACAAAATGGCCACTAGCAACCATCTTGAATTTTAGACCGCACCCAGAAACACTCGTTCTCGTCCCAAGGTGATAACAAAGGTACCCAAGAAGTTTTGTGAAGATCGGTTGATAAATACAGCCTCTAGCCCGAGCCGTATTGACATGTCCACTTACAGTGTATAAGTAGCACTAAATAAATCAAAATTCATCTAATTTGCATAATTTCTGCACGAGAAAAAAACCTGTACTGTATGTGATGTATTCCAGTTTACTAAACATTCATACAAAACATTATTCAAATCAGAACTTTCATACAGAAGTTCTGTACAAAAGACTGATTGAACTAATTTTGGTACAAAATGGCTGTTGGTGGCCATCTTGAAATTCGGACCACACCCCAAAACACCCGTTCTCATCCCACGGTGATAACAAAGGTACCCAAGAAGTTTCGTAAAGATCGGTTCATAAATACGGCCTCAAGCCTGAGCCGTATAGAAGTTGTGTACAAATTCGGTACAAAATGGCCACTGGCAGCCATCTTGAATTTTGGACCACACTCAGAAACACTCGTTCTTGTCCCAAGGTGATAACAGAGGTACCCAAGTAGTTTCGTGAAGATCAGTTGATAAATACAGCCTCTAGCCCGAGCCGAGACATGTGTACTTACTGTGTGTAAGTAGCACTGAAAAAATCAAAGTTCATCTAATTTGCATAATTTCTGCACGAGAAAAAAACCTGTATTATATGTGATGTATCCCATGGTACTAAACATTCACACAAAATTTTTTTCAAATCAGCGCTTTCATATGGAAGTTCTGTGCAAAAATCTGATTGCACCTAATTTTGTACAAAATGGCTGCCATCGGCCATCCTGAATTTCAGACCGCACCCAAAAACACTCGTTCTTGTCCCACGGTGATACCAAAGGTACCCAAGAAGTTTCGTAAAGAACGGTTTATAAATATGGCCTCTAGCCCGAGCCGTATTGGCATTTGCACTTTCAGTGCTGAAAGTGTAACACTAAATACATCAAAGTTAGTCTAATTTGCATAATTTACGTACGAGAAAAAAACCTGTATTATATGTGATGTATCCCATGGTGCTAAACATTCATACAAAAAATTATTCATATCAGCGCTTTCATATGGAAGTTCTGCGCAAAAATCTGATTTCACCTAAGTCTGTACAAAATGGCTGCCAGCGGCCAACTTGAATTTCGGATCGGACCCCAAAACACTCATTCTTGTCCCACGGTCATAACAAAGGTACCCAAGAAGTTTTGTAAAGATCGGTTCATAAATACGGCCTCTAGCCTGAGCCATATTGAATTGTTGACAGACAGATGGCCAGATGGGCGACGGACGACTGGCCATGGCATAAGCTCAAATTTGGCTTTGCCAAAGTAGTGCTAAAATGCCTAATTGGAGGGGTGGAGGTGGGGTGGGGATAATTTCTGTCTGGGTTCTTAACCACAAACTTGGAGTCATCCTACCAAGCTACAATGAAATCCCTTCATAATTATGGCCTGTGGAATATTCTAAAGGTTTTCGGGCTTCGGGCCTCTGTTGCCATCACAGTTGCCCAAAAGGAGACGTTCTCATCTAGACATTATATGAAATCAACCTATCAAGTTACAATGAAATCCCTCCATAAATATGACGTGTAGACTGTGCTAAAGGTTTTCGGGCTTCGGGCAGCCATCATGGTTGAATGATCGCAACCAAAAGGGGACATTCTCATCCGGGCATCATGTGGATTGATCCTACGAAGTTACAATGAAATCCCTTCATAAATATGACCTGTAGACTGTGCTGAAGGTTTTCGGGCTTCGGGCACCTGTAGCCATCACAGTTGCCCAATCACGTCCAGAAGGGGACTTTCTCATGTGTAGAAATTATATGAAATCAACCTATGAAGTTACACTGAAATCGCTCCATAAATATGACCTGTAGACTGTGCTAAAGGTTTTCTGGTTTTGGGCTCGGGCAATGGGGAAATTCTCATGTAGACATCATACGGAGTCATCGTATCAAGTTACAATGAAATCCGTCCATATTAAACATGACCTGCAGACTGTGCTAAAAGTTTTTGGGTTTCGGGCTTGGGCAGCCATCACGGTTGACAGATCATGCCCAAATGGGAACGTTCTCATCTAGGCATTATACAGAGGCATTCTATGAAGTTGCAATGAAATCTCTTCATAAATACGACCTGTAAACTGTGCTAATGGTTTTCGGGTTTTGGGCTCGGGCAGCCATACCGGTTGACCAATCACGACCAAAAGAGGACATTCTCATGTAGACATGACCTAAAACCTGCATATGAAATTTCGTGACGATCAGACAAGAAATACCGGGTATAGTCTGTACTTGAAGGTTGAATAAAAAACTTTGACCACAAACTTTAACCAAAACTCCAAATGTCAACTAAATAGGAATAAGAAAAAAAAACCCCAAAAAACCCACTTGAACCTTCAGTAAAAAACTTTAACCAAAACTCTAAATGTTAACAGAAAAAGACAGGCGGACAGATGGACGGACGGATGGATGGACGGACAAAAGTCATTACTATAGCCCTCACTGTAAACAGTCAGGCTAATAAACAGTGGTGCTAATAATAGACTAAATTCCTGTATTGGATGTACTGGAGCCAAATAGGTCTGTAAACAAAGGAAAACTGGGGAGAGTCGGGGTAATTTCTAGACAGGTTACAAGACTTTTTATTCAATTAACAGGAGTTTACTTTATAACCTATATTCAATTAACAGGTCAAATTTGTCCTGGAGATATGGTAAATGATTTGTGTTGAGAAATTATATTCAATTAACAGGGTTATTCAGTTAAGAGATATGGAAATAAACAGGCTCCACTGTACAAACACTTGGGAATAAAGCCCAAATATGGGCTTCCAGCATGCCACCTGTTTACCAATCATTTATATCCATGTTGCCCATTTAGAGAACTCCCATCCAGGTATTGCGTATTGTGTCCTACCAAAACACAAACTAGAGGGGGGTATCAGTACCCCGTGGCTCACCAACAGGTGGCCAATGTAAAGGGGTGGCTGGAGTAAAAAAAAAAAGTTCAAAACTTGCACACAAAAGTCCAAAATTAAAGTAAATAAGCAGCTAAAGGGTTAAATAATATAATAATAACCCCAAGAAGCATCCTACCATAAAATAGGAACCATGGCAATATGCTACAAGGTAAGTTGCCACTTGGAAGAGAAGAAAGACAAATCTCAAAACCTGCACATAAAAGTAAAAAAACCCATCAAAACCTGCACACAAACGTCAAAATAAGTCCAAAATTTGATTCAAAGGGTTAAAATTAAGACGAAATACCCTGGAAAAGAGTTAAATGTTATCGTGAACCCCCACAGCAATATGCAAAGAAGAAAATTTTTTTTTTAAAAGCACAAAAATCCAAACCTGTAAACAAAAGAAGTCCAAAATTGAAGTAATTAAGCAGGGAAAGGGTTAAAGAATACAACGTAGCCCTAAGATGTATGGTTACATACAATAGAAAGCATGGACATATGCTACAAGGTAAATCTACACTTGGAAGAAAGGAAAAAAAAACCCCATGAAAACCTGCACGCAAATGTCAAAATAAGTCTAAAATACTATTCAAAGGGTTAAAAAAAAATTTAAAATGCACTGGAAAGATATCAATGTTATAATAACCACCACTGCAATATGCAGTGAGGTCAACCTCACTTAAAATTGTTTTTTTTATCGCAACCTGTACATAAAAGTAAGAAACTGTAAGCCTAAGTCCAAAAGCTGTACATAAAAGTCCAAAAATGAAGTAATTCAGCAGGAAAAGGGTTAAATAATACAAACATAGCCCTAAGATGCATGTTTACATACAATAGAAAGCATGGACATATGCTGCAAAGTAAATCTCCACTTGGAAGAAGGGAAAAAAAACCCCATCAAAACCTGCACGCAAACATCAAAATAAGTCCAAAATTTGATTCAAAGGGTTAAAATTAAGACAAAATACCCTGGAAAAGAGTTAAATGTTATAGTGAACCACCATAGCAATATGCAGAAACTCTACACTTGGAAGAAAGGAAAAAAAAAAAAAACCCATGAAAATCTGCACGCAAACGTCAAAATAAGTCTAAAAATCTATTGAAGGGGTTAAAAACTTTTTAAAAATGTACTGGAAAGATATCAATGTTATAATAACCACCACTGCAATATGCAGTGAGGTCAACCTCACTTGAAATTGTTTTTTTTTATCACAACCTGTACATAAAAGTAAGAAGCTGTAAACCTAAGTCCAAAAGCTGTACATAAAAGTCCAAAATTGAAGTAATTCAGCAGGAAAAGGGTTAAATAATACAAACATAGCCCTAAGATGCATGTTTACATACAATAGAAAGCATGGACATATGCTGCATGGTAAATCTCCACTTGAAAGAAAGGAAAAAAACCCCATCAAAACCTGCACGCAAACATCAAAATAAGTCTAAAATTTGATTCAAAGGGTTAAAATTACGACAAAATACCCTGGAAAAGAGTTAAATGTTATAGTGAACCACTATAGCAATATGCTGAAACTAAAAAAAAATGTGAAAAGCCAAAAAATCAAAACCTGTACACAAAAGTTCAAAATATTTGAGAGCGGATGCCGACGCCGACATGAGGGCTATGCCATAGGCTCACACAACTAACGTTGGTGAGCCAAAAACTGCTTCACATCCGGTAGTCCCCATGAGGAATCCTTAAGATTTAATGATACACATATTTTTTTCAGAGCAGGTGTGAGGGTAGACTGGCAACCATTGGTCTTGGTCAAGCACCTTGGATTGTGTGAAAAAGACACGAAAAAGAAGAGTTTAATACTAAATATATTAGATGAATTATAATTTATATAATTGATCAATATTAACAATACACCAATGAAGCAAGCTTGACTAGTACAATAATAATAAAAAAAACCCAACTATAATGCACATATAATAACAAATGCCTGACTAGAAGCCCTTGTAGAAGTGTTACACATCTTTTTTACACATTACACAATATGTTTTAAATAAATTATTTCTTTGAACTGGAAAGTCAATAACATCTACTCCACTTAATTGTATCCATTTATACCCAAGGTGGGAACACTGGGAAGTGGAGCAGTGCTTGTTTACTGTGGTAATCAAGTTCTGCTTCACTAGTAAAATAGGACCTGGTGACTACTGCCTGGGATGGAAGGACTCTAAAATGAGCAACATAGGTATAAACAATTTGCTAAACTTGATTTCACACCTATGTTGTTGTCATTATATAGACATAGATGCTATCTGTGACCTTAAACACCAATAAAAAAAAAAAAAAAAAATAAAAAAAAAAAAAAAATAAATGAATAAATAAATAAATATGTGTTTAAGTCTCTGCACACTGCTGTCCAAATGCTGAAATATCAGAGAGCAAATTTTCAACATAATGCAAGTGGGAATTTAACCCTCGGGTCCTCAGATTAATTTTATGTTAATAACTCGTCGCTTGAGTGCTAGAATGTCCTATGTCCCATTGGGGACATAGGACATTCTCGCACTCAGGCGACGAACTACTGTATATACAAGTACACAGCTGCAGACAAATAACTTAACCGTGTTTCTACATTATTGTTGGCTGCCCCAACATGCAGATGTAGAAACACTATCAAGATAAATGCACCCTGCCAGTAGAGTTATAAAGGAAGAATGCACCTGGGACAATGTTTTCACAGCAATATAAAAGAGGCTGTTTGTGGCTGTATAGTAACTTAAGGGTTAACCAATGCGATCTTGTTTGACAGAGCTTAACCCTTTACACAATGCACATCGCACATCACAGCATATGATATCAATAAATATTTTTTGTTCTTCAGCTGAGCAAACATCATAAAGCCACTAAAGTGGCTTTCAGCACTTTTCAACACAGCCATGATGGTGGCTTCCTTGAGAACCCAAACGGCAGGCTACATTTATTTATCTTGGCAGTGTTTTTAAATCACAGCTGGCTACCTGTACAGAAACACTGTTAGGTCATCTGCAGCAGTGTGCATGTATGTAAGGTAACAATTATTGTAAATATTAATCTGTAACTTTAACTCTTAACCTGCTGAGTAATTTTAAAATATTTTTCATTAAATCTTTTCATGGTGCTGTGGAGCAGCCATGACTAGATTTGATGAAAATTTTTTAAACATTTGAGACAAGAAATCGTTGGTTAAAAAGTCTACACATTTTACCGGCGAAAGTTTAGTCAAATATCCTCAAATTTGACTTATTTTAATAGGCAAGAGATTTCCTTCCTGGATGGGAAAAATCCACCAGGAAGCATGTAAGGAGTTGAGGGTTAATCAGAATTTATTATAACTGAGTGCAATTAAGTGAGGTAGACAATTTGATTTACCATCTTCAAGGGGCTTTGTGTTTTGTATAATAATGTTTTAAATTCGGTTTGTTTTTTTCCCTGAAATAAAAATAAAGTTTACAATTGCTTATGATAGAAAATATATACATATAGGTCTTGCTACAATCCTTCCAAGCAACATCAACTAAATCCTTATCAAAACACAGTTACACAAAGTTCTGCAATAATAAGCAAAAATTCTCATCCTTTTCATTCACTGATGTACCAGCTTTAACATTGATTCTTGTTAGACTGTTTTGAGAGCTGTCTTGAGAGAAAAATGACAAGGGCAGGTAAAGTGGAACCCTGTTAATTTAATAGCCACTTTGCAAGTGATAATTGTTCAATTTACAGAAGAATTTAATTAATAAGTATTTGGTCTGTTTCCTGTTTTCTAGATAAACTGATCATTTATTCTATTATATCTTGCTTGATAGTGTATTGGATATACTGAGGCCAATTAGGTCTATAAGAAGGGAGATTTGGTGGTTGTTAGGGTAATTTCTTGACATATCACAAGATAGCTGATCTGGTCTGATATGAACCAAGCCAGAGTTGTTACCCTTAATGTGCCATTACTAGGCACAATCAACATGTTTACATCAAAACTGTTACTCGTCAAATGCAATCGAGGAAACTGGTGTTATATAATGGAGTGGTTTGAAGTGGAGTTATTGAATGACAAGGAAGTAATGACTGAAATGTTTAATTAATGACTACCCCTCACCCTTGAACCCATTCTATTTAAGACACTAACCTCAGCATATTTATTTTGTTTTTACTTAACCCTTAGAACCATGGCGGTATCTTCCATATCAATTCATTGGCAGCAATTGGAAGAGGCCACATTATTTGTGGGCAGACCAATTAATATTTTCAACGTGCAGCCTGAGGCTGCACGTTGAAAATACTGATTGGTCTTCTCCACACATTCATTTACCAGCTATCATACTTAATGAATTTATAAAGTAGCATGTTCATGGGCCAGAAAAGTGGCCTCTTGGGTTCAAAGGGCTAATCATAACTTTGAAACTGACCTTTGAAATATTACACTCCATTTGGAGCTTTCTATTTTTATTAAAAAAAAGAAATTTTGAAAATCAATGGTGTCATATGTGTCTAGGTGATACGAAGTGACCATAGGGGTTGTGTATGTTATGTTGGAAGATTGGAAAATTACGTTCGGGTACCTATAATTGGTGAAAAAAGTGTGTGTGTGGGGGAGGGGGGGGGAGGCATGTGATTCCTGTGCCCCCGGCTCTGCCAACCCTGGTTCAGATGCCTAAACTGGGAGAAGAGGGGACTTTGTGAAACGAATGAGAGACAATAACACTGTCAGAAAACTGTAATATTTTCTAATTATTTGTTTAGTTTTAATAAATAAAGAGGTTATTACTTGATTAGTTTCAAAACAGCTGAGATATCAGCCTGTGGTAACTTCACACTGGTTTTGGGTTTAATCTCGGGAACAGGAATTTTCTGTTTCTCATTTTTGAAAGTCAGTCTCCATACAGGGAATTTTCCGGTTGTCATTTCTGAATATCAGTCTGATAACCAGGAAAAAATTCATAGGACAGAACCAGGAAACAAAGGTTGCGGATCCCGATTCTAGCCTATCAATTTCCCAGGCATTAACACTTACTTTCAAAACTGATAACAGGGAAATTCATATTCGCGAGATTAAAACATAGCTCCAAGGATGATGCTGGTCTCGGAAGAAACTGATATTCTCTGTAATCTCATAAACTATAATACACAATCACTGAAACCATGGTCTATGAATTTCCCGGGTATCGTGATTGACTTTCAGAACCTGGAGTCACAGAGCTGTGAAATTCCCATTCCCAGTATTAAATCTTACATAGGTCTCAGGCTAATATGAAGTTATCTTGGGCTGATATCTTGGCTGATATGAAACTAACTAATAACCTCTAAATATATAATAAAAGTGTAGAGAATTTGAAATATATCATGACTGCAACTAATATTACCATTAATAATAAATAACAAGGGTCTACTTATGTTTTTATGCAGACATTGTAACGTGTGCATTATGGAACATTTAAATCATGTTTATTGTCAACACCAAGCTAGATAGCAAACTGAAATCCTTAAGATGCAATACAAAAATATTGTCTTTGGTAAATAAAAAGTTAACTATCACAATAAAAAAATGTGTACAAAGCCTGTTGTCACTAAAATATAGTACACAAATCACAGTTGCAACTCTCGGATAAAAAGGCAGAGCTTCAAATAAGATTTGGCTGTAAATTAACCCTTTCAACACTGACATCCAAAGAGATACAGTGGAGCCCACTTAATCGGTTATTTCTTAAATTAACTCCTGCACACTGATGTCAAAATCTCTAAACTACAGGCTGTTAATTTTTCCCATGGTGCAACTAGGAATTTAATTAGTTCAATCTTGTTTGACAGAGCTCATTGAGCTCTGTCAAACCAGATTGAATTGGTTAAATTACCAGGTGCATTATGGGAAATAACTGCATGCTGAAATTTTAATATTTTTACACCAGAGTGCAGAGGGTTAATAATCCTGTTAACTGAATATAATTTTCAAATACCAAACCATTTACCATACCTTTAATACAAATTTGACCTGTAAATTGCATACAGGTTATAGAGTAAACTCCTGTAAAAAATCTTGTAATATGTCAAAGAATTACTCAATCACTGAAGTCTCCATATATAAATATATATTTATTATACGCTAAATAAAAGATTCTCCAAACAATTGTGGAAAGATAGAAATCATATCCCCCACTGTGAAGATATAGAAATTTTCACTTTCATGGTATCAATCAAAATGGCGTCATTCAGAGCATCACTTCAAGGTGAATACGAGTCAAATTATCACTGGATATGATCAATTTGTTCTAAAAACGTATAATGAAAAGAAAATCTAGTGTTTTTAAGTGAATACTGATCATTTCCAGCAATAATTCAACACATATTCACCTTGAATTGATGCATGAAACCCGACAGCTGAATCAGATCTTAAGATGCTACCTATTCCTGGTATCGATCAAATCACTTCCATGTATCAATGCAAGCTGTTTACTTTCATGCATCAATTCAAGGTTGAAACAATATCGATAGGAATGCACAGATTCTTACAAAAAGCATATAATAAAAGAAAATCTAGTGTTTTTGAGTTGATACCAAAAATTATCTCACTCGTGACCGAGAAAATTTTCGTTATCCACTCAAAAACACATGATATCCTCGATTTTTTATAATTTTCAAATGGAATAAATTGTTTATTTTATCACCAGAATTCAGAAAAATAATCAAATTCCCATTAATTGAATATTTTTCACTTGCAAAGTGGCTATTCAAGTAACAGGATTTTACTGTACCACCTTATACACCATTGTATGCCGTAAAATTGGTGAAGTCTATATTGAATTTATGAGGTACTTCAGTATTAACCCTTAGGTCCTCAGATTAATTTTAAAGTATTTATGGCCTTTTTCTGCTTACATAGTTATTGATGACTTGGCAGTGGTTCTACATCACTGCTGGCTGCCTATACAGGCAGCCAGCAGTGATGTAGAACCACTGCCAGGGAAAATTCAGTCTACACACAAGAGTAATAAAAAAGATTACACAAGGGAGCACCTGCTTCAATGCAATATAAAAGTGGCAGTTTGGGGCTATATGGGGGCTTAAGGGTTAATGTAATTTGTTTATATTTATTATTTATTTATTGGGGTTTTAACCCTTTATCCAATGTACATGATATCAAAATTTTCGGATTTTTTTTCAACAAAACCA
The DNA here is from genome assembly GCA_031216915.1 of Pictodentalium vernedei. Taxonomy (NCBI): domain Eukaryota; kingdom Metazoa; phylum Mollusca; class Scaphopoda; order Dentaliida; family Dentaliidae; genus Pictodentalium; species Pictodentalium vernedei. Next base: position 179,849,850 of record CM062295.1, read on the forward strand.
TATCCTGTGATCGCCTCATTGGAACGAGCTCCACAAGCTTGTTCCAATGAGGGTGTCACATGATATGATTTTATTGAAAATTTTTGGAAGATTTTTGTTTTAACTGCTCTATTTGTAAATTACTCAGCTGGATGCTGTCAATTCATTAGGTAAAGGGTTAACCCTTAAGTCTTCAGATTAATTTTAAAGTATTTATGGCCTTTTTCTGCTTACATAGTTATTGATGACTTGGCAGTGGTTCTACATCACTGCTGGCTGCCTATACAGGCAGCCAGCAAGTGATGTAGAACCACTGCCAGGGAAAATTCAGTCTACACACAAGAGTAATAAAAAAGATTACACAAGGGAGCACCTGCTTCAATGCAATATAAAAGTGGCGGTTTGGGGCTATATGGGGGCTTAAGGGTTAACAACAACCTTTTCAACAATTTAAAATTTTTTATAATATTTATTTATTGGGATTTTAGGCTACATCCAACAGCTATGGCTACATCGTGACCATGGCACAGTTATAAAGTAAATATTAGCCAGTCATTAAGCTGCTCCCTTTGGAGGACTCTCACCCCAGGCATTGGCTTCCAGGTCCTAATACAGAACTTGTTTACCACAGTAAACATACACTGCTTTCCTTCTCAGGGTTACTCAGGGGGAATTAAATTTCATAATAAAATTTATAACAACTTGGTTGTATTGAGCAGTCAGGTCTTTTTCACAGTACTTCGGAAAGCATTGTGAAGAAATATTTGGTTATGTTAGGAAGTCTATCATCTGAGTTGCTTTTATGTTAATGCTTGTTTATCTGGGATTTATTTATTGGGGATTTAACAACACTTTTGTCAACCAGGGTCACCTTGTGTCAGACAGTTTTAAGGGTGGAGGAAGCCTGAATACCCAGTGAGAACCACCAAGCAATGGTGAGCAACTGTCAGACTCCCCAATGTACTAACTCAACACAAGCAGGGTTAGCACTGTTTGAAGATAAGTGCACCATCGATGTTCAGTACGGCTTAGTACACAGTGCCACCGTGCCCCCACACAGACAATTGGGATGAAGTGTCTTGCCCAAGGACACAATGCAGTTACCCCTGGTGGGGATTGAACCGTGGACCTTTCAGTTTAAAGTTCAATGCCATAACCACTGAGACACCTCCCTCCCTTTATTTGGGATTAAGGTCATTTTCAACACAAATATACTTATAATATCATGGTTAGCCAATTATGTATAATTGTATATCCCACTTCAGAGGACTTACACCCCTGTCCTATTATACCAATGAAGCAAAATTGTTCTATAACAGTAAACAAACACTGCACCACTTCTTTGATGTCATCAGGATACAATACTTTTAGTTGGAAAAAATAACCAAGGATACTAAATAATAATGCCCAGGATTAGGAACAAGCTTAACCCTTTACCTAACATGAAAAGCAGACACTTGCAAAAAAAATTCTTGAATAACTAAATTTTTTCATTTTTTGTCTCAAAAACATAGGTTATGATCCCTCGTTGGAACGAGCTCGACGAGCTCGTTCCAACGAGGGGTCATAACCTATGTTTTTGAGACAAAAAATGAAAATATTTTGAAAATTAATTGGCGATTTTTGAGAATAGCGCTGGCCGGTTTTGGCCGTTATGTTGGGTAAAGGGTTATTACAACCTTACTAGTTCTCAACTTCCTAATGTTAGTGACAATAACATGTTCTATGAGTGACTGCCAAAAAATAATCAGTTATTTCTATTCACATACTGGTCAGCGATGAAACCACAATAACCAAAGTGCTATGTTGTTTTGTTACTGAACATCCTAATGTGTATATATACATAAATAGAGGATATTCACGAAAATTTGATGAATACCGAAAATATCTCGTGAGTGGCTACAAAGAAATATGAGGATCTTCACGAGCGACGCAGTCGCGAGTGAAGATCCTCATATTTCTTGTAGCCACGAATAAAAATTTTCGTGAATTTTCGTGAATTTCATAAAATTTTCGTGAATTTTCTTTTTATTTAATGCTCTACGACTACAAACTCTCCAATTTGTGGCCTTTATTTGCCATTAAGGCGCAAAATTTATGTGCCGAACCGGCGTCCATACAAAAATTACAACAACCAAACTCCAACCATTGGAATGTGTGAATATCCGCACAAAAAGTAGTCCCGTCTTATTTCTCCCCTAACTTTACGATTTACCAAGGCTGGCGAATTGAAATAATCGCAATGTGTTTCGAAGAAATAGAACAATAACAAAAAACACCACTTTCTTATTTTGAACTCAATGCACTGAAGACGTGTGAAGTTGAACTGAAGAAATTTGAAAGTGATTTCGGCTTTTCGCTGGAAGGTGAATGAGAAAGTCAAACTTTGAAACCGCTGATTTAATGAATTGATTTAGTCACTGTCACTATCAATTATTCGAATTCGTTTGTATTTGGGACTCTGGAATTCATTACTGATGTGCTGACTCGTTTAAAGTACATGTGATTCGTCATCCGAACCTACGATGAAATATCGATTTCTAAATATCATTTTGATATTTCGTTTTGCCGACCGACAGGGGAATATGACTTAATTTTTCAGCGTGAATTGATGCCTGAGCATTAAATAAAATCAGTTATTTCTATTCACATACTGGTCAGCGATGAAACCACAATAACCAAAGTGCTGTGTTGTTTTGTTACTGAACATCCTAATGTGTATATATACATAAAACAATATTCTTGTTATTTTGATAGCTGAGGTGATGTAAATATTAAAAAACAAAACACTGTTCAGAAAACTGAATGGATATTTTTGCATCTCAACTTCAATTGCACATGATTAAAATGTTAAAATATCAGAATATTCTTAAAAATCAGTTTTATAATATAAATATGTCAATACAGAGACAAAATTACATTAGGAGATCTTGCAAGATATTCAAATGATAATGGAACTAAAGAAATAGAGGATATTCACGAAAATTTGATGAATACCGAAAATATCTCGTGAGTGGCTACAAAGAAATATGAGGATCTTCACGAGCGACGCAGTCGCGAGTGAAGATCCTCATATTTCTTGTAGCCACGAACGAGATATTTTCGTGAATTTCATAAAATTTTCGTGAATTTTCTTTTTATTTAATGCTCTACGACTACAAACTCTCCAATTTGTGGCCTTTATTTGCCATTAAGGCGCAAAATTTATGTGCCGAACCGGCGTCCATACAAAAATTACAACAACCAAACTCCAACCATTGGAATGTGTGAATATTCGCACAAAAAGTAGTCCCGTCTTATTTCTCACCTAACTTTACGATTTACCAAGGCTGGCGAATTGAAATAATCGCAATGTGTTTCGAAGAAATAGAACAATAACAAAAAACACCACTTTCTTATTTTCAATAACAAGACACGTCATTTTATTTTTTTTGAACTCAATGCACTGAAGACGTGTGAAGTTGAACTGAAGAAATTTGAAAGTGATTTCGGCTTTTCGCTGGAAGGTGAATGAGAAAGTCAAACTTTGAAACCGCTGATTTAATGAATTGATTTAGTCACTGTCACTATCAATTATTCGAATTCGTTTGTATTTGGGACTCTGGAATTCATTACTGATGTGCTGACTCGTTTAAAGTACATGTGATTCGTCATCCGAACCTACGATGAAATATCGATTTCTAAATATCATTTTGATATTTCGTTTTGCCGACCGACAGGGGAATATGACTTAATTTTTCAGCGTGAATTGATGCCTGAGCATTAAATAAAAGGTGAACTTGAAATCAGTGATGAAGTGTTTTGACAGTGGATAACTTTAACCCTTTTCTGAATGAATTGACTACAACCACCCACGTAGTTGTTTACATATTGAGTAGTTGAAAAAAAATTTCAACAAAACCATCTGATATAACCCCTCATTGCAACGAGCTCATCGAGTTTGTTCCAATGGGGGATCACGTCATATGATTTTGTTGAAACTGTTAAAAAAAAAAATCAATAAAATAACATACAGTGGAGCCCACTTAATTGGATATCTCTTAATTGTATATCCCTGTTAACTGAATATAATTTCCCAACACAGAACCATTTACCACACCTCCAGTACAAATTTGACCTGTTGATTGAATATAGGTTATAGAGTAAACTCCTGTTAATTGAATAAAAAATCTTGTAACTTGTCGAGAAATTACCCTGACTCTCCCCAGTTTTTCTTTGTTTATAGACTTATTTAGCCTCAGTAATCCAATACAGGCATTTAATCTGTTATATCTTGTCTCATGGAGCTCTGTCAAACAAGATATAATAGAATAAATGCTAAGTTTATCTCTAGAATACAGGAAAGTGACACTATCCCTGTTAATTGAATACTCCTGTTAACTGAATAATTTTCTTGGGCAAAGTGGCTATTCAATTAACAGGGTTCCACTGTATTTTGATATTGTGTGCATTGTGAAAGGATTAACATCAACTAAGCCAATGATTTGCATTCTCCATATAACCCTTTGCCATACACAATGGTCATATCTTCACAAATATCGCCATTCAAATGCTATATTTTTTCTGTATTTGTCTCCAAATGTTAGCTTATGACCCTCACTGAAATCACCAAATTGAGTTCATTCCAATGTGGTATCATTAGCTATGTTTTCACAAGAAATTGTTTGACAAGTGTAGTCTTCCAGTTATGTCATATGATAAACAGAATATAGAATTTGTGTTTCTCTCACTGAATATTCATGAAACTCATACAAGTTTTTCATTTTGCAGAGCCAGAGGCTCGGCAAAATGGACAAGAGCAATAAGTTGGCACAACCAACAAATGCTCCCCGAACGCCAAGGTTCGCTACACCTCCGCCACCCACTGTCAAGCATGCGTTTCTAGCCATTTGTCTTTGTTGATATTGAATTAATAGATATCTTATCTTATCTCCACTAAACCATAACACCAATACAGCAAGCCACCAAATGTGTAGGACTCTTAAGCCCCTGCTTTATTAAAAACTATATTTTAGTGGTAAACAAAAACCAAAAAGGGGCCATAACTCACATAAAAATTATCGCACCACAATCAAAATCAAACCTGTCTAGTATATTGTCTACAGTAAGCTATATTCCAAGTTTGATTGAAATCAGACATCTATAACTCAAGTTACCATTCGGAAACTAATATCAACATGTCTTATAAGTCAGAAAAGGGCCATAACACTGCCAAAAAATATTGGACAAACCCCACTATCAATCCCAACTTGTATTATGTGGTTATAAACCAATGTAAAAAACTTTGTTTCATTTCATTCACTTAAACTAAAGTTATCGGCTGGAAACCAATATCAACATGTCTAAGTTGGAAAAGGGCATAATTCTGCCAAAAAATACAGTACCAAGACCCCTATCAATCCCAAACTGTATTATGTGGTTATAAATCTACGTAGAAAATTTTGTTTCATTTCATTCAGTCAAACTAAAGTCTGTTTGTTCACAAACTATTTGTTTTGGATGGACGGATGGATGGATGGATGGATGGACAGGGCAGCGACTATATGCTCCCCAAAACTTTTTCAGGGAGCATAGAAAGTGGAAAATATTTGAATGAATGGATTCTATGTCTTTGAGGCATGTAATAAACACAAAATGCAATTTACAGCAAGACGAGCTTGTTTCAATGGGGGAGGGAGAGAGGGGGGGGGGGGGGGGTCGAATGATATGATTTTGTAGAAATGTTTGTTAAGGCCTAAAAAAATAAAAAATTTGTTTCCCGCATGGTCCTTTTGGCTGCCGCAAGCTCTCTTTTTATAACCAATTTAAACTTAAAAAAATAAAAATTAAATGGTTTATGTCTGATATTTTACCCAAGTTAAAAAAATTGATGAATTTGTCCCTTGAGTGCAAGAAGGCTTTGCAATGCTTTAGCATTGCAAAGCCTTCTTGCACTCAAGGGATGAAATACCCCACCACCCATGCTATTCTGTAGATTATGAGGCCTAACACTTGAACCAGGAACATGAACTTTTGATGGCAAAGAAGTAATTACTGGAATAAAAAATAAAATAAAAAACCGCTCGCCCGCATGTAATTTTACAAATAATGGCCTGATAAACAGGTCTACTTTGTGTGGCCTAAAATATTTTTTTTCAACTCCTCAGTTTGTAAATTACACAAGTGGATGTTGCTGAATGGTTAGGTACAGGGTTAACAGGTCTAATCTACTGAGAAATATTGAATTAGGTGTGCTCTGCTGTAATGGCTTTTAGCACAGAATTCAATAGACATTGATGGATCCTGTCCATTTTGTGACAAAAAAATATCCTAAAGAACAATTTAAAATTGGGTCGATGTTAAAAGCCATTCACAGCATAAAAAGAAATCCCTTTCACCTCTCATCTTAATGTTCACAAAAGTATTCTTTAAAATATTATTACTGTTTCCGTGGAGAACATTGATTTTATTGGCTCTGTCCACAATCCACAACCATTATAACCATATGACACAAAATCTCATCAAATCGTTACATATCATTATTTTCTGGAAGTATCCAAGTGCCAGAAATTATTTATAAATCAATATAAAACTATAATTTCCTTTTTTACCTGTGTGGTGTTCAGGCTAATGAAGTGATGTGTGTGTGGAGGGAGTTGGGGGGCTGGAATATTTTTTCTTCAGAAAACTTTTATGCTCCCCCACCCCCTTCTAAGCCTGCCATTATTAACAGAGGTTAATCACTGGAAACACCCATAATCAACTAATTGACTACAATTTCAAAGTCAATGACTATGGCTTTTCATCACTCCTTTACTGATGAATTATTAGTTATTACTCTCCTCCCCATCATGCTTGTAAGAAGTGTTAGAGGCTGTAGAACAGCAAAATATACTGTAATTGATATGGGAAAGAAGCATTAAGATACAACACATAACACCAGGTCCGGCATTCCAGAAAGTATAGAAGTACAAATATTTACCCTTCTCAGTTTGCAAGGAGTGCAATTGCCGTTTTAAATCTCAATGCAGCTATTATTAGACTCTTGACCACCTCAGGTCCATACCTCAGCCATGGCTCAGGTTTGGGTCTGAGGTGATCAGGAGTCTGTATTTTCCTCGGAGAGTAGTTGGCATGCAGAATGCATAAAGAATGTCCGGCCTGAGGAACTAATGACCAAAAATATTGTTTTCTATATAGTTGTTTTCTAGAGGTCACAGAGCATGATTAAAGCTGACTTTTAACAGGTTGAGAGCTAATTATTTTGAGTGGTCTGAAGTTGTTGATCAAAATTTGTTTTATCACAAATTATTGAAGAGTGCCTGAATATGAAACATGAGCAAGGAAAATGTTGGCTTTTGCTCTGGTACCCTCATTTTTCTAAAAGCCCTGATAGTGGCTTCTAGCACTCAACCAGTTAAGTGATTATTCTTCTTCAAAAATCGCGACATCGACGCCGTAGCTGCGACGGGTGGTGCAATCTCACAAAATTCTAAGTTCATCAAGGGCCATAACTCCAAGAAAAATATTTGGAACAACACATGCATTGAACAATGGCCAGACATCAATAAGATACACTTACATGCCAAATATAAAGTCATTCCATCAAGTATTTCAAAAGTTATTGAGTTTTGAAACTCGTTGGTCACAGACAGACCGACCGACAGACAGACCGACATACCGACCGACAGACAGACCGACATTGCCACTTATTGAGCTGCTAGTCGCAGCTAAAAATTGATCATGAAAATGATCGGGCCAGCTTTACCTTTACCCTCCCCCCCCCCTCCACACACACACACTTTATTTTACCTCTGGCTGGGCTACCCAACAGGTGAATGTCCAGGGCCTTCCCAGGAATTTTTTTTTTTAACTTTTCATGTCAATTGGAGCAACCTTTTGCTAAGGTTTGAGTACCCAGAAAGAAAAGCCACAACTATAACAAAATGACCCAAGAAACATCGGGGCACAGGTACAAAACCAGTGAAAGTGATTTCATGCAGGAGTAGTGTATACGGTTTACCATATTCTTGCCATGATATAGCCTTAGTTGCTGATATGGCATTGAGCACTAATAAATAAATAGTAGGTAAGGCTGACGTTTTACTAATTTAATAAGATTAAAAATTTTGCCAAATTAATTGAAACTTGGATGTTTTGGATATTTGGCGAATATGCAGTTTAATCCAATCTTTACATTGCCACGAGACAGAATGCCCCAATTTGTCATATTTAACACTTTGCATGCTGCTGGTGGATATTCCTGCCGAAGACAGAATTTCTCTTGCCACTGAAATAAGTAAAATTTGGGCACAGTTAACCAAATTTCCCTCTGTAAATTGAATGGATTTTTTCACTAAACTTTTGTTGAGTAGAATTTAGATGAAGTTTTCATCTAATCCAGTCATGGCTGCTTTACTGCAACCATGACTAGATTTGATGAGTAATATCTTCAAAATATTAATAATAGATTTCCATTTTTGCATAAAAAACAGGGCTTATATCTCTAATTCGGACATAATCCCTGTTTTTGAGGAGAAAATGGAAATTCCGTAATGAGGGAAGACTAAACAAAAATTTAAAAAATCGCATGTGCTCCACCCATTTACCATGAACTGCCCCCACACTTGTAGCTGATAGAGGTATTTTGTCATTGTGGCATTTTGTCACTGAGGCAAAATGATTTGTGGCATTGTGTTGCACTGTATAATGTTGTGCAGCAAAATGTTGGATCACCCTATTCAACACTGGTGAAAGAAACATGGAGTATATCTGCATTTACTCATCACATGACGTTAAGTATCAAACTGTGGGAAAGGCTTCATAAACACTTTCCATCGGTGTGTCACATGACACCAGATTGTCCTCATGAATGGCTTCTCATTTAGTCAATGTGCTTCACATTAGCTTTGGAGTGAAATTATATAGTCTGTTAGGATTTGCCTTGATACAATTTATGGGTGAGTGCCTGAAGGAATTCTCCCATAAATAGTAACAAGGCAGACATCTGAAATAATTCTTGTGACCCAAGATAATTTTGCCTTCTATCAGTTAATATGGTATGCATCAAGTTTTAAGAAAAATTATACAGCAGACGACACAATGAACAGTGAGGATCAGTGATAATTTAATCCTACAGCTCTGGAGAGCTGTAGGATTAACTTATTTACTGAACCTTCTTACAAATGCAAAATGAATTTACGACTTTCCTCTCGTCAGTTTATTTATTGGTGTTTATGGTCACTTTCAGCAGCTTTGGTTATATCATGACCACAACATTGGCATGAAGTCAAGTGTAGCCAACAGTTTATACCTATACTGCCACCTTTAGGAGAATTCCAAACCCAGGCATTGGTTCGGAGTCCTATTTTACCAGTAAAGTGGAAATATTTTACCACAGTAAACAAGCACTGCTCCACTTCCTAGGGTTCCCGGGGGAGCATTGGCCAGAATCTTATGATATGATACAATCTGGAGCACTAGTGTTGAAAGAGTCAAGTGTAAACCTTTTCAAATTTTGCCTCAAAAACATAGCTTAGGAACCCTCAATGGAATGAGCTCCATGACTTTGTTACATTGAGGGGTCACAATTTATGTTTTGGTAAGAAAAATTGAAAAAATAACATTTGAACAGCAATTTCCATGAATAGTACTGGTCTGACATGACAGCAACATTAGGTATTTATTTATCGATGTTTAAGGTCACATATTTATGCACAATGGCTAATCATGACCGTGACAGTTTTACGGGTGGAGGAAGCCGGAGTACCCGGAGAGAACCACCGAGCAACGACGAGCAGCTGCCAGCTCCCCAACATCGTAACTCCGCACTGCAGCACAGGAAGGGTTAGATTGGTTGAAGACATGCGTACCATCGACGTGCAGTACGCCTTAGTACACGGCGTCATCGTGCCCCCACATGGGCAATGGGGGTGAAGTGTCTCGCCCAAGGACACAACGCGGTTGCCGCAGGTGGGATTGCAACATTAGGTAAAGGAATAAAGGAATGCCATATCCAGAAGCAGATCCAGGAATGGTGATTAGGAGGGTCATGGAAGTCCAAAATCACACCCCCCAGAAGCTTGGGGATTTTGCATATTTATTTATTTATTGGTGTTTAAGGTTACATTTTTCTGCACATTGGCCAATAGCGACCACAATTTCAGCATTTTTCAAATCTCTACAACAAATTCAAGTATTTTCAAGGCACTGCCTTCACTAGTCCTAAGACCTCCAGCCATTACCCCCTCCTCCCACTTCCCTTCTAGGGAAGTGGGAGGAGGGGTTAATGACTGGAGGGTCCCAGTGAAGCACTGGCGAAGTGAGACCGGTTATCGTTAGATCACCGAAGTTAAGCAACGTCATGCCCGGTTGATCCTTGGATGGGTGACCATTTGGCGATTGATTTGGGGGCTTCTCGTAGTAGTGGCTGGTATGCGATCAGCAAAGTTTGAATGTGTGATTCTGCAACGTTGCATCACATGCCAGCTGTGAACGTTGGGAATATTCACCAGTACTACGCAATCCCCACCGTACCTAGGTGTAAAATAGGGACATGTTGAGATGCTTGCCTTGTGTGCCCGTCTGTGGAGCACCGGCAGTATGTTCCGTTGAGCTGAGCTGAGCTGAGCTGAGAATGTCATAGAATGAACAAAGAGTGTGAACACCTGTGATACGGGGTAATAATGTAAGTCAGAGAGCACTGCGGTGGATTCTAGATATTAACATTGCATTATTAGGACTATGCCTTCACAGCCTCTGGCAAATAAAACTATCTAGTTATGATTTACGTACTTCATTAGCATTTTATTTCGTGAATATTCAAGGATTTTCAATGTCACATGACAGATTTTCCAGGGTTTCAAGGCCTTGAATGACCCCTAGTCAAATTCAAGGCTATTCCTTGAATCCATGGGAGCCCTGACTGAATATCAGACACTATTTGTCTTCGTATTCCTTCCTCCTGGTTTAATTTTGCAGTATTTTATTCATGAAATCTCAACCTACAGATGTAAGAGTGTCACAACCATATTGCAATCTGATTGAGAATAGAACATTTTTGTGATCACAGAACTTTAACTGGTAGAGTGCTAGAAGCTACTATCAGGGCTTTCAAAAAAGTCAGGATACCAGAGCAAAGGCCAACATTTTCCTTGCCTTGCTCATGCTCCACATTCTGTCAAATGCAAATAATATTTTGTTTATATTAATGTTTTATCACAAATTATTGAAGAGTGCCTGTAGGCACTCTTCAATAATTTGTAATAAAACAAATTTTGATGAACAAATCAAGACCACCAAAAATAATGTAGCTGCAACCAAGAGAGTGCCGCTCAACCAATTAAGTGGCTCTCTCTATGGAAATTGACAGATATTTCTTTGCACATGAAGTTACTGGCAATCAGAGGCATCATGTCAAGACTAAAATATGATAGTAAGAATAAAAGCCAACATTCTATTGTGGTGAGGCTGTTTATTGAATAAAATAAAAGCCAAATAGTTGGTTATGCACATATTGGAAAATTAGGAAAAGGTCACAAGGACATATATGGGGTCCCCCCTCCTCCGTATCCTCAATTAATATTATAAGCCATTTGGATCAGCTTTGTTCATAAGATAGTAAACAGACTATGTACTAGCATATTATGGCATCACATTACCTTCTCAATTAATTGATAACATTCTTTTGATACACGTAATATTATTACAATAAATGAAGCATTAAAAACTAAAAAAAACTGATTTTAAATTTTTCACAGGGTAAAATAAAACAAGTACATTGCATTCATAACACAACTTATTATATATACAAGTATGACAAAATGATTATAAAGACCCCCAATTCATGTTTGGGTATATCACTTGAAATTAAGATAGTGAAAACACCACCTTTAATTTCAAAAGAAACCTACGTCAACATTTTCTTGCTGACAATTACTGACAACTTAAATTTCTAAGGAATTGATTTAGAAAAAAAAGAATGCTCAACAAAAACAAAACATTTCGCTCTTCCAGGTAATATTTTCTCCTTCTTTCCAACTTAATCTGAAAAAATGATAATCCTAACTTGTCATGGAAAATATTTCTTCACAGTAAAAGTCTTAAGTCTGTCTGTCGCAGGCAGAATGTCCTGCCCAAAACAAAAATACTCTGCAGCCTAGCAACAGCATGTTACTGATGCTTGTTAACAATATATGCAGCATTCTGAATGCCAAATTTCATTGAACTTCTAATCAAATCAAATTATAACTGCACTGCAGCAGTAATAACCTAATTTTTTTGAGAAATTCAAAACATATGAAGCAAAAAATACTGTGCAGGTTACGAGTTAAACCATTACTAGAATAAACTGAGTAAATGTTTCCAATCAAAATATAATGTGATATTTTATAATAAAAAAAATCTATTTTTCAAAGATCTCTGTCAAATAACATTTCCACAAAACAACAACCCTATGGACATTCAAAGTTAAAAATCTGTTTCTCGGGCCTTGTAATAAAAAAAAAATGCATATGCCATATTATTCCTTTTTGACATGTAAAATGATAAATATCCCGACATGGAATTTAAAATATGAATAATTTCAAGCTGGAAATTTCCCCCAAAATGCAATTTGGAATTTAAAAAATTCACATTTGTTTAACCCTTTACCCAACATAATGGCCAAAATCATCCAGCACTATTCTCAATGAAAGTGTCAATGACACTGGAGCTTAACTTGTGTGTTGTGTTTGATGAAAAGGATAAGGTTCAATGTTTATGAAAGGATTATGAAATAAGACAAGAATTGTGATTACTGGGAATATGTTCATTTCTGTTCCCTGTATGCTATGTTTTTGATAAAAATAATATGAGGTGTACACTGTACTAAAGAGCTGAGGGGTGGGGTTAATGTGACCTCACAGTTAATGTATGTGGCCCTCACAGTTAAAGTATATCAACGAAAGTTACCAAGTTACAGTGAAATTATTCCAAAACGAGTCATCCTATCAAGTTACATTGAAATCCCTTCATAAATATGACCTGTAGACTGTGCTAAAGGTTTTTGGGCTTTGGGCTTGGGCAGCCATCATAGTTGAATGATCACAACCAAAAGGGGACATTCTCATCTGGGCATTATCTGGAGTGATCCTACGAAGTTACAATGAAATCTCTTCATAAATATGACCTGTAGACTGTGCTCAAGGTTTTCGGGCTTCGGGCCCCTGAAGCCGTCACAGTTGACCAATCATGACCAAAAGAGGATGTCATCATCCAGGCATTATATGGAGTCAAACTAACAGGTTACAATGAAATCCTTTCATAATGAAAGAACCTCAGTGACCACGCTCACATACCCCACGCGCCCCAATATTTCAAGCTCTAATCATTTTTTAAAAATAAACATAGATTCTAGGAATACTGCAGAAAACAGTGTTCTGTAGTTTCAACGGTATTGAAAGAATTCAAGCAGAGAAAAAGCCCGGAAAACTGTAATTTTGATGAACTTTTCAAAGTCTATGGGGCCGTAATTTTGGTAAAAATCAGTGGAGCAGAACAAAACCCAAACTTGTTCTGTAGGCCACCATGTTAGACTAACATATCAAAAATCAGCTCAATATCTGGAAATGTGTAGGAAAAAAGTCCGGAAAACTGTAATTTTGATGAACTTTTCAAAGTTCAAGGGCCGTAATTTCGGTAAAAATCAGTGGAGCGGAACAAAATACAAACTTGATCTGTAGGCCACCATGTCAGACTAACATACCAAACATCAGCTCAATATCTGGAAGCGTGTAGAAAAAAAGTCCGGAAAACTGTAATTTTAATGCATTTTTCAGAGTCCAAGGGTTGTAATTTCGGTAAAAATCAGTGGAGCGGAACAAAATGCAAACTTGATCTTTAGGCCACCATGTTAGACTAACATACCAAAAATCAGCTCAATATCTGGAAGCGTGTAGAAAAAAAGTCCGGAAAACAAGTAGGACTGACGGACTGACCAGTCAAAAACATTATACCCCAGCAATTTCGTTGCGTGGGGTATAAATATGACCTACAGACTATGCTAAAGGTTTTGGGCTCGGGCAGCCATCAAGGCTGAATGATCGTGACCAAAAAGGGACATTCTCATCTAGACATTATTTGGAGTCATCCTACCAAGGTACAATGAAATCCCTTCATAAATATGGCCTGTAGACTGTGCTAAAGGTTTTCGGGCTTCACGCCCCTGTAGCCGTCACAGTTGCCTAATGGTGTCCAAAAGGGGCTGTTCTCATCAAGACATTAAATGAAGTCAACCTACCAAGTTACAATGAAATCCCTTCATAAATATGAACTGAAGACTATGCTAAAGGTTTTCGGGCTTTGGCAGCCATCATGGTTGAATGATCGCAACCAAAAGGGGTATTCTCATCTGGGCATCATCTGGAGTGATCCTACGAAGTTACAATGAAATCCCTTCATAAATATGACCTGTAGACTTTGCTCAAGATTTTCGGGCTTCCCCTGTAGCCATCACAGTTGACCAATCATGACCAAAAGGGCATGTCATCATCTAGGCATTATATGGAGTCAACCTAACAAGATACAATGAAATCCTTCTGTAAATACGACCTATAGAATATGCTAAAGGTTTTTGGGCTCGGGCAGCCATCAAGGCTGAATGATCGCGACCAAAAGGGGACGTTCTCATCTAGACATTATTTGGAGTCATCCTACCAAGCTACAATGAAATCCCTTCATAATTATGACCTGTAGACTGTTCTAAACGTTTTTGGGCTTCGGGCCCCTGTAGCTGTCACAGTTGCCCAATCATGTCCAAAAGGGGACGTTCTCATCTAGACATTATATGAAGTCAAACCTACCAAGTTACAATAAAATCCCTTCATAAATATGACCTGTAGACTGTGCTAAAGGTATTCAGGCTTTGGGCTCGGGCAGCCATCATGGCTGAATGATCGCTACCAAAGGGGACAATCTCATCTGGGCATCATCTGGAGTGATCCTACGAAGTTACACTGAAATCCCTTTATAAATATGACCTGTAGACTGTGCTCAAGGTTTTCGGGCTTTGGGCACCTGTAGCCATCACAGTTGACCAAATCACAACCAAAAGGTGATGTCATCATCTAGGCATTATATGGAGCCAACCTAACAGGTTACAATGAAATCCTTCCATAAATATGACCTTTTGCCTATGCTAAAGGTTTTTGGGCTCCGTCACTGAATGATCGTGATCAAAATGGGACGTTCTCATTTAGACATTATTTGGAGTCATCCTACCAAGTTACAATTAAATCCCTTCATAAATATGACCTGTAGCCTGTGCTAAAGGTTTCCGGGCTTCGGGCCCCTGTAGCCGTCACAGTTGCCCAATCAGGACCAAAAGGGGACTTTCTCATCTAGACATTATATGAAGTCAACCCACCAAGTTACAATGAAATTCCTCAATAAATATGACCTGTAGACTGTGCTAAAGGTTTTCGGGTTTTGGGCTCAGGCAGTCATCACGGTTGACAGATCACGCCCAAATGGGGAAATTCTCATCTAGACATCATAAGGAGTCATCCTACCAAGTTACAATGAAATCCCTCCATATTAAACATGATCTGCAGACTGTACTAAAAGTTTTTGGGTTTCGGGCAGCCATCACGGTTGACAGATCATGCCCAAAAGGGGACGTTCTCATCTAGGCATTATACAGAGGCATCCTACCAAGTTACAATGAAATCCCTTCATATATACGACCTGTAGACTGTGCTAATGGTTTTCGGGTTTTGGGCTCGGGCAGCCATACAGGTTGATCGATCGCGACCAAAAGGGGACGTTCTCATCTAGACATGACCCCAAACCTGCATAAGAAATTTCGTGATGATCAGACAAGAACTGCGGGGTGTAGCCCGTGCTAAAGGAAAACGTGAACAGACTCACAGACTAACAGACTTCCGTATGCGTGATCGCAATAGCTTATCTTGACTATGTCAAGTTAAGCTAAAAATCGCCAATTAATTTTCATTATTTTTTCATTTTTTGTCTCAAAAACATAGGTTATGACCCCTCGTTGGAACTAGCTCGTTCCAATGAGGGGTCATAACCTATGTTTTTGAGACAAAAAATGAAAAAAATTAATTATTCAAGAATTTTTTTTGCAAGTGTCGTCTGCTTTTCATGTTAGGTAAAGGATTAATAGGGTTCAATGACTCTGTCAAAGCAAGATTAAAGTGGTTAAATTCCTTGTAGCATTATATGAAAAATTTTCAGCTTGACATATTTTTTTTTGGGATATCAGTATGCAGTTAAAATTGTTCTGCTAAGCAATTACAGAAAAAAATTAAATAGTCAATCAGAAAAGTAATTAAATATAATCCTTGAAAAAAAATGTTCGAGAAACAGAGAATTAACTTTATCTGACCTGAGGTAACATGGATTCACCTGAACAAATTTATTCAGCAGGGGCAAATAAATACAAAAAAGCATGCCATACAAAAAATAAATTTACATCACCTTTTGGAAAAAACATTGTCCAAATAAGATAAACCTTTACGCAAATATATTTCCAAGAAATTTATACTTTTTTGTTTCCCTTTTTTCTTGGAAGTGTATAACTGCTAACGACAAATACAACTTTACCTTTTTCACCCTTTCGCCCAATATAACAGCCATAACCAGCCAGTGCTATCTTCAAATTTATTTGTTGTTGTTAAAGGGCACAATGGCTATCATGACTGTAACATGGATATAAAGTCAAGTTTAGCCAATCGTTTATACACATGTTATCCTTTTTTGGAGTTCTTTCACCCCAAGCATTGGTTACTGGGTCCTATTTTATCAGTAAAACAGAGCTTATTTACCACAGTAAACAAGCACTGCTTCACTTCACAGATCAATATGAGGAACTCTGCAAAAATTTCCTTTCACCTTTTTTATTTTCTCAATATTTACCTCGAAAACCTAGCTTAGGCTCCACAATGTAGATCTTGTTTCTCAGGCCATTTTTTGTGGATTTGTATTTAGGTGAGTGTTTTTTTTATTTTATTTTTTTATTTTAGTAATTATTTGTTTGCCATCAAAAGTTTATGTTCTCAGTTTGTTTTATGTTTTAGGCCTCATAATCAGAATAGCATGGGTGGTGGTGTATTTCGTCCCTTGAATGCAAGAAGGCTTTGCAATGCTAAAGCGCTGCAAAGCCTTGTTGCACTCAAGAGACAAATTCATCAGTTTTATTAACTTGGGTAAAAATATCAGACATAAACCATTTCATTTTTATTTCTTCAACCCTTTACCCAACACAGACGATATAAAAATTTATTATTTTAAAAATCATTTTTTTAAATTTTTCAAAAAATTTCAACAAAACCATATCATGTGACCCCTCGCTGGAACGAGCTCGACGAGCTCGTTCCAATGAGGGGTCACATGATATGGTTTTGTTGAAATCTTTTTGAAAAATATTATTTTTTCAACTGTTGAATTTGCATATTACGCGGGTGGATGCGGCCGATTCGTTGGGTAAAGGGTTAAGTTTGATTGGTTATAAAGAGATCACGTGGCAGCCAAAAGGACCATGCAGGAGGGCCTGAGAAACAGATTTTTAACTTTTTTTAGGCCTTATGAGTGTTGTTGAGCTCGATCCAATGAGGAATCATAAGCTAGGTTTCTGGGGTGAAAAAATGAAAACATTTAGTTATTTTTTTCAAGTGTTGTCTTCTTTTTATAAAGGTTGTAAAATTCTCTGTTGGCAAAGTGAACAAGCAAAGTGTGTGATCATCCTCATGACTGGGTAAAAAACATAAATATAAATGTATTATGGGTACTGATGTTTAGCTTGGTCGAAATACATGCTCTGTCATGGAAGAAAAATGCCATGTTGTGGTACTGATATATTTATTGATGTTTAATTAACCCTTAAGGGCCTGGACAAGAGTCCTGAATTCCCACCAGGCCACAGCCTCTAAACGTCCAGTGGCTTAGCAGTGATTTCTAGTCAAGTCTTCCTACGTACTTTGTCTGCTGTCAACAGGACCTCCTCATGATGGCATGTTAAGGGCACGTGTTCTGTGGAGGTAAAAGTTGGAAATAGGCCTCAAGGGTTAAGGTCATTTTCAGCATCTTTGGTTATATCATGACCACAACATAGGTATATAAACAATTTTAGCCACTCGTTTATATCTATGCTGCCAACATTAGAGGACTTTCACACAAGGCATTGGTTACTTGGTCCTACCTTACCAGTCGAGCAGAACTTGTTCACCACAGTAAGCAAGCATTGCTTCACTTCGCAGATATCCCAATGGGATGTTTGGGGATGAAAATAGTTACATGCACAATCACACTTCCATTTTCAGGGACATTTTCTTGGGAATACATGTGCTTCCATAGTACTAGCTACAAAAATGGCTAATCACCTAAGTACTATCATTTTGCAGTTTGATATGAAAATGTATGCCTAGGTACAGCATTTAACTGGTTGCGGGCTAGATTATTTTTGGTAGTCAGAATTTGTTATTCAAAATTTGTTTTATTACAAATAATTGGAGAGTGCCCACAGGCACTCTCCAATAATTTGTAATAAAACAAATTTATATAAACAAAATATTATTCACATTTGACTAAAATATGAAACATGAGCAAGGAAAATGTTTGCTTTTGCTTTGGTACCCTCATTTTTCTGAATGTCCTGATAACGGCTTCTAGTGCTCAACCAGTTAACAGTGAACTTCTATCCCTTTTAAGCTCTTTTAAAAAATCATCACAAATACAATATAATCCTTCAAGAAAAAATAAAAAATAATACCTTTCTGAATATAATCATTTAAAATGGCAGCTAAACTGTTAAAAACTACATGTCAGAACATTTTCTATATCAAAAGTCTATAAAAATATATAGAAAAAATGGATCATAACATAAAATATTGTACCCCAGTAAGTGTGATTGGTCAAACAAAAGATAACTGGACCAACGAAAATTGTGAAAAAAGATGCAGTAATAATAGGTCAGTATGTATTTGTCAGTCACTGGGTAAACCCTGACCAACTGCTATCCAGAAATTTACTCATTCTGATATCAATCTGATCAATTACAATTTTCTATGGTCATTCACATGCACAGTATAATTATAGATGATTGGTATGTCTGCCAATCGTTTATAACTATTGTGCTCAAGAGCATGGATGTCTATCAATTATCAACCTGCAAAGTACAACTGAGTAATCCATGTACATCACTGGAAAAGCCCCCCCGAGACTCATATTTGCAGTATTCGATTCATCAGGATTTTTCCATGGCCATATACCCATTAAACTACACACTGCACAGGGAAACAAAGGATTGGAGATCTACCTGTACATTCACTTTTATAACCAATAGGGCTGAGGATCCAATAAGCAAATCTGCTATTCATGGACCACCGGATAGAATACAGTGGAGAACACTCAGCTGACTTCACAGAAAGTTATCCCACCAGGCAGAATACAATGGAGAACACTCAACTCACTCAACAGAAAGTTATCTTGTGCTTTAGAAATCATCTGCTTATTAGTTGTTTAATGCCACTTTCTGCATGTATGACTATATCATAACTTTGACTATAAAATCATACTACTCATCTCTGAGAACTCACACCTTTGACACTGATTACAGCATCCTATAATACAGGTGAAAGAGAACAAACATGTTAATGAGTGCTGGAAGCCCATTTTTGGGCTTTATCCTGAAGTGAAGGTACTATGGCTTAAAGGCTTGATATTCTGTGGATGTGCTTCAATTAATTCTTGTTGTGATATTATTTAGTCTGGATGGAATTGCCCTGCTACAATTCATGGGAGAGTGCCTGTAGGCACTCTCCCATAAATTGTAGCAAGGCAATAACATGTGAACAAAATTTTAACACCTCAAAAAACTTAGCACTCTACCAGTTAACACAGAAATAGAGCAATGTACTGCTCCTCTTCCTTGGAATCTCAACCATGACTTTTTGAAAAATTCAGGGTGACAAAGTTTGTCTCCTGGGAGCTACTCAGGTGAGCAAATTACTCCCTTGAACTATTTTCTGTTGTTTTGCTTCACAAACATCCTTTAAATGCCCTGTAAATGGTGTGTGTTCTCTATGGAATGCATTCAAGCCAATCATCCCAATAAACTACTGTTAAACCTGTGTTTGTTTTTTACAAACTCCTCTACCTCTATGGGTCAACTGAGCATGAAGTTCTGCCTGGATGCCAATCAGCATACTGGGGTAGAGGGCTTTGTAAACATTCAAACAATTCTTCTCGCGAGAACTGAAACAATAGTATTGTAGATACTATGTAGAATAAATAGGTACTAGGGCCAGTAATCAGATTTAAACATTGAGTAGAATAAGGGTTTTAATCACTTGGCTTAACAGAATGATTGAAACTAGGGCTGCCAAAATGGAGTCGACTGTCAATAAAATTGCCTGCGTCAGATTTCCATCACTGATTTCTCATGGGCGATGAGCAATCAGAATCCACTCATGTACAGTTTTAGGTGAACTGACTTCAGTATTCAGAATCTGAAACTTATTTTTCAGTCTGTCTGAATGTTATTTATATATTTACAAGTGTTTAAAGTCACTTTTAGCATCTATGGCTATTTCATGACCTCAATATAGGTATGAAGACAAGTTAAGCCAATTGTTTATGCCCATGGTGTCCATTTTAGAGGTCTTCCACCCAGACATTGGTTATTGGGTCCTTTTTTTATAATTGAAGCATAAATACTTTATTACAGTAAACAAGTACTACTTAACTTCCGAGATTCCCATGTGGGAGTCTGAATGTTGCTTTTTGATAGGTTTGGGTAGATCACAGTGGGAGAAAGAAAGAGCAGTTACCATATTATCTAATGTATACCCCAAAACTTGTTCAAGATATAGAATATACGTCATCTGGATTCAAGTATTCAGGTTTATGACAGTTAACTGGTTCGGTGCTAGAAAACACTATCATGGCTCCACTGAAAAGTGCTGTAAGCCACTTTAGTGGCTTAAGACTGCATGCATTAGCTTGGGGTTTGATCAGCAGATGAAGAAAATTTGTTTATATAAAATTATTTGGTTGCAATTTATTGGAGAGTAACTACTGGCACTCTCCAATAAATTGTAACAAAACAATTATTTGTGAACAAAATCTTGCTAAACTAAGGCTACTCATGCTGGTAGCAGTGTATCATGAAAAAAAAATGCCCATGTTTCAAATCACCTTTAAAAATTAAATTAGCACTCAACCAGTTTATCAGCATAGTGATACCATAAATTGAAAGTACAAATATATCTGCTAAAAATGAAAGATAAACTTTCTTCCAGTCCTTGAAAAAAGCTAAATCTGTGCATAAAAATCTGTATCTGGGGTCTTTTTCAAGGTGAAGAAAGTCCATATAGGGTTCCAGCTAGTAGCTAGTAGAGTGATTTTACAAAAGTAATTTGTAAGAAGTGTATTTTTTTCAAAGATACCATGCTACCAGCACTGGGACCTTTACACTAGCAAAATAGGTTAACTGTTAGAGTGCTAAATTATTTTTAGTCTACACAATTTCTTCACATGTCTTTTCCTTGTTACATTTTGTGGGAGAGTGCTATAAAATGTAACAAGGCAAATTCTGACAGACTAAATAATTTCTCTTTAAAGATAATATGAAGCACATCAACTGAATATGAACCATCTAAGTTATGGTACCTGTGCTTCAGAATAAAGCCCAAAGATGGGCTTCCATCATTCTCCCAGTTAAAAAAAAAAAAAAAAAAAAAAAAAATTACAATTTATTGTAGAATGCCTATTTATATTATTTATTTACTGGTGTTACATACTTATGTACAATGGCCAATCGTGACTGTGACAGTTTTACAGGTGGAGGAAGCTGGAGTACCCAGAGAGAACCACTGAGCATCGACGAGCAGCTGTCAGCTCCTCAACATTCTAACTCTGTTCAAATTTATTTACTGGTGTTGAAGGTCACATACGTATGTACAATGGCAAATCGTGACTGACAGTTTTACGGGTGGAAGGAAGCTGGAGTACCCAGAGAGAACCACTGAGCATCGACGAGCAGCTGACAGCTCCTCAACATTCTAACTCTGCTCAAGCTCTGCTCAAGCACGGTTATACTGGCTGAAGACATGTGCACCATCGACGTGCAGTATGCCTTAGTACATGGTGTCATCGTGCCCCCTTGTAGGCATCCGGGATAAAGTGCCTTGCCCAACGACACAATGCGGGTCATCCCAGATGGGGATCAAACTTAGGACCTCTAGCATAGAAGTCCAACAGTCTACCACAGAGTGCCTATTACACCATCCAATAAATTGTAAGAAAACAATTTTATACATACATTTTTTTCAAACAATAAGCTAATGCATACAGAATATTACCACTAAAATGGGTTTCACGACTTTTTAGTAGAGCCACAATAGTGGCTCCCTGCACTCGACCAATTAATTGATTTCAGTTATTAAGTATTAAAAGAAAGAGGCGAGATTATTTCATTGCAAAACAATTATTCAATCATTCTTCAATCCCAGAGTATTGCATACCATTTTTACAGGTAAAAGCCAAGTAATAAATTGTTATTTATATATTAATAATGAGTGACAAAAATATACAAATGACCCAAGGTCCCCACAATATTTACAGCCCAATGAAATAACCATTATCCTGCCAAAGGCTCATAAACAGTCAACCCATTTGCAAAATCATTATTCACATGAACATTACAGACTTTCTCATTTCACCTTCAAACTTTGGAGACTTCTGAATGTCCATATCATATAAACCATCAGGCGAAAATGATTGACAATTGCAGCTGAATGTCATGAGCAGCATGATCAAGCCAATTTCAATGAGAGTTGTGCTTTCTCTGTGATCAATGCTAAAGTAAATTTATTCGGCAATTTCAATCCTGGGGTTCCTGTTCTTGGATAAGAAGTCAATTCAAGAAGTTTCTAGGGCCTTTCTGATACATTTTCCAGGGTTTTCAAGAGGATAGAAAGGAATAAATCGAAGATATTTAAGTATGTTCCAGGCTAAAAACAAGGAAGCCCCCAAGATATGTATTCTGAGGTCATTTTTGGACAATACAGTTGAGACTACTTAATTGTTTATCTCTTAATTCAGTAAAACTGTTAAATTATCATAATTTCCAAACACGAGACCATCTACCATAACCATACCTTTAGTATAAATTTGACCTGTTAACCCTTTACCCAACAAATCGCCCGCATCCGCCCGCGTAATATGCAAATTCAGCAGTTGAAAAAACATTATTTTTCAAAAAATTTCAACAAAACCATATCATGTGACCCCTCATTGGAACGAGCTCATTCCAATGAGGGGTCACATGATATGGTTTTGTTGAAATTTTTTGAAAAATTTGAAAAAATGATATTTAAAATAATAAATTTTTATATCATCTGCATTGGGTAAAGGGTTAATTGCATATAAGTTACAGAGCAAAGTCATGTCAATTGAATAACAATTCTGTAATCTGTAGAAGAATTGTTCCAAATATCCACTGAATTCCCACATTGATACTGATTTACAAACACGTTTGCCCTCTGTATATCCAATATCAGCATTTAATCTAGTTTATCTTGTTTGGCAAAGTTCAATGAGCTTTATAGAATAAATTCTTATTTTATAACTAGAAGATAGAAAAATGACCCAATTCTTGTTAATTGTATACTCCTGTTAATTGAATATATTTCAACTGCTAGGGATATAATAGAAAAAATGCTCAGTAAATTTTTCGAATATAGGAAATGGATCAAATCAAATCTCTGTTAATTAAATAATTTTCATTGGCAAAATAATTACGCAATCAACAGTGTTAAACTGTAATTGGAAAATGTTTATGTACAGTTCTTCAAGTATTATTTAGAGGTATACTTTATGAAACCTGTGAAGGTGTACTTACATTAAAACACAGACTGTTTTGTGCTCTACTACACCTACCCTGTTTACTTAGTACACAAAAATATAACATACATTTATACATGATTACATTGGTAGGATAATGGTTAATATCAAAATGAATATTTTTGATCATTGCTTGACTTTTTAAAAGATACAAACATTAGTACAATAGTTCTATATCGTTGTGTTCAAAATTCAATCTTGGCTTCAAAAATCTGGTCTAAATTATAGTTCTTAAATTATATTAATGGGATAATATGCAGCAAATTTACAAAAAAATATTTAGGTGACAGAACCATTAAAATCTACTTGAAAAATTAACCCTGTGTTTAATAATAATTTAATAAATTTAACAATAAATCGTATAGTAAAAATGTGTTTTTTTTTAATTTTTTGAACTGATTGGTTCTATCAATTATATATTCTTTTCTTAAATTTGCCATGTATTGCTCCTTCTACTGATGCAGACATGAATTAACAGTAACATTATTTTCACACATGAAATGAACTTCTTGTGATGACTTTTGTAGCACAACAATGTTATATAGATAAACTAAACACTGAAATGAAATTTGTATTACGCAAGTTATTTATCACTTTTGGACCACATCTAATCACCAATGAAGCAATGAAGATGAGTGAAAACTGCTTCATGAACTGCCATGTATTATTAACTGGTAGAGTGGTGGAGCCCAAATTAAGGCTTTATTCTGAAGTACAGGTACCACAACATAAAGGTTTCATACTCAGTGGATGTGCATATTTTCTTTGAAGCAAAGTTCTAGAGTCTGCAAGGATTTGCCTTGTTACCATGTATGGGGGAGTGCCTGCAGGCACTCTCCCATACATAGTAACAAGTGAAAGACGTGAGCAAATTTTGATGACCAAAAATAATTGAGTCCTCTACCAGTTAACAGGCATTCCTCAAAAAGTAAATAAACAAAGCAGAGCCCACTTAATTGGACATTTAATTAAATAACCCAGTTAACTGTATAGAACTTTGAAACACCCATTCATTTACTACACCTTGAATGCAAATCTTATCTGTTAATTGTATGTTCGTTATAGAGTAAATACGTGTTAACTCTTTAGCTAACATGAAAAGCAGACAACACTTGCCAAAAATATTCTTGAATAACTATTTTTTTCATTTTTTGTCTCAAAAATATAGGTTATGACCCCTCGTTGGAACGTGCTCGATGAGCTCGTTCCAATGAGGTGTCATAACCTATGTTTTTGAGGCAAAAAATGAAACAAATAATGAAAATTGGCGATTTTTGAGAATAGCGCTGGCCGGTACATTTTCACAGAATACAGAATATAAAGTGGAAAGGGTTAAAATGACAAAAGGCCTTATTAGTAAGAACTTTATTCAAACTTGAATCTGACCGCACTGAGAATTTCATACACTAAATATCAACTGATTCTGAATGGTGGCTCTGAATAAGAAGACTTTTAGACTGTGGCTCTGAATAAGAAGATTTAAAAAAAATTATACTCACTTTGCACTAAATTAAAATTCAGGCTCCCACAGGTAGTCCAAATAGGAACTCAGGGACTTGATTTTGTTCTTGAATCTGACTGGCGCTATTATCCCCCCCTCCCAAGATGCTGTACACTAAATATCACATGACTGTGACTGGTGGGTCGGAGTAAGAAGATTATTAAAGAATTTTTCTCATATTGCACACAGTCAAGCTTCAGGGTCCACGGAGCCAAAATATGAACTAAAGGATTTGGAGTTAAACAAATTTGAATCGGTTCCCCACCCCACCCCCAAGGATACTGTATAACAAACATCAAAAAATTTTGACTGGTGAATCTGAAAAAGAATATGTTTAGAGAATTTCCCTCATTTTGCACCGAGTTGAAATTTGGGCTCTGATAAGGAGCTGTAATATGAAAACGGGGCCTGAAGCCCATAAAATGTTCTATTTTAAAGATCATAAGATTCTAGCTGGTGGATCCAAAGAAAATGATTTTCAAACAATATTCCTCATACTGCATCAAGTTAAAATTTTGGCTTCCATGGGGAGTCCCAAATATGAACCAAGGAACTTGATTTGAACAAACTGAAATCTGCCTCTCTAAGGATGCTGTCTCACAAATATCAAAAGATTTCAATGGGTGGATCTGAACAGGAAGATTTAAAAACAATTTCCTGATATTGCACAAAGTTAAAAATTTGTACTCTGATAAGGAGCCCAAATATGAATGCAGGAATTCAATTTGAACACACTTGAATCTGACTCCCTATACCAATACTGCACACCAAATATCAAAAGACTCTAACTGCTGGATTGGAAGAAGAAAATTTTCAAACAATATTCCACATATTGCAACAAGTTAAAAGTTGGGCCAAATATGAACCTGGGGACTGGGTTTGAACAAATTTGATCTTATCCCACTAAGGATGCTGTATACCAAATATATAAAACTAGATATTATACGGAGTCATCCTACTAAGTTACAATGAAATCCCTTCATGTATATGACGACCTGTAGACTGTGCTCAAGGTTTTCAAGTTTTGAGCTCTCGCAGCCATCACGGTTGACCGATTGCAACCAAAAGGAGACGTTCTCATCTAGACATATGTGAAGTTAGCCTACCAGGTTAAAATGAAATCCCTACATAAATACGACAATCTGTAGACTGTGCCAAAGGTTTTTGGATTTCGGGCTCTTGCACCCATCACGGTTGACCAATCGTGACCAAAAGGGGACATTCTCATCTAGACCTTATACAGAGTCATCCTACTAAGTTACAATGAAATCACTTCATAAATACGACCTGTAGACTGTGCTAAAGAGGTTTGGGTTTCAGGTACTCAGAGCCATCACTGCTGACTGATCGCAACCAAAAGGAGGACATTCTCATCTAGACACGACCTCGAACCTGAATATGAAATTTCGTGATGATTGGACAAGAACTACAGGGTGTAGCCTGTGCCAAAGAAAATGTGAACAGACCTAGGGGCTTCCGCACACATGATGGCAATAGCTTATCTTGACTCTGTCAAGTTAAGCTAAAAATGACTGAAGGATCTAAAGAATTTTTAAAGAATTTTCCTTTTCCTTCACCAAGTTAAAATGCAGGCTCCAACAGGGAGTCCAAATATTGACCCAAGGACTTGATCTGAACAAATTTGAATCTGATCCACCTAAGGACATTGTTCATCAAATATCAAATGATTATGATTCAATTTTTAAAAGATGCTGATTCAGCATTTTATCGATTCCCCTATGACCACCCCCCCCCCCCCCCACCCCCACTCCCCAATTGCTTTTTTTACCCATTTGATTCTCCTAGTCCTAATGATGCTTTAAGCAAAATAACAGTATGGTAAATGTTTTTGTGTTTGCAAAGCATATGTAGTTATGAGGGATATTCAAATGAGAGATCACAAATTAAGTGGACTCTACTCTACCTGATAAATCTAACCAAAATATGTCTACTCTACAGATAACAAGCCTGTGATAAATTTCTGATTTATTCCCATACTAAGTATTCCCCATATCTTTTAGTGCAAAGAGATAACAGGTGAATGTATTAACGTTTGAGTCTTGAATTTTTTTATGGAGTTTATTTTTTCACCCACAGATAACAAAAGACTCTTTGAGAAAAATAAAATACATATATAGAGTGCCAAAATAAATTTTTTTTATCCCACTCTTTGCACTATTTTTTAACCCACTTGGTAAGCATTGTGGCTTAAATAATTAATCATACTCATAGAATAAAGAATTTATTTTGACATCCTACACATTTATTCTACATTTCAAACATACAAGTGGCTGCAAAATGTAAAACTCACATCACGTGTGTTAGAGGTTACTTTATTGTTACATCGTCAGTATATTATAAAACCCTTTGCCTAAAACGAATAGCGGATAGAGCTTGTAATTAAAAAATTCTAGAAAAAATCTAAATTTTTATTTTTTGCCTTCAAAGCATAGCTTATGGCTCTCATTGGAACAAGCTCAATGAGCTTGTTCCAATGAAGGTCATAAGCTATGCTTTGGAGGCAGAATTGAAAATACAATAAAATTCAAACAGTATTTTTTGTGAATATTGCTGGTCAGACAGCATTGTTGCATTAGGTAAAGTTTAATAAAATGAACTCAACAAAAATGACGTTAAGTATCAACGACTGGTCATATTTACCTCAACACTAAAACAGTTTGGTTAAAAGCACCAATTCTATTCAGATAATATTGGCATTGAACATCACAAAATAACATGTTACATGTTTTAATATATGATATGCAAAAACGTCCAGAAATGGTTTCGTTTGTCTGATTCAGTTGCTCCTGCATTCTTATTGTCTGTCCTAACTGTTGGTCCTCTCAAGAATATATAGTGATCACTTCTCTACCACTACCACGAACCATCAGAACTCTCTCCAATCCCTCAGTTAATACCTCTAAATATTCCATATCTAATGTTGAATTAAGAAAAATAAAATTTTGTTTGTTGCAAATAGTGTAAGAAGAGTGAGTAGCAGAGAGCTGCTCATGTACAGGGATTATATTTCGACGAGAATTCAAGAATCGATTCACGCAACAAAAGCATCAAGAATCCATGTAGATTCTTGTTGCACCTCTGCTAGGATTCACATGAAAAGAACTGAGTCAATTTAACCGGTTCTAATGACATCCATGTTTGTAAGGTTTTATTGGTAAATATTGTTTGTTTTAAAAAATTATCCAATTCAGTTTATGTTTTAAAAATTAAAAAGCTGTGTTGGGTAAAGGGTTAACAAGTGTTATCAGTACACACCAGGGGTTCAATCATGGCGCTCCACTGGTAGCCAAGGACACTCATAGCAGGTATGGATTCTCGCTACTATTTTAGGGGGAATCCAAAAGAATTCTCCCAAATTTAGATGAAATATAAGCCCTGCATGTTTGTGGTTCCTTTGTGTTTTAGCTCTTTACTATTATAACAACAAATTTATCCACAGGTTTATTCATAGAGAATGTGCCTACATGAAGCTCCAGAAAGTTTTCAGGACTTTCCCAAGAATTTTGCATGAAGAATATTATGAGATGACTTACCTCCTACAAGCATCTCAAAATCTGCTTGGTTTTAAACGTCACATGCAATTGCATATAAATAATAAGTAAGTTCAAATCTACATATGTTAGGTACAAGCCAGAAAATAAGCAGACTGTCATCTGCAAAATGAGGTCCCCAGAGGGTGCATTTAGTGATGCTACCCTGCACAGCAGGGTAGCATCACAAATTTACCCTCTGTGAACCTCAATCTGAATCAGGTTCTCAAAACTAAACAGAATGAGGTACCCAGAGGATAAAGTGACCCACTGTATGGGATAGCATCATCAAATTCACCCTCTGGGGACCTCATTCTGCAATATCAGACTGCTTATTTTCAGGCCTGGTTAAGTAAAGGGTTAAGCTACTTTGCAGCTTGATGAAAACACCAAGACTGATACTGAAATGCTACGCACAAAGTCGCTGATGTCTGGTGTGTGTTTTAAGAACAGAAGTTACCAAGTTAGGACATGACAACAGTCTTAGGTGATGCATACAGAATTTGATCATCTACCAGTGCATCCATCAATCTGCAACCTAGATATGATGAACTATTATATGGCACATGTCACTGTTACAGGCTAACATTCCAGCCAAAGTTTTAAACCTGATTTCTGGTGTTAAATCACAGATATCAAATTAACTTGCAGTCTAGTTCTGCCAGTATCGGAATGACAGACCGATAAATGCCTTCCTGTATATTTGGCAGGGAAGAATATGCTGGATTGATAAGAGAGAAAAACAGACATGTGCTATAGTGTGATGTTTATTGTGAATGTGGAGATTCAATAAAATAGCATCTTGTAAAGATACAGAGGGTTCTTCTATGAGAACTGGTTGAATCCTTGAAGCTTTGCAGGGCCACATGACAAAGTGTCTTTCTACAGCTAGTTCTCATTCCCTGCCCAGTACTACAGCAAAGGATTTTTAAGTTACAGATATCAATTTCTATCCACTTGTACTTGAAATATAATATTCTGGCTGGGATTATAAAGCAAGGAATGCAGCCCAAATTTATTGTATACATAAGGTGTGAAAGAGCAATTCTATAAAATATGAGGAAAGAATTTGAAGACCAATTAAAACCCACTGCTGCTAACTGCCTATGTTTCAACTTTGCCATTTTCCGAAAGAATGACCACCAAGAACAATATGAGTGTGCATTAATTTAAAAAATGACCAGGAATTCTAAAAAGAATGACCAGACAGCATTACAAACAAGTGCAACGCCGATCGCAGGCGATCAGACTCTAGTCCCCCACCTGTGGATGGTCTGTTCTATAAAACATGCAAAATATTTTTTAGGCCTGTTGGGCATTTAAAAAATAAGTTGCACGTTATGAAATGGCTAAAAAATTTCAACAGCAAGTGGGAACTGAAGTCCTCTCTTTCCCATCATGTATCTGTTCTCAGGCATCTACCATTTAACAACAGGAACAACAATGTAATCATTCCATATTGCATTTTTATTCAAAAATTATTGACATGCATCTTCCTCCTATTATGTGTCACCAATGGTATAAATATGAAAGTAGTCTCGAAGCATCTATCTATTAGATACTGGTGATAACCGTAAAATAGGAACACAAAAAAATCAATGAAAATGGTCGTACATCGGCCATTCTAAATTTTTTTTCAAAAAATGTTGATGTGCATCATCCTCCTAGCATCTCTGACCAATGTTAGAAATACTCCTAGCATCTCTGACCAGTGTTAGAAATCTGAAAGTAATAGCTCGAAACATGTCTAAGATACAGGTGATAACGTCAAATACGGCAAAATGAAAGTGTCAATGACACTGTAGCTTAACTTGTGTGTTGTGTTTGATGAAAAGGATAATGTTCAATGTTTATGAAAGGATTATGAAATAAGACAAGAATTGTGATAATTGGGAATATGTTCATTTCTGTTCCCTGTATGCTATGTTTTTGATAAAAATAATATGAGGTGTACACTGTACTAAAGAGCTGAAGGGTGGTTAATGTGACCTCACAGTTAATGTATGTGGCCCTCACAGTTAACGTATATGAACGAAAGTTACCAAGTTACAGTGAATTATTCCAAAACGAGTCATCCTATCAAGTTACATTGAAATCCCTTCATAAATATGGCCTGTAGACTGTGCTAAAGGTTTTCGGGCTTCGGGCCCCTGTAGCCGTCAGTTTCCCAATTGCGTCCAAAGGGGATGTTCTCATCTAGACATTATATGAAGTCAATCTACCAAGTTACAATGAAATCCCTTCATAAATATGACTTGTAGACTGTGCTAAAAGTTTTTGGGCTCGGGCAGCCATTATGGTTGAATGATTGCAACCAAAAGGGGACATTCTCATCTGGGCATCATCTGGAGTGTTCCTACAAAGTTACAATGAAATCCCTTCATAAATATGACCTGTAGACTGTGCTCAAGGTTTTCAGGCTTCGGGCCCCTGAAGCCGTCACAGTTGACCAATCACGACCAAAAAGGGATGTCATCATCTAGGCATTATATGGAATCAAACTTACAGGTTACAATGAAATCCTTCCATAAATATGACCTATAGACTATGCTAAAGGTTTTTGGGTTTTGGGCTCGGGCAGCCATCAAGGCTGAATGATCGCGACCAAAAGGGGATGTTCTCATCTAGACAGTATTTGGAGTCATCCTACCAAGGTACAATGAAATTCCTTCATAAATATCACCTGTAGACTGTGCTAAAGGTTTTCGGGCTTTGGGCACCTGTAGTCATCACAGTTGACCAATCACGACCAAAAGGGGATGTCATCATCTAGGCATTATATGGAGTCAACCTAACAAGTTACAATGAAATCCTTCCATAAATACAACCTATTGACTATGCTAAAGGTTTTTGGGCTCGGGCAGCCATCAAGGCTGAATGGTCGCAACCAAAAGGGGATGTTCTCATCTAGACATAATTTGGAGCCATCCTACCAAGCTACAATTAAATCCCTTCATAATTATGACCTGTAGACTGTTCTAAAGGTTTTCGGGCTTTGGGCCCCTGTAGCTGTCACAGTTGCCCAATCGTGTCCAAAAGGGGACGTTCTAATCTAGACATTATATGAAGTCAAACCTACCAAGTTACAGTGAAATCCCTTCATAAATACGACCTGTAGACTGTGCTAAAGGTATTCGGGCTCGGGCAGCCATAATGGTTGAATGATCTCAACCAAAAGGGACATTCTCATTGGGCATCATCTGGAGTGATCCTACGAAGTTACAATGAAATTCCTTCATAAGTGTGACCTGTAGACTGTGCTCAAGATTTTCGGGCTTCGGGCACCTGTAGCCATCACAGTTGACCAATCATGACCAAAAGGGGATGTCATCATCTAGGCATTATCTGGATTCAACCTAACAAGTTGCACTGTTGCACTGAAATCCTTCTAAAACTACGACCTATAGACTATGCTAAAAGTCTTTGGCCTCGGGCAGCCATAAAGGCTGAATGATCGCGACCAAAAGGGGATGTTCTCTTCTAGACATTATTTGGAGTCATCCTACAAAGCTACAATGAAATCCCTTCATAATTATGACCTGTAGATTGTTCTAAAGGTTTTCAGGCTTCGGGACCATGTAGCAGTCACAGTTGCCCAATCCTGTTCAAAAGGGGACGTTCTCATCTAGACATTATATGAAGTCAACCTACCAAGTTACAATGAAATCCCTTCATAAATATGACCTGTAGACTGTGCTAAAGGTTTTCGGGCTCGGGCAGCCATCATGGTTGAATGATCACAATCAAAGGGGGCAATCTCATCTGGGCATCATCTGGAGTGATCCTGCGAAGTTACAATGAAATCCCTTCATAAGTATGACCTGTAGACTGTGCTCAAGGTTTTCGGGCTTCGGGCACCTGTAACCATAACAGCTGACCAATGACGACCAAAAGGGGATGTCATCATCTCGGCATTATATGGAGTCAACCTAACAGGTTACAATGAAATCCTTCCATAAGTATGACCTTTTGCCTATGCTAAAGGTTTTTGGGCTCAGGCACCCGTCAAGGCTGAAAGATCACGATCAAAATGGGATGTTCTCATCTAGACATTATTTGGAGTCATCCTACCAAGTTACAATGCAATCCCTTCATAAAAAATGACCTGTAGACTGTGCTAAAGGTTTTCAGGCTTCGGGCCCCTGTAGCCGTCACAGTTGCCCAATCACGTCCAAAAGGGGACTTTCTCATCTAGACATTATATGAAGTGTACCCACCACGTTACAATGAAATTCCTCAATAAATATGACCTGTAGACTGTGCTAAAGGTTTTTGGCTCGGGCAGTTGTTACGGTTGGCAGATCATGCCCAAATGGGGAAATTCTCATCTAGACATCATAAGGAGTCATCCTACCAAGTTACAATGACATCTCTCTATATTAAACATGACCTGCAGACTGTGTTAAAAGTTTTTGGGTTTCGGGCTTGGGCAGCCATCACGATTGACAGATCATGCCCAAAAGGGGACGTTCTCATCTAGGCATTATACAGAGGCATCCTATCAAGTTACAATGAAATCCCTTCATAAATACAACCTGTAGACTGTGCTAATGGTTTTCGGGTTTTGGGCTCGGGCAGCCATACCGGTTGACCAATCGTGACCAAAAGGAGACATTCTCATCTAGACATGACCCCAAACCTGCATATGAAATTTCGTGATGATCAGACAAGAACTGCAGGGTGTAGCCCGTGCTAAAGGAAAATGTGAACAGACTCACAGACAAACAGACTTCTGTACGCGTGATGGCAATAGCTCATCTTGACTTTGTCAGGTTAAGCTAAAAATGACAACAAAAAAGTCTGTCATTCAGCCGTCATGAATTTTTTTCAAAAAATTTTGACGTGCATCACCCTCCTAGCATCTCTAACCAATGTTAGAAATCTGAAAGTAATAGCTCAAAATATGTCTAAGATGCAGGTGGTAACGTCAAATATGGCAAAAAAATGGCTGCCATTCGGCCATCTTGAATTTTTTTTTCAAAAGATTTTGGCATGCATCATTCTCCTATGGTGTCTGACAAATGTTAAAGATTTAAAACTAATATCTCAAAACATTTCCAAGATATGGGTGATAACGTAACTTGAGAATGCAAAAAATGAACGATCATGGCCCGGGCATCTTGAATTTTTTTTTTCAAAAAATTTTGACGTGTTAGAAACCTGAAACAAATATATTAAAACATGTCTAAGATACAGGTGGTAACATCAAATGCAGCAACAAATGATGACAAAAATGGCCGCCGGTCGGCCATCTTGAATTTTTTTTCAAAAAGTTTTGACATGCATCGTCTTCCTATTATGTTTCACCAATGGCATAAAAATGAAAGTACAGCGTCAAAGCATCTATGAGATACAGGTGGTAACATAAACTAAGATACAGGTGGTAACGTCAAATATAGCAAAAAAAAAACAAAAATGGCTGCCATTCGGCCATCTTGAATTTTTTTTTTTCAAAAGATTTTGGCATGCATCATCCTCCTATGATGTCTGACAAATGTTGATAATTTAAAACTAATATCTCAAAACATCTTTAAGGTACGGGTGATAATGTAACTTGAGAATGCAAAAAAATGACAGACAGACAGACAGGTGGAGTGCAATCCAATAGTCCCCCAAAATGGTAAAACCGTGGGGGACTAATAAGACCCCACAAAGCAGATCTTCTATTTCTTAAGCCATGTTTTGTAAAATTGCAGGTGGGCAGGCAGTTTTTTATTTCATTTTTTATTTTTGTAATTATTTCTTTGCCATGAAAAGTTCAGTTTCTTGGTTTGTTTTAAGTGTCAGGCCTCATAATCTACAGAAAAGCATGGGTGGTGGTGTATTTTGTCCCTTGAATGCAAGGCTTTGCAATGCTAAAGCATTGCAAAGACTTGTTGCACTCAAAGGACAAATTTATCAATTTTATTAACTTGGGTAAAATATCAGACGTAAACCATTGGTTTTTAAAAGAGAGCTTGTAGCAGTCAAAAGGACCATGCAGGAGGGCCTGAGAAACAGATTTTTAACTTTTTTGGGCCTAATACCTAGTTATTATGACTTCGATGAGTTACCCCAATTGAAAATTCATTGATCAAAAATTAAAATTTTTTAGTAAATTTTGTTTCTTAACATACCTACCACAATCCAATTCAAACATTTGAGTTTTTACCACAAGATTCTATTGAAACATCCATCAACAGCATGCTATTGACTTCGATGAGTTACCCCGAATGAAAATTCATTGATCAAAAATTAAAATTTTTTAGTAAATTTTGTTTCTTAACATACCTACCACAATTGTTTACAATTGGCTGTAACATAAGTGCAAGCCCTACTTCGGAACTAACTCAAGCTTTTAGAATCTTTTCCAAACGAGTTGGAAAAGTACTAGAGTGCAAAAGCACGAAAAAGATCGAA
Organism: Pictodentalium vernedei; assembly: GCA_031216915.1. Classification (NCBI taxonomy): domain Eukaryota; kingdom Metazoa; phylum Mollusca; class Scaphopoda; order Dentaliida; family Dentaliidae; genus Pictodentalium; species Pictodentalium vernedei. The sequence goes on from CM062295.1 coordinate 179,885,163, forward strand.
AAAAGGGTCGAGCGAGACCAGCGCTCGAAATTACAGGTACTCTCTCTGCACACCTCTTGCGTTTACCGAGCGCATGCGCAACAACCGTGATGTCAATTCCGAATTTCCGCCAACGAGAAGTTTGTGATTTAGCGGGGAGGCATCGATATCAAAGATATCCCCAAGGAGGGTGGGCCTCCGGTAAACAATTGTGGTAGGTATGTTAAGAAACAAAATTTACTAAAAAATTTTAATTTCTTTTCAACCTACTCACAATTGTTTACAATTGGCTGAATAAACAATAGGAGGAGGTGAATCACATAACCAATACCAACAAGAGTAGCAGAACGAAAGCAAGGATGGCAGAGAACAAAAACGAAAACCTGTAATGAAGATAGAGAGAAAGCACCTGAAAAGAACAAGGCTGAGCGAAGCGCAACCTCGACAAAAACAATTTTAACGAGGGTGCACAACAGCCTGAGCAGCAACGAGAGGGCCTAAAGAATAAAGGTCCTCAGATTGCTGCTGAAGGTGGCGGAGATAAAAGGAGGAGAAGGTAGAAGCATTCCTCCAGTAAGCCGCATTCATAACATCACAGAGCGAAACAGAATTGGAGAACGCCCAGGATGTAGAAATGGCACGAACCTCGTGAGCATTAAGCCGGTTCGAAACAAGATCCGATGCAGACAAGCGAGAATAAGCCAGCTTGATTGCAAGACAGATCCACCTGGAAATAGAATGGGAAGAGATAGACTGCCTCTTAGGAATGAGAGACAGAAAAAATCTCTTCCGACCCCTCCTAATGAACTGAGTGCGAGTAATGTAAGTCTTGACCGCACGAACAGGACAAAGAAGAGGCCTCCGTCCATCTACAGCAGGGAGAGGCCGAATGCAGATGGGAGGAGGTACCGAATCGGGGAGTTGATTCTTAGCCAGAAAAGAGCAATCAGTAGTGAATGTGACACTGTTAGCCTCATTTCGGAAGAAGGCAGAATCAACAGATAGCGCATCAAGCTCACTGACTCGATGAGCAGAAGCAAACGCTAGAAGAAAAGCCGTCTTATAGGTGAGAAAACGCATGTCGGTCTCAGATAAAGGCTCGAATGGCGCCCCCTCCAAACAGTGCAACACCCATGCCAAGTTCCACTTGGGTGTAAGATGCAAAACTCGAGGCCTCTTCAAAGGAAAGTGCCGAATAAGTTTGGAGAGGAAAAGATTACGACCGATACACCGCTTTCCCACATAAGAGAAAGTATCAGACAGCATAGGCCGATAGCCCTTAATCGTAATAGGCTGGAGGCCCTTGGAGTCAAAAAGAAAAACCAGAAAATCCACAATTTGAGCGACTGACGGATCACGGTAATTCACATTGTGATCTGAACACCAGCGGCAGAAAACCTTCCACTTGGCGGCATAAGTCATTCCAGTGGAAGGTCGCCGCGATGCAGAAATGCACTCCACTGATCGTCTCGAAAAACCTCTACGTCGGAGACTGGACCTGATAAAAGACAGGCGTGAAGGGACAGGCTCGCCAGGTTGTTGTGATACTTCCTGGGCCGACCCTGTGAAAGAAGATCACGACGTAGAGGTAGACGAATCGGTCGATCGGCCAATAGAGGCCGCAGCAGATTGATCCACACCCTCTGTGGAGACAGGGGTGTGATCAGAATGATCCTGCAACTGCAAGCACGAATCTTCGCTAAAACTTGAGGAAGAATCGGTGCAGGAGGAAAGGCATAGCCGACCCAACCTGTCCAGTCCAGAGACAGAGCGTCTACTGCAAATGCCAGAGGATCTGGACAAGGGGAGACAAAAGTCTCTACCTGATGATCCCAGCGAGTAGCGAAAAGGTCGACCTGAGGACGACCTCACTGCTTGCAAATCGCCTGAAACACCGACCGATGTAGCATCCATTCGGTTGGAAGGACACTGTCGCGTCGGGACAGGGAGTCTGCTAGGACGTTGAGACGCCCGGGAATGTGTCGAATGGACACCCGAGCGTTCACATCCCGCGCCAACAGAAGAAGATCCCGAGACAGCCGATACATGGGAATCGAATGTGTGCCTCCCTGATTCCGTATGTAGGCCACTACTGTCGAATTGTCCGAAAGAAGTAGGACAACATGGTCCGACAGATGAGGGATCCAAAGCCGAAAACTCAACAGAAGAGCAAGGAGCTCCTTCTGGTTGATATGAAGGCCCACCTGCTCGCTGTCCCACAGACCGAGAGGATCCAACATCGCACCCCAGCCCCGATCGCTGGCATCCGCAGTAAGGATGCGATCGGCCAAAGGAAGATCCAACGGAACACCCTGTGTCAGCCAGGGAATATCTGCCCAAGGGCGGAGGTGACAAAGCAGAGACCGAGGAATAGTGAGTTCCAGGTCCAGCGGATCTACATTCGGACGCCAATGATCCAACAGGAAGTGTTGGAGAGGTCGGACAAACAAGAGACCGAGCGGAATGAGATCTGTCACCGAACCGCAAAGGCCCAGCATCCGAAGGAAAGTCCTGGCCGAGACCGAGGAAGATTGAAGCAGGTCCCGAGTCAAGGCGGAAAGAATCGTCGCCCAAGCCTGGGGGACCGACACTACATTGTGAAGAGTGTCGAAATCCATCCCCAAATGACGGAATCGCTGAGAAGGAAGAAGATCTGACTTCTCGCGATTGACTCTGAAACCCAGCGACGCTAGCAGGCAAAGAAACTGCCGGACATCGAACTCCAGAACAGCAGCATCGTGATGCCGTTGGAGGATGTCGTCTAGGTAGGCTGACGAAGTCACTGCCGACTGAGTGCGGTGAAAGCAAGCACATGTGACATCAGTCGGGTGAAGGCCCAAGGAGCCAGGTTCAAACCGAACGGGAGAGCTCTGAATTGAAAAACTCGATCTCGAAACGAGAACCAAAGGTATTTCCATGACGCCAGATGAATGGGTACATGGAAGTAGGCATCCTTCAGGTCGATACTGGCCGCAAAATCGCCCTGATGAACTGAACGTCGAACCGACCGGAAAGTCTCCATACTGAAACGAGGAGCAATTATGTACTCGTTCAGGGTACTCAGATCGATGACAGGATGAAATTGGCTGTTTTTCTTCGGCACCAAGAAAAGTCTCGTGTAAAACCCCGGTGAAAGGGTGTTCCGGACCACCTCGATCGCCCCTTTGGTGAGGAGATTGTCGATCTCCTGCACCAGAAGGTCCCGACGCAGAGAATCTGAAGGGACCTGAGTCGGAAGGGGCACCCGAGAAAAACTGGGGTGCCGATGGAAGGACAGTCGCAGACCGGATTGAATGACGTCGAGGACCCAAGAGTCCGACGTTATCTCTGTCCAACGGTCGAAAAACAGCGACAGCCTTCCCCCGACTGGAGGCGAATCGAGGTGAGAACCTTCACTTGCGGCCTCGACGAGGCCCCGAGAGGAGAAACCACCTCGGGAAGTGACAGAGTCCTGAGACTTTCCAGCCTGAGGCTGCCAGCGGGCCTGGCCACGTCGGCACTTCTTATGAGCAGAAGGAGCAGACAGAGCCGACGCCGCCGACAAGGCAGACGCAGCAGCACGCTTGGCCGGCCTGGAACGACCCCCACCCGCAGCAGCAGGTGGGTCAAGCTGTCTCAGCAAAAGCTGGTCCTTCGAATGACGAAGATCTTCGCCACGAACAGCTTCCACGGAACCATGGAACAACTGAGGTCCCACCAAAGAGGCAGACCTCAGAACAGCACGTTGCGCAGAAGGAAGGGATGGTAAAGAATCCAAAACAGCATCCCGGCGTGCCAGCTCCAAATTAGTCGTGTTACAGGCGTGAGCGTGAGTCAAGTTCATAAGAGCCTGTGACAAAACGCGAAAAGGTGCCTGAGCGTCATCTAACTCCCCTGGTGGAAAATATTCAGCCAGAGCAGCGACGACATGGTCCGCGAGAGATAACATACCCAGCATCTCTCGGGACAGGCCCACCATAGACTCAACTACCGACATCGGGAGAACTGCCGACTTAGGCTTAGTCAACCCGAGGGAAGAAGAATCCTCATCCACAGTAGTCATCCCTTGGAAGACTGGTGGAGACACAGAATCGTACACATGAAACCGCGATGGAGGCAGAAAGGCATCAGCTCTAGAAAAGAAGGAACCCTTGAGAGCCTTAGAACGCATTTTGGCGTCTAAGCCCAGTAAGGACTCAACCACCTGAGCCGATTGCAGAGGACGCAAAGCCCCGGAGCTAGAAGGCTCAACAGGGTTACAGCACTCCACAGTGGACCGTGGCCGGACGGTCACTGAAGGCTGGTCGGAAGGTTGAACATCCGGCAATAAGCCAAAGACGAAATCCAAAGCCTGCCCCAAAACTGACGAGGGGGGCCCATCACCTTCAAGATACTCGTCATCCTCCGTAGCAGAGGAGACGTAGCCCAACTCGGGCTGATCAGCAGAAACCTCCTGTGAATACTGTGCAGTATCCAAGGGGCCAGGCGTGACATCTCGGCGACCGACCAAAGGAGGTTGTGCCTCAGGAGGCACAGGGAGGCCAACTTGAGGGTTGCCAGAAAGCAACCGGGTGAGCGCGAAAACGGCCTGGCGCAGGTCACCCTGAGAATCCGTCGCAGCAGAATCACCCGACGGAGTGTCCTCCCAATGGACCCTTCTGGTAGAAGAACACAAATCCTCAGAAGAGACCGACGGCGAACGTCGATTGGCAGACAGAATAGGAGCACGGTGAGAAGACACCGGAGGATAGTCCCGATTGTGACGCCCAGGGGCCATCACTGACCTCTGCGAAACAGAAGGTCCTGCCTGCAAATCCTCTAAAGAGACCGACGGCGCACGTCAATCGGTAGCTGGACCTAGGACACGGTGAGAAGACACCGGAGGATTGTCCCAAGAATGACAGGAACCTGTCATTGGCCTCAGCACAGCAGACGGCCCCAACTGCCTATCCTCTGAGACCGACGGCAAGCATCGATCGACACCCAGACTCGGAACACAGTGAGGAATCACCGGAGGAAGGTTCTGAGAGTGACAGCTAACAGGGGCTGTCACTGACCGCTGCCGAACAGCAGGCCCTGGATGCCAACGTCCCAACACCATCCCGCTAGGTGGCACACTAGCAGACGAAGGTGGAACAATAAACGATTCACTCGAGGGATGAGGAAGCGCTGCCGAAGCGACCGGCCGGCTCAACCGACTAGGAGCAAACCTAGCCAGATGAGACGGAGCAGACAGCAAACCCGCACAGCCCCGCCGCGAGGCTGGGGGAGGCTGAGAACACACAGACACACCAGCAGATACAGCCTCGGTCCCCCGAGACTGTAGACCATCCCCAGAGGAGATGGAAGAGCCACCATCAGACAGAATAGGATCTGGAGTAGCAACCTCCTCAACAACGGTCGACAGTGTAGGAGGCAGATCGGAGAGGGTTACCGAGCTGACCTCGGAAAAGCTCTCAACGAAAACAGACGCCTCAATAGTGACATCCGAAGACAAAGAGACCACGGTCTCCTCGTCAAGTATCACTGAACTAACACCGCCAACAGTTGCAGAGGAACTCGCCACAGAAGTCAGATCCGAATCCTGTGTGATAGAGTCACCATGTGCACCAGCAGAAATGTCTGCTACGGCACGGCTACCCTTACCCCGAGAACGAGGGGTTCTAGCTCTGGAAAGAACCACCTTGTTCACAGAAGCCCAAAATTTAGAGGACCAAACCCCACAGATACCACATGATTGGGCCTGAGTGCAATTGTTGCAAGTGACACATGTGGCATGAGAATCGTCCACATGTTTCACCTGCAAACAAGAGGTACAAGGAATAGTCTTAGGCATGATATCAAAACAATAATCAAGCTTCCCGCCGACGGAAAACAGTACTAAGGTCGTGTTCACACGTGGGGGAAAGACAAGATAAAGTGTGAAAAGAACAGCAATAAAAATACAAATTAACATTAAATAATAATAATAATTTGGTAGCTTGATAAAAGGATACAATCCAGTAGCACACTAAATATGAAGAATAAGTTGTTCACGAAGAATACATAGCATAATTAGCACGAGTCACAAAAATTTCCAACCATGTACAATGGCAGAAAATAAAGGAATTGACGTCACGGTTGTTGCGCATGCGCTCGGTAAACGCAAGAGGTGTGCAGAGAGAGTACCTGTAATTTCGAGCGCTGGTCTCGCTCGACCCTTTTTTCGATCTTTTTCGTGCTTTTGCACTCGAGTACTTTTCCAACTTGTTTGGAAAAGATTCTAAAAGCTTGAGTTAGTTCCGAGGTAGGGCTTGCACTTATGTTACAGCCAATTGTAAACAATTGTGAGTAGGTTGAAAAGAAACTGTTCACCTTTTCAATTTTATTCTCCCAATGTAATCAAACTATTTCATTTTCTCTGCATTAAAACAGGAATTCAATCCAGAGTGGGTTTGCGGTCAGATAATAAACAAGTCTCAGGATATTCGGCCAAATAATGGTCTTGGGCTTTGCCCGTTATCTGACTGAATACCCTTGGTCTTTTGTATTATCCTTTACCTAAAGCAAGGAAAACAACTCAATTTTGTTGTTTACATAAGGTGTGGAAGAGCAGTTTCTATGAAATATGATGATAGCTTCTGGGATAGGGAAAGGCAGGAAGACAGCCAATCTGGCTATGCCTTTCCCTGCCAGTATACACCTTAAAAATTAATATTATCTCTTATTGTGTATGTGCCTTATTATTGTAAATTGGATATTGTAGATGTATACACATTTGTCAGTTCTGTATTTGCTTAGTATACTGGTGAATAAAATATCTATCTATCTATCTATCTGAAGAGCAATTTCTTCACCTAATATCATACAGCACTGACATTCCCCAGCGGTTCTCACTGCATCTTTGGAAACACCATGGTGCTACCCATATCCATCTTTCAAAGCATCTCTCTCTCTTATGCACACATGCATGCATGCACACACACATGCATGCATGCATGAACACATTTATGTATGCACACTCACCATCAGACTTGTTTAACAGCTTTGTGGAGACTTGTTTGTTTTTTTCTGAGTGAAAACAAGTCATCACAAAAGAGGGTAAAAAACAATAATCAGCTGGGAGAAAACAACGGAAATCTAATGGGAACCCAAAGACTGTTGTCCATGCCCTCACAATTTGTTTTTTTCTTTTGTTCCAGGTGAAAACAAGTTCTTGCAAAAAAGGGTAAGAAAACACTAACTCATCAACTGGGAGAAAACAATGGAAATCTCATGGGAACCCAAAGACAATTGTCCACACTCTCACGAAACTCTCAAAACAGACCCCTTCACAAACACACTCACACAGAAGACATACACACATATTTCAACATGTGTTATATATACTCAAATGAGTGAAGGATACAGTTAGATGAACCAGTCTGTTGTTTTGGTGGTGCTGGGAGATTCAATATAACCAGCTGTGCTTCATGAGATTTTTCTACGATGTGTTCATTCAGTCGGACTGCTGTGTGCATACGCCTCACATTCTGCTTGTCCCTATAAAAACAAGATAAAAACATTAATTTAGAAAAAAAACAAACAAACAAACTGTTTCAATGATTGAATACTTCCCATATGACACAACTATTTAACCTTTTACCCAATGTAACGGCCAAAACCGACCAGTACTATTGTAAAAAATCGCCAATTAATTTTCATTTTTTGTCTCAAAAACATAGGTTATGACAACTCGTTGGAATGAGCCCAAAGAGCTCATTCCACCGAGTCGTCATAATCTATGTTTTTGAGACAAAAAATTGGTTATTCAAGAATTTTTTTGGCAAGTGTTGTCTGCTTTTCATGTTAGGTAAAGTGTTAAGGGCCTAATTCTGACTTTGATAAGTTTTTACTGTAACAGGACAGGTGCCCCAACATGATGTCTCTAGGGAAACTAGCAAGGTACATTCCAAGTACCTTAGCAGTTGTTTCTATACAAGTCTTGGCTGCCTACAGAGGCAGCCAAGACATGCCTAGAAACAGCTGCAAAGCTACCTGTATGTCAAAATGTAGCAAAAATTTATAAAACTCTCGAGGCCCTGAAGGGTAAATGCTAAGTCTGCGAAAGTCTCCACCTGATGAATCCACTAAATCATGACCAGCGCTGACTACAAAATCAACATTTAGATCCTGTGTTTTGCGTTTCATTTTTTATCCAAGCTATAGCTTATGCTTCCTTATTGGAGTGACTTCATCTACTTCAATCCAGTGAGGTACTAACTACTAGCTATATATTGGAAGACAAAAGAGGAAAGATTTAAATTTTTTATATTTTTTCTGCCCTTTGTTATGTACAATGGAACCCACTTATTTATTTATTGATGTTTACGGTCACGAATTTCTGCACAATGGCTAATCATGACAAGAACATGGAGATAAAGCCAAGTTTAGTCAATCGTTTATACCCATGTTGCCCATTTCAGAGGACTTCCACCCCAAGCACTGCTGACAGGGTACTATTTTACCAGTAAAACAGAGCTTCACAGTAAACTAGGATTGCTTCACTTCCCAGGGTTCCCACAGGGATTGAGCCTGCTTAATTGGATAATTCTTAATTGAAAAAGCCTATTAACTGCAAATAAATACAAAAACCAAAGCATTAATTAAACCATCAGTCAAATTTTAATCTGTTAATTGCATATAGTTTATCATAAATTAAACTCCGGTTATTTATTTATTTATTTATTTATTAATTGGTATTTAAGGTCACATATTACTGCTCAATGGCTAATCATGACAGCAATATGGATACAAAGTCAAGTCCAGCTAATCGTTTATACTCATGTTGCACATTTTAGAGGATTTCCACTCCAGGCATTGGTTTTCCAGGTCCTATTCTATCAGTACAACAGAGCTTGTTTACCACAATAAACAAGCATCGACACATTCCAGGGTTCTCATGTGGAATTAAATTCCTGTTAGCTGAATAAGAAATCGTGCAGTCAATCAAAGAATCACAGTGAAAACCAGTGAATTCCACACATTTATAGACCTATTGTGAGCCTCAGAATATGCAATATAAGCAAGTAATCTATACTATTCAAAAAAAGTATGGGATATCCAAAATGATGTTGATATTTTTGGAAAATGGAATTGAATACGTGTGATTGGACACATCAATATGTTACCAAGATTAGTGTGGATCATGAATGTCACTGGCCCACGAAAACTTCATGCAGGTTTTTCGCACGAGCGCTGCGTTAATGTCTGTGGGGTACGTTTTGAAATTTTCATTTGTACTGGACTGGCTTTTTCACAAGTCTTGTCGTTCCTTTCTTGGTATAAACTCGTTCACCAATAGTTTCTGGTCGAAACATAACTTTTGAGGTATGCGAAGACTGAATCGTGACGAACGTTTATGTGCCCTTGGCATGTTGGAAGCTGGCAACAGACAGACTGCAGTGGCTCAAATTCTCAACGTTACTCAATCGGTGATTAGCAGGTTGTGGTCACGCTACCGTCAGAAGGCAATGTTGATGACAGACATCGGGTCAGGTCATCCAAGGGCAACTGCTAACCAGGATCATTTCATCCTAACCACAGCATTACGTAACCGCCATCAAATTGCTGCAGAAATTGGACAGCATCTGCACCGAGCGACAGATGTGCGAGTCAGTGGTCAGTCTATCCGAAATAGCCTACACAGTTGGAATTTGTATGCTCGACGACCTCGAATAATTCCACATCTGACTGAACGTCACATCGCAGCAAATTGTAATTCGTGTGGAGCACGACAGTGCTGGGACAATCGTCGGTGGAGCAACATCATGTTTTCCAATGAATCGAGGTTCACTCTCAACTTCCACGACAGGCAAAACAGAGTGTGGCAGTGGCAGAACGAACGATACCATGATGTAACCATTAGGCAGCATGATCGTTTTGGTGGTGGATCGGTTATGGTGTGGGAAGGCATAACCATGACAAACAGCATTACACATCATCCAAGGGTGTGTCACAGGGCAGTACTACCTGTGACAACATGTTAGCAGCTCATGTGGTGCCATTTGTGCAATGCCATGGCCGTCAATTCATTTTCCAAGATAACAATGCAAGGGCACATAGGGCCTGTGTCACTACAGAGTTCCTCCAGGAGCAAAACATCACTACACTGCATTGGCCAGCACTATGTCCAGACTTTTCACCAATCGAGCATGTCTGGAATATATGCTTGGCAGGCGCCTACGACTATGCCAACAGCCCCCTACCAATGTCCAGGAACTCGCCGCTGCACTGCAGGAGAAATGGAACAACATCAGTCAAGCTGATATTGGACATTTAGTGAAGAGCATGCCACGTCGGATCCATTTTTGTCTCACGAACCGAGGGGGATTTACAAGGTCTTGGACTGAATGTGGTAAATTCTCTGACTGACTGTCCATGTCTTCTACAGCTCAGCGTGCGGAATGTGTGCTTGTCAGACACCCAACTATCGCTGAAATCATTCACCAGATGTCATAGTGGAATGCCCCAACTGTCTTTTTGATGAAAATATAAATATATTTCTTCATATATCTCACTTTTATCAAATATCCCCTGCATTTTTTGAATGGTATATTATATCTTATTTGATAGAGATTCAATAATTGGTAAACAGTTTATGGAACTCACATACGGTCAATTATTTCCATCAACTGACCTTGTCTGTCGAAAGTGTTGTTAAACTCCATTAATAAAAAAATAAAATTGTCAACTCATCGTCATTATTCAAAATTCCATTCTTAACCCTTAACTAAACCCAGATAGAAGATTACCCTTGAAAAATTAATTTTTTTCCTTCAAAAATAGTACATGAGCCTTCACTGGAATGAGCTCATTGGTCTCCTTCCACTGAAGAATCATAAAGCCCCACAAATATGTGAGTGGGCACTTTTTTATTTTATTTTTTATTTTTATAATAATTTCTTTGCCATCAAAAGTTCATGTTCTTGGTTTGTTTTATGTTTTAGGCCTCATAATCTACAGAATAGCATGGGTGGTGGTGTATTTTGTCCCTTGAGTGCAAGTTGCACTCAAGGGACATATTTATCAATTTTATTAACTTGGGTAAAATACCTGACATAAACCATTTAATTTTTATTTTTTTAAGTTTGCATTGGTTTAAACGAAAGAGAGACTGCAACAGCCAAAATGACCATGTGGAGGGGGGGGGGGGGGGGGGGAGGGGAGCAGATTTTTAACTCTTTTAGGGTTTAACTATCTTTTGTATTTTATGTAAAGTAAAGGTTTAATATGTTGGAGTTATTTATTAATTATAAAGGTCTAATACCCACAACAGCCAGGGTCATATAGTGATAGACAGTTTCCCTGAGTACCCGGAGAGAATTGTAGTTGTCAGACTCTACAATTTTTTAACATGTACAATATTTAACTACATTTCCAGGATCCAGTTTGTATCACAGAAAACTAGAAGGATCTCACTTCTATAAAGAAATTGGCTAATGGACTGATATGGCTTTAGGGAAATAATAACATTTCATCCGAGTGCTGATTTGTCACTGTCCTCAGTCTCCCCTTCTAATTCTGAGGTTTCCATTGAACAGTTCTCTATTAACCCTTTACCTAACATGAAAAGCAGACGACACTTGCAAAAAAAATTCTTGAATAATTATTTTTTTTCATTTTTTGTCTCAAAAACATAGGTTATGACCCCTCATTGGAACAAGCTCGACGAGCTCATTCCAATGAGGGGTTATAACCTATGTTTTTGAGATAAAAAATGAAAATATTTTGAAAATTAATTGGCGATTTTTTAGAATAGCGCCCTTTGGTTTTGGCCGTTACGTTGGGTAAGGGTTAACTCTGTCACTTGTCCAATCTACCCTGTCTGTTTGAAAGTCAACCCATTCCAGATAAATGAGCTGACTTTTGCAAAGTTTATTCTCATTGATTATATTTTCTCAAAGAACATTTTCTCCCCTATCCAAATGTTGCACTTGTTAAATTTTTACCACTTCAGTGTTGATTCCAAAATTGCCAAATATTTTCTGTGAAAAAAATTTGAGAACTAATTTATCCTGTGACGAATGTATCTATCCCATGATGCTCACTGAAAGAGGTCATTGAGTACTTCATTTAAAACATCAATATAAAAAAATGATAATTCAGTAAAACATGTTCATAACATGATAGATCTCACTATTTCATTTTGCAAGCAAAATGCTATCATTTCACGTAACAATTGACAAAAATTGTTCAATGCCATGCACCAAAAATGCTATTTTGCTTCCAAAATGGTTCCTCGACATTTGTCACTAGACACCTCGTAGTAGGATATCAGGGCACTAGACTCTTGGTTGGTGTAACATTATGCCACAAAGACATTAGGGTGTGATCAAAATCAAAAATTCAAATTTGTATTCCTTTTATTGTTTTGTACCATTCAACAGACACATTGTTATTAACTCTTTGCATGCTGCTGGCAGATATTCTCACCAGAACACCAATACTCATGCCAACAGAAAGGGTATAATTTGGCTTCATTTCAATAGAATGCATTGCTGTATGTTGGATCAATCATATCATGAATGATAAATGGGCTTCATTTGTTCGAATATTTCATCAAATCCAGTCATGACTGCTTCCTAGCAGCCATGACTGGATTTCATGAAAAAAATCACGAACATACTCAGCAGGTTAAGAGTTAACCATTTATCAAAAACAATGGTAAAATCCAATCAGCACTATATACTAAAATTGCCATTCAAATATTTTCTTCCAGTTTTTGCCTCAAAAACACAGCTCACTACTCCTCATTGAAATGAGCTTTTCAATCATGATCCAAAGATATGAGCTATATTATTCAGGGATGAGAATAACATGCAACAAAAGTCACAGAAATCATTTAAAATTCTCACATTTTTTAGACTAAATTTATGAAATTTCTTTTTCTTCAAAAGATAAAAGAACACAGAGTGAATCTGATGGTTGACAGATATTTTATTGCTATAAATTTGTATGAAAATAGTCTTTAACCCCCAATGGCCTATTTCCGACAGTAGAACAGGTGCCCTTAACATGTCATCATGAGGAGGTCCTGCTGACAATAGATAAATTACATAAGCAGTGGTTTCTAGTCATGTCTTGGATGCCTTAAGAGGCATAACTAGAAATCACTGCTAATCCATTAGATGTATAGAGGCTGTGAAACGGTGGAAATTCAAGACACTTGACCAGGCCCTGAAGGGTTAAAATCATTTACAGATATTTATTGGAGTTAAATGACACTTTTGACAGCTAGTGTCACATTGTGTCAGACAGCTTTATGGATGCAGGAAGCTGGAGAACCAAGAGAGGACCTCTGGGCAGCGGCAAGCAGCTGCGAGACTCCCCAATGTAATAACTCAGCACAAGCAGGGGAAGTACTGGTTTGAAGACAAGTGCACCATTGGCGTGCAGTACGCCTTAGTTTTCAGCACCACCATGTGGTCAATCAGGATTAAGTGCCCAAGGACACAATGCAATTACCAGATTTTCATATATATTTCTGGAGATAAAATTTCAGCCATTGTGGCCTGAATTCGTTGATATCAACAAATTTGCTAAAATTTCTCAGCCCCATATTTGAGAATCAAAAAGAAGGTTAAATAGCCAAAGCTCTATCCTCCTGACTAAACAGGACTAACGAAGGTATTGTTGTAATTCTTAGGGATTTATACAAGTATTTCTATAAACTAAAGAGTCAAAAGCCTGATCAAGTATACACTTGAATTTATATATTAACAATAGGTAAAGACTAAAAGTTAATAATCTGGCCTCGAATAAACTTGAATATGTGTAAACAACTATGTGGTAAAGACGTGTATGTGATATGAATTATAAGATAGACCTTGAGTGGATAATTGATCTTACTGTTTACTCTTAATCTCAATAAGGATTAGAAGTGTAAACAATACTTGTTAACCCTTTACCTGCCACACAGAATACTAAAATTTTATACTTTAATTATATTTTTGTCACACTTTAAAAAAAAATTTCAACAAAACCATATCATGTGCCCCTGCATTGGAACAATCTTGATGAGCTCGTTCCAATAAGGATCACAAGATATTGTTTCTCTTGTTTTCTGAAAAAAAACTTTTTTTTAACTGTTCAATTTATAAATTATGTGTACAGATGCGGGTGATTTGTTGGGTAAAGGCTTAACCCCACACCCAAACTATTTATTTATTTGTTTTTTAAGGTAGGTCCCGAGTTCGTTGTGTCCTTGGGCAAGGCACTTTATCCCGGTTGCCTACATGGGGGCACAATGTCGCCGTGTACTAAGGCATACTGCACATCGATGGTGCACATGTCTTCAACTGCTGTAACTCTGCTTGAGCGGATCTTGAACAGATTTAGAATGTTGAGGAGCTGATGCTCAGTGGTTCTCTCCGGGTACTCGGCTTCTTCCACCTGTAAAACTGTCACGTCCTGATTAGCCATCATGCACAAGTATGTGACCTCAAACACCAATAAATAGAAAATAAATAATGTTTTTTAAGGTAATTTTCAGCATCTTTGGTCTACATCAAGACTGCAACATAGCTATGAAGTCAAGTTTAACTAATCATTTAAACCAATACTGCCCATTTATAGAGGACGTCCACCCCCAGGGTCTGGTTCTGGGTCCTATTTTACCCGTAAAGAAGAATTTGTTTACCAAATTAAACAAGCAGTGCTCTACTTCCTGGGGTTACCATGGGGATCCTAACAGTCATAACTGACCTGCACTCCAAATACACAAAATTTGCCGTTCAGATTTTATTACTGTTTCAATTTTTGGTGCAAAAAACAAGGCTTATGACCACACATTGGAACAATTTCATTGAGCTCTTTCCAAAAAGGTGCCATAAACCATTTTTTTAGGCAAAAAATGAATATTTTTATTTATTCTAGCAATTCTTCATCTGTTTTCTTTTTATTTTAAATACTGTTACTACTAAAGTTTAACCAACTGTTCATAATAATGTTGCCTGTGTTAGAGGACTCGGCCCAGTTCCTGTTACAAGTTCCAATAACAGCAATAGAGCTGAACCTGCTTGCCACAGCGAGTATTTTGATTAATCAACTATATAAGTGAACCCCAAAACCTTTACCATATATATAACAAGAGCTGTTGTTGGAGGCAATTCATACCCCCACTGCAGTGCTGGACTGATCAAGCATAAATGAATTAAAAACAAAGTGAGGAACATAATTCTGTTGAAGAAATGTGGGCAGGTTTTTTATAATGTGCAGGAGTGGCTTGTTGTAAGGACCCCTTGTACCAAATTCCATTGAAAACCACCCATTCACTGGTAAGATATCGCTGCACTGCACAGAGTTAATCACACTTTCTGGTTATGAAAAAATTTCAAAATTAACTGAGTAACAATCCCTGTGCACTGTGCAGCCTTAGTGTAAATCTCATCTATATCAACTGTTTACAAAACCAGCCTGTACTATTCTCAAATATTATATCTCACGTGACTTCCTTGCATTCTGATTGGCTGAAAGATGATACCCTATTTCGTGTAGTTTGCATTCACAGAACTGACCAGGCACTACACCCAAGCACTACACGTTTTCTATTTTTAGCACACTACTATATCAGTTTTCTTTTCATACTGGACGAATAAAACTAATCAGGCTAAATTTAAATATCGATTCACAGAGGCACAACATCCACAAAACGACCCAGAAAGAAATCATTGTGGAAAAATGTATCGCTTTTCCATTGTTGAAGTCACATTTTCCGAGGCGTTCATTTTATTCCTTGAGAAGATGATCCATATCTCGTTTCGAAGAGAATGGTCCATACCTGGGTACAACTTTCATAAGAACGCGTCCGGATATGAAAAATCGCTTGTTTCGCTGCTCATATTATTTCGCTGTTCAATTGTATGTTTTGGGTAGTAAACGAATAAATAATGGAATTCATTTGAATCTTCGGCGTTTGGTATCCCGTACTGACTCATTCGGTAATGTATATGTGTGACAAATGTGTAGAAATTATCAAACTGCGTTGTAAAATTTCGAAAATTTTAGCCTTCATTCGCGAGTTGTGCGATTCTAGAATACACAGTTCCGTTTGGGGGAAATGTTTTGTTTACCCTTGCCGACCGATTCAAAATCTATCTTCTGCTCATATCAATAATCCAAGTTAGCCATGTTTTGGAAGAAGAAAATGTTTTTTTAAAAACTACATGGTATTTTTTTTCTATATAACGCTGGTTGGTAGGGCTGCTACCTTGGTAATAGATTAACAAATCGGACAGATGTTTTTCTTGATGGGTGCTCGATATAATATAAGGATTAGTGCATGTCTTGTCGTTGACTATGCCCATATAGTGCCCAGTGAGGTGGTGTAGTTCCCTCCACTTCGCGGCGGGAACTACACCACCTCACTGGGCACTATATGGGCGTAGTCAACTCCAAACCATGCACTATTCCTTAAAAAGTGATCAAACTCAGTTTACAACCCCTCATTGGAATGGACTGTGGAATTTAACCACATGAGATTCGAATACGACCATAAAGAGTGTCATAAATATTCTGTAAATTTGTCAACTGAATCCTTTCCAGTTCTTGCACTCCAAGTACTCATGAAATTCTCTTTATGAAATGATTGAGGTCTTCTGAGTAAACAAAAAAATAAGAACCATATAAAATCAAACAATATTGACAATTTTTTCAGCTATCTAATCATACAGTGATCTAAAACTTCAAAGCAACAATATACACTTTCACTTACTTCATAAAATCTTAGTTTTATAATAATAACCAATAAAAAATCTATTTGATCTACTATGAAATTTGCATGCTTACTAAATTGAGTACGACCATTCTGGTAGTCCTTTATATATTTGCCCTATTGGACAGCCAGTGGAAAACTGAACTATTAGAATTTTCTTTCTTAATTCTTTCACAATTAGAATTCTTTTTTTAACTATTAGAATATTCTTTATTTTGCAACATTTGCACCAAGCATGATTCTAAGGTTATACAATTTATAGTTATACTGAATAAGATATATGTTAGCGATATGCTTGGGGATATAAGATATATGTGTTTGCTTGTATAAAATATGCAGTAGTTATTGGTTAGGTACATATATTGCAGGGAGACAACATGACCAGATTGGCGGTCTTCCCAAAGCCTCTTAACTGGTGGAGTGCTGAAAACCCATATTTGTGCCTTTAGGCACTCTCCTATAAATTGTAGCATATCAAAAGATAAGAGAGCAAACTTGCCAACAAAAACAAAAAAATAATTCAGCACTTTACCAGTTAGGTAAATAGACTGTTATCGATTTGTATTACTTTTTTGCATTTCCGACACAGTGATCAATATTAGAATTTACATTAAAATTTTTTTCCAGTTTGGAAGACAAAAAGTGACACCAAGCTTTTAGAGTTGACAGATATTTGGGTGCATCTCTGTAAAATGAGAACACTTTTTAAGGGCCGGAATTTGAAGAATTTTAATCATTTGCTTTTCCTGGTAGAACTTGCTACTGTATTTATGCTTTTCGATATTTATTGATTAATAGTCAACTCTCCCTCACATTCATCTTTCCTAACATTAGGCCCTACAAAGCAGATCTTGTTTCTCAGGTCATTTTTTGTAAAACTGCACCTCGGCGGGTGGCTTTTTATCTTATTTTTGTAATTATTTCTTTGACATCAAAAGTTCAGGTTCTTAGTTTGTTATATGTTTTGGGCCTCATAATCTACAGCATAGCGTGGGTAGTGGTGTATTTTGTCCCTTGTGTGCAAGAAGGCTTTTCAATGTTAGAGGACAAAATTATCAATTTTATTAACATGGGTAAAATATCAGACATAAACCATTTAATTTTTATTTTTTAAGTTTGCACTGTTTATAAAAAGAGGGTATGTTGCAGCCAAAAGGCCAATGCAGGAGGCCTGAGAAACATATTTTTAACTTTTTTGGGGCATTCACTATAAAATTTCCTTTTTCGAAAAGAACTGAAAATTTGTGGTTATAACCCTTCAGTCAGTCATAAACCCTGTTTTCCTACATCCATCCTTTCCTTGTATCCGATTGTGGCATTTTGTCACTGCTGGATTTTTTACACTGCAACGACAAAATGTTCTGAAGCACAGTGTCAAGATGCATAATGTCATGCAGAAAAATGTCGCATCAACTTTTGAGACCCATCTGGTGATATAACATATATTTAACTGCACTTCTCAAATATAGAAGGACATCAAGTTATTCGACAAAAATAAAAATAAAGACTTTTCAATAGGAATGATGAGATGAGTTCGATTGATAAAGTGAAAATAATACTTTTTTTAACAGCATGTCAGTGTGTTAAGATTATAAAAGGCAGAGAGAATCTAGCTCCATTGTCTCCCTGTAATGTATGTACCTGACCAATATGTCACTGGAAGCAACAAAAACTCCATTACTATACAAATTCCAAAATAATATGGAAAAATATCAGCTCACTTCAATTCCTTCACACTGAGAGAATTTTATTAAAATCATAAATATTGTACCAGAAATTTGGTTCTGGAATACCGGAACAGCTGAAGACACATGCAGAAATTCTATCTAGATAAGAACTAGTATCCTTTCAACATCCAGCAAAGGAAACATGTGACAGTTTAAGAAAGAGTTTAAGAAAAGAATGTGTTGGGATAAATCAGCAGTGTCCTGAGATATTTCCGTTTACAATGTATATAGTACATACATTTGTATAATACAAGTAGCTTGCATTCAATGCAGCTGAGATTTCATCCTACATCTTTACCTAACACAGGGTTCTTAAAAGCAAGAACTGATAAAATTCAAGGCTATTCAAGGCCATTTCTCAACATTTTGCAACATTTTTCAAGGCCCCACAATTGCCAAATGCAAGGTTGCATTCAATAATTCTAATTAGGCTCCTCCAGTCATTACCACCCCCCCCCCCCCCCCCACACACACACACACTTAAATTGTTAACATATTGTTAACCCTTTGAACCCAAAAGGCCACTTTTCTGGTCAAGGATTGTGATAATGCAAGAATTCATAAAGTACATAGTTACTTAGTGAATGTGTGTGGTAGACCAATCAAGATTTTCAACACACAGCCCCAGGTTGCATGTTGAAAATATTGATTTGTCTTCCACCAAGTAAAGAATATAGCAGGTAGCTCTGACCTGGAATGGAATATACCATCAGGGTTCAAAGGGTTCATGATAACCCAATTTCCCTTAACTGCGATAGGATTGCTCTTTACCAGCATGAATTCTCAATTGCGAAATGTGGTCATGAATGAATAAAACAAACACAAATGTAGATAATCCCACCTGCTTATGTGTCTGATAAGTAAACCAAGGACAATGATAATTAGAAACTGACAAGTAAAATGTGCTCTTTTGATGAAGAATAGTGTAGCTTAGGGAAGAGGTGCAGATATTTTAAGAATACATGTATAGTAAAGTGAAAGAAAACTAACTAACAAGTGGTAAAGCGCTTAATGAATCCATATCTTGGCTGTACTGAAAACAACCAGACACAACGAGATGATCTCCATACAATTCTCATCTATCCACTGAATGGATAACCCCCGAAAAACCTTCTTGAAAGTGTTAGAATAAGCTGAAGGCATGTGTAGTATCGACCAATGATTCTTCTGCCCTCTCTGAGAAAGGGTTCGAGGCCCATGCCATTGGGAAAATTTGTGTCATGGGGTGCCAATTGGGAATTTGTATTGGAGGGAATAGACAAGGCATGGGTACTATCAACCAAGAATTCTTCTGCCCTCTCTGGAAAGGGTCCGGGCCCATGCCGTTGGGGAAATTTGTGTCATGGGGGCTATAATTAGGAATTTGTTTTGGAGGGAAAGAGACATACAAATACTAAGAATTTTAGATTTCAACTGAACAGAGGACATTAAGACCGATAACTAAGCAACTGCATTTATACTATAACTAAGGTTATAACACAATAATTACATGGAATTATGTTCTCTGTAGTCTATTAATCTGTTGTTATACCATTAAAGACAAACTTGTCATTTGCCTTTGAATTCAGATGCTTTCTAAGCTTCGTTAGGTAAACAATTTAAAATTTAATGCACAACTTGTGTCCTGAACTGGGTGGTCATAAGGCCTCAGAAAACCAATGGTTTCCATAGGCCTTTTGATCACCAAGTTCAGGACACCAATTGTGCATTACATTTTTATTCGAGTGGAGATTAAAAACAGGAAATTTTGGGTTGAGAACTGGGAAAAATATGCCTAAATTCCACTGGGAAAGGGTCCCATATTCGACTCCTGTAGATACCCAAAACAATCCCTGATTGAATTGCATTGCACTTTACACTACACCGCCATGCTCCCACTTGGGCAACTGGAATTAAGTGTTTTGCACAAAGACAGAATGCAGATCATGTGGGTCAGGATCAAACCTATAACCTTCAGATCAGAAAATCAATGGGCACCAGGTGTCCATGAGGTTCATTTGTTTTAACCCGTTACCCAACGTAACGGCCAAAACTGGCCAGTGTTATTCACAAAAACGCCAATTAATTTTCATTATTTTTTTTCATTTTTTGTCTCAAAAACATAGGTTATGATCCCTCTTTGGAACAAGCTGAGCTTGTTCCAATGAGGGGTCATAACCTATGTTTTTGAGACAAAAAATGAAAAAAATTAGTTATTCAAGAATTTTGTTTGCATGTGTGTCATCTGCTTTTCGTGTTAGGTAAAGGGTTAATGTTCTCAAGTTTCTTCTGACCTAGTGAGTAATGGCTGATTCCCAACCGCTGTGTGATCAAACAACAACTGCTGTGTGATAAAACAACATTATAACTCATTGAGATGAATTATTGGTAACATGGTCTAAGGTGTAAGGCTTGGAGTTTATGTTCAACTGATATATGAAGTGTGGAGGTTAAACATAAGCTCTGAGCCACAAACCTCAGGCCATGTTACCATCAATTCATCACGATAATGTATAAGACCAATAAGACCATACCCAAAGCCCAAAAATCACCTTTTGTTCACAAATGAACAAGGCAACTTCAATGAACAAGGCAACTTTAACAATGACAAATTTAGTAAATAAACCTGTCGTATAGCCCATGACATCACTGGACAACAAATGAAAGTGTCAATGACACTGTAGCTCAACTTCTGTAAGACATACATGTACAGTATGTGACACAGCAATGACACACATCTAGGTAATGACCTGATAACAAAGATACATGTAAAGTATTGTAAAGGTCTGTACATAAATACTGACTGTAGCCTGTAACAAATGTACAGGTAAAGTATTGTAAAGGTGGGTGACAGTTAGATGCCTCTACCCAGAGCCGTATTCAAATGTGCACTTACTGTGTATAAGTAGCACTGAATAAATCAAAGTTTATCTAATTGGCCGCTGGCCATCTTGAAATTTCGGACCACACCCCAAAACACTCATTCTCATCCCAATGTGATAACAAAGGTACCTAAGAAGTTTTGTGAAGATTGTTTCATAAATACAGCCTCTAGCACGAGTCGTATTGACATGTGTACTAACTATGTATAAGTAGCACTGAATAAATCAAAGTTCATCTACTTTGCATAATTTATGCACGAGAAAAAAACCTGTATTATATGTGATGTGTTCCATGTTACTAAACATTCATACAAAATTTTTTTCAAATCAGAGCCTTCATATAGAAGTAGTTCTGTTAAAAAAACTGATTGCACCTATTTCAGTATAAAATGGGCCGCCGGCAGCCATCTTGAATTTCGGACTGCACCCCAAAACACTCGTTCTCATCCCAAGGTGATAACAAAGGTACCAAGTAGTTTCATGAAGATCGGTTCATAAATACAGCCCCTAGCCCAAGACGTAATGACTTGTGTACTTACTGTGTATAAGTAGCACTGAATAAATCAAAGTTCATCTAATTTGTATAATTTCTGCACGAGAAAAAAACATGCATTATTTGTGATGTATTCCATGTTACTAAACATTCATACAAAAATTTATTCAAATCAGTACTTTCATACAAAAGTTCTATACAAAAAAACTGATTGCACTAATTTTGGTACAAAATGGCTGCCGGTGGCCATCTTGAATTTTGGATCGCACCCAAAAACATTCGTTCTCGTCCCACGGTGATAACAAAGGTACCCTAGAAGTTTCACAAAGATCGGTTCATAAATATGGCCTCTAGCCCAGGCCGTATTGAATTGTTGATGGATGGACAGATGGCCAGACAGACGTCAGACGACGGGCCATGACATAACCTCAAATTTGACTACGTCAAAGCTGAGCGAAAAATCAATGACTTAAATAAAGGTCGGAGTTACTCCATCTCTGTTCAAAAAAAACAAGTTCATGATTTGAACTGAGATGGAGCGACCTCGACTTTTTTACAAGTGGGTTGTGTGTATACATTCATAGAATGAGCACTGGCCATGAAAATTACGATTTTATAGGCAGTATGCACTTTGAATCTCCTCCTATTGTTATCTTTTTTTTTAAATATTTCACTTGGAGACATTACACAGTAACATAAGCCACTGGAGCCGTAAACATAGAAAAAGTAAGCTCTTGTCCAATCATAGGGCGAGGATCTTTGTCTTATTGGAATTTTTGACCCTATACACACTAGTACTGTATAACTTTCATTTATGTGGTTTCCAGCTGATATAGCAAAAATTCATGTTCATTTTTGTTTGTTAGCAGGTTATATATTAACACTGTTATAGTATAGTGGAACCATGTTAATTAAACAATCTCTTTGTCAGTGAAAATAATTCTGTTATCATGTGTATTCAATTAACTCTTTACCCAATGCACATGATATCAAAATATGTTTTAAATAATTTTTTTCTTCAAATTTTTCGAAAATATTCAACAAAACTATATCATGTGACCTCCACTGGAATGAGCTCGATGAAATCGTTCCAGTGAGGGGTTACATGATAGGGTTTTATAGAAATTTGTCGAAATTTTTTTTTTTAAACTGCTCAATGTGCAGGCTGATGCAGTCAATTTGTTAGTAAATGGTGCCCAGGAAGTTAGGCCATTTCATTTCATTACACTGCAGTGATTAACTTAGCATTTATTTTATATCTTCTTTGACAGAGCTCATGGAGCTGTCTGTCTGTCAAACAATATATAACTGATTGAATGCTTATATTTGATTTATTTATTATTTATTTATTGGTGTTTAAGGTCACATATTTCTGCGCAATGGCTAATCATGACTACAACTTAGATATAAAGTCAAGTCCAGTCACTTGTTTATACCCATACTCATCATTCAGCTTCTTTCTGATGCTGAGAACTAAAAATTTTTTTACATAATTAATCCTTAACTGGTTGAGTGCTGGAAGCCACTATCATGGCTTTCAAGAAACATGAGGGTACCATACTAAAGTCTTCATATTCTTTACACAAATTTCCTATTCAGTCATGAGCAAATACTATAGTGTTCATATAGATTTGCATTATTAAAAATTATTGGAGAGTGCCTTAATGAACAAATTCCAACTTCCAAAAATAATCTAGCACTCAACCAGTTAAAGGCCTTGAGACATTTTATATATTTTTGCAACGCTCTGACAGTTTGCAATATGTGTTTTTTGCAATTGCTTATAGGGAAGTCTTGGCTGTCTAGATAACCAGCCAAGACTTTCCTAGAAACAACTAAAAGGGTACTTAGAAAGTAACTCGCAAACGTACCAAAAGACTGCATGTTAGCATGCCTGTTTTCTTTCTATGCTTTGACAGTCTACAATCTGTGGCTTTGCAGTTGCTTATAGGCAAGTCTTGGCTGCCTAAATAAGCAGACAAGTCTTTCCTAGAAACAATTAAAGGGTACTTAGAAAGTAACTTGCAAGTGTACCAAAAGACTGCATGTTAGCACACCTGTTTTCTTGCTACGCTTTGACAGTCTACAATCTGTGGCTTTGCAGTTGCTTATAGCAGGGACCGACTCGGGCACGCGCCAGTGCGTATTTGGTTCGGAAACATCAGGACCTGGATCTTAAATCTCAGAAATAGGCTTCTCAGTTGGCGCGTAACTTCTCAGATCATATTTTGATATTCTTTCGATGGATAATCGAGAGAGACACTCTTACATGTATTATATATATGATTATCATTTATCATTGTTGTAGAGTGCTTAAGTTAATACTTCAAGTCTTAATTACCAAGCATTAATCTTCACTGTGGTTTCTGATCAAGTCTTGGCTGCCTATTTAGGCAGCCAAGACTTGATCAGAAACCACAGTGAAGATTAATGTTTGCTGTAGTGTACTAAATGAAAATGATGAGAGCTATTACATACTTGCAGTGTGTGTTACAAGCAGCAGTGTGACTCTGTAAATTCAAATCTGGCGCATGAATTGAAAAAATAGGCTCCGAGGCTAGAGCGCATTTTAAATAGTCCTGATCAGTCTCTGGCTTATTGGCAAGTCTTGGGCAGCCAAGACTTGCCTAGAAACAACTAAAAGGGTGCTTAGAAAGTACATCATTTGCTCAATATGTGCAGACCTGCACTTCACAATGAACCCAGGGGATTATGTCAATTCAGTGATAATAAAGGCAATCTACAAATCATATTACAATGAACATTTGGGTTGAGATGAAATGATAATTTGACTACATGCTGATGTTGAAAGGAATCTAACACTGTTTAGTAAAACACAGTCAAATGTTAAAGATAAGTACACAGCTTTTGAAGATACTGTCGTGGGTACATTCAAGAAAATGTCTTTAGTCGGAGAAGGAGGAGAGTCTGTAGAATCCCTTAAAAGAACATAGACAAGTAAGAGAGTTAGACAGTAATATATTAGATTTATAATACATTTCCATGCAATCAAAGAATGAGAATGTAATTTTATTATACGCTAAACGGTAGATTATCGAAGAAATTGCAGAAAGATAGAAATCGTATCCCCCACTGTGAAGATATAGAAATTTTCACTTTCACAGTATCAATCAAAATGGCGGCTTTCAAAGCATCACTTCAAGGTGAATACGAGTCAAATTATCACTGGAAATGATCAATTTGTTCTAAAAACGTATAAGGAAAAGAAAATATGGTGTTTTTGGGTGGATACCGATAATTTTCAGCAATACTTCAAAATGTATTCACTTTGAATTGATGCATGAAACCCACTAGTACAAACATGGTCTGAAAGTCCGTAATATAAGTTTTTGGTTTGGTACGTCCTTTGAAAGGACGTACCAAACCAAAAACTTTTTTACAGACTTTCAGGTCATGTTTGGACTAGAAACCTGATTACAAGACGCTACCTGTTCCAAGTATCGAACAAATGACTTCCACGTATCAATGATTCAATGCGCTGTTTACTTTCATGCATCATTTCAAGGTTGAAACGAGTGGAATTATCGGATTATAAAAAGTGTATAATAAAAAGAAAAACTAGTGTTTTTGAGTGAATACCGAAAACTATCTCACTTGTGACCAAGACAAATGGTTATTTTCTACACATTTGTCTCGGTCACTCATGAGATAATTTTCGGTATCCACTTAAAAACA
This sequence comes from Pictodentalium vernedei, assembly GCA_031216915.1. Taxonomy (NCBI): domain Eukaryota; kingdom Metazoa; phylum Mollusca; class Scaphopoda; order Dentaliida; family Dentaliidae; genus Pictodentalium; species Pictodentalium vernedei. The sequence goes on from CM062295.1 coordinate 179,910,630, forward strand.
CTAGATATCCTCTATGTTCCTATATAATGTATCTCACAGTATCTGTTGGGCTCACTGATCTCTATACAACTAGACTGCTGGAATGTCAGCAAGAAATGTCACAACTCAATCTGCCGCCATTACGATGGCATCAAGTCAATGAATATGGTAACTCTACAAATCGATGATGTTTGATGACATGAAAGATGTTATACTGTGTCTGTAGTCAGAGTTAACAGCTTCCACATTGTCAAACATCAAACATAAGCAAAGCATGAAAAGTAGAACACTGTATCAACTTACCACTCTCGGAACTTGTTTTTAACCCAAATATGTTGTAAATATTCCATTTGTATTACTGGAAAAATGTGCAAGCAATTTTTTTATTTTCACAGACATCAAAGTATAATCTTTAACTGGTAGAGTGCTAAATTATTTACTATTACTGTTATTTATTATTAAAAGAAAACCAATTAAAGTGGGATCCACTGTACACCAACTTGAAAATACAGTACAGCTGCCATGGACTGGTCATAAACCATGCATGGGCAGTGAAGTCCACACATGCATTTACCAGGCAATAAAATTCATCATCATCAAAATTTTAATTAACCCTTTGAACCCGAGAGGCCGTTTTTCCATTCTATGATCATGATACAACCTGGATTTATAAAGTATAGGATTTCTCAGTGAATTTGTATGGTAGATCAATCAATATTTGCAACGTGCAGCTCCAAGGCTGCAGGTTGAAAATATTAACTGGTCTACCCCCAAATAATGAATTTGGACTCTTCCAACTGATGCCATTGAACTGGAAGACACCATTGGGATTTCTGGATTCAAGGGGTTAATGAAGCACTGGGTTGATTATTTCTATAATTAGTATTTGCAGTCTAATATTACTGCATCCATGGAAATATGACCAAAACGTGAAAAGTCACCAGTCCATGGCAACGGTGCAGTAACAGGTAATCACTGTTATAAAAAATAATGGGACTTTTGCAGTAATTTGTAGTCACTTTTTGGCTGCCTCTGTGTGCAACCAAGTATTGACTTGGAACCACTGGTTAGCCAAGAATACTTGTACTTCAATAAGTCATACACAAAAATATCCAGGACTGTTAGGGGTTACAATAGGTAAATGGATTTTGTTTTTCTTGTCAAAATAAATGACGTGCATTCCTTAGTGATGCCCGATTACTGCATGCCTTATTGAACATTTATGCTTAGTTTGTCTGAAGAGAGTTATAAATTCCCTTCAGCAATCAATGGAGACTACAGTTGAACAAATGACAAATGCCATTATGTCAATGAATGCCAATTGTCCAATTAGCTAGCCCTCAAGAGAGCTTCAATGGCTATAGCCTGATTATAAATTCAGTTGTGATTTTATTTTGCCCATGGGGTGTTCCAATACACAGTCATAAAAAAAAACAAAAATCAAATTAACTTGGAAATGGTTCTTACCACAGCTGAATTTAAAAAAAAAAAAAAATCAAGTGAGATGGGTTGTATGCAATTTTAATCTCAACTGTCCAAATGATCAAGTGCTAAAAACTACTGACATGGCTCTACTATAAAGGGCTTTTCAATCGAGCCATGTTAACGCTTTACCCATTGCACAGTATATCAAAATTTATCATTTTAATTAGTTTTTTTCCCCAATTTTTCAAAACATTTCAAAACAAGAGGCCCCAGGGAGCCTGAGGACGCTCACCTGACAAGGCAGACTAAATATCAACCCAGGGAATTGATTTCAACAAGTTGCATCTGCCCCTCCTAAGAAAAGCTTACACCAAATGTCCAAAGATTCTGACTGGTGGATAAAAAAAAAAATTTTTTTTAAAGAATATTCCTCATATTGAACTAAGTTATCATTCTGGCTCCCACAGGAAGCCCATATATGAACCCAGGGACTTGGCTTTAACAATCTTGAATCCCCCCCCCCCCCCCCTAAAGAAGATTTTTTAAGAAAATTCCTCATTTTGAACTAAGTTACAATTCGAGCTTCCAAAGTGAGCCCAAATATTGACCTAAGGACATGGCTTGAACAAACATGAATCTTACCCCCCTAAGAATGCTGCATACCAAATATCAAAAGCATTCTGACTGCTGGATCTGATTTTTAAAGAAAATTCCTCATTTTGAACTAAGTTATCATTCGGCTTCCACAGTGAGCCCAAATATGAACCCAGAGACTTGGCTTGAAAAAACTTGAATCTCAACCCCTAAGGATATTGCATGCCAAATATCAAAACATCTCGACTGCTGAATCGGAAGAAGATTTTTAAAGAAAAATTCCTCACATTGAACTAAGTTATAATTCGGGCTTCCACAGTGAGCCCAAATATGAACCCAGGGACTTGACTTTAACAAACTTGAATCCCCCCCCCTCCCCCCCCCCCCCCCCCCCCCCCCCAAGGATGCTGCACACCAAATATCAAAATATTCCGACTGCTGGATCTGAAGAAGATTTTTTTTAAGAAAATTTCTCATTTTGATCTAAGTTACAATTCGAGCTCCCACAGTGAGCCCAAATATGGACCTAGGGACATGGCTTAAACAAACTTGAATCTCACCTTCCTAAAGATGCTGCATACCAAATATCAAAACATTCCGACTGCTGGATCTGAAGAAGAAGATTTTTAAAGAAAATTCCTCAGTTTGAACTAAATTATAATTCGGGCTCCCACAGTGAGCCCAAATATGAACCCAGGGACTTGTCTTGAACAAACTTGAATCTCACCCCCCTAAGCATGCTGCATACCCAATATCAAAAGATTCTGCCTGCTGGATCTTGAGAAGAAGATTTTTAAAGAAATTTGCCTGAAATGCACTAAGTTGAAATTCAGGCTCCTACACTGAGCCCAAATATGAACCCAGGGGGCCGATTTGTACAAACTTGAGTCAAATCCACTCCACAATGTTGGATAAAAAATATCAAAAGATTCTGCCCGCTGAATCTGGAGAAGAAGATTTTTTAAGAAATTTGCCTGAAATGCACTAAGTTCAAATTCGGACTTCTATAGTGAGCTCAAATATGAATCCAGGGGGCCAATTTGAACAAACTTGAATCTGACCCCCCCCCTAGAGATGATGTATACCAAATAGGAAAGAATTCATCACAAGATTTTTTTTTGAATTTTGGAAAGAAATTCATGGGTGCTATCCGAGTTATGCCCCTTGAGGTGCCCCCTGTGGGTGCGGCAAGTTTATTTGTACAAGTTTGAATTGACATATGATAGGGAACATGCACACCAAATTTGGTTCAATTTGATCCAGTAGTTTGTGAGGAGTAGTCGATAATGTAAAACCATATCAAGTGACCCGTCTTTGGAACTCATTTGAACAAGCTTGTTCCAGTGAGGGGGAGGGTCACATGATATGGTTTTGTTGAAATTGTTGGAAAAATATATTTTTTTCAACTGCTCAATTTACACAGGTGATTTGTTAGGTAAAATTGTTTAAAAATTTCAATGAACATGTCAATGACACTGCAGCTCAACTTGTCCAAGAAGGGACTGAACTGAACTGAATAAAGATCCAGTAATGCCAAGTCATTCACTAAAGTTTCTACAGAAAAGACATCATACAAAGCTACGTATGAAATCTCCAAAAATGCCGCTCAGGATCACCGATCCAATGTCGAGTTGTGACAACAGTTCCTCGCACCAAGGCCAACACACCTATGAAGTTTCATGACTCTAGGTTGAACCACTATCAAGTTCTCATCCGGAAACCAATTGTTGCGATATACTATGTTCAAGGTCACTGTGACCTTGACCTTTGACCTGGTGAGTCCAACATCAATAGGGTTCTTCCTCGCACCAAGGCCAACACGCCTGTAAAGTTTCATGACTCTAGGTTGAACCACTATCAAGTTATCATCTGGAAACCAATTGTTGCGATATACTATGTTAAAGTTCACTGTGACCTTGACCTTTGATCTGGTGAGTCCAAGATCAATAGAGTTCTTCCTCGCACCAAGGCCAACCCACCTATGAAGTTTCATGAATGTAGGTTGAACTACTATCAAGTTATCATCCGGAAAGGAATTGTTGCGATTTACTATGTTCAAGGTCACATTGACCTTGACCTTTGACGTAGTGAATCCAAAATCAATAGGGTTCTTCCCCTCACCAAGGCCAATCTACCTATGAAGTTTCATGAATGTGAGTTGAACCATTATCAAGTTATCATCCGGAAACCAATTGTTTAAGATTTACTACGTTCAAGGTCACTGTGACCTTGACCTTCGACGTAGCATGTCCAAAATCAATAGGGTTCTTCCTCCCACCAAGACCAACCTACGTATGAAGTTTAATGAATGTGAGTTGAACTACTATCAAGTTATCATCCGGAAACCAATTGTTTACGCCCGCCCGCCCGCCATTCACCAAACTATAAGTCGAGTTTGACTTCGTCACAACTCGACTAAAAATCAGCTGAGGGGTGGGGCCTGTTGGGTATACTAATGGAATTGTTGACAATTAATATGTCAAATCCAAGATGGCCGGTGGCGGCCATCTTTTTCAACAAAACGCAGAAAACTTTGATAACTCCATCTAGACATCATACCAAAGTTATATAAAATCTGAAAAAGATCAGGTGTGAGGAGTGGCCTGTTGGGTCTGCTAATGGAGTTGCTGACAATTGATATGCCAAATCCAAGACGGTCACTGCCAGCCATGTTTTTCAACAAAATTCAAAAAAATTTGATAGCTCCCATCTAGGCATCACACCAAAGCAACATATGAAATTTAAAAAAGATGGGGTGAGGGATGTGGCCTGTAGGGTGTGCTAATGGGATTGTTGACAATTTATATGCCAAATCCAAGCTGGCCACTGGTGGCCACGTTTTTCAACGAAATTCAGAAAACTTTGATGGCTCCCATCTAGACATCACACCAAAGCTATATATAAAATTCAAAAAAGATCAGGTGAGAGATGCAGCCTGCAGGGTGTGCTAATGGAATTGTTGACAACGTATATATCCAAATCCAAAATGGTTGTTGGCAACCATGTTTTTCAACAAAATTCAGAAATATTTAATAGCTCCCATTTATAATTAGACATCACACCAAAGTTACATATGAAATTTGAAAAAGATTGGGTGAGAGATGCAGCCGTTTGGAAGTGCTAATGGAAATGTTGACAATTTATATGCCATATCTAAGATTTGAGTGTTTCGACAAAATTTGGTAGCTCCCATCCAGACATTGCCCAAAGCCACATATCAAATTTTGTACTAATCAGGTGAAAGCCATGGCCTGGAGGGTGTACTAAAGGAATTGTTAGACAATTAATATCCAAATCCAAGATGGCTGCTAGCAGCCATGTTTTTCAACAAAATTCAGAAAAATTCAATAGCACACATCTAGACATTACGCCAAGGCTACATATGAAATTTCTAAAAGATTGTGTGAGAGATGCAACCTGTAGGGTGTGCTAATGGAATTACTGACAATTTATATGCCAAATCTGAGCTGGCCAATGGCGGCCATGTTTTTTAGTGAAATTCAGAAAAATTTGATAGCTTCCATCTAGACACTGCCCCAAAGCTACATATGAAATTTGGGACTGATCGGTTGAGAGCTGCAGCCTGTAGGTTGTGCTAAAGGAACTGCGGATGAACAGACACATGGACATATGTATGGATGAACAACGGATCAAAACCGATCCCAATAGCTCATATTTGATGTTGTCAAGTTGAGCTAATAAAACCATATCAAGTGACCCTTCATTGGAACGACCTCAGCAAGCTCGTTCCAGTGAGGGACATCCAATGGTTTTGTTGAAATTTTTTTTAAAATATATTTTTTCCAATTGCTCAATTTGTAAATTATGCATGCAGATGTAGCTGATTTGTTAGGTAAATGGTTAATCTTAGCACTCGACCACAATATGCATTAGTCTGTTTGCTCAGCAGAACATTTTATCTAAAATTGTTTTCTTACAATGGTCGTAACAAAGCAATATTTATGAACAAAATATTCCAGAACTACGACTCCCTTTGATGAACATGGCATATGAAAAAAAAAGATTCATGTTACAAATAACCTTTAAAAAATAATTTAGCACTCTTCCAGTTAGCCAAATGATAGGTCAGTTTAGACAAAAACTCTTCTCTATTATGACAACCAAACCAATTGTTGAAAAAACTATTCCTGTAAATTCTTTCAAAACATAAAACATGAAGTGCAGCAAAACAAACTTCCTGAGATTGTTCCAATGAGAAGATATAGTTTAAAGATTGGAACAAGAAAATTTGAGTCCGCACCCAAGCTTTGATGTCCAGTACAGACCAACCAACACACAGACCAACAGATAGACACTCAGACAAACTGACCATCATTCCAACATACAGAGTTGCCTGTTGCAGCTAAAATTCTAAAAACTGTATAAGATATTTGCTTATGATACTTTTATACTTTGAAACAAAAAGTAAGATCATACTTTAATGACAAAAAGAGTAAAGAATCGAGGTTTGCTATGCATGAAAAGTAGAAACTGTCTTGAGAGACCACCCTTTTTGCCAGGGAAAAGTGGTCTCTTAAAACAGGTGGGCTTTCAAGACTGGTCCATTACAGAGTAAAACAACCCAATAGCACATGGTCAGAGTGGTCTCTCAAGACAGGTGGTCTCTTACGAAAGTGGTCTCTCAAAACAGGTTTTACTGAACTTCCCCAACTCATGCGTGAAAAACTCATCGGTATACTAATAAAAACACAAGATTCTTTTTTTCTGTGCAGTTGAGAAAAATAATTTTCAATAGGGCCATCAAGGATTCATTCAAAACACAAATGATTAGCTTGTTGTCTACCATTTTCCCTTCCTATGTATTACACCGACAGAGACAAGAGCTATTGCTGAAGGCAATTCATACCCCAACTGCAGTGCTGGACCGACGAAGCATAAATGAATTAAGGACCGTAACTCTGTTGAGAAAATGCAGGCAACTTTTTTATCATATGTGCAGGAGTGGCTTGTCATAAGGATCTCTCACACCAAATTTAATTGAAATCCATCCACTCACTGGTAAGATATCGCTATGGACGGATGGATGGACGGACAGATGGACAGACAGATGCATGGACACATGTAATCCAGTATACTTCCAATTCTCTTTGTGAGTGGGGGTACAAAAATGTTAGTCACTTAGTATTTCATACACAACAATCCCAAATGGGTTGAAATTGTTTAAGATTAAAAATTTAATAAGAATTTATTTAAACCTCTGCACACTGTTGCAGAAATATCATAATTTCAAGAAGCAAGTTTTTCCCATCTTACAACTAGGAATTGGAACAATTCAGTCTTGTTTGACAGAGCTCATTGAGCTCTGTCAAACAAGATTGAATTGGCCAAATTCCCCAATACATTATGGGAAATATCTAGTTTTGAAATGACAGTGTTTTGACATCAGTATGAGGAGGATTAAAAGGGAAACACCATAGAACAAACTTTCGAATCAGGTTCGACAGTTCTATTGAATTGCCGTAGGCGACAATTTGGTTGACTTAATATTGAGTATTGCCCTTCTATCAAATTGATTCTCTGTATGTCCCACTTGGGATATATCAAGTTTCACAACATATTCTCAATAATTTACAGCTGAACATATAATAAATATCGATATGTCACAGATATAACCATCTCAGCCAACTGCTTTTACATGATGTTGAATTTCACATGTATATGGAAACGGTAAAAAATCCCTGCCACATTGTGACAGAAGAAAAAGCCTACAAATGGCAAATCTTTTTCAACATTAGCCATAAACATATATGTAGTAGTGCTCGCTACAGTATTTAATCCCCTGCACACTGATGTCAAAGTCAAAATACCCAAATTTTAAGCAGCATAATGCAACTAGGAATTTAGCCAATTCAATCTTGTTTGGCAGAGCTCAGTGAGCTGTCAAAAAAGACTGAATGGGTTTGTTTGTTTGTTTTACCGGGGTTTAATAACACTTTCGACAGCAAGGATCGCATTGTGTCGGACAGGTTATGGATGGAGAAAGGCAGAACACCTTGAGAGAACCACTGAGCAATGGCAGGCAACTGTCAGACTCCCCAACATACTAAGACTCCCCAACATACTAACTCTGCAGAAGGAGAGTCAACAGTGGTTGAAGGCAAGTGCACCATCGACATGCAGTACACCTTAGTACACAATGTTACTAGGCCCCCACGTGGGCAGCTAGATTGAAGTATCTTGTCCATTTACCGCTGGTTAGGATCAAACTGTTGACCTTTTGGTTTGACATGCAATGCTCTAACTGCTATGCCACCACTCTCACCAAATCAATTGTTTAAATTGCTGGTTGCATTATGGGAAAAATTTGCAGTTTGAAATTTTGACACTAGTGTGAGAAGCTTAACCATTAAGGGCCTAATTCCGACTTTGATAACATTTTTTTGCAACAGAACAGGTGCCCCTATATACATGGGTTAACTTACAAGTTACATTCAAAGTACCTTTGTAGTTGTTTTTAGGCAAGTCTTGGCTACCTATTTAGGCAGCCAAGACTTGTCAAAAACACAGCAGCAAAGCCACAGGATGTCAACTATCGAAGTGAAGCAAATATATGTAAAAATCTCTAGGCCCTTAAGGGTCAAAAGCAACTGACTACTTTGTGTTCAGAATGCATAATAATCTACAAAATGAATATTCTGTCATAAATGAAGAGACAATATTTAGCGTTCATTCAAATCAGTGATAATTCTTTGCAATCTTAATTCCTCAATTGGAAGGACTGATAAATATTTGTTTTCTTCCATTGACAGGTCACCTGAATAATTCTTTGGCGCCAAGACCCAATTAAGCTTCGCAAATAAACTGCTACTTACTCCAAAAGTTTTTTATTGTTAAAATGCCCACTTCCAACTCTCGGTGAACTGTACGGCCCATGAAAAGCTGTTGCAACATGTAACCTTCTGGAAACCATTCAAACAATAATTAAATTATACAGACAATGGTTTCGAGGCAAGTCTTGGCTGCCCATGGGGAAATATTAAGGGGCCTGTTGGGAATGCAGGGCACATATCCCCCCCCCCCCCCACCCTAAAAAAAAAATGCTACATCCATTTGCTAAAGACAGGTTGTTGTGCAACATTCCATAAGAAAACAAAGGTAGAATATTTGATTATTTAGTTAGTTTTTGAGACACTTCATACACACAGAGTGACATTGTGCATTTCTTTTAGTGATTGAGGAAAAAGAAAGTGCAAAAAAAGACAAATGCAGTAACTATGTATTAGAATTTCATACTTGTCAAATGTACACAAGCAGGGCATGAAACCATTTTGAATTTGATATACACACTTTATTATCATAATTGTCAAAACCTTGAGTAGACTGTGCCAACATTCTATCATGCTCAACCGGCAGAGCTAAACTACTTTTCAATGGTCTTATGTAACTTGAATATTTTGTTTCAAAGATATCACACTACCATGAAACGGAGACTTAGTTTAGCAATATAATAGTTATTGCTCTCAACTAAATGTTTTATTGCAATTTATTAGAGTGCTACTTTGACACTCTCCAATAAATTGTAACAAAGTGATTTCACATTACCTCTGAACCCGCTAAGTATTTTTAGCATATTTTTCATCAAATCTAGTCATGGCTGCTTTACAGCAGCCATGACTAGGTTTGATGAAAAATTCATCTTAATTTAACTTGAGAAATCATTGGTCAAAAAGTCCATTCAGTTCAAAAGGCAGAAATTTTGTTAAATATGTCCAAATTATACATATATCAGTCACAAGAGCTTTTGAGTGCTGGGCAGGAATATCCGCCAGCAGCATGCAAGGAGTTAATATTGTTTTCTTCTGCTGAACAAACCAGAAATTAGTCAAATAGTATAAAGCCACTATTATGGCTTTCAGCATTTTTCAGTACAGCTCTGATAGTGGCTTCTAGCACTCAACCAGTTACTTGATAGTATATGAATGACTCTGATTAGTTGCCGATTGTGACCTCTCAACCAAAGGTATAATTTTATATTTTCATTTATTGGGGTTTTAGGTCACTTGCTATAGCTATAGCCATATTAGTTTATTTCCTGGAGTTTCAGTTCACTTTCAGTATTCATTCACCCCAGTCACTGGTAACTGGGTCCTATTTTACCACTCCGACAGAACATGTTTATCGAAGTAAACATGCACTGCACTACCGCCCATGAAAAAATCCATTATCTCGACCTCAACCCCAATATACTTTATGTTTAGATAGGCATTTGTTTATGATTATGCTACCCATTTTTGGGGACTCTCAACCAAAGACTACCATGTTCTATTAGACCCGTAATGCAGATATGCAGATATTGTCTAAAACAGTGAGCAAATTCTTCTCCACTTGCAGAGGTTCTCTCGGGGAATAATAAGTAGGATGCTTAGATTTTGATATCACTGCATATATTTGGCATTGGGGAGGTTTAATTGAAATTAAAACACTGCACTGCACTGCATATAACAAAAAGAATACCAAGTGGATTTGACTAGGTACAGTGACTGCAAGGAAATATAATTTTACGTGAATGGCTTTTAGCCACTTGTAAAGACTGAAGATTTCCTTGCTGTCATTCATGAGATCATTCTGATATCTACTCAAACAACTGTAGGGTGTCCTCTGTATGTAAATCTCAAATTTTGGGTTGAATTTAATACTGAATTGAACCAGACAGAGGATTTCACATCAAATTCAAACCCGACTCTTCAAGTTGTAAATATTGCACCTTCTTACAACCGTAAATATTGCCAATCTTCATTCAAGCATTGTATTCATCAACAAGTTGTCTGACTGGGCAAGTCAATAAACTTAGATGTGAGTCTTCCATGGAAGACGTGTGTCGCCTGCACTATATTTTAATATTTCAGACAGAATTCTAAGTGGAAAAAGGGTATAACTCTGGAAAAAATACAGCGGATCAAAAAATAAAATAGGAGGTGCACAATGCCATTATGTGATAAAGAATCACTGAAAGTTTCATCAAAATCCATTCATAGGTTAAAGAGGAGTGGCGGATAAGAGAAAGTGTGACGCGGACGATGATGCAAGACGACAAAAGTAATCCCTATATGTCACTCCCCACTTCGAGGGGCAGGCGACACAAAAATGTGGAATATTCCAGAATGGGATCAAAGTAGTTTTAGAAGGGAAACCTACTTGAGCTCTTCTTCTATCATCAGGTCTCCTGTATAGGAGACCTGATGATAGAAAGAAGAGTTCAAATGGAGACACTCGGAATAATCATGAAAAAATCTTGCGGATTCGAAAATTTCTGAATCAGCATACTTCCAATCAAATTGAATCGAATCATTGAGATAATTTCAAACCAAATCGAATTTCAAAAGCTGTGCAGGGCACAAACCCCTCTGTCTACTCTATTTTCTATTTGATTTTTCGACCACTGAATCCTCTATTTACAGAATGCGTCTTCCATGACTGTTCAATGAAATGGATTCCTTATTGAGATTTAAATTCACTTTTAGCATCTTTGGCTATGTCATGATGATAACACAAATATAAAATCAAGTTTACCAATCAAGTGTGACTATGTTGACTGAATCAGAGAGCTTGCACATCAAGAATTGGTTACTGGGTCCAATTACATCAGGGCAGCAAAAAATCTGTACTTAACAAACTGCTCTACTTCCTGGGATTCCCAAGGATACTGACATGGATTGGAACAATAGGTGTAGAAACTGAGGATAGAAAGGAGAGGACAGATAACAGAAGCCAGGCTACAGTAAAACAGAACTTGTTTACCAAAGTAAAAGAGAATTGTTTCACTTCCCGGATCAATTGAGGATAGGGTGAAAATTACAGTGATAAGTTGAAAGAAGGCAGAGAGATAAGGGTGTGAGAAGAAGGAGGGGTTATTGTGCAACAGGTAATACAATAGGACAATCGATGTAAGAAACTAATTTCATAAGAGCGGTATTTCAATGTGAATTGTTTGTTATCAAAATGGGCTAGAAAATTGAATAATGAAAAACAAAACTATCTGTGAGATTTTCTATAAATAGCTTAAAAAATCAACTATCTGCTGATTGTGTGACAATATTAGTACTAAGAAGAATTTATGTGGCCAAAAATACTGCTGCACTCATGCAAAATTTCCTGATTTAGTTAATGATATGTTAAGAGACTAACTGTTGTAAAAGTCTTTCATATTTCAATGAAATGGCAGGCAATGATATGCCATGTTCCCATGTTATTGTAAAATATAACACTCATCATCGAAAATGATCACAAATGAGTTAAGGAAATCTTTATTTGATTCTAAATTGAGAGCTCTGTGAATTTAAATTTTTATCTTCAAAATCAAATTTCTAATCAAATTGGGACTCTGATGTTGATATAGAATTTGAATCTGAATTAAATTAGAAACAGTGCAAAACAATTTTCATGAAACCGTTTATTTTACCAAATTACCTAATTTCCATTCCATCCTTGCAGCTTGTGCATGCCACAGGTAGCATGAGTACCACTCGAGCACAGACGTCATAAGTTACATTGCTAACAGTACTTATAAAGTATTAATTCTGTTGTAACAATGTAAATGCACACAAGCATGCCGATAATCTAATTGTACACAAATGCAACATGATTCCATCAATAGAAGACATTTATTTTTCATCGTCCAATTGTGAAAAAATATGAGAGACCAATTTGAAAATACACAAATCAGGAAACCAATTGTCAATCCCGACTCAGGATATCAATATCAACATTGAATTGAATCTTTGAAGCTCTGCAGGTTACTTGTTTGAATCATAACAAGGTGCAGCCCCACTGGTATCCCCCACCAAGGGTTTCTAAGTTTGAAAAGGTGGGAAAAGGCCCATAACTCTAGAAAAAAAATGGACAAAAACTGTTACTAGTGAATATCCTTTCCCCCATGGTGGTCTATCTGCATACCAAAAATAATTTAAATCGAACATTCACTGACTGAGATATGAAGGTCCAAAGTTGTTATGTAAGGATGGACACATGGACGGACCCCATTTCTATATCCCCTGCAAAACTTTGTTTTGGCGGGTGATAATTAATGATCACTCAATGGAATAAATTACCTTTTTACCAAATGTAACAGCAGTATGAGGCCAGGGCTAGTTACCCAAAACTGCAATCAAACTTGTTAATGTTTTCAATTTTTGCGCACAAAATAAAGCTTAGGATAACTCACTGAAACAAGCTTGTTCAGCTTGATCCAATTAACTCTTTTCCTAACGAATTGGACACATTCAATTTTCAAAGTGAGCAGGTGAAAAAACAATATTTTTCAAAAGATTTAAAAAAAAGCATATCATGTGACCCTCTCAGTGGAACGAGCTCATCAAGCTCATTCCAATGAGGAGGTCACATGATATGGTTTTCTTGAAATTTGTTGAAAAAGTAAAAAAAAAAACAATAATGAAAATAATAAATTTTGATATCCTGCATGTTGGGTAAATGGTTAAGACTAATATTTTTGAGGTAAAAATAAAAACATTTGAGTTATTTAAAACATTTTTTGGCACATGTCATCGTCTCGTTGTCTTAGGTAAAAGATAAAAAAAAATTCACTCAAATCAGGAATCCAAAGGTTTCTATTTTGGAATTAAAAACAAGGAAAACATTGGGCAGCATTACACATAGATATTTGTATATATGGTTGAGCAAATTTTAAGGAATTTTGTGGACAAATGGTTTCAATTTTCATCACAATTATGCAAAATCTGTCAAAAAGCCCTACAAAAAAAAATCACCTCATTTTTGTTGATTTTCCACTTTGTTCTTCCAGAACATAATCTATATCCTCTCATTAGAATGAGTGTGTTGTAAGATTTACAGTACTGTGATTACAAAGGCAGAGAGTATCGAGTGGATCATGACTTGACCATAATCTGGTAATAATTCACCGTCTCCTTCCCTGCTCACTACACTGTAGAATCCCCCTTGTCACAAAAGAAATGTTAGACCATTGAATATCAGATTTTATTTAATGCTCAGGCATCAATTCACGCTGAAAAATTAAGTCATATTCCCCTGTCGGTCGGCAAAACGAAATATCAAAATGATATTTAGAAATCGATATTTCATCGTAGGTTCGGATGACGAATCACATGTACTTTAAACGAGTCAGCACATCAGTAATGAATTCCAGAGTCCCAAATACAAACGAATTCGAATAATTGATAGTGACAGTGACTAAATCAATTCATTAAATCAGCGGTTTCAAAGTTTGACTTTCTCATTCACCTTCCAGCGAAAAGCCGAAATCACTTTCAAATTTCTTCAGTTCAACTTCACACGTCTTCAGTGCATTGAGTTCAAAAAAAATAAAATGACGTGTCTTGTTATTGAAAATAAGAAAGTGGTGTTTTTTGTTATTGTTCTATTTCTTCGAAACACATTGCGATTATTTCAATTCGCCAGCCTTGGTAAATCGTAAAGTTAGGTGAGAAATAAGACGGGACTACTTTTTGGGCGAATATTCACACATTCCAATGGTTGGAGTTTGGTTGTTGTAATTTTTGTATGGACGCCGGTTCGGCACATAAATTTTGCGCCTTAATGGCAAATAAAGGCCACAAATTGGAGAGTTTGTAGTCGTAGAGCATTAAATAAAAAGAAAATTCACGAAAATTTGATGAATACCGAAAATATCTCGTTCGTGGCTACAAGAAATATGAGGATCTTCACTCGCGACTGCGTCGCTCGTGAAGATCCTCATATTTCTTTGTAGCCACTCATGAGATATTTTCGGTATTCATCAAATTTTCGTGAATATCCTCTATGTATTTTTGTTGGTTTCTCTTGCTTCAATCTTGATTTCACAGTATTTTATTTATGAAATCTCGACAACTTAACTGGTGTAAATGTTTTGAGAATGGATTTATTTACTTATAGGTGTTTAACTACTTGCTGCTGGCGGATATTCCCACCCAAAACAGGAAATATCTTGAGACTAAATAAGTAAATAAGTAATATTTTAGCACATTTAACCCAAATTTTCCCCCTGCAATTTGTGTCGACTTTTTGACACAGATTTCTCGAGTCAAATTTTCATGTATTTTTCAAATACTCAGCGGGTTAAGAGTTAATGTCACATATATTTCTGCACAATGGCCAATCTTGACTGCAACATGGAGATAAAGTCAAGTTTAGTGAATCATTTATACCCATGTTCCCCATTTTAGAGAACTTCTGCCCCAAGCACTGATGACTGGGTCCTATTTTACCATTAACCCTTTACCCAACGTAACGGCAAAACCGGCCAGCGCTATTCTCAAAAATTGCCAATTAATTTTCAAAATATTTTCATTTTTTGTCTCAAAAACATAGGTTATGACCCCTCGTTGGAACGAGCTCATCGAGCTCGTTCCAATGAGGGGTCATAACCTATGTTTTTGAGACAAAAAATGAAAAAGTTAAAAAATTTATAGTAATTTATATATTTTTTATACTTACCAATGACCCAGACTTAGCTGGTGCTAACTCCACAAAAACCAGGGCCAAACACAAATTTAACCCCCCAATCCCCAAAATTTGCATCCAAAACAAAAAGAAATCATGTCCTAAAGGACCTCCATAGTACGACTCTACTGCGCATGCGCAGTGACGCAGTCGTCCCGAAATTGGCGCCAAATATCATTCTTACTGGCAGTGCCTGGTCAGCGCTATGTACTCAGCGGGGAGGCAAGAGTTCCCAACTCAGGGAGGGCCATCCCCGTCTGGGTCATTGGTAAGTATAAAAAATATATAAATTACTATAAATTTTTTAACATTTTTATACTGTACCAATGACCCAGACTTAGCTGAATAGTAAACAGGCTGGAGGGCCTAGGACATAGAGGAAAATCCAATAAGCTCAATTATAAAATAAAGAGGTAACCCCTTAAGGAGAAAAGGAGTATTAGGCTTTACATGTATCTTTCTTATTTAATATTTAAATTAGAAAGATACACTACCCTTAATAATTGAGCACAATAACATTCATGTTCTCTATTAATATCCAGTATAACCTTTATACTAATTATTTTTAAAACAAGCCAATAAATAAAGTAGTCCAGAGAATTGAGACTCTTTATAATCATTTAAAAGTGTCCGAGTATTGTATATTAAAGCCCGTTTGACACTTGACATATACAAATGCTTCACACCGAGCTACACTTTAAAAATAAGACATGAATGAAATTAAACATTAATATTACACTTTAAAACCATCCCGGAAGCGACTCAGAAATACTGTCTTGGAGGAGGCATTCCCTTGCTTTTCACTATAAAGCAGGTGACCTAAGGGAACACCCGCCCCCCCCCCTTCCCCTTGCCCTGGGTCAAATAGCCCAGAGCGAAGAGGGCAGCCGGACGGAGTCACTGCCGGAACAGAAAGCCTGCATAACTATAGTTGCAACTGTTTAGTGGACGACATTCTGAGCAACAGATAACGGACCTAAACAATGCAGGTCTCCAGAAATGGACTCAATATTTCTGAGATAAAAATTAGTAAATGTGGATGGCTGAGACCAATAAGCAGCCTTCATTAAATCTGTAATAGCAACACTATTAGCATAAGCCCAGGAAGTAGAAAGAGCTCTTACTTCATGAGCAGAAATCTTAAGCACAGACTGCTGAGAAGAAGATAAATCTTCATACGCAGTACGGATAGTTAACTGAATCCATCTAGCAATAGAATGGACTGAAATGTCCTTTCTATTAGGCATCAAAGACAGAAAGAAACGTTTCCGTCCCTTTCTGATGAACTGAGATCTCTGTTTATAGATACGTAGTGCTCTAACAGGACAGAGTAAAGGCCTACGCCCGTCTGAAGACGGAAGAGCCTTAATAACAATAGGTTCCGGATATTTATTAGGAGCCTGATTCTTAGCTAAAAAACCGACGTTAGTAGTGAAGGTGATAGTGTTCCCAACACTACGATAATGAGAATCATCCACCGATAGTGCATGAAGCTCACTGACTCTTCTGGCAGAAGAGAAAGCTAAGAGAAAAGCTGTCTTATAAGATAAGAATTTGAAATCTACTGTCCCGAGAGGTTCAAATGGCTTTTCCTTCAATTTAAGGAGAACCCAAGCTAAATTCCACTTAGGAATTAATCTAAGAGTTCTGGGTCTATTTATCGAAAAGTTTCTAACCAATTTCGATAAAGAGACATTAGATCCAATTTGTAAACTATCATGATGTGCATAGGTATCAGATAACATAGATCTATAACCCTTTATAGTAACCGGTTGCAGTTTGATTTCGTCAAACAAGTATACTAGAAAGTTAGCAATGTCTGGTATAGAGGGATCAAATATATCAACAGAATGATCCCTACACCAACGACGGAAAACCTTCCACTTAGCCGCATAGTTTAGCGAAGAGGAGGTCCTCCTACAGTTAGAAATCGCGTCCACTGCTCGTCCTGTAAAGTGCTTGCCATGCAAGAAGGACCGCACAACGGAAAAACGTGAAGGTTGAGACCTTGCGGGTTGTGATGCAGTTGGCGCGATTTCCCCTGCCAAAGAAGATCCTCTCGTGGAGGGAGCTTCCGCGGTAGGTCCCACAACAGACACCTGAGTAGATTTATCCACGGTCTCTGTGGCGACAGAGATGCTACCAACAGAATCTTGCATTGAGATTGCTTTATCTTTAGCAATACTTGTTGAATTAACGGCGCTGGAGGATACGCATATCCTATCATTCCGTCCCAAGGGATCGATAGAGCGTCTACAGCAAATGCTCTTGGATCCGGACACGGGGACACATACGTCTGCAACTGATTGTTGAGATGTGTCGCAAATAAGTCTATCATTGGCCGTTCCCATTGGTAGCAAATCTGATTGAATACTTGTTTGTTGAGAGTCCACTCCGACGGCAACAAGCGACCCTTTCGAGAAAGGGAGTCTGCTAGCACATTCAGACGACCCGGTATGTGACGGACCGAAAGAAGAACGTGATGTTCCAACGCAAACAGAAGGATTCTTTCCGTTAGATTGAACAACGGAACTGAATGAGTGCCTCCCTGATTCCGTATATACGCCACTACTGTCGTATTGTCGGATAGGATTTGGACATGAGCATCGTGAATAATGTCCATCCAGTGACGTAACGCAAGCCAAATTGACATCATTTCCTTGATGTTTATGTGCTTGCACAGGAATTGCGGATCCCAAAGACCCTGGCATCTCGAATCCGTTGGGATTAATGATGCACCCCAACCTGTTTGACTGGCATCCGTCATAATGGTAAAACTCGGATCCGGCAACTGCAGCGGAACTCCTTGAGTTAACCACTGAATGTTTGCCCAAGTCTGAATCTCTTGTTTCACTTGATCTGACAAGAGAACGTCTACATCGAGCGAATGAATTTTCACACTCCAATTCTGAGTCAAGAAAATTTGAAGAGGCCGTGTGCGTAGCCGTCCCATCGGAATGAGATCCGCAGCGGCTCCGCACAGACCTATCAGTCTCATAAATTCTCTCGCTGTGACTTTGTCTGTATTTAGACAATAGCGAGCGTAACAACTGACTAATTTCGCTCTGGTTAACGGCAGACGAACGAGATTGTTGTGCGTCTCGAAGCTCATTCCCAGATGAGTGAATGACTTGGACGGCACCAGATCCGACTTCTCCGCGTTTACTATGAAACCGAGACGTCGGAGCAATAGAAGAAGATTCTGAACATCGTTCTGAAGCGTTAACTCGTTGCCGTACCTCTGAAGAATGTCGTCCAGGTAGGCCGACGTTACCGCAGACGAATGAGCTCGGAAGTAAATCATTACCGAGTTCATTACTCGAGTGAAAGCCCAGGGTGCTAGATTCAATCCGAAGCACATGGCCCGGAACTGATACACCACTCCTAGGACTGCGAAGCGTAGATACTTTCGGAATGTCGGATGTACCATGACGTGAAAGTACGCATCTTTGAGATCTATGCTCGTTGCATAATCGTTCACCCGAATACTCGCTCTGACCGATCGAATCGTCTCCATATAAAACTTCGGAGCGATGATCAGCTTGTTTATCCAGCTCAAATCTATGACTGGACGGAACGAGCCGTCTGGTTTCGGAACCAGAAACAGATGGCTGTAGAATCCCAGCGATTCCTGGTTTTCTACGACCTCTACCGCGTTCTTCATTAAAAGAGACTGCACCTCTGATAGCAGAGCGTCTCTTTTCTGAGGGTTTGACGGAAGATGAGTCCACTTTGGACTTCGAGTTAATGGAGGCTTTCGTTTGAAGGATATCTTTAGACCTTCCGAAGTCACTCCTCTCACCCAAGGGTCGTCCGTAATCGACGCCCACTCTTGAGAAAAACTCGACAACCTTCCGCCAACCGGAACGCGATAGAGGTTTGAGCCATCACCTCCTGGATCTGCGAGGCCTGCGGTAGGAGAAACCACGTCTTCCACGACCCGCACCTCGCCTCGTCGACCTCGGGGCGTCCGACCGATTGTCCCGGCCTGAAGGACGTCCCGAACGAGAGTCGCTATCCTGACGGTCTCTCGAATAAGAGCTAGAGGACGCACCGGAACCTCTATAGGAACCTCTCTTGGGCGGATAAGACCCAGAAGTGCCCGCCTTATTCATGTCTGCTGAATCCGACCTTTTAGGAGCGGATCTAAACAACAGAGAATCACTAGCTTTCTTTTTAATATTATCATAAATAGCGGAAAGCTTGCCGTCAAAGAGAAGATCTCCTGAGACCGAAGCGACTCTAAGAGAGTTCTTCACCTTAGAATCCACTAGTGTGGATGTAGACAGGGCTGCGTCACGTCTAACCAACTCCAGATTAGCCACTGAAAGGGCGGAGTTACACGTGGAATAAGCTACTGCCCTTGAAAGAAGTCTTAAGGAGGATTGTATATCCTGAAACTCTTCCCCTTGAAGACGCAGTGATAACGCCTTCGTAAGGTGATCTGCGTAAGATAAGGCATCTAAATTGGCTCTGTTAGACGCAATAGCTGTTTCCAACACTTAGGGCCCTGCGAATCGGGAAATTTATGTTCGAATCGAATCTCGAATCGAATCGGGACTGATGCCGACATCGAATCGAATCTCGAATCGAATCGGGATAAACTCGAGAAATAATTATAACTGGCATTATCTTGTGCAGAGATGTCCGGAAAGCACTGCGAGATTAGATCGTTGACATAACTTGACAACTTGGCGTTGTTTTAATTTTCTTTCTCGTTGAATGGCCATCCAGATGTTCACTTGGCCCGACAATAAATTCAAGACATAAATATGGACAAATTAAGGTGTTACTGCCCAGAGACATTTAAGACAAACCACTATATTGAAACATGAGACTTTAAAGCACAAATGTAATACAAGTGGCACATTAATTCCCATGGGTTGAAGTCAGCTACAGCCGCTAACTTCAGGTACGTTAGCATGCCTAAATACATTATTGTAATGTTTGGTTGTTTTTGTATTATCAGAATTTGGGCCTTGTAGATTTCGGTCCGTTCTCAACTCAATAACACAGTATACATCAAAAGCAGCGAAGGCGTTAAACTGTGTTAGTTTCTGCATTAGTTAACTCGAATAGTGACGCAGTGCTCTTTCACACAAATTGCTTTTACTTCATTCCAACTTCCAAGTACCAACTCCGAACAATGCAAAGAAACTACAGAGGTTTTCCTCCCACAGTTTTCTAACATAATAATGGGAGCGCTCCAGGCGACATGTCTCCATTATTGTGTTAGAAGATTCCGGGACTGGGAGCAGGCCTTAGGCCCATAGCTGGATATTTCGGTTGTATAGATGGGCGTGAACAGGTTACAACTTGGACAGAGCCGCTGAGCAAACGGGATTCCGCGAATAACTCTCACACGAATTCCTGGAAATCTGTAAATAGCGAATTTGCGGTGTGTGGTTTTCTGGGAATCTGAAACTGAAAGTGAAACGACAGAATTTTGCAATGAATTTGACTATTTTCCTGATAGAAACATTAAAACTAGAAGAGTTCGCTCCTTATTTCAACTGATGTCGACATTGTCGAACACTGATTCATTTTCCTCGAAGCTTCGTTTGACTGACGAATCGGCAAACTATTCGAGATCGATATACGAATACCAAAGCGATGTCGACATCGAATCGAATACCCGAAGCTTCGCAGGGCCCTACCAACACTGCGGTTGGAATAGAAGCTGACGACGGTAATGATAGCTCTAAGTCTTCCGCCTCGTCGTCCATACGCAGAGGAACTCTCGGTATACCCTGACCTGCCGTGTCGAATTTATTCCTTGCATTAATGAAAGGCAGGTTGAGAGTATTTGCGGACAAGAAGCCTGCTTTCCCTGTCCTGGAAGCAAGTTTAAAAATAGCGTCGTTCAATAATTCAAATGTTCTTGCAACATTATTGGACTGCGACGGAAACTCGGGAGCGATGTCCCTGAACCGCTCGAAAAAATCAGAGTCCAATGACGCTATAATTCTCCTGTCCGGAAGCGCAGCAGTCTGGCCCGACGGAACAACTTGAGGAAGAAAGTGCCGGATGAAGTCTACGGCAGCTTTGTGTTGTTCCGAAAGGGATAGCTCCAATTCATCCGTATCCCTTTCACCATCCGGTCGGACCTCCCGATGTTCCCGGTCGTCCGCCCCCGATGCTTCGGCGGAGCGTACCGACCCAGCGCCGTCGGATAATTCTCGATCCGACACCGTCTCTGTCGGCTGCTGGGATGCTGCGATAAGCTGTGCTATCTGCACTAGAATGTCCGACGTCGAGACCTGCGGAGGAGCGGTCTTTCGCTGCTTTGCCGAGGGCAGCTCCGCATCAGATGGCTCCCGCATACTTTTCCTATGCGAACGTCCTGAGTCCATCGGTCTCGAGTCCCTGGCTGCCGGATGGTGTGACCTGGTCGCCGAATAATCCTTCATCGGCGAAGCTGGCAAGATATCGGAGGTCACGCAGCCAAGGTGCGGTCGTGTGCGCCGGCGAGAAGAGGAAGCCTTAACAGTCTCTGCGGACTGCTTATACAACGGAGCGTCCCGAGCGACAGACGTATGCTCCGCTAAAGACACATTTTGTACCACAACATCTGGTCCCAGATGTTGTTGTACGAGAGAGGGGCCTCTCTCGCTCGCGGCCCGGCTGGACCTGGACGAGCTAGGAACCGGACTAAAAGGCTTCCTCCGTTCTCGTTCACTATCCGCCGTCACTGGGTGTGCATCTATTATTTTTATAGTGCTCGCATCACCCAAAATTTCCTCTTGGACCGCATCGGACGAACCCGGCTGCCGAACCATTCGGTGAATGGACGCTACACCGGGCGAGCTAGCGGACGACATTTGTCTAATCTCCATGAGCACTTTTGCCGCTAGCTCTGTATTTAATTGTGACGACGGACGCACACTTGAAGAAGATAACATGGAAACATCACCCTGTTCTGGTTCCTCTGAAATAGAAACTGAGAGAGTAGAGTGACCTTGTGGAGAAAGAGCCGGCATCGCTCTTTCTCCAGAAACAACATATCGTGACACACGTTTCCAATGTTTCTCATCCCAATGTTCACATACAGGACAGGGATTAATGCGAGAACACTGACTACAATTTATGCAATAATCATGAAAGTCAGAGGAAGATTTCTTCCTATTACAATTTGAACAAGTTCCTTTCATTGTGAAGGAACAACAATAAGTCCTAGTTACTCGCAAAAACCCCTGACACAAAGATACATAATAACATGATCCATTAATAAATGAAAAAACAATTGCAAAACAAAATAATTTTGAAAAAATATTTTTTCAGAGAAGCCCAAGTTGCTGAAAAGTAACGTTGAGCCCCGATGGATCCGATGGCAAAGTGTGGTCAAAAATTTTAAAATTATATAAAATAATTAATGAGACACTTTCGGATAATATAAATGTATCTTATAATGAGATAAACTACCTCAAAGGCAAACAGCCCCCCTCAAAAAAGGCTGTTGCCAATGAAAACAAACAGTGTAAACACAGAAGAAAACATGACTCCAGGCACTGAAAAAACTGGCCCGGAATCAGTCCTCAATTACACTCTATCTGATGCAAAACAGAGACTCCCAGGGGAGAATCTGCAGAGCATCAGATGGAAGATGCAGAACACAAACGTTATACACCCATGGGTGAAAACGTAACTATGGGGAAAATAACAGAAAACATTCTGTAACCAAGCAACTCTCCCAGGGAAATTTTAGAAATGAAACTTCTCAAAAATATGCCAAAAGCATGGGAGAATTGCAAGGGGGGACTTTAGAAGGTTAGGGGAGAGGAAACACTGAATAAGCAGTGCAACAATTAGCAAGAATGACAACAAGAGGCGTTTGCCTCGAAAATAGGCAACTTAACATAATTTTAACAAAAAATTTTAAGTACAGCCCTGATTATTTTTTGCCACTTCTTTTTTCCTCTCCTCCTTCTATCCTCCTTAGAATCACATTTTCTCCAAGAATTACGTGTCTGGCATCCTTTAAACTGAGATTTACAAGCACAAAGATCAGTGAGATGTTGACTGATGAAGGGCCAAACAGAGAATGATATTTGGCGCCAATTTCGGGACGACTGCGTCACTGCGCATGCGCAGTAGAGTCGTACTATGGAGGTCCTTTAGGACATGATTTCTTTTTGTTTTGGATGCAAATTTTGGGGATTGGGGGGCAAAATTTGTGTTTGGCCCTGGTTTTTGTGGAGTTAGCACCAGCTAAGTCTGGGTCATTGGTACAGTATAAAAATATTTAGTTATTCAATATTTTTTTTTGCAAGTGTCGTCTGCTTTTCATGTTAGGTAAAGGGTTAAAACAGAGCTTCTTTTCACTACTTTACTTCCAAGGATTCCCACGGGGATACAAGAATGGATTAGGATCCGATTAAAAAAGAGACTGTTTTTGTAATCACAGTATTGTAATTGTAGTCTGATTCTGATGTTGATCAAGTATAGGTAATGATGCCAGCATAACAAACAGAATTACTCCTTGCAGCGCTCTTGTTTTATTAACCGGCTGAGTGCTAGAAGCCAAAATTTGAGATTTATTTCGAAGTGTAGGTTCCACAAATTAAAGGCTTCATATTCTGTGGATATGCTTCATATCATCTTAGAAGTAAAATTACTTAGTATGTGTTTATTTATTTATTGGAGTTTAACGGCACTTTTGAAAGCCAGGGTCACCTCGTGTTGGACAGTTTTATGGGTTGTTGAAGCCGGAATACCCAAAGAGAACCACTGAGCAATGGAAAGCTACTGTCAGGCTCCCCAACATACTAAATCCACACAAGCAGGGTTAGCATTGGCTGCAGACAAGTGCACCATCAACATGCAGTATGCCTTAGTACACAATGCCACCATGCCCCCAAGTGGGCAATGGGGGTGAAGTGTCTTGCCCAAGGACACAACACGGTTGCCGCAGGTGAGATTTGACTGAGGACCTCTCAGCTTGCAGCCTGCACCTCTACCTACTGAGCTACCACCCCCCATTTAGTCTGCAAGGATTTGCCTTGTTGCAATTTATGGGAGAGTGCCCATAGACACTCTCCCGGAAATTGTAACAAGGCAAAGATATGTAAACAAATTGTGTGGACCAAAAATAATTTAGCACTCTACCAGTTAAAGTCAATGGAAGGGTTTATCCTGACTGCAGGGCAAGTAGAAAGTGAAGTTTATCCAAGCGTTTATTTCTGTGTTGCCAACGTTGGATGACACTCACCTCAAGAATTGGTTATCAAGTTCTATTATATCAGAAAAAAACTTGTCTACCACAGTAAATAAGCACTGTTCCACTTCTCAGGGTTTCCACAGTGATCTTGCAGCACTCACTTCACAAAAGAGAAGTATGGACTACAGGTAAGTTAGTTGGTTATGTCACCTTTGAACCTAACCAGGCATGTACAGTATGCACATGATATGGAGCTCAACACCCATTGGGAGGATGCCAATCCATCTCTCTATATTTTTCACTCAGCAGAAATCCAAGCCCCTGACAAGAAATTTGTAATTTATGGCCACCAAGGTAGCCTACCTAGGGGTTCATGAACTGCACATTAGTCTGTGGCACCCTTGAATTTCTACTGGTGAAGCAATTAAGGATACAGTTTAATGTCCACTTGCTGGATGGTTAAGTACCAATTCACTCCCTGCATACTGCAAGCCTGGGATTACTACAGTACAAAACAAGGGGAGTAATTTACAGTGAAAACACCTCTGCCATTAAAACAAAAGATACTAAATCTCAAATTTTGTGAAAAAACATAAGAAGCTCAATCAAAGTTGAACACTATATACATTTGTGAATAAAAGAACTTGGTGGTCAGTTACAAAACAACATAATGGACAATCAATAGTTGAGGAGAAGGGTGGAGAGTGCGCAGTACTAATTTAATCCAACAGCCCTACAAGGCTGTTGGATTAAATTATTACTGAACTACCCTGTAGATACAAAACTGATCTGCCCAATCAGTACAGTATTATATGTAGGAATCCCATTCAGGAACTCAGGTTTTATAAGGTCAATTTAACTGATGGACCCTCAGGTTCATGTCCAGGCTGAAACTTTGCTTGCACTTCCTATGCTTGGTGACAAAATTTGAGTTATATGGGTGGAGGTCCACTCCCTACATCTGTGTTTTCATAGTAACTCGCTCTCCTTGTACTGTACACTACTTTACTAAATAAGAAAGATTGACCTTAATCTAAAGATGATAAGCAATTATACTCTCCAGAACTCCAACAGGGCCACTTGAATTTATGGAACAAGAAAAACCTGATCTGATGCTAGAAAAATGACATTTGCAGATTGCTGTGGAGGAAAAAGTTAAAAAAACAATCACACTGTGTTAGCATAACATCAACCTGTTAACAAGAATGACAATCAAATCTGGTTAGAAAACATTACTTTTGAGAAAATTTGCTTCAAGTCAAAGAGAGCCTAATATCAGTTATATCTGGTGTCAACAGCCAAGTTATAATGACAATATCCAGGTCAGGTCAGGTGAGGTCAGGTCAGTCAGTCAGTCAGTCAAATTATATTTATGCATACAATTATTTATTTTTAATGACAGCAGTATAAGCATTAAGTAATTTTTTACCTTCAAAGCATGGGGTTATGACCCCTCATTGGAACAAGATCACTGAGCTCATTTCCAGTAAGGGATCATAAGCTTTGTTTTTAAGCAAAAATGAAAATCAGGGGTTGAAAAGACTGTTATCGCAATAACCCAACGGCACTGAAAATCACTTTGCATTACAATAAACTGATGAATGCTATCATATTGCTGTACCACAAATTTTTTAACGAAATTTATATTTGTCCACTTAAGCAAAATTTCTGATGTGCCATTCTAGAGCATCTCATCAGTGCTCTAAAGTTTATATGATTGTTTAGCAATCTGAATGCAGTGACCATCCACTCGTGTATGGTCACTACATTTAGATTGCTAAACTATTCAATAAATTATTTAATAAACATTAGTGTTGGACGGTTAATCGGTTTTATAAGTCGGTTTCGGTTTTGCTTGAAAACCGAAACCGTGTAACTGGTAAATGAGTACGGTTTCGTTTTTTTCCTAAAATGTCGGGAAGAGATGTTTTCTTTATTCAGTTTGCACTAACAATGTCTGAAATGTCAAGCTTTGTCAGGAAATAACAGTGTCGTCAACGCACGCCACATTCTGGGTGCAAAGAGGCCACTGCAGCATGTCCAGATCACTCGAGAATTATGTATGACAAGTTGTCAATCACAAATCGTTGACGTAAAAATGGGTTGTGTTTTCTGTGAGAATGACAAAACAGACAGCCAACACGCCTAAATTTCACTGATTACAGGAAATACCTTGCGCAATTGGCTTCGTTTTTGAACAGGTTTATATGACATAGTCAACCAGTTTAATTAAAATTACTTATCTACAATCTGTTGGACAGGGAATAATATCATATCAGAAAAAGGTCTTGGTATTTCATTGTCGTATTCAAAAACAACATTTGTCACGGATTGCCCCACCACGTGCATCGGATGTTGTCTGTTGCCTCCCTTGATGTGCTTATCTGGGAAGAGGTTTTACTGCAATTCAGTTTTGGGACGTTCCGACCCGAGACGATTTGTCCTGAAGGCTTCGGCCCACTAAAACGCGAAACCGCAAGTTCTTATTCTATTTTGTTCAATATATGAAGGCCAAAACATCTTGAACCGAAACGTCCCGAGGCCGAAACGTCCCGAGGCCGAATCGTCCATATCCACGGGATAAAGCTGCGTTCCGTAATATTGCTGTCAACATGCCACGGTTGCATTCACACACAACTTACTTTAAGGGGGCCAACCAAAGGAACAAATCAGCAGTAGAAATAGAAATTGGAATGGCAAGAGGCAAATGCAAAAAAGTTACAATATATAACAGTACACCAGTGAATTTGTGAAATCAATTCCGTTGAGCTAAAACCATTGCGTGCGCGAGGTGGGGAGGGGGGGGGGGGGAGACAATAGGTATTTGGTAAAGTGGTTCGTTTTGAAGCCCACGCAGCTACAAACAATATGACTTTCCCATTTCAGGCTGACATGAAATGATTGCTGATTATTTTACTAGGGCTGGTGGTGGCACTAGTCACCACTGTGTCTGTGTGTGGGGTGGGGGTGGGGAGGGGGTATTGAAAAGAGTGCATACATCAGTTCATTGTCAAATATGTTAGGATGGGTGTCTAGGTGACCCACTTGGCAACGCTTGTTATTATTTGCAATGCCTGGTAGGGTCATTTTGTTAGGCTGCCCAGGGCCCACCTAGGAGTGAGCACTGAACAGAGCGCTGGGAAATTGTGAATTAGCTCTTTTCACACCCATGTGTTAATATCAATTCATCATAGACTCTCTATGCCTGAACTTAAAGACCACAGGTGTGGGGGGGGGGGGGGGGGGCATGTGCCTAGAATTGGTGAGTGGTGATATTCTACGAACACTGTTACATTTTATTTTCTTTTATATTATTTTGTTTTGATAATGCCTGCCATTTATACACTTAGCACAAATGCTAGTCAGTGCCAATTAAATCATCATTGAAAATATGACAGTATGGGCATTATATCGACACTACTTAGTTTCTGTTGGTTTCTGTTGGAAACTGCAGATGTCTTACTATAAAAAACCGAAAACCGACCTATAAACCGAGTTTTTTTTAAATAACCGAACCGAAACCGAACCGAAACAAGAAAAATAAAACCGCACAACTCTAATAAACATGTCTTCACAATTGATCTATTTATTGGTGTTTAAGGTCACATATTTATGCACAATGGCTAATCATGACCGTGACAGTTTTACGGGTGGAGGAAGCCACAGTACCTGGAGAGAACCACCGAGCAACTGTCAGCTCCCCAACATACTAACTCCACACAAGCAGGGTTAGCATTGGTTGAAGACAAGTGCACCATCAACGTGCGGTACGCATTAGTACACAATGGAGATGAAGTGTCTTGCCCAAGGACACAACATGGTTGCCGCAGGTGAGATTCGAACCGAGGACCTCTCGGCTTGCAGTCTGCACCTCTACCTACTGAGCCACCACGCTCCCTCACAAATTGATAACTTAGTTGTTGGTTGCTGATATGATCTGACATTCAGTGTGTTCTGAGGAGTATTTTCATGTGCTAAGATGAATTTAGTTTTGCTGCAGTATCACCTATCAGTTTGTGTTACCATATTTCAATAACATGCTAACACAGGGGATACCTGAAATATTTGAATTTTATACCCTTGGAAAATGTTTACTTATTCGAGAAATTGCCATGCAAGTTGTCTTCTAGACATGTTAGGTAAAGGTTTAAAGGTTTATGCTGCCCACTCAAGTGCTTTTTGCATCACATGATGACTATTGGTCCATTAATATTATTGATATAGTACCAGTTCCTACAAAGACAAGCACAGCAGCAGTAAAAAGACAGTGCAGAATCCTTCCATGAGTATGACATGGTAGCAGAGCACTAAGTATTAACTGAATGAGTGCTTTAGGCCACTATCATGGTTCTCTTGAAATGTGCTGAAAGCCAATTTAGCAGCTTTACACTGCATACACAGATTTTTTGTAAATTGTAACAAAACAATTATCTATGAACAAAATCTTGCTGTACTAAGGCTTCAAATGCTGGTAGCATGGAATCTTTGAAAAAAAATACATGTCGTTACAAATCACCTTTGTAAAATAATTTAGCACTCTTCCGTGGTAGCAGAGCGTTAACCGTTCAAGGCCTAATTCAGACTGTGACCAATTTTAACACCATATCACCACCATGGTTCATCATATAATTATAAGAAAGGCAATGATGAAATCACTCTGGAAGCATTTTCTAGTCAAGTCTGATCTGGCGCAACTTTGTCAAAAATTGTCCAGGTCCTTTAGGGTTAACTTTTCAGAACTTTTTCTCACAAAGTACGGACATAAAAAAAATTGTCTATGAGCAAAGTACAGTTTTAAAACTTAAATTATAAGAATGGATATAAATTATCTATTGTTTTATTGGGAGTATGAATGTGGAATGGAAATGGTAAGTTTTGTATGAAGTGCTATGTACTTCATACAACTTAATATGCCCAATTCCTATGTGAAGCTCTATTGCAACATAAAGACTGTCTATGAGAGTCCTTTTGAAGCCTTCACACACAGAGACAATGGAAAATGTTGATTTTGAATTATGACTGTTGAAAAATTTCAGCTGTGAACCAGATTGAAAAATTTGAACATGACAGTTTTGAAGTTATGTTACAAATTACGTAAGGTGAATTAATAAATTATCTTCCAGATTTGATTGTTACAATGAAGAGAAATGGAAATTAACATTTTATTTAGGTTGCATGCTGGAATTGAAAAAAAATCTAACATTGTCCAAATAAACATAAAAGAATATAAAAAGATATGTACAATAGTCTTGTAGACTCTGTCAAGGGAACATTCAAGAAATTTTTTTCTCGAGATGGAGAAGGAAGACAGTCCATTGTTACCCTTAAAGAAGATAGACAAAGAAGTTAGAATATTAGACATACAACATATATATATATATATGATTGTTAGACATACAACATATAACTTCACAGTCAAAATAAGTGGTTGATCGTTTCTGAATGAGCTGACTTGATTCACCAAGTGCCATACACAAGCACTGTCATTCAAATAGCATGTTTTCCAATACTGTTTTCAGAATATGACCCAATTCTTAAAGGACTGGAGATTTTTCAAACATTTTTGCCACACTGTGAGATTTAACCCTTAAGGGAGATTTTGACATATTTTTGCTACAGTTTGATAGTCTACATCCTATGGGTTTGTTGCTGTTTTTTGACAAGTCTTATAGTTAGAAAGAAGGCAGCCCAGACTTGCCTAAAAGCAACTACCAAGGTACTTAGAATGTAAATTGTGAGTTACCCCAAGGACTGCATGTAGGGGCACCTGTTCTCTTACAAAAAATGTGATCAAAGTCGGAATTAAGCCATTAAGAGTGACTTTGCAGTTGTGTCTACACAAGTCTTGGCTGCCTACATAGGCAGCCAAAACGTTCCTAGAAACAACTGCCAATGTACTTAGAGTGTACCTTGAAAGTTTACCCAAACACAGAAAGTTGGGGCACCTGTTCTAAAGCAGTAAAAATTGACCCAAGTCAGAAATAGGCCCTTAAGGGTTAAAAAGGGTTTTTATACCATGACAGCCATGCATATTCAATGCTACCGGATAGAATACAGGTATTACAAAAACTATTCTGAACACCATGTATGAAATCTGTTTTGCAGCATGTAAGAATGCATTTGCTTGGTCATTTTGTATTCACGTTGATGATGCAGAGATTTGCGTGAGCCAAGGGAATGCTATTTTGAGCCAATGAAATGCTTTGACATCAAACAACAGGGTCACACAAGAAAGTAAACAGATCACGGAAGGCGATATTTTTCTTGAAAATCTAAGCTTCATCGATTAAATTGGAGTTTAGTTGTGGTATAAATATGGAACACACCATTGGCAGAGTATGGGGACATGAATCAACAACCCCCATTTCACCTATACCTATGGTGTCTGTGAATGGTTGTTAGAAGTGTTCCTGACAATATTTTTGATATGGGGTATTTGATCATGATTATGTGATAAATATATTTTTCAAGGACATTTTAACAACTTCAAAGAAAGTCTGTTTTTCAAGTGTTTTCAATGGCCCAGAATTTCACTTTTAAAATTTGTCACTTGAGGGCCAGAACAAACATTGTGTAACCACACTAGAAAAAGCTTGTTGAACCTTTTTTTCAGTGAAGGGTTATAAGCCATGTTTTGGAAACAATCCAGATAAAAACTTTCCAGAGGGAGTTAATTCTTCCTGCAAAACCATAAAGACAAAAAAGCAGAGTTTTTATTTTATCCCTTGAGTGCAATAAGGTGCCATCTGCAATGCTTTAGGATTGCTGATGACATCTTTATGCACTTAAGTGATGATGTATACATGCAGAAGGTATTAAATAAATTTCCCAACTGTTCAACAAACTGTAACTTTGGATGAACACAAGTTGCTACTATTTTTAAAATCAAACCTGGTTTGTATTCTATAATTTCAAACAGAATTGTGAAAATTTAACAGGTGGCCCCAAGGTGAATGTAACACAAATGTGAAAAAACTTTTGATTTTTCAGAAAGACTTTAACTTTTTTATAAAATAGTGATCAGTCTCTTATTAGTTACAAGATATAAGATGTGAAATTGAATTTTTTTTGTAAATTTTGTTTCTTAACATACCTACCACAATTGTTTACAATTGGCTGTAACGTAAGTGCAAACCCTACTTCAGAACTAACTCAAGCTTTTAAGAAACTTTTCCAAACAAGCTGGAAAAGTAATAGAGTGCAAAAGCACGAAAAAGATCAAAAAAGGGTAAAGCGAGACCAGCGCTCGAAATTACAGGTACTCTCTCTGAACACCTCTTGCATTTACCGAGTGCATGCGCAACAACCGTGATGTCATTTCCATATTTCCGCCAACGAGAAGTTTGTGATTTAGTGGGGAGGCATCGATATCAAAGATATCCCCAAGGAGGGTGGGCCTCCAGTAAACAATTGTGGTAGGTATGTTAAGAAACAGAATTTACTAAAAAATTTTAATTTCTTTTCAACCTACTCACAATTGTTTACAACTGGCTGAATAAACAATAGGAGGAGGTGAATCACATAACCAATACCAACAAGAGCAGCAGAAAGAAAAGCAAGGAGGGCAGAGAACAATAGTGAAACCTGTAATGAAGATAGAGAGAAGGCACCTGAAAAGAACAAGGCTGAGCGAAGCACAACCTCGATAAAAACAATTTTAACGAGGGTGCACAACAGCCTGAGCAGCAACAAGAGGGCCTAAAGAATAAAGGTCCTCAGATTGCTGCTGTAGGTGGCGGAGATAAAAGGTGGAGAAGGTAGAAGCATTCCTCCAGTAAGCCGCATTCATAACATCCCGGAGCAAAACAGAATTGGAGAACGCCCAGGATGTAGAAATGGCACGAACCTCATGAGCATTAAACCGGTTCAAAACAAGATCCGAAGCAGACAAGCGGGAATAAGCCAGCTTGATTGCAAGACAGATCCACTTGGAAATAGAATGGGAAGAGATAGACTGCCTCTTAGGAATGAGAGACAGAAAGAATCTCTTCCGACCCCTCCTAATGAACTGAGTACGATTAATGTAAGTCTTGAACACATGAACAGGACAAAGAAGAGGTCTCCGACCATCGACAGCGGGGAGAGCTCGAATGCAGATGGGAGGAGGTACCGAACCAGGAAGCTGATTCTTAGCCAGAAAAGAGCAATCAGTAGTGAAGGTGACACTGTTAGCCTCATTTCTGAAGAAAGCAGAATCAACAGATAGTGCATGAAGCTCACTGACTCATTGAGCAGAAGCAAACGCTAAAAGGAAAGCCGTCTTATAGGTGAGAAAACGCTTATCGGTCTCAGATAAAGGCTCGAATGGCGCCCCCTCCAAACAGTGCAACACCCATGCCAAGTTCCACTTGGGTGTAATAAGCAAAACTCGAGGCCTCTTCAACGAAAAGTGCCGAATGAGTTTGGAGAGAAAAAGATTACGAACGATGCACCGCTTTCCCACATAAGAGAAAGTATCAGACAGCATAGACCGATAGCCCTTAATCGTAATAGGCTGGAGGCCCTTGGAGTCAAAAAGATATACCAGAAAATCCGTAATTTGAGCGATGGACGGATCATGGTAATCCACATTGTGATCTGCATACCAGTGGCAGAAAACCTTCCATTTTGCAGCATAAGTCATGCCAGTGGAATGTAGCCGCGATGCAGATATGCACTCCACTCTTTGTCTCGAAAAACCTCTACGTCGGAGACAGGACCTGATAAAAGACAGGCGTGAAGGGACAGGCTCGCCAGGTTGTTGTGATACTTCCTAGGATGATCCTGGGAAAGAAGATCGCGACGTAGAGGTAGACAAATCGGCCGATCTGCCAACAGAGGCCGCAGCAGATTGATCCACACCCTCTGTAGAGACAGAGGTGAGATCAGAATGATCCTGCAGCTGCAAGCACGAATCTTCACTAATACTTGAGGAAGAATCGGTGCAGGAGGGAAGGCATAGCCGATCCTACCTGTCCAGTCCAGTCCAGAGACAGAGCGTCTATCGCAAATGCCAAAGGATCTGGGCAAGGAGAGACAAAGGTCTCTACCTGATGATTCCAGCGAGTGACGAAAAGGTCGACCTGAGGATGTCCCCACCGCTCGCAAATCGCCTGAAACACCGACCGATGTAGCATCCATTCGGTTGGAAGGACACTGTCGCGTCGGGACAGGGAGTCTGCTAGGACGTTGAGATGCCAGGGAATGTGTCGAATGGACACCCGAGCATTTACATCCCGCGCCAACAGAAGAAGATCCTGAGATAGCTGATACATGGGAATCAAATGTGTGCCTCCTTGATTCCGTATGTAGGCCACTATTGTCGAATTGTCCAAAAGAAGCAGGACAATATGGTCCAACAGGTGAGGGATCCAAAGCCGAAAACTCAACAGAAGAGCAAGGAGCTCCTTCTGGTTGATATGAAGGCCCACCTGCTCGCTATCCCACTCGCCGTGAGTGGAGAGACTGAGAGGATCCAACGTCGCATCCCAGCCCCAATCGCTGGCATCCGCAGTAAGGATGCGATCGGCCAAAGGAAGATCCAACAGAACACCCTGTGTCACCCAGGAAACATCGGCCCAAGGGTGGAGGTGACAAAGCAGGGACCGAGGAATAGGAAGTTCCAGGTCCAGCGGATCTACATTCGGATACCAATGATCCAACAGGAAGTGTTGGAGAGGTCGGACACACAAACGACCGAGCGGAATGAGATCTGTCACCGAACCGCAAAGGCCCAGCATCCGAAGGAAAGTCCTGGCCGAGACCGAGGAAGATTGAAGCAGGTTCCGAGTCAAGGCGGAAAAAATTGTCGCCCGAGCATTGGGGACCGACACCACATTGTGAAGAGTGTCGAAATCCATCCCCAAATGACGAAAATGCGGAGAAGGAAGGAGATCCGACTTCTCGCGATTGACTCTGAAACCCAGCGATGCTAGTAGGCAAAGAAACTGCCGGACAGCTTACTCCAGAACAGCAGCATTGTGGTGCCATTGGATGATGTCGTCCAGGTAGGCTGACAAAGTCACAGCCGACTGAGTATGGTGGAAAGCAAGCACATGTGACATCAGTCAGGTGAAGGCCCAAGGAGCCAGGTTGAAACCGAACGGGAGAGCTCTGAATTGACTTGATCCCGAAAGGAGAACCGAAGGTATTTCCGTGACGCCAGATGAATGGGTACATGGAAGTAGGCATCCTTCAGGTCGATACTGGCAGCAAAGTCGCCCTGATGAACTGAACGTCGAACCAACCAGAAAGTCTCCATACTGAAACGAGCTATTATGTACTCGTTCAGGATACTCAGATCGATGACAGGACGAAACTGGCCATTTTTCTTCAGCACCAAGAAAAGTCTCGAGTAAAACCCTGGAGAAAGGGTGTTCCTGACCACCTCGATCACCCCTTTGAAGAGGAGATTGTTGATCTCCTGCACCAGAAGGTCCCGACGAAGAAAATCAGAAGAGACCTGAGTCGGGAGGGGCACCTGAGATAAACTGGGGTGCCGATGGAAGGACAGTCGCAGACCGGATTGTATGACGGCGAGGACCCAAGTGTCCGACGTTATCTCTATCCAATGGCCGTAGAACAGCGACAGCCTTCCCCCGACTAGAGGGGAATCGAGGTGAGGACCTTCACTTGCGGCCTCGACGAGGCCCCCGAGAGGAGAAACCACCACCTCGGGAAGCGACAGAGTCCTGAGACTTTCCTGCCTGAGGCTGCCAGCGAGCCTGGCCGCGTCAACGCTTCTTCTGAGCAGAAGGAGCAGACAGAGCCGAAGGCGTAGCCGACGTCGCCGATGAGGCAGACGCAGCAGGATGCTTGGCGGGCCTGGAATGACCACCACCCACAGCAGAAGGTTGGTCCAGCTGTCGCAGCAAAAGCTGGTCCTTCGAATGACGAAGAACCTCGCCACGGACAGCTTTCAAGGAACCATGGAACAACTGAGGTCCAACCAAAGAGGAAGGGATGGAGAAGAATCCAACACTGCATCCTGATGTGCCAGCTCCAAATTAGCTGTGTTACAGGCGTGAGCATGTGTCGAGTTCATGAGAGCCTGTGACAAAACGCGAAAAGGCGCCTGAGCATCATCAAACTCCCCCGGTGGAAAATATTCAGCCAGGGCAGCGACGACATGGTCCACGAGAATTAACATACCCAGCATCTCTCGGGACAGGCCCACCATAGATTCAACTACTGACATCGGGAGAACTGCCGACTTAGGCTTAGTTAACCCGAGGGAAGAAGAATCCTCATCCACAGTAGTCATCCCTTGGAAGACTGGTGGACAGACAGAATCATAAAAACGAAACCACGATGGAGGCAGAAAGGCATCATCTCTAGAAAAGAAAGAACCCTTGAGGGCCTTAGAATGCATTTTGGCGTCCAAGCCCTGGAAGGACTCAACAACCTGAGCCGATTGCAGAGGATTCAAAGCCCCAGAGCTAAAAGGCTCAACAGGTTTACGGCGCTCCATAGAGGACCGCGGCCGGACGGTCACAGATGGCTGGTCTGAAGGTTGAATGTCCGGCAATAAGCCAAAGACAAAATCCAAAGCCTGCCCCAAGACTGACGAGGGGGCCCATCACCTTCAAGAAAATCGTCATCCTCTGTTGCAGAGGAGACGTAGCCCAACTCGGGCTGACCAGCAAAAACCTTCTGTGAATACTGTGCAGTATCCAAGGGGCCAGGCGAGACATCTTGGCGACCAAAGGAGGTTGTGCCTCGGGAGGCCAACTTGAGGGTTGCTAGAAAGCAACCAGGTGAGCGCCAAAACGGCCTGACGCAGGTCACCTTGAGAATCCGTCGCAGCAGCATCGCCCGATGGAGTGTCCTCCCAATGGACCCTTCTGCTAGAAGAACCCAAATCCTCAGAAGGGGCCGACGACGAACGTCAATCGGCAGACAGAATAGGGAGACGGTGAGAAGACACCGGAGGATAGTCCCAATTGTGATGCCCAGGGGCAATCACAGACCTCTGCGGAACAGAAGGTCCTGCCTGCAAATCCTCTAAAGAGACCACGACGTACGGCGATCGGTAGCTGGACCTGGAACATGGTGAGAGACACCGGAGGATTGTCCCAAGAATGACAGGATCCTGCCATTGGCCTCTGCACGGCTGAAGGCCCCAACTGCCCATCCTCTGAGACCGCCGGCAAGCATAGATCGACATCCAGACTCAGAACACAGTGAGGAATCACCGGAGGAATGTTCTGAGAGTGACAGCTAACCGGGGCTGACACTGACCTCTGCCAAACAGCAGGCCCTGGATGCCAATGTTCCAACCACATCCTGCCAGTCGGCACACTAGCAGGGGAAGGAGGAACAATAAATGATTCGCTCGAGGGGCGAGGAATCGCTGCCGAAGTGACCGAATGGCTCAATCGACTAGGAGCAAACCTAGCCAGATGAGACGGAGCAGACAGCAAACCTGCACAGCTTCACTGTGAAGCTAGGGGAGGCTGAGAGCTCACAGACACACCAGCTGATACAGTCTCGGTCCCCGAGACTGTATACCATCCCCAGAGGAGATGGAAGAGTGACAACAGAAGACAAAGAGACCATGGTCTCCACGTCAGGTATCACCGCACTAGCACCGTCCACAGTTGCAGAGGAACTCGCCACAGAAAAAGACAGTTCAGCATCCTGTGTGACAGAGTCACTACGTGCACTCACAGAAATATCTGATAAGGCATGGCTACCCTTACCCCGAGAACGGGGGATTCTAGCTCTAGACAGAACCACCTTGTTAACAGAAGCCCAGAATTTTGAGGACCAAACCTCACAAATACCACATGATCGGGCCTGAGTACAATTGGTGCAAGCAAGAGAAACAAGGAATAGTCTTAGGCATAATATGAAAATGAAATATGAAATCAAGCTTCCCGCCGACAGAAAACAGAACAATGGTTGTGTTCACACGTGGGGGAAAAACAAGACTATGTGTGAAAAAGCTATCAAAAATATCATCAAATAGTAATAATTTTGAAAGCTTGAAAAGGATACAATCCACTTGCACACAATCAGATGAAGATAGCACATACAAATAAGTTGTTCACGAAGATAACAGCTAAGAAATAGCACGAGTCACAAAAATTTCCGACCAGTACAATGGCGGAAATAAAAGGAATTGACATCATGGTTGTTGCGCATGCGCTTGGTAAATGCAAGCGGTGTGCAGAGAGAGTACCTGTAATTTCGAGCGCTGGTCTCGCTCGACCCTTTTTCGATCTTTTTCGTGCTTTTGCACTCTATTACTTTTCCAGCTTGTTTTGAAAAGTTTCTTAAAAGCTTGAGTTAGTTCCGAAGTAGGGCTTGCACTTACGTTACAGCCAATTGTAAACAATTGTGAGTAGGCTGAAAAGAAATTGTTGGGGTTTGGGAAAAGAAGATTTTTCTTAATATTTCCTACTACAATCCATCTTAGAGGAGGGGCAGGGATGGGGGTGTGGAGAGGAGACAGGTCTTAACACTCCCTAAACTGCCACCAGTGGCTTCACTACAAACTTACAAATGATAATAACAAACATGTCAAATATCAAACTTGAAAGTATTTGGACAAGTGGTTTGTGAAAATATCTTTTTTCGCTGTCCCGACAATAACCACGGTGTTAAAATGCGGGATCCCTCTATCTGTAAATATGATGTCAAGGGCTTCAATTGCAAAACTTGTAAATAGTCATTACAGAAAGTGGTTTGAGAAAATAACAATTATAACATTTTCTCCATTACCAAGTTTTAAAATCAGAGAGCCTCATGACACTGCTAAAAATGACCTCCTGAGCATGTTTTGAACACATTTGTAAACCATCTTTATAAAGATTATATAATTGAATAACCCAACAATATAACTTCTGAACACAAATCCATTTACCATATCTTCAGTACAAATTTCTTCTGTTAATTGCATATAGATTTTTGGAGCAAACTCCTGTTAATTGAATAAAAAATCTTGCAATATGTTGAGAAATTACCCTGACAATCAGAATTCCCATTGTTTACAAACCTATTTGGTCTCAGTGTATCCAATACAGGCATTTAATATATTATATCTTGTTTGACAGCGCTCCATAAGCTCAGTCAAACAAGATATAATAGATTAAATACTTAAGACTATCTGTAAAAACGGGAAAGTGACCAACTTCCTGTTAACTGAATACTCCTGTTACTTGAAAAATTCTTACTGGCAAAGTGGTTATTCAATTAACAGGTTCCACTTATATTAAATAAGTGGAAACATTTGGAGAACTGGCGTGGAAGATATATTTTCTCCATTACCCAAGGTTAAAATCTGAGTCCCAATGATACCCTTAAAAATGATCTCAGGAGTTTGTACTGGAACAAAATCATATATCATCCTAACAAAGATGTTATACACCAAACATGGAAGCACTCTGAGCAGTAGTTGGAGAAATTTTTAACATTTAAAATTTTGGACACCCCAAAATGTGACCCCAGGGACTTGATTTGTAGAAACTTCTAAATCATCATTACAAACATGTTATAGGTCAAACATGGAAGCTTTTGGGACAGTGGTTTGAAAAAAGTTTCCCCCATTACCCACTATGTTGAAATTCATGAGTCCATTGTTACCACTAAATATGATACCATGAGCTTTACTAGAAGAAACTTGTAGTAATACCCTTAAAAAGATTCTATATGCCAAACATGGATGCATCTGAACTGGTAGCAATTGAGATTTTTGAATGTTTTTTCCCATTACACTGAGTGTGACAATGCAGGACCCCATATGAGGCCACATTATATAACCAACCAGGATTTTTTCACCAGTGTTGAAGACATATATAGATCTGGAATAAATTCCATTGAAGTAAGTTAGTGGCGCCTGCTCCAGTGAGGAATCAGAAAGCATGTTTTTTTTTTAAAAACAATTACTTTGTGCATTTTTTATGAAAACTATGCCAGCAAAAGGGTTAAAGACCACTCATTTTGACCTAAACTAAAGCATATCAATATTAGATGACACAAGAGAAAAAAGTATTATATGTTCTGAGATAATAATTTATTGTATCTCTCGATACTCTCCAATGAAGTTAATACTCACAGGACTAAGATCTACACAAGCCTGTTATTCATGTACACTGTACAAAACATAACTTCAGATGAATGATTTAGCTAGGCTTTGCAGCTGTTTTTACTATCATACCAAAGAAAGAAAGAAAGAAAGAAAGAAAGAAAGAAAGAAAAAAGAAAGAAAGAAAATTTGCATATGATTAAAACTGTTATCCATATCTTGTTCACTCCATTTAAACAAACAATAAAAATAAAATGCAAGTGCCTTTGTACTGAACACCCTGGAAAAATATTCTATAATTTTTGATTGTTTATATTTCATGCATCATATTCAATTTTTAAATATCCACTGTCATATAATAAAGTATTTATGGCAACAGCCAACTAATCTGGATTGTCATATTTGGTCTTGTAGATGAGAGGAGATCAGCCAGCTCAAACACGATGCCCTTGGCATCATGTTTGATTTGGCTGATCTGGTCTCGTCAACTTGAAGAAATATAAAAACTGTGGCAAATTTTATGTATTTATCAGCTTAACCCTTTGAACCCTGGTGGTAACGTCCATGTCAGTTCCATGGTAGCAATAGGAAGAGTCCATATTTATTATTTGGGGGTAGACCAATTAATATTTTCAACGTGCAGCCTTAGGGCTGCACGTTGAAAATATTGATTGGTCTACACCACACATTTACCTTGCAGTCACCCCCCTTAATGACATTATAACGTAGCTTGTGACCCGGCCGGAAAAACAGACTCTGGAGTTCAAAGGGTTAAATAAATAAAATTCCGAGTATGATCCAATATTTCTGGGCTGCTCATATTGGCTTTAGCAATGGGGAAAAGGAGTTAATCAAAACAGCATGTTAATTGCAACCATTCCCCATGATATTGGTAGAGTGAACAGAACAATGTATAAATTACTTGATCTGGTTATTTCTCCATATAAAAAATAATAAAATAAAAAGTCAAAATATTCTACCCCCAAGAAGAAGTAATCAAATATGACCGAAACACATCACATCATACTTTCAAGACCAAATTAACCGAGGTGCCAAATTTCAGACCCATATCATCAAAAATGCCTACATGCATTGCCATTAAAGCCACAGGCAAACGTTTGCATTTATCTACACAAATAATAAAATGTAGATTTATTTTAGATTGGACTACAGATAGGGGGGTGGGGGCAGTGATGAAAGAATTAACCCTTTACCTGATGTAACTCTCATGTCCATCCAGTATTATTCACAAAAATAACTCTTCAAACTATATTATTTTTTCAATTTCTGCATACAAAACATAGCTTACCATTCCTCATTGGAATGAGACAGTCAAGCTTGTTCCAATAAGGGGTCATAAGCTATATTCTTGAGCATAAAATGAAACTGCTTAGTTATTCAAGAATGTTTTGAATTAGAAATCTCATTATGTTAGGTAAAGGGTTAAGCCAACGCACTAGATATGTTATGAGATACAAAAAGTTAGCCATTCTACATACCTCAGATTGAGATAGCTTTGCAAAAATCTTCAGTCCTACAGAAAGTCTGCAGCATATTTAAATAGAATCCCAACCACAGTAGAAAGCCACACCAGAACCAATAAAGTTTAACTTCACTGATAAGGTAAATGTAACACTACTTACGGCTTAATATTAAGTAATTTCTTCACATTCTGCTGAGGTGTGAATGTGAACTGACTTCTGTCGATGGTAGATTCCACTGGATCTGTGGAACTTTCA
This sequence comes from Pictodentalium vernedei, assembly GCA_031216915.1. NCBI lineage: Eukaryota > Metazoa > Mollusca > Scaphopoda > Dentaliida > Dentaliidae > Pictodentalium > Pictodentalium vernedei. Next base: position 179,951,986 of record CM062295.1, read on the forward strand.
TCTGCTTCTGGAACAGATTCCAAGGTGATCTGGTTTGGAGTGAGAGCTGGGACCTCAGCTGGATGTGCTCTATCCACAATTGACTGTGCCTGCAAAAAATTTAAGATTCAGCACTTTACCTACAAAACTAACTGTTTGCTTGGTGTGAATACATCAATTTCTTTATTATATAATAATAACTACCACAAATAGGTTCCAATAGCACAGCAGTTTGCTATTCAATTCTGGCTTGCCAAAAAACAACAGTCTCAACTCAGATAATGAGGTTTCAATGGTAAAATGTCACCACATTGATATCCAATGGATTTTCACACTGAAAACACTCAATCCATTTAACTTTAACAGAAAGGATTTTTACAGTGTCTTATTTATCTATGTTTTGAAAGCTGAAATATAAAAATATAAAGTTGACAGGACTGGAAGGTTTTCTGGTTCGGTTCTGGATTTTGTGGCAAACTGGAAAACCAAACCGCAAGACCCAGCAAAAACTGGCTGAATAGTTTTACTGTTTTTGTGCATAAACTGATCAAACTATCTTACTAAGAGGGAATTGGACTATGGACTAACAACCACTAGCTGACACAAGCTACTTATGACCCACAACTGCTTCATCTTCATCTGAATGGCTCATTATTTTGTGAGGGCCATGACATACTGGTGAAAAATAATGTTATTTTAACTTTTGGAATTAAAGATTGGTTGATACTAGAAATTTATATTGTTTGGTGTTTAAGGACATTTTCAGCAACTGTGGCTATATCATGACTGAAACACAAGTATAAAGTCAAGTTTAGCCAATAGTTTATACCTATCATTTATTTATTGGTGTTTAAGGTCACATATTTTTGCACAATGGCTAATCATGACCAGAACATGAGTATCATCTCAGGACCAGGGGTGAGCGTTAATAAGCCATGTTGCCCATTTTAGAGAGGGTTTGCACCTCTCATGCATTGGTGACGGGATCCTATTTTACCAGTAAAACAGAGCCTGTTTACCACAGTGAACAGGCACTCCTGTTTATACCTATCATACCTGTTAACTCTCCCAGTTTCATCAGAAGACTCCTTTGTTTGATGCCCAATCTCCCACCCCAGTTATTATGAGGTCAAATAATTGTCTAAATGAAAGTGTCAGTGACACTGCAGCTTAACTTGACTGTGTGTAGTGTTTGATGAAAAAGATAATGTTCAATGTTTATGAAAGGATTATGAAACAAGTGTTTGACCACCGAGGTGGTATTAGTCCCCTACGGCGCTTTTATGACATAAGGTGTTTTTGTCACAGAAGACACTAGAGTATATAAGCATCTTGGATTTTGAAAAAAAAATATTGAGCGTGCATAATCCCATCACAACCCTTTATCCATGTACCATATATGAAAGGCGTAGCTTGAACCATGTTGGAGGGAGGGGTGGTAACATAAAATAGAGAAAAAAGTTTAAAAAACACAACAAAAATGGCCGCCATTCTGCCATCTTTGATTTTGAAAAATAAATATTGACTGTGCATCATCCTATCAGAACCATTTATCCATGTACCAAATATGAAAGGTGTAGCTTGAAGCATATTAGAGGGAGAGGTGGTAACATAAAAACAGACAAACAGACAGACAGACAGACGGACGGACGGACGGACAGACAGACAGATGTTAGATTTTGAAAGAAAAATATTGAGCGTGCATAATCCCCTCACAACCCCTTTATCCATGTACCATATATGAAAAGTGCAGCTTGAACCATGTTGGAGGGAGCAGTGGTAACATAAAATAGAGAAAAAAAGCTTAAAAAACACAACAGAAATGGTTGCCATGGCGCCATCTTGAATTTTGGAAAAAAAAAATTGAACGTGCAACATCCCATTACAACCCTCTATCCATGTGCCAGATATAAAAAGTGTAGCTTGAACCATGTTGGAGTGAGGAGTGGTAACATAAAATAGAGAAAAAAGCTTAACAAACACAACAAAAATGGCCGCCATGCCGCCATCTTGGATTTTGAATTTATTTATTTATTTATTGATGTTTAAGGTCACATATTTATGCACAATGGCTAATCATGACCGTGACAGTTTTACGAGTGGAGGAAGCCGGAGTACCCGGAGAGAACCACCGAGCAACGACGAGCAGCTGCCAGCTCCCCAACATCGTAACTCTGCACTGCAGCACAGGCAGGGTTAGATTGGTTGAAGACATGCGTACCATCGACGTGCAGTACGCCTTACTACACGGCGTCATCGTGCCCCCACGATCTTGGATTTTGAAGAAAAAATATTGAACGCACATCATCCCCTCCCAACCCTCTATCCATGTGCCAAATATGCAAAGTGTAGCTTGAACCATGTGGTGGGAGGGGTGGTAACATAAAAATAGAGAAAAAAAGCTTAAAAAACACAACAAAAATGGCCGCCATTCCGCCATCTTGAATTTTGGGAAAAAAATATTGAACGTGCAACATCCCATTACAACCCTCTATCCATGTGCCAGATATAAAAAGTGTAGCTTGAACCATGTTGGAGTGAGGGGTGGTAACATAAAATAGAGAAAAAAGCTTAAAAAACACAACAAAAATGGTTGCCATACCGCCATCTTGGATTTTGAAAAAAAAATATTGAACGTGCATCATCCCCTCCCAACCCTCTATCCATGTGCCAAATATGCAAAGTGTAGCTTGAACCATGTTGGTGGGAGGGGTGGTAACATGAAAATAGAGAAAAAAAAGCTTAAAAAACACAACAAAAATGGCCGCCATTCTGCCATCTTGGATTTTGAAAAAAAATATTGAGCGTGCATAATTCCCTCACAACCCCTTTATCCATGTACCATATATGAAAAGTGCAGCTTGAACCATGTTGGAGGGAGCAGTGGTAACATAAAATAGAGAAAAAAGCTTAAAAAACACAACAGAAATGGTTGCCATGGCGCCATCTTGAATTTTGGAGAAAAAAAATATTGAACGTGCAACATCCCATTACAACCCTCTATCCATGTGCCAGATATAAAAAGTGTAGCTTGAACCCTGTTGGAGTGAGGGGTGGTAACATAAAATAGAGAAAAAAGCTTAAAAAACACAACAAAAATGGCCGCCATGCCGCCATCTTGGATTTTGAAGAAAAAATATTGAACGTGCATCATCCCCTCCCAACCCTCTATCCATGTGCCAAATATGCAAAGTGTAGCTTGAACCATGTTGGTGAGAGGGGTGGTAACATGAAAATAGAGAAAAAAAGCTTAAAAAACACAACAAAAATGGCCGCCATTCTGCCATCTTGGATTTTGAAAAAAAAATATTGAGCGTGCATCATCCCCTCAGAACCATTTATCCATGTACCAAATATGAAAGGTGTAGCTTAAAGCATGTTGGAGGGAGAGCTGGTAACATAAAAAACAGACAGACAGACAGATGGACAGACAGATGGACAGACAGACAGACAGACGGATGGATGGACAGACGGACGGAGTGCAATCCTATAGTCCCCTTACGGTTCCCGTAGGGGACTAATAAGACAATAATTGTGATAATTGAGAATATGTTAAGTTCTGTACCCTACATTTATGTTTTCAACAAGAATAATTTGAGGTGTAGACTGTACTAAAGAATTGAGGCCTGGGTTGATGTGGCCCTCACAGTAAATGTATGTCAACCAAAGTTACCAAGCTACAATAAAATTATTCCAAAATGAGTCATCCTACCAAGTTACAATGAAATCCCTTCATAAGTATGACTCGTAGACTTTGCTGAAGGAATCGAGGTCACGTGCCCATATGGCAGTCTCGGTTGACTGATCATGACCAAGATAGGATATTCTCATCTAGTTATCAAACCGAGTCATCCTACCAAGTTACAATGAAATCCCTTCATAAAAACAACCTGTCGACAGTGCTAAAGGAATCTAGGTCACGTGCCCAAGAGGCGGTAATGGCTGATCGATCGTGACCAAAATAAGACAGTCTCATCTACACATCATACCGAGTTATCCTACCAAGTAACAATGAAATTGCTTCATAAATATGAACTGCAGACTGTGCTAAACAAATCTAGGTCACATGCCCCTGCCGTCGTCACGGATGACCGATCACGACCAAAATAGGACGTTCTCATATAATCATTATACCAAGTCATCCTACTAATTTACAATGAAATCCTTTCATAAATGCAACCTGTAGATTAACAAGCAAATTCAGTGAATTCATGTCTCCCACTGGGCAGCAGTTTCAAGGGGAATTAATGCATCCAGTGGAATATAGTTGAGTTGCAAGTGGAAGTTATTTAGAAGAGACAGAACAGACAGTGCTTCAGACAGTGGTTATCAGTGGTTATCAGATTTATTTTCTCGGAGGTCAAAATCAAATTTAAGCAACCTAATTAAATATGCGCGGAAAATGCCTATGTTCGAACTTGGACCCACAATTGATGAAAGTGATCTACTTCCCAAATTTCATCGAAATCGACTGACTGTAAGGAAAGTTAGAGTCTGGAAACGAAAAACACGGAAGGTGTGCACTTACTGTGTATTAGTAGTAGCACTGAATAAATCAAAGTTTCCCTAATTTGCATAATTTTTGCACGAGAACAAAACCCGCATTATATGTGATGTATTCCATGTTACTAAACATTCACACAAAAATTTATTCAAATCCGAACTTTTATATAGAAATTCTGTACAAAAAACTGATTACACCTAATTTCGGAACAAAATGGCCAATGGCGGCCATCTTGAATTTTGGACCAAACCCCAAAACACATATTCTGGTGTCACAATGATAACAAAGATACCCAAGATCGGTTCATAAATACGGCTTTTAGTCCGAGGTGCGTTGACGCATGGGGCAGACGGACAGGCAGACGGACAAAATTTCAGTACAAAATTTCCCACATTCGAACTTGACCTAAGTATTGATAAAAGTAATCCATATATGAAATTTCATCGAAATCGGTTGATTTTTAGGAAAGTTAGAGTCTGGAAACTGTCAGCCAATCAAATTTCAGCAACCTAACTAAATATGCGCAGAAAATGCCCATATTCGAATTTGGACCCACAATTGATGAAAGTGATCTACTACCCAAATTTCATCGAAATCAACTGACTGTAAGGAAAGTTAGAGTATGGAAATGAAAAACACGGAAGGTGTGCACTTACTGTGTATTAGTAGTAGCGCTGAATAAATCAAAGTTTCCCTAATTTACATAATTTTTGCACGAGAACAAAACCCGTATTACATGTGATGTATTGCATGTTACTAAACATTCACACAAAAATTTATTCAAATCTGAACTTTCATATAGAAGTTCTGTACAAAAAAACTGATTACACCCAATTTCGGAACAAAATGGCCAATGGCGGCAATCTTGAATTTTGGACCAAACCCCAAAACACATATTCTGGTCTCACAATGATAACAAAGATACCCAAGAAGTTTCGTGAAGATCGGTTCATAAATACGGTTTTTAGTCCGAGGTGCATTGACGCATGGGGCAGACGGACAGATTTTCGGTACAAAATTTCCCACATTCAAACTTGACCTATGTATTGATAAAAGTAATCCATATATGAAATTTCATCGAAATCGGTTGATTTTAAGGAAAGTTAGAATCTGGAAACCATCAGCCAATCAAATTTCAGCAACCTAATTAAATATGCGCAGAAAATGCCCATATTCGAACTTGGACCCACAATTGATGAAAGTGATCTACTACCCAAATTTCATCGAAATCCGGTCACTGTAAGGAAAGTTGGAGTCTGGAAACGAAAAACACGAAAGGACACCCCAAATTTAATATCTCCCGTTTTTTTCAAAAAGCAGGAGACAATAATAATAATTGATTTTCTGGAGCGAAAAACCACAAATAGTGCTCTAAAACACTTGACAGAAATAAATACACTTTTCTGAAATAAAGAGTCACATCTGTTTTGGTTGCCTCTTAGAGAGGTTCAGGAGAATGTTTCAGTAAACAGGACAGTTTTAAGATTTCTTTTGAAGAAATTGAGAGTTTCTAAAATTCTAACACTAATTGGCAGGGAATTCCACAATCTGGGACCCACAATGGAGAACACACGATCATGAGCCTGATTAGATCTGCTAAAAGGTACAACTAGTTGAATTTGTTTTTTTGATCTGAGACTGCGTGATGGTTTATAGACAGTGAGGAGCTCTTGCAGGTAAACTGGAGCCAGTTTGTGAATACATTTGAATACTAAGATCAATATTTTGAAGTCAATTCTCTGTTTAACTGAAAGCCAATGTAGGTGTCTTAAAACAGTCACGTGCCCAAGGTTGTGCTAAAGGAATCTAAATAACGTGCCCCTGCGGCGGTCACGGTTAACCGAACCTGACCAAAATAGGACGTTCTGATTTAGACATTATACGGAGTCATCCTACCAAGATACAATGAAATCCCTTCATAAATACAACCTGTAGACTGCGCTAAAAGTTTTTGGGTTTTGGGCCCATGCAGCCATCATGGTTGAACGATTGTGACCAAAATGGGACATTCTCATCTAGACACGACCTCGAACCTGCACATGAAATTTAGTGGTGATCAGACAAGAACTATGGGGTGTAGCCTGTGCTAAAGAAAATGTGAACAGACTCACAGACTTCCGTACGCGTGATGGCAATAGCTTATCTTGACTTTGTCAAGTTGAGCTAAATATTCAACTTCCCCTTTGTTATTTTTACATTGAAGCAGGCTTTCAAGCTGATTAAAATATATGAAGTTGGAGGGCATTATAGTCGTTGGAAGCAATAATACATCAAAACTAACCTTTACTTCATATAAAAGTGGCAGAAGTAGCTGAAGATAAATTACAAATGATTAATTCTGTGCAGTTGAAAAGTAAAATAACAAGAAGGACGCCAACGCCCTATAGCTCACCAACATTCCTCTTTGATAGTAACTTTGGCAAACACAAGAACTGTATCAAACAGGCTCATAACATGTGACAAAGCTTACCTAAACACAACCTCTTAAAAGTAAAACACAGAAACTGACATAAACACTAAGTTAAGCATGAAATTCTGAGCTAAACAGAAAACTAAACGCAACTAAAAATGTCAAGAAAAATGTTTAAAATGCAGGGTATGAGGGGTTAATCATGGAACAATGATACTGAGGAACATGTATGATGAATATAAGTGTCATGGGAAGAGAAGGAGCACAGCAGCTGACCTAAACACTAAGTTAAACATGAAATTCCGAGCTAAACAGAAAACTAAACGCAACTAAAAATGTAAAAAAAAATGTTTAAAATGCAGGGTATGAGGGGTTAATCATGGAACAATGATACTGAGGAACATGTATGATGAATATAAGTGCCGTGGGAAGAACAGGAGCACAGCAGCTGACATAAACACTTAGTTAAACATGAAATTCCGAGCTAAACAGAAAACTAAACGCAACTAAAAATTTCAAGAAAAATGTTTAAAATGCAATGTATGAGGGGTTAATCATGGAACAATGATACTGAGGAACATGTATGATGAAAATAATTGCCATGGGAAGAGAAGGAGCACAGCAGCTGACCTAAACACTAAGTTAAACATGAAATTCCGAGCTAAACAGAAAACTAAACGTAACTAAAAATGTCAAGAAAAATGTTTAAAATGCAGGGTATGAGGGGTTAATCATGGAACAATGATACTGAGGAACATGTATGATGAATATAAGTGCCGTGGGAAGAAAAGGAGCACAGCAGCTGACATAAACACTTAGTTAAACATGAAATTCCGAGCTAAACAGAAAACTAAACGCAACTAAAAATTTCAAGAAAAATGTTTAAAATGCAATGTATGAGGGGTTAATCATGGAACAATGATACTGAGGAACATGTATGATGAAAATAATTGCCATGGGAGGAGAAGGAGCACAGCAGCTGACCTAAACACTAAGTTAAACATGAAATTCCGAGCTAAACAGAAAACTAAACGCAACTAAAAATGTCAAGAAAAATGTTTGAAATGCAGAGTATGAGGGGTTAATCATGGAACAATGATACTGAGGAACATGTATGATGAATATAAGTGCCATGGGAAGAGAAGGAGCACAGCAGCTGACCTAAACACTAAGTTAAACATGAAATTCCGAGCTAAACAGAAAACTAAACGCAACTAAAAATGTCAAGAAAAATGTTTAAAATGCAATGTATGAGGGGTTAATCATGGAACAATGATACTGAGGAACATGTATGATGAAAATAATTGCCATGGGAAGAGAAGGAGCACAGCAGCTGACCTAAACACTAAGTTAAACATGAAATTCCGAGCTAAACAGAAAACTAAACGTAACTAAAAATGTCAAGAAAAATGTTTAAAATGCAGGGTATGAGGGGTTAATCATGGAACAATGATACTGAGGAACATGTATGATGAATATAAGTGCCGTGGGAAGAAAAGGAGCACAGCAGCTGACATAAACACTTAGTTAAACATGAAATTCCGAGCTAAACAGAAAACTAAACGCAACTAAAAATTTCAAGAAAAATGTTTAAAATGCAATGTATGAGGGGTTAATCATGGAACAATGATACTGAGGAACATGTATGATGAAAATAATTGCCATGGGAGGAGAAGGAGCACAGCAGCTGACCTAAACACTAAGTTAAACATGAAATTCCGAGCTAAACAGAAAACTAAACGCAACTAAAAATGTCAAGAAAAATGTTTGAAATGCAGAGTATGAGGGGTTAATCATGGAACAATGATACTGAGGAACATGTATGATGAATATAAGTGCCATGGGAAGAGAAGGAGCACAGCAGCTGACCTAAACACTAAGTTAAACATGAAATTCCGAGCTAAACAGAAAACTAAACGCAACTAAAAATGTCAAGAAAAATGTTTAAAATGCAGGGTATGAGGGGTTAATCATGGAACAATGATACTGAGGAACATGTATGATGAATATAAGTGCCATGGGAAGAGAAGGAACACAGCAGCTGACCTAAACACTAAGTTAAACATGAAATTCCGAGCTAAACAGAAAACTAAACGCAACTAAAAATGTCAAGAAAAATGTTTAAAATGCAGGGTATGAGGGATTAATCATGGAACAATGATACTGAGGAACATGTATGATGAATATAAGTGCCATGGGAAGAGAAGGAGCACAGCAGCTGACCTAAACATTTAGTTAAACATGAAATTCTGAGCTAAACAGAAAACTAAACGCAACTAAAAATGTCAAGAAAAATGTTTAAAATGCAGGGTATGAGGGGTTAAATCATGGTATAATGATAATAATCATCATATAGCAGCATTATAAAGGCCATGATATGGAAATAGGGTGAGTAAGTGACCTAAACAGAAGCTTTAACATTATTGGACACGTACGCTGACGCCGACGCAAACGCTGACACCGACGCCGACCGATCGAGCCATGCCATAAGCTCACACAACTAAAGTTGGTGAGCTAAAAATGGAAACATTTCAGTCCATTTTCACTTTTACATATATTTAAAATTTAAAGAAAATACTGGTTCAAATGAGTAGTGGTAATTTGGAATAAATTTGGAAACAATTCTGATTTTATAAGGTAGGTAGTGAAAGGAATTGTATTTTTTGTGAAATAAATCTTTGAAATTTGGCATTTAAATAAATAAATACAGTGTACTTGGATGTACTGAATTGACTGAGGTGTTTCATTTTGTGAAAACATTTGTTTCTTCGAAAAATGAAAACCTCTCCATTCCAAATTCTTTTCATCCATGACCAACTACCTCAATTTAGTCACCACTCCATGAGTAGTTATGTGGTATGGGGGGTATCAAATTACTGGAAACAACCCATCAAGTACCGGTACCTAAAATTAATCAAATGGACCCAAAATTCTAAACAGCTGCCAAAACTGATACACACCTCAAAAAACCTGGAATATCTTAGAACTTTGTCAAGGAAACCATTCAAATATCTTAATATGGATGTACAGTAATTAGAACAGAACAAGCTCAGAGAGCTGGATATAGTGCTATACATACATATTATTTATATGCTTCTATTGTAAAATCGTCAACCACCATTTAAATTGTTAAAATAAAATGAAATATAATGTATTAAGATGGGGTGAGGGTGTGTGTGTAAAATATTGATCTGCTGGCTGCATGCACAAATCTTCCTGACAGTCATATGCAGAGATTAACAGGTCTGATACCTGCACTGATCACGCTTGAAGACTTCCACCCCAGTCATTGTGTACTTTGTCCTATTTTACCAGTACAACAGGACTTGTTTACCACAGGAAACAAGCAAAATTAGAAAACATTGCATATGATGTAAATACACACATCATAATTATATTCTGGAATGGAGAAATAAGTTGATATGTTGTGATAAAATATTTTATCTTCCAACAAGTCTAAATTTTCTCCAATACAAGAAAAAACATCTTAACTACATACAAATTGTATTGAGGGTAGTAACATTTCACACACATGCAAACTGAAGGGAGATTTTTGAAGCTGCACTCACACACAAAAGTAATCAAATTCTTCAATTTGTACACAAGTCAAGGTCAATGTTTTCAGTAATACTAATTAAGTCAATAAAGCTAACTGATTTAATATACATAACAATGGCAAACACCCTCAGAAATCAATTGTTTTAAGCTTAACAGAAATGATGTTATTTATTTATTTTTTGGTGTTTAAGGTCACATATTTCTGCACAATGGCTAATCCTGACCACAACAGTTTTATGGGTGGAGGAAGCCGGAGTACCACCAAGCAATGGTGAGCAACTGTCAGCTCCCCAACATACTAACTCCACACAAGCAGGGTTAGCATTGGCTGAAGACATGTGCACGGTCAATGTTCAGTACGCCATAGTACACAATGCCACCGTGCCCCCAAATGGGCAATAGGGGTGAAGAGTCTTGCCCAAGGACACAACACGGTTGCCACAGGTGGGATTCAAACCGAGGACCTCTCGGCTTGCAGCCTGCACCTCCACCTACTGAGCCACCACACCTCAACTGAAATGCTGTTGACAATGACATTGCTTTTAATCCATGTGAATGTATTTCCTTGAATGGCCAAATCACTCATGACAACAGTGCTGTATAAAATACTATAAATGATGAGTTTCACTTTTAACCCTTAAAGGACTAATTCCAAATTTGATCACATTTTTTGCAACAGAACACATGCTCCTACATGCAGTCTTTGGGTTAACTCACAAGTTACATTCTAAGCACCTTGGTAGTTGTTTTTAGGCAAGTCTTGGCTGCCTATATAGACCAAGACTTGCCAAAAATATGTAAAAATCTCTAGGCCCCTAAGAGTTGAGGGTAGATATTGCCAGATAATTTGGTTATAATCACCCTGGAGGGTTCCAAGATAGTGTATTGGAGTTAGTCTCCGAGACATATACATTGATGGGTTCTTTGAACCAATAATGCCCAGAGATGAGATCTCAACTTTAATAAACAACAATCTAACAACCGAACTTAATCTAGCACTCGACCCATTAATATTTATTTATTTATATTTAAGATCTCATATTTCTGCTCAATGGCTAATCGTGACCGCAACATGGATATAAAGTCAAGTCCCTCCAATTGTTTATACCCATGTTGCCCATTTTAGAAGACTTCCACCTCAGGCATTGATGACCAGGTCCTATTTTAACACTAAAACAGAGCTTGTTTACCACAGTAAGCAAGCACTGCCTCAGCTCCTGGCATTCCTGTGGGGAGACCAGTTAATATCTATTTTCTTTTGTGTACAGGCCTGAAGTAGTTAGCAGGGTAGTACTGTGTGATATACTGACTTTTCCGTACTGTTTTGGTATTACAGGGATGCCGAAAACCGTATCAAAACCAAAATTAAAATACCGGATATTTCGGTATTTATATTTTTCGGCAAAATTGACAGAAAGTCAACTTATCAAGGTGGATCGTAAAGCTAAATGCCTGGGGCAGCATATTTTGATTTAATTGATAAGAAAACATGCAAATGTAAATTTTGTAAGTTACGGATAGCAGCAGATGCTGCAAATACGTCAGAAAAAGAAATAGAAAAGCGACGGCAGAAAAACAAAAGATGGCAAAGTTGTTAACTTGGTAGACTTCCATTTCTGAAGAAATACGGCCCAGTTCCAGTGTTCCCAGCATCCAGACTGATTCAATATATTTTCTGGAAATTACTGTGCGATTTATTCACAGGGTACATTAGGAGTTGGGTGGGTGGTTGACTGGTTGACAATTGGTTGGAAATAATCCACCGGCATTGACAATTCAATACGTTGACATCTTGACATACAAATGGAAATACTGCCTGCAGTTATCTCTTCTCAGCGTTTTTTTTATAGCATTTCTTTCGATTCAGCATTGCTATTTTAAGTTGCAGATAATTTTAACAAATGATCATTTTATTAAAATAAAAGCCCCCAAACTTTAATACCCGATCATCTGCTTTATATTCGTTTGAATAAATAATTTATACCGCAAATAAATTCAAATATCTTAATATGGAATGCTTGTTCACTTCAGATTTCTTTCTGATTGTGGGTGTTCAAGCATGACCAAAGCACTTCAATATTCATGCTGCCCAATATAATCTTGAGTGACTGGTCAACATTATTGATATCCAAACATTACCAAGAATTACCTAAGGTATATCAGAATATCAAAATCTACAGCACATCTCATCTCAATTTTAAAATTACTAACTTTACCAGTGTGATGGAATGATAGATAGATGGGTTAATGGACAGAAGGATGAACAGACAGATAAATAGATAAATGGAGAGACTGAGCCATCAAACAACACAATGATAAGCAATTACAAGATAGTCCACCCACTTCCATATCCATCTCTGACTTTTCTTTGCTTATAATATGCATAAAATGATCATTTGTGAAGTGATACTGTAATTTTGTATAATTTATTTATAACACGCCTGTTACTTTTCCTCCAGTTCCATATTTATAAATATGTACAGCACAAACGTTCCATACTGATTTCCGTTGGCAGACTATTTTTCCACCTGACATCATGGATCCAACAAAAGAACTAAACTCTGTCCATTTTCGTAATCGGCGAGTTGAAATGCCGCATACTGACCTAGATTAATTCAAAAGTTGCAGTGACTGCCGATAAACTGAATGTCAGTTGGAAATTATTTTTGTTCAAATCCACCAAAATTAACGAGATTAAACTTATTCTGTAAATGGGGAGTGATTTTATAACACTCAAGTTCTGACTTTACAAAAATATCTCTCAGATAATGGCAGCGAATTTGTTGAAAATACGAATAAATAACCCTATTTGGACACACTTTCCTTCCTTTTTTCTGTTTAAATGTGTGATCTGTCACACCTGGGTTTTGTTTTTGTTTTTATTTCAAGCAGACATCAAAACTGTCAAATTCTACAAATAATACCAAATTTGTAAATTAATGGAATCTATCATCATAGCGCTGTGTAATAAACACAGAACATAGTGATGTGTTGATGTGTTCATTAATACAGTACTCGTGTCATCGCAGAAGGATAGAACTTGAGGCTGTGCCTTTTGTTCTATCCTTCTGCGCTGGCACTCATGTCATACTAATGAACACCTTCACACATCCTGATGTTGTGTATTTTCAATGCAGAACAGAATACAATTGTTTCAGGCCTGGCATTCTGAAAAATGAAGGAGGGCAAAAAATCGCTCTCCTCAATCAGCTTACGCGAGCAATTAGCTTTACACAGCATTTTAAGTATCCAGTTGAACAAACTCATTGAAACTGAAACCAACAGACTACATCAGTGATTTTATTAACTTTACTAAGGTAAAGCAAAATCTCTTAGACATCTAGATGTCTCACTCAACAACCGAACACACACTTGACAAGACCTGTGTGTGTACCCCCAAGGGGGGTTGAAGGTGGTAGTGGTAGGCGTATGACTTTCTAGGACAACAGGTCTGCTTGAATCTACAGCCACATCCTGGTGCAAGTGCTTCAAGTGACAGGATAGTAGTAATGGTAGTATATTATAGAGTCAATATTCCTTGAATAATTACCCCTCAAACTGTGATGTCAGTTGTTGAACTTGAAACTGACAGAAAAAAAATATTGCTGTGACCCATTTCGCTTCAAATGATTGCAACTGTGTTTGGGTATGGTTGCACCCATTACCTTTTACCACTAAACCACTTTCAAAATGAAATTATGTGATGTTATGTGACTTTGAAGTTAAATTACATTTTTGCTTTACAACAAAAATTTAATGTGACCATAATACATGTAATCTCAATCATCCCAGACCAAAATATTTAGGAGGGCAATTTTTCGCTCTCCTTAATTCTTTCAGGAGGGCAGTAAGGAGAGCTAAAAAATCGCTCTCCTGAAATTGCCAAGCCTGTTGTTTTCATTAGAAAACTTAATTTGATGGAATAGGTGGCAAATTTCAGCTCCAGGTGCCAAATGTGAGCTCCAGGTACCAAATTTCAGCTTGATATCTTTGAAAATGTAGGAGTGCATCCAGGTGCTACTCTGGTTGAAGAATTAATGGTTGAAGGGTTAACGCAATGTCACACGTAAAATTCACTGTGTTTATGTTAGTTTTGATAAAAAATGATAGTTCGGTACCAAATTTTAGCTCGATGTTTCAGAAAATGTAGGAGAGCATCCAGGTGTTGCTTTGAAGGGTTAACACAACATTGGATGTAAAATTTACCCTGACCGTGTTACTACTGATAAATAATTATCTCTAGGGACAAAATCTCAGCTTGATATATTTCACACTCATGAGTCACATCACACTTTGGAAAAATTACGCCAAAAGTGGAGGAGGAGTGGAACTGATAAACAGCAAGCCAATCTCCTGCCACTGAAGTCCAACAAGGGCAATAACTCTCAAAGAAATACTTGGACACAAGATTCTAAAATATTTCTTCTCATATTAGATTTTGTTAAAATTTAGGTTCCCATAGGGAGCCCAAATATGAACCCAGGAACTTGATTTGAACAAACTAATCTCACCCCACTAAGGATGCAACATACCAAATAGCAAAAGTTTCTGACTGATGGATCTGAAGAAGAAGATTTTTAAAAACTATTCCTCATGTTATACAAAGTTGAAATTCAGGCTCCAACAGTGAGACCAAATATGACTTCAAGGACTTGATTTGAACAAACTTCAAGCAGACCCCCATAAACATGCAGTATACCAAATATCAATAGATTTTGATTGGCAGATCTAAGAAGATTTTTAAGTAAATTTCCTCATATTGCACAAAGTTAAAATTTGGGTTCCCCTAGGGAGCCCAAATATGAACTTGTTGTGAACAAACTTGCATCTGACCCGTCTAAGGATGTTGTACACTAAGTATCAAAAGATTCTGACTGGTAGAAGATTTTTTAATTTTGGAAAAACATTTTGCGGGTGTTAACAAAATTATGCAGCTTGTGGTGCCCCTGTGGGCACAGCAACTTTATTTGAATAAACTTACACTGATAAATGATAAGAAATATGCATATTAAATTTGGTTCTATTCGGCCTCGTAGTTTATGAGAAGATGATAATGTAAAGTTCATGCCAGATGGATGATGAATGGATGGATGGACAACAGATGACGGACAGAAAGTGATCACTAAAGCTCTCCTTGAGCTGTACTCAGGTGAGGCAAAAAAAAAAAAAGCCCAAAACTGAGAAATCAAAAATTCGTTTCCACATGCACATCTCCACTTCATACTCATACTTCAGTCTGAATTTCATAATGAAAGTGTCAATGACACTGTAGCTCAACTTGACAAACTTGAACTTGGTAAGTTATAAATGAAATGGCAAAATTGAAGATCATTGGGACCAATGTCAGTTTTTTTGCCAATGGCAACATTTTTTGACAGAAACCGAAGAAAATCAATAGCTCCCATCTAGAGGCCTCCCCAAACAAGCATGCCTGGTTTCAAAGCAATCCGATCATAAATGTGCCCTGTAGGGTGTACAAAAGGGAAATATTGTGGTCTGACTAGACTAAATTCTAAGAACGTTGGCTGTGGCAACATTTTTTGACGGAAATGGAAGAAAATCGATAGCTCCCATCTAGAGGTCACCGTAAATAAGCATACCAGGTTTCAAAGCAATCTAATCATAAATGAGCCCTGTAGGGTGAGCCAAAGGGAAATATTGCGGTCTGGCTAAACTAAGTTCTAAGAATGTTGGCTGCGGCAACATTTTTTGATGGAAATTGAAGAAAATCGATAGCTCCCATCTAGAGGTCACCCCAAACAAGCATGAAAGGTTTCAAAGCAATCCGATCATAAATGTGCCCTGTAGGGTGTGCCAAAGGGAAATATCGAGTCTTCTGACTAAATCAAGTTCTAAGAACGTTGGTCGCGGCAACATTTTTTGATGGAAATTGAAGAAAATCGATAGCTCCCATCTAGAGGTCTCCCCAAACAAGCATACCAGGTTTCAAAGCAATCAAATCATAAATGTGCCCTGTAGGGTGTGCCAAAGGGAAATATTGTGGTCTGACTAAACTGAGTTCTAAAAACTTTGGCCGCGGCAACATTTTTTGACGGAAATTGAAGAAAATCGATAGCTCCCATCTAGATGTCACCCCAAACAAGCATGCTAGGTTTCAAAGCAATTTGATCATAAATGTACCCTGTAGGGTGTGCCAAAGGGAAATATTGAGTCTTCTGACTAAATCAAGTTCTAGGAACGTTGGCCGCGGCAACATTTTCTGACGGAAATTGAAGAAAATCGTTAGCTCCCATCTAGAGGTCTCCCCAAACAAGCATACCAGGTTTCAAAGCAATCTGATCATAAATGGGCCCTGTAGGGTGTGCCAAAGGGAAATATTGAGGTCTGACTGAACTAAGTTGTACGAACGTTGGCCGTGGCAACATTTTTTGCCGGAAATTAAAGAAAATCGATAGCTCCCATCTAGAGGTCACCCTAAATAAACATACCAGGCTTCAAAGCAATCAAATCATAAATGTGCCCTGTAGGGTGTGCCAAAGGGAAATATTGTGGTTTGACTAAACTAAGTTCTAAGAATGTTGGCCGCGGCAACATTTTTTGACAGAAATTGAAGAAAATTGATAGCTCCCATCTAGAGGTCACCCCAAACAAGCATGTCAGGTTTCAAAGCAATCCGATCATAAATGTACCCTGTAGGGTGTGCCAAAGGGAAATATATTGAGTCTTCTGACTAAACTAAGTTCTAAGAACGTTGGCCGCGGCAACATTTTTTGACAGAAATTGAAGAAAATCGATAGCTCCCATCTAGAGGTCTCCCCAAACAAGCATACCAGGTTTCAAAGCAATCTGATCGTAAATGTACCCTGTAGGGTGTGCCAAAGGGAAATATTGAGGTCTGACTAAACTAAGTTCTACGAACGTTGGCCGTGGCAACATTTTTTGCCGGAAATTGAAGAAAATCGATAGCTCCCATCTAGAGGTCACCCTAAATAAGCGTATCAGGTTTCAAAGCAATCAAATCATAAATGTGCCCTGTAGGGTGTGCCAAAGGGAAATATTGTGGTTTGACTAAACTAAGTTCTAAGAACGTTGGCCGCAGCAACATTTTTTGACGGAAATTGAAGAAAATCGATAGCTCCCATCTAGAGGTCACCCCAAACAAGCATAAGAAGTTTCAAAGTAATCTGATCATAAATGCGACCTGTGAGGCGTGCCAAAGGAAATTGTGGACGTACGTACTAACGTACTAACATACTAACGTACGTACGTACGTACGTACGCCGACGGACGAGAAGTGATGGCAATAGCTCAGCTTGACTTTGTCAAGTTGAGCTAAAAATCCAACAAGAAATGGAGGAGGAATTAAATAGACAAACATGTGTGATGGATGGATGAACATACATACTGACACAATTTCAATATCCCCCTCCTGAATTTGTCGGTAGGGGATAAAAAAGTAATCAGTCCAATCAATCTGATACTTAACCAATAAGAAATGCTATACAAAAGATTTTGCTTTTTAAATAAGTATATATGTTTTAGTAACAACATCCTCAAAATCCCACAATGGGAAATTATATGTTTGATGATTTATTTCTTCGCGGGAAAATAAAAATAGTCAAATTATACCCCAACAGCCAAGAAATTGCTATACAAATGTTTGTATTGTTTTAGGTCAGGAATTAGTATGCAAAATAACATACGGAAAATCCCCATTAATCCGGATTACATCACAGGAAAATTGTTATTTTGGGGTGAAAACTCAAAATCAGCAAAAAATAGGAATTTGCTCAGAACTCATTAAAAAAGTTCAAACAAAAATCATTTCCATGGTACTTAGATCAAAATAACCATGTACAATATTAAACTTGAAATCCCAATTACTGAAAAAAAGAAAAGGAGTAATTTTTGAGTGAAAATTGTGAAAAAGTAAATAAAATGTACAAAAATTGGAATTTCATCACTACACGTTCAAATAGTTCCAAGCACAAACACTGTCATCATATTAAACACTAAATTGGTAAATACCTCTCTTAAACTCCAAATAAATGGTAGCATGATGGAAATGTCAATGACACTGCAGCCCAACTTATCCAAGAAGGGACGAAACTAGATAGAAATCTCCAGTAATGCCAACTCATTTAATCATGTTTCTACAGAAAAAACATCAAACCAATGCTATATAGGAAATGTGGGAAAGACTGGGTGAGGGATGCGACCTGTAGGGTGTTCTAATGGAATTGTTGACAATTTATGTGCCAAATCCAAGATGGCTGCCAACAGCCATTAATTGAATCTAAGATGGCCACTGGTGGCCATGTATTTTAATGAAATTTGGAAAAAGTAAATAGCTCCCATCTAGACGCAGTCCAAAAGCCACATATGAAATTTGAAACTGATTGGGTGAAAGATGCGGCCTGTAGAGTGTGCCAATGGAATGACAATTTTGACAATTTATGTGCCAAATTCAAGATGGCTGCTGGCGGACATGTTTTTAAACGAATTTCAAAAAAATCCGACAACTCCCATCTAGACATCACACCAAAGCTACATATGAATTTGAAAAATATCGGGTGAGAGATGTGGACTGCAGGGTGTGCCAATAAAATTGTTAACAATTTATATGCCAAATCTAAGATGGCCGCTGACAGCCATGTTTTTCAACGAAATTCGAAAAAACTCAATAGCTCTCACCTAGACATTTCCCCAAGGTCACATACGACATTTGGAACTGATCTGGTGAGACCTGTAGCCTGTAGGGTGTGCTAAAGGAATTGAGGATGCTCAAAGGAATGTACAGATGTACGGATGGATGTACGTACGGATGGATGGACAGTCAGATGTACGGATGGACAACAGATTGCAACCCATCCCAATGGCTCATACCTGACATTGTCAAGTTTGAGGTAAAATGAAAGTGTCAATGACACTGTAGCTCATCTTGTTTAAGACATGTACATGTATAGTATGTGACACAGCAATGACAAACATCTAGGTAACGACCTGATAACAAAGGTACATGTAAAGTATTGTAACGGTCTGTACATAAATGCTGACCGTAGCATGTAACAAATATATAGGTAAAGTATTGTAAAGGTGGGGTGACAGTTAGATGCTAAACTAGAAAAGAAATCTTTAAGTCCCAGAGTGGGTCTGACTGAACCCCAAAATATTTGTTCTCATAGCACAGTGATAACAAAGGCACACCAAAACACTTGTTTCTGTCACAAGGTGATAATATAGGTACCCCAAGAAGTTTCGTGAAAATCGGTTCATAAATACAGACTCTAGCCTGAGCCATATTGACATGTGCACTTACTGTGTATAAGTAGCACTGAACAAATCAAAGTTATCTAATTTGCATAATTTCTGAACGAGGAAAAAACCTGTATTATATGTGATGTATTCCATGTTACTAAACATTCCTTCAAAAATTTATTCAAATCCGAACTTTCATACAGAAGTTCTGTACAAAAAACTGATTGCACTAATTTTGGTACAAAATGGCTGCTGGCGGCCATCTTGAATTTTGGACTGCACCCAAAAAACACTCGTTCTCGTCCCACGGTGATAACAAAGGTACCCAAGAAGTTTTGTAAAGATCGGTTCATAAATACAGCCTCTAGCCTGAGCCGTATAGAAGTTGTGTACAAAAAACTGATTGGACCTAATTTCGGTACAAAATGGCCACTGGCAGCCATCTTGAATTTTGGACCCCACACAGAAACACTCCTTCTCATCCCAAGGTGATAACAAAGATACCCAAGAAGTTTTGTGAAGATCGGTTCACAAATACAGCCTCTAGCCCAAGCCGTATTGACACGTGCACTTACTGTGTATAAGTAGCAATGAATAAATCAAAGTTCATCTAATTTGCATAATATCTGCTCGAGAAAAAAACCTGTATTATATGTGATGTATTCCATGTTACTAAACATTCATACAAAAATTTATTCAAATC
The DNA here is from genome assembly GCA_031216915.1 of Pictodentalium vernedei. Classification (NCBI taxonomy): domain Eukaryota; kingdom Metazoa; phylum Mollusca; class Scaphopoda; order Dentaliida; family Dentaliidae; genus Pictodentalium; species Pictodentalium vernedei. The sequence continues at coordinate 179,972,359 of CM062295.1, forward strand.
AGAACTTTCATACAGAAGTTCTGTACAAAAAACTGACTGCACTAATTTTGGTACAAAATGGCCGCCGGCATCCATCCTGAATTTCGGACCGCACCCAAAAACACCCATTCTCGTCCCAAGGTGATAATAAAGGTACCCACGACGTTTCGTGAAGATCGGTTCATAAATACAGCCTCCAGCCCTAGCCGTATTGGCATTTGCAGTTACAGTGCTGAAAGTAACACTAAATAGATCAAAGTTAGTCTGATTGGCATAATTTATGCATGAGAAAAAACCTGTATTATATGTGATGTATCCCATGGTACTAAACATTCACACAAATGAAAGTGTCAATGACACTGTAGCTCAACTTGACAAACTTGAACTTGGTAAGTTATAAATGAAACGGCAAAATTGAAGATCATTGGTACCAATGTTATTTGATGAAATTTCAACATAACAGCATTGTGTGTACACAACGTCAGAGTAATCCATGCATTTTTAAATGTAAACTGTAGGACTGGCTAAAGAAAGAATGTTGATACACAAATGCAGTATGTTCAGAGGTTATTGTAAATGGCAACTTTTTTCACACAAATGAATGCTAATCAACAGCTCTTATCTAGAGTTCTTGACTAATGAGCACACCAAGTTCAAAAACAATCCTATGATAAATGTGGCCTGTAGGCCATGTCAAAGAATGCTGATGCACAAATGCAATAAATTCAAAGATTGTTGCTAACAGCAACAATTTTTGATGGAAATGAAAAGAAAATCAATAGCTCCTATCTTTGTCACCCTGCATAAGCATACAAAGTTTCAAAACAACCTGATAATGAATGTGCCCTCTGAGGCATGCCAAAGGAAGAAGTTAATGCACAAATGCTCTAAGTAGAAGGTCATTGCTTTGTGGCAATGGATTTTTTTAATGGAAATTCATAAATATACCCTGCAGAGAGTGCAAAAGGGATAAGTTGATGCACAATTGCAGTAAGTTCAAAGGCTGGTGATAACCACAATAACTTTTTATGGAAATGAAAAAGTAGCTCACATCTAAAGGTCACCCCAAACACACATATCAAGTTTCAAAGTGATCCAATCATAAATGTGCCCTGAAGGGTGTGTTAAAGGAAATATTGAGGTCTGACTAAACTAAGTTCAAAGGTCAGCCGCAGCATTTTTTGACAGAAATGGAAGAAAATCGACAGATCCCATATAGATGTCACCCCACACAAGCACACCAAGTTTGCAAGTGATCCAATCTTAAATGTGCCCTGCAGGGTGTGTCAAATGGAAATATTGATACTCAACTGCACTAAGTTTTTACTAAGTTCATCGAAGGTCATTGCCAGTGACAACATTTTTTGAAGGAAATCGAAGAAAATAAATAGATCCCATCTAGAGGTAACCTCAAACAAGCATACAAAGTTTCAAACCGATCTGATCATAAATGTGCCCTGTAGGGCATGCCAAAGGAACATATTGATGCCTGACTAAATTAAGTTCAAAGATCGTTGCCAGCGGCAACATTTTTTGATGGACGGAATTGGAAGAAAATCGATAGCTCCAATCTAGAGGTCACCCCAAACAAGCATGCCAAGTTTCAAAGCAATCCGAACATAAATGTGCCCTGTAGGGTGTGCCAAAGGGAAATATTGAGGTCTGACTAAACGAAGTTCTAAGAATGTTGGCCGCGGCAACATTTTTCGATGGAAATGGAAGAAAATCAATAGCTCCCATCTAGAGGCCTCCCCAAACAAGCATACCACGTTTCAAAGCAATCCGATCATAAATGTGCCCTGTAGGGTGTGCCAAAGGACAATATTGAGAACTGACTAAACTAAGTTCTAAGAACGTTGGCCGTGGCAACATTTTTTGACGGAAATGGAAAAAAATCGATAGCTCCCATCTAGAGGTCACCCCAAACAAGCATACCAGGTTTCAAAGCAATCCAATCATAAATGTGCCCTGTAGGGTGCGCCAAAGGGAAATATTGTGGTCTGACTAAACTAAGTTCTAAGAACGTTGGACGTGGCAACATTTTTTGATGGAAATGGAAGAAAATGGATAACTCCCATCTAGAGGTCACCCCAAACAAGCATGCCAGGTTTCAAAGCAATCCGATCATAAATGTGCCCTGTAGGGTGTGCCAAAGGGAAATATTAAGGTTTTCTGACTAAACTAAGTTCTAAGAATGTTGGCCGCGGCAACATTTTTTGATGGAAATGGAAAATGAAAGTGTCAATGACACTGTAGCTCAACTTGACAAACTTGAACTTGGTAAGTTATAAATGAAATGGCAAAAAAGAAGATCATTGGGACCAATGTCAGTTTTTTTGCCAATGGCAATATTTTTTGACAGAAACCGAAGAAAATCGATAGCTCCCATCTAGAGGCCTCCCCAAACAAGCATGCCAGGTTTCAAAGCAATCCGATCATAAATGTGCCCTGTAGGGTGTACAAAAGGGAAATATTGTGGTCTGACTAGACTAAATTCTAAGAACGTTGGCCGTGGCAACATTTTTTGACGGAAATGGAAGAAAATCGATAGCTCCCATCTAGAGGTCACCGTAAATAAGCATACCAGGTTTCAAGGGAATCTAACCATAAATGAGCCATGTAGGGTGAGCAAAAGGGAAATATTGTGGTCTGACTAAATAAGTTCTAAGAATGTTGGCTGCGGCAACATTTTTTGATGGAAATTGAAGAAAATCGATAGCTCCCATCTAGAGGTCTCCCCAAACAAGCATACCAGGTTTCAAAGCAATCAAATCATAAATGTGCCCTGTAGGGTGTGCCAAAGGGAAATATTGTGGTCTGACTAAACTGAGTTCTAAAAAAGTTGGCCACGACAACATTTTTTGACGGAAATTGAAGAAAATCGATAGCTCCCATCTAGATGTTACCCCAAACAAGCATGCCAGGTTTCAAAGCAATCCGATCATAAATGTACCCTGTAGGGTGTGCTAAAGGGAAATATTGAGTCTTCTGACTAAACTAAGTTCTAAGAACGTTGGCCGCGGCAACATTTTTTGACAGAAATTGAAGAAAATCGAGAGCTCCCATCTAGAGGTCTCCCCAAACAAGCATACCAGGTTTCAAAGCAATCTGATCATAAATGGGCCCTGTAGGGTGTGCCAAAGGGAAATATTGAGGTCTGACTAAACTAAGTTCTACGAACGTTGGCCGTGGCAACATTTTCTGCCGGAAATTGAAGAAAATCGATAGCTCCCATCTAGAGGTCACCCTAAATAAGCGTATCAGGTTTCAAAGCAATCAAATTATAAATGTGCCCTGTAGGGTGTGCCAAAGGGAAATATTGTGGTTTGACTAAACTAAGTTCTAAGAACGTTGGCCGCGGCAACATTTTTTGACAGAAATTGAAGAAATTCGATAGCTCCCATCTAGAGGTCATCCCCAAACAAGCATAAGAAGTTTCAAAGTAATCTGATCATAAATGCGACCTGTGAGGTGTGCCAAAGGAAATTGTGGACGTACGTACTTACGTACTAACGTACGTACGTACGTACGCCGACGGACGAGAAGTGATGGCAATAGCTCAGCTTGACTTTGTCAAGTTGAGCTAAAAATTGATAGCTCCCATCTAGAGGTCACCCCAAACAAGCGTACCAGGTTTCAAAGCAATCCAATCATAAATGTGCCCTGTAGGGTGTGCCAAAGGGAAATATTGTGGTCTGACTAAACTGAGTTTTAAGAACGTTGGCCGTGACAACATTTTTTGACAGAAATTGAAGAAAATCGATAGCTCCCATCTAGAGGTCACCCTAAACAAGCATGCTAGGTTTTAAAGCGATCCAATCATAAATGTGCCCTGCAGGGTGTGCCAAAGGGAAATATTGAGGTCCGACTAAACTAAGTTCTAAGAACATTGGCCACGGCAACATTTTTTGACGGAAATTAAAGAAAATCGATAACTCCCATCTAGAGGTCACCCCAAACAAAGCGATCTGATCATAAATGCGACCTGTGAGGGGGGCCAAAGGAAATTGTGGACGTACGTATGTACGCCGACGGACGAGAAGTGATGGCAATGATGGTAATAGCTCAGCTTGACTTTGTCAAGTTGAGCAAAAAATTATTCAAATCAGCGCTTTCATATGGAAGTTCTGCACAAAAATCTGATTGCACCTAATTTTGTACAAAATGGCTGTCATCGGCCATCTTGAATTTCGGACTGGACCCTAAAACACTCGTTCTCATCCCACAGTGACACCAAAGGTACCAAAGAAGTTTCGTAAAGAGCGGTTCATAAATACGGCCTCTAGCCCGAGCCGTATTGGCATTTGCACTTACAGTGCTGAATGTAAAACTAAATACATCAAAGTTAGTCTAATTTGCATAATTTACCCATGGGAAAAAAAACCTGTATTATATGTGATGTATCCCATGGTAATAAACATTCATACAAAAAATTATTCAAATCGGAGCTTTCAGACGGACGACTGGCCATGGCATAAGCTCAAATTTGACTTACGTCAAAGTTGAGCTAAAAGTTAAAAAATTTATAGTAATTTATATATTTTTTATACTTACCAATGACCCAGACTTAGCTGGTGCTAACTCCACAAAAACCAGGGCCAAACACAAATTTTGCCCCCCAATCCCCAAAATTTGCATCCAAAACAAAAAGAAATAATGTCCTAAAGGACCTCCATAATACGACTCTACTGCGCATGCGCAGTGACGCAGTCGTCCCGAAATTGGCGCCAAATATCATTCTTACTGGCAGTGCCTGGTCAGCGCTATGTACTCAGCGGGGAGGCAAGAGTTCCCAACTCAGGGAGGGCCATCCCCGTCTGGGTCATTGGTAAGTATAAAAAATATATAAATTACTATAAATTTTTTAACATTTTTATACTGTACCAATGACCCAGACTTAGCTGAATAGTAAACAGGCTGGAGGGCCTAGGACATAGAGGAAAATCCAATAAGCTCAATTATAAAATAAAGAGATAACCCCTTAAGGAGAAAAGGAGTATTAGGCTTTACATGTATCTTTCTTATTTAATATTTAAATTAGAAAGATACACTACCCTTAATAATTGAGCACAATAACATTCATGTTCTCTATTAATATCCAGTATAACCTTTATACTAATTATTATTAAAACAAGCCAATAAATAAAGTAGTCCAGAGAATTGAGACTCTTTATAATCATTTAAAAGTGTCCGAGTATTGTATATTAAAGCCCGTTTGACACTTGACATATACAAATGCTTCACACCGAGCTACACTTTAAAAATAAGACAAGAATGAAATTAAACATTAATATTACACTTTAAAACCATCCCGGAAGCGACTCAGAAATACTGTCTTGGAGGAGGCATTCCCTTGCTTTTCACTATAAAGCAGGTGACCTAAGGGAACACCCGCCCCCCCCCTTCCCCTTGCCCTGGGTCAAATAGCCCAGAGCGAAGAGGGCAGCCGGACGGAGTCACTGCCGGAACAGAAAGCCTGCATAACTATAGTTGCAACTGTTTAGTGGACGACATTCTGAGCAACAGATAACGGACCTAAACAATGCAGGTCTCCAGAAATGGACTCAATATTTCTGAGATAAAAATTAGTAAATGTGGATGGCTGAGACCAATAAGCAGCCTTCATTAAATCTGTAATAGCAACACTATTAGCATAAGCCCAGGAAGTAGAAAGAGCTCTTACTTCATGAGCAGAAATCTTAAGCACAGACTGCTGAGAAGAAGATAAATCTTCATACGCAGTACGGATAGTTAACTGAATCCATCTAGCAATAGAATGGACTGAAATGTCCTTTCTATTAGGCATCAAAGACAGAAAGAAACGTTTCCGTCCCTTTCTGATGAACTGAGATCTCTGTTTATAGATACGTAGTGCTCTAACAGGACAGAGTAAAGGCCTACGCCCGTCTGAAGACGGAAGAGCCTTAATAACAATAGGTTCCGGATATTTATTAGGAGCCTGATTCTTAGCTAAAAAACCGACGTTAGTAGTGAAGGTGATAGTGTTCCCAACACTACGATAATGAGAATCATCCACCGATAGTGCATGAAGCTCACTGACTCTTCTGGCAGAAGAGAAAGCTAAGAGAAAAGCTGTCTTATAAGATAAGAATTTGAAATCTACTGTCCCAAGAGGTTCAAATGGCTTTTCCTTCAATTTAAGGAGAACCCAAGCTAAATTCCACTTAGGAATTAATCTAAGAGTTCTGGGTCTATTTATCGAAAAGTTTCTAACCAATTTCGATAAAGAGACATTAGATCCAATTTGTAAACTATCATGATGTGCATAGGTATCAGATAACATAGATCTATAACCCTTTATAGTAACCGGTTGCAGTTTGATTTCGTCAAACAAGTATACTAGAAAGTTAGCAATGTCTGGTATAGAGGGATCAAATATATCAACAGAATGATCCCTACACCAACGACGGAAAACCTTCCACTTAGCCGCATAGTTTAGCGAAGAGGAGGTCCTCCTACAGTTAGAAATCGCGTCCACTGCTCGTCCTGTAAAGTGCTTGCCATGCAAGAAGGACCGCACAACGGAAAAACGTGAAGGTTGAGACCTTGCGGGTTGTGATGCAGTTGGCGCGACTTCCCCTGCCAAAGAAGATCCTCTCGTGGAGGGAGCTTCCGCGGTAGGTCCCACAACAGACACCTGAGTAGATTTATCCACGGTCTCTGTGGCGACAGAGATGCTACCAACAGAATCTTGCATTGAGATTGTTTTATCTTTAGCAATACTTGTTGAATTAACGGCGCTGGAGGATATGCATATCCTATCATTCCGTCCCAAGGGATCGATAGAGCGTCTACAGCAAAAGCTCTTGGATCCGGACACGGGGACACATACGTTTGCAACTGATTGTTGAGATGTGTCGCAAATAAGTCTATCATTGGCCGTTCCCATTGGTAGCAAATCTGATTGAATACTTGTTTGTTGAGAGTCCACTCCGACGGCAACAAGCGACCCTTTCGAGAAAGGGAGTCTGCTAGCACATTCAGACGACCCGGTATGTGACGGACCGAAAGAAGAACGTGATGTTCCAACGCAAACAGAAGGATTCTTTCCGTTAGATTGAACAACGGAACTGAATGAGTGCCTCCCTGATTCCGTATATACGCCACTACTGTCGTATTGTCGGATAGGATTTGGACATGAGCATCGTGAATAATGTCCATCCAGTGACGTAACGCAAGCCAAATTGACATCATTTCCTTGATGTTTATGTGCTTGCCCAGGAATTGCGGATCCCAAAGACCCTGGCATCTCGAATCCGTTGGGATTAATGATGCACCCCAACCTGTTTGACTGGCATCCGTCATAATGGTAAAACTCGGATCCGGCAACTGCAGCGGAACTCCTTGAGTTAACCACTGAATGTTTGCCCAAGTCTGAATCTCTTGTTTCACTTGATCTGACAAGAGAACGTCTACATCGAGCGAATGAATTTTCACACTCCAATTCTGAGTCAAGAAAATTTGAAGAGGCCGTGTGCGTAGCCGTCCCATCGGAATGAGATCCGCAGCGGCTCCGCACAGACCTATCAGTCTCATAAATTCTCTCGCTGTGACTTTGTCTGTATTTAGACAATAGCGAGCGTAACAACTGACTAATTTCGCTCTGGTTAACGGCAGACGAACGAGATTGTTGTGCGTCTCGAAGCTCATTCCCAGATGAGTGAATGACTTGGACGGCACCAGATCCGACTTCTCCTCGTTTACTATGAAACCGAGACGTCGGAGCAATAGAAGAAGATTCTGAACATCGTTCTGAAGCGTTAACTCGTTGCCGTACCTCTGAAGAATGTCGTCCAGGTAGGCCGACGTTACCGCAGACGAATGAGCTCGGAAGTAAATCATTACCGAGTTCATTACTCGAGTGAAAGCCCAGGGTGCTAGATTCAATCCGAAGCACATGGCCCGGAACTGATACACCACTCCTAGGACTGCGAAGCGTAGATACTTTCGGAATGTCGGATGTACCATGACGTGAAAGTACGCATCTTTGAGATCTATGCTCGTTGCATAATCGTTCACCCGAATACTCGCTCTGACCGATCGAATCGTCTCCATATAAAACTTCGGAGCGATGATCAGCTTGTTTATCCAGCTCAAATCTATTACTGGACGGAACGAGCCGTCTGGTTTCGGAACCAGAAACAGATGGCTGTAGAATCCCAGCGATTCCTGGTTTTCTACGACCTCTACCGCGTTCTTCATTAAAAGAGACTGCACCTCTGATAGCAGAGCGTCTCTTTTCTGAGGGTTTGACGGAAGATGAGTCCACTTTGGACTTCGAGTTAATGGAGGCTTTCGTTTGAAGGATATCTTTAGACCTTCCGAAGTCACTCCTCTCACCCAAGGGTCGTCCGTAATCGACGCCCACTCTTGAGAAAAACTCGACAACCTTCCGCCAACCGGAACGCGATAGAGGTTTGAGCCATCACCTCCTGGATCTGCGAGGCCTGCGGTAGGAGAAACCACGTCTTCCACGACCCGCACCTCGCCTCGTCGACCTCGGGGCGTCCGACCGATTGTCCCGGCCTGAAGGACGTCCCGAACGAGAGTCGCTATCCTGACGGTCTCTCGAATAAGAGCTAGAGGACGCACCGGAACCTCTATAGGAACCTCTCTTGGGCGGATAAGACCCAGAAGTGCCCGCCTTATTCGTGTCTGCTGAATCCGACCTTTTAGGAGCGGATCTAAACAACAGAGAATCACTAGCTTTCTTTTTAATATTATCATAAATAGCGGAAAGCTTGCCGTCAAAGAGAAGATCTCCTGAGACCGAAGCGACTCTAAGAGAGTTCTTCACCTTAGAATCCACTAGTGTGGATGTAGACAGGGCTGCGTCACGTCTAACCAACTCCAGATTAGCCACTGAAAGGGCGGAGTTACACGTGGAATAAGCTACTGCCCTTGAAAGAAGTCTTAAGGAGGATTGTATATCCTGAAACTCTTCCCCTTGAAGACGCAGTGATAACGCCTTCGTAAGGTGATCTGCGTAAGATAAGGCATCTAAATTGGCTCTGTTAGACGCAATAGCTGTTTCCAACACTGCGGTTGGAATAGAAGCTGACGACGGTAATGATAGCTCTAAGTCTTCCGCCTCGTCGTCCATACGCAGAGGAACTCTCGGTATACCCTGACCTGCCGTGTCGAATTTATTCCTTGCATTAATGAAAGGCAGGTTGAGAGTATTTGCGGACAAGAAGCCTGCTTTCCCTGTCCTGGAAGCAAGTTTAAAAATAGCGTCGTTCAATAATTCAAATGTTCTTGCAACATTATTGGACTGCGACGGAAACTCGGGAGCGATGTCCCTGAACCGCTCGAAAAAATCAGAGTCCAATGACGCTATAATTCTCCTGTCCGGAAGCGCAGCAGTCTGGCCCGACGGAACAACTTGAGGAAGAAAGTGCCGGATGAAGTCTACGGCAGCTTTGTGTTGTTCCGAAAGGGATAGCTCCAATTCATCCGTATCCCTTTCACCATCCGGTCGGACCTCCCGATGTTCCCGGTCGTCCGCCCCCGATGCTTCGGCGGAGCGTACCGACCCAGCGCCGTCGGATAATTCTCGATCCGACACCGTTTCTGTCGGCTGCTGGGATGCTGCGATAAGCTGTGCTATCTGCACTAGAATGTCCGACGTCGAGACCTGCGGAGGAGCGGTCTTTCGCTGCTTTGCCGAGGGCAGCTCCGCATCGGATGGCTCCCGCATACTTTTCCTATGCGAACGTCCGGAGTCCATCGGTCTCGAGTCCCTGGCTGCCGGATGGTGTGACCTGGTCGCCGAATAATCCTTCCTCGGCGAAGCTGGCAAGATATCGGAGGTCACGCAGCCAAGGTGCGGTCGTGTGCGCCGGCGAGAAGAGGAAGCCTTAACAGTCTCTGCGGACTGCTTATACAACGGAGCGTCCCGAGCGACGGACGTATGCTCCGCTAAAGACACATTTTGTACCACAACATCTGGTCCCAGATGTTGTTGTACGAGAGAGGGGCCTCTCTCGCTCGCGGCCCGGCTGGACCTGGACGAGCTAGGAACCGGACTAAAAGGCTTCCTCCGTTCTCGTTCACTATCCGCCGTCACTGGGTGTGCATCTATTATTTTTATAGTGCTCGCATCACCCAAAATTTCCTCTTGGACCGCATCGGACGAACCCGGCTGCCGAACCATTCGGTGAATGGACGCTACACCGGGCGAGCTAGCGGACGACATTTGTCTAATCTCCATGAGCACTTTTGCCGCTAGCTCTGTATTTAATTGTGACGACGGACGCACACTTGAAGAGGATAACATGGAAACATCACCCTGTTCTGGTTCCTCTGAAATAGAAACTGAGAGAGTAGAGTGACCTTGTGGAGAAAGAGCCGGCATCGCTCTTTCTCCAGAAACAACATATCGTGACACACGTTTCCAATGTTTCTCATCCCAATGTTCACATACAGGACAGGGATTAATGCGAGAACACTGACTACAATTTATGCAATAATCATGAAAGTCAGAGGAAGATTTCTTCCTATTACAATTTGAACAAGTTCCTTTCATTGTGAAGGAACAACAATAAGTCCTAGTTACTCGCAAAAACCCCTGACACAAAGATACATAATAACATGATCCATTAATAAATGAAAAAACAATTGCAAAACAAAATAATTTTGAAAAAATATTTTTTCAGAGAAGCCCAAGTTGCTGAAAAGTAACGTTGAGCCCCGATGGATCCGATGGCAAAGTGTGGTCAAAAATTTTAAAATTATATAAAATAATTAATGAGACACTTTCGGATAATATAAATGTATCTTATAATGAGATAAACTACCTCAAAGACAAACAGCCCCCCTCAAAAAAGGCTGTTGCCAATGAAAACAAACAGTGTAAACCCAGAAGAAAACATGACTCCAGGCACTGAAAAAACTGGCCCGGAATCAGTCCTCAATTACACTCTATCTGATGCAAAACAGAGACTCCCAGGGGAGAATCTGCAGAACATCAGATGGAAGATGCAGAACACAAACGTTATACACCCATGGGTGAAAACGTAACTATGGGGAAAATAACAGAAAACATTCTGTAACCAAGCAACTCTCCCAGGGAAATTTTAGAAATGAAACTTCTCAAAAATATGCCAAAAGCATGGGAGAATTGCAAGGGGGGACTTTAGAAGGTTAGGGGAGAGGAAACACTGAATAAGCAGTGCAACAATTAGCAAGAATGACAACAAGAGGCGTTTGCCTCGAAAATAGGCAACTTAACATAATTTTAACAAAAAATTTTAAGTACAGCCCTGATTATTTTTTGCCACTTCTTTTTTCCTCTCCTCCTTCTATCCTCCTTAGAATCACATTTTCTCCAAGAATTACGTGTCTGGCATCCTTTAAACTGAGATTTACAAGCACAAAGATCAGTGAGATGTTGACTGATGAAGGGCCAAACAGAGAATGATATTTGGCGCCAATTTCGGGACGACTGCGTCACTGCGCATGCGCAGTAGAGTCGTATTATGGAGGTCCTTTAGGACATTATTTCTTTTTGTTTTGGATGCAAATTTTGGGGATTGGGGGGCAAAATTTGTGTTTGGCCCTGGTTTTTGTGGAGTTAGCACCAGCTAAGTCTGGGTCATTGGTACAGTATAAAAATATGTGATTTTGGGGGTAAAATGTTTTAAAAATTATCGTTATATATCTATGTCATATTTTAATAAATATCAAATAATAATAACTTCTGCAATAGCAATGCAGATAATGTGGAGATGTGATGAATGGTCGTGCTGCTACAGTACATTGCTGCAGTTATTATTTTCCTGTCATTTCCGACACGCATTTGAACAGGTGAGTCTGTTTTTGTTGCAACTGCACCTTGACGTCCCACAACCTGTGGCACAGTTACATCTTTTCATCTTTAGTTTAAATAATATTTATTTCGTAAACTCAAAATGTAAAATGTAAAATAGTTACAGAACATATGGATTCGGCAGTAAGCATGCAAGCTTATATTTAGCCGTTTCCACTTGATGAGCACATTACAATCAAACAAACATACATCAAGAGGATGGGAGAAACACAAATGATGAAATGATTTTGGAAATGGAGCTGTGTTATGTCATGGAAGCAATGGTAATTGACCTTTTCATCTTTAGCAAGGTCTTTGGTGCAGGTGGATGGTCACTGGTTATTTTGATCTAAGTATCATGGAAATGAATGTTGTTTGAACTCTTAATGAGTATTGAGCAAATTCCAATTTTCGCTGATTTTATTTAATTTTTCAATGTCTTTACTCCAAAATAATTATTTTCCTGTGTTGGGATTAAAGGGGATTTTTCATATGTTATTTTGCATACTAATTCCTGTCCAAGAACAATACAAACATTTGTATAGCAATTTCTTGGTGGTTGGGGCAAAATTTGACTTGATTGACTGGACTAAATATTTTTCAGGGATCAATCCCATGAACAACAGAAGACGATATGGGCCCCATTCCCAATGCAAAAATCTGTTTCATTTCTCTGTTATCTGTTATTCCTGCACTTCCGTGTGTTTTAAGAAACAAAATATATTATTGTAGTGCTTTCTGGTCAAGCCTTGGCTGCCTTTAAAGGCAGCCATAGCTTGTCCAGAAACCACTACTGTGGCACAATTCTAACATGCTATCATGTATTAGAGATTTGATAATTATCCAGACATCTGATGGCTAATTTTTAATTTAAGTGGCTGTGGTTCCACTCGCTCAGTGGATAGACATTTCAGGAAGAGAAGAGTTAAGCTAACTGAGGAAGAAATGAATTCATGTTAAGAAGTAAAAACAGTTTATCTTTCTTCATCCTAAGTTAATCAAGTGCAATGGAGAGCATGTGCAATTGCCACCAACACTCAGTTTATATGTTTTTTTCGAACATTACTGAAAAACAGACTACATGAAAATCTGTATACATGTATCCAATTTGAAGTTACAGATAGAATGAAGAGGCAGAACTTTCACATGCGTGCTTCCAGAATTAATGAAGTATATAGCCAGGCAGTTAACCAAACAAGATAGCCCATTTTTCACAAACAATTTAACAATGAATCTACAAAAATTTCTTCCCCGTGAAACAGAGATGAATACACAGAGGCAACTGCATATATGGAAAAACACATGTAATACAATAAACACCTCAATCCCTTTGGGAGTTGAGGTATGAAAAGTATTTTCGGAATCAGTACCACTTGAATACTGACTTTATTTGAAGTGACAGATGGAAAGGGTCTACTTCCAGTTCCAATTCTGTGAACATAGAACATCAGTAACAATAAGTCAACAAAGAACCGTAACTATGGTGTCAATATGTTGACTGCCCCAATAACCTATGTCTGTGCCACCACCCACAGATTTCACACACCTAATATCATTTTGATTCATTCATCAAACAGGACAAAATTATCCCCAAACTTAAAATCAGACAAAAATCTAAGCCCCTGAAAAGCCCCAAATCAGGTGAAAATATGTGGACCAACCTCAAAATCATATTTGACATCTCTTTACACCTAATTACATCACTGAATGGATATTATTTTATTCCTTCAATTATATTGGCAAATATAATGCACAAATCTGAGACTTAATTAAATTCCATGTCAACAAAGGGCCATAACCCTGACAAAAATGAACACACCAACCCTAGGATCAAACCTTGTATGTCTTTCTAGAGAATGGTACCACTGACAAAATAACATTTCATTCTATCAATTACAACTGAAAATATCACCTCTAAATTTCAAATCTTGGAAACACTTAAAGTCAATAGAAGCTCAAAAGGACAAATAACTTTATACATGAAGGTGCAACCAAATCAGCTGTATGTGGATATCCTTTCCTCAAGCTAGTCTATCATGATACAAGAACATTCATAGGATAGAGATAAATGACCAAATTCCTGATAGTTGAATAGTCATGTTAATTAACCCTTAAGGGCCTTGGGATTTTTTATACATTTTGGCTATACAGTGGAACCCTGTTAATTGAATAGCCACTTTGCCAATAAAAAATAAAAATTATTCAATTAACAGGAGTATTCAATTAACAGGGATTGTGTCACTTTCCTGTATTCTAGAGATAAACTTCGTATTTATTCTATTATATCTTGTTTGACAGATCTCCATGAGCTCTGTCAAACAAGATATAATAGATTAAACGCCTGTACTGGATACACTGAGGTCAAATAGGTCTATAAACAAAGGAAAACTGGGGAGTGTCAGGGTAATTTCTTGACAGGTTACAAGATTTTTTATTCAATTAATAGGAGTTTACTCAAAAGCTTATATTCAATTAACAGGTCAAATTTGTACTGGAGGTAAGGTAAATGGTTTGTGTTGGGAAATTATATTAAATTAACAGGGTTATTCAGTTAAGAGATATCCAATTAAGTGGGCTCCACTGTAGTTGAATAGTCATGTTAATTAACCCTTAAGGGCCTGGATATTTTTATACATTTTCGCTATACTTTGAAAGTCTACCTCCTGTGGCTTTGCAGTTGTTTCTAGTCAAGTCTTGGCGGCCTAAAGAAGCAGCAAAGACCTGCCTAGAAACAAATGACAAGGTACTTAGAAAACAAGTTTTGAGTTTACTCAAATAATGCATGTTGGTGGACCTGTTCGTTTGCATTAAAAAGTTATCAAAATCGGAATTAGGCCCCTAAGAGTTAAGTGTTTATTCATTTTTTATTGGTGTGTAAAGTCATTTTCCTCATCTATGGCTATATAATTACTAATCAAAAGGTATGAAGTCATGTTTATCTAATCATTTTTACCTATGCTGTCCACCTAAGATGACTTCCATCTCAGGTGTTAATTACCATATTTTACCAGTAAAGCAGAACTTGTTTACACAGGACACAAGTACTGCTCCATTTCAGGTGGTTACCATGGGGGAAAGTAGTCATTCAATTCACAAGATCTGCTTATCAATGAATGTGATCCACTATCATCAAGGAAACAACTTATAAAATCTCTAAGCTTGGTGTCAATACCTCTGTATACATGTATCCAATATAATGCACAAATCTGAGAATATTGTCTGCATTTACATAACCCTTTACCTAACCAATCGGCCGCAACCGCCTGCGTAATTTTCAAATTCCGTTGAAAATGAAAGTGTCAATGACACTGTAGCTCAACTTGTCAAGACATGTACATGTATAGTATGTGACACAGCAATGACAAACATCTAGGTAATGACCTGATAACAAAGGTAAATATAAAGTATTGTAATGGCCTGTACATAAATACTGACCGTAGCCTGTAACAAATGTAAAGGTAAAGTATTGTAAAGGTGGGTGACAGTCAGATTAAGTCCAAGAGTGGGTCTGACTGAACCCCAAAATATTTGTTCTCATAGCACAGTGATAACAAAGGCACCCCAAAACACACTCATTCCTGTCCCAAGGTGAAAACAAAGATACTCAAGAAGTTTCGTGAAGATCAGTTCATAAATACGAGCTGTATAGAAGTTGTGACAAAAAACTGATTGGACCAAATTTCGGTACAAAATGGCCACTGGCAGCCATCTTGAATTTTGGACCGCACTCAAGAACACTCGTTATCGTCCCAAGGTGATAACAAAGGTACCCAAAAAGTTTCGTGAAGATCGGTTGATAAATACAGCCTCTAGCCCAAGCCGTATTGACATGTGCACTTACAGTGTATAAGTAGCACTAAATAAATCAACATTCATCTAATTTGCATAATTTCTGCACGAGGAAAAAACCCGTACTGTATGTGATGTATTCCATTTTACTAAACATTCCTACAAAAATTTATTCAAATCAGAACTTTCATACAGAAGTTCTGTACAAAAGACTGACTGCACTAATTTTGGTACAAAATGGCTACTGGTGGCCATCTTGAATTTCGGACCACACCCAAAAAAACACCCGTTCTCATCCCACGGTGATAACAAAGGTACCCAAGAAGTTTCGTAAAGATCGGTTCATGAATACGGCCTCTAGCCTGAGCCGTATAGAAGTTGTGTACAAAAAACTGATTA
Source organism: Pictodentalium vernedei (assembly GCA_031216915.1). NCBI lineage: Eukaryota > Metazoa > Mollusca > Scaphopoda > Dentaliida > Dentaliidae > Pictodentalium > Pictodentalium vernedei. Next base: position 179,988,356 of record CM062295.1, read on the forward strand.
GACCTAATTTCGGTACAAAATGGCCACTGGCAGCCATCTTGAATTTCGGACTGCACTCAGAAACACTCGTTCTCATCCCAAAGTGATAGCAGAGGTACCCAAGAATTTTCGTGAAGATCGGTTGATAAATACAGCCTCTAGTCCGAGCCATATTGACATGTGTATTTAGTGTGTGTAAGTAGCACTGAAAAAATGAAAGTTCATCTAATTTGCATAATTTCTGCACGAGAAAAAAACCCCGTATTATATGTGATGTATCCCATGGTACTAAACATTCATACAAAAAATTATTCAAATCAGAGCTTTCATGTGGAAGTTCTGCGCAAAAATCTGATTGCCCCTAATTTTGAACAAAATGGCTGCCAGCGGCCATCTTGAATTTTGGACCGCACCCAAAAACACTCGTTCTCGTCCCACGGTCATAACAAAGGTACCCAAGAAGTTTCGTAAACATCGGTTCATAAATACGGCCTCTAACCCGAGCCGTATCCAATTGCTGACGTATGGACAGACGGACAGATGGACGACAGGCCATGACAAAAGCTCAAATGTGGCTTTGCTAAAGTTGAGCTAAAAATACATTTTTCAAAAGGTTTCAACAAAACCATATCATGTGACCCCTCATTAGAAAGCGCTCACCAAGCTTATTCCAATGAGCGGTCACATATGGTTTTGTTAAAAAAAAATTAAAATTTTTTAAAAAACAATAATTAAAATAATAAATTTTTATATCCTGTGCATTGGGTAAAGGGTTAATTTATATTTAGTTCTTCATAAGATTTCTTTATTATAAATTATCCTCACAGATATTATTTAAACTAAAAATAAATAACCTTTTTATCTGTTTTTTAAAATTGACATGATGTAGTTTTTTTTGAGTGTGAAAACATTTTTTTTAAATTGACATTTCTTCCACAAGTAAATAAATACTCAGAAAGACACATGCATGTGAATGGGTTAATCGGTATGGCATGAGTGCCAGCACAGAAGGATAAAACTCAAGGCTTGCGGCCTCTCGTTTTATCCTACCACGATGGCACAAGTTCCATATCGATTAACCCATTCACATATGTATGTTGTTCTGTGTTTATTACATGCCTTCACGTCTATAAAAAAAATTATTAGAAGGAGTCTCAGCAATTCATTTGACAACTCATCCCCTGAGTTTCAATGTGTTCTATGTGCTAGTTGGCACATAAGATATATTGGATACATGTATACAGAGGTATTGACACCAAGCATAGAGATTTTATAAGTTGTGTCCTTGATGATAGTGGATCACATTCATTGATAAGCAGATCTTGTTCTGTGTTTATTACATCCCTTCACTTCTATCCCTTCACTTCTATAACAGCAAGTATTAGAAGGACTCTCAGCAATTCATTTGACAACTCGTCCCCTGAGTTCCAATGAGTTCTATGTGCCAGTTGGCACATAGACACATTGGAACTCAGTGGACGATACATCAACAAAAAAAACAAATTTGATTGCCAAGCAAATTTGTGAGAGGAACCCAAGTTACTGTTTTTAGCTATTGCTAGCGATTCAACATGTAATTGCGGAGCACGATTTGCAGAAAATTCCTATGAAATCTCGCTTTTATTTAATAATAGTCTGTCACCGATTTCCATTCCACACATGTGTGCAGAACAGATTTTCATTTTCTGCATGGTTTAGTGTTGCTGTAAATGGGGATTTCATAGAACAGGTGTGTAATAAAATTTGGTACTGATGTGGTCTCTTCCGATTTGTAAAGTGTTTTCACAGATTTCATTATTTATCAGAATGATTAACCCTTTACTTAGATGACCAGAGGATAAGACTTTCCAAAGCTATTCTTAAAATCAAAGTTTAGTACCCATCATTGGAATGAGTTTCCTAAGCTTGTTCCAATGAGAGTCCTAAACTGTATTTCTGCGATGAGAACATAAAATAATAATAGAGATGGTTCCCAGGGTGGCTAATCCATCTGAAAACCAGAGGCTCAAGTGAGCCTAAAATGCCTGAATAGTAAAAAGGCTGGAGGGCCAAGGACATAGAGCAAAATGGAATACGCTCAATAAAATAGAGTCATCCCCTGTAGGGAAAAGAAGTAATAGGCCTTACATGTATCTTTCTTATTTATGATAAATTAGAAAGATACAACACCTTCCAAAAATTGAGCTTCATACATCCATGTACTCTATTAATATCCAATAATCCTTATACTAATAATTTTTAAAGTAAGCCAATAATAAAGTAAGTCTAGAGAATAGAGACTCTTATACTCCTAAAAGTGTCTGAGAATTGCATAATCATGTCCGTTGACATATGCAATATTCAAAAGCTATACTTTGAAAACTAAGACTTGAATGAATTTTATAAACTTAAACTTCTCACTAAACAACCATCCCACTAACAGCTCAGAATTACTAACTCCGGAGGAGGTATCCCCTTGTTTTCATAGTAAAAACAGGTGACCCAAGGGAACACCCTCCCCCCCCCCCCCCCCCCCCCTTTTTCTTGCCCTGGGTCAAATAGCCCAGAGCGAAGAGGGCAGCCGAACGGAGACACTGCCGAAACAGACAGCCTACCTAGCTATAGTAGCAACTGTTAAGTGAATGACATTCTGAGCAGTAGATAATAGACCTAACAATAGAGGCCTCCAGAAATGGACTCGATATTTCTGAGATAAAATTCATGAATGTGGATGGCTGAGCGCAATGAGCAGCCTTCAAAAATCTATAATAGCAACACTATTAATGTAAGCCCAAGAAGTAGAAGAACTCTTACTTCATGAGCCGAAATCTTAAGCACAACTGCTAAGTCAATGATATACCATAAGCAGTATGCTAGTTAATAGAATCCATTAACAATAAAATGGAGCGTAACGTCCTTCTACTAGACATCAAAGACAGAAGAAGCTTACGCCCTTGTAATAAACAGATATCTGTTTATAAATACATAAACTGTACCCGGAAAGAGTAAAGGCCTATGCCCATACGAAGACGGAAGGACCTTAAAATAATAGGTTCCGGATAATAGGAGCCTAACTCTTATGCAACAATCCAACCTAAATAGTAACGGAAGTATTGATTCCGAAACTATGAAAGTGAAAATCATCCATCGATAGTGCATGAAACTCACTGACTCTACAGTAAAAGAGAAACCAACAGAATTACTGTCTAAAAGGTCAGAATTTGAAAACTACTGTTTCCAGAGGCTCAAATGATTACTTAGCTAAATAAGAACCGAAGTTAAAATCCGTATAGGAATTTAATCTAAAGATTCTAAGTCTATTTATCAAAAAGTTACTAACTGACTTAGATAAAGAGACAAAAGACTCAATTGTAAACTATCGTAGAGTGCATAGGTATGAGGTAACATAAACCTATAACTTAAATAATAACAGGCTGCAGTAGATCTTGTGAAACAAGTATACTAAAAAATAGCAATGAGTAGTATGGAGGGATCAACAATATGAACATAATGATCCCTACACCACGACGGAAGAGCCTCCACTTTAGTCGCATAGAATAGCGAAGAAGAGGATCTCCTATAGTAAGAAATCGCGTCCAAAGCTCGTCCAGTACAGTGCTTACAATGCAATACGGACCACACAACGGAATACATGAAGGTTGCGACCTTGCTGGTTGTGATAAAGATGACACGATTTACCCAGTGAAAAAAGATCCTCACATAGAGGAAGATTTCACGTTAAGACCCACAGTAGACAAGAAAGTAAATTACTCATGATCTCTGTGAAGATAGAGATGCTATCAACAGAAATGTATTGTGGTTGTTTATCTTAGCAATACCTGCTAAAACAACAGCGCCGGAGGATACGCGTATCCTATCATTCCGTCCTATAGATCAATAGAGCGTTAACAGTATTAGCTCAGAGATCTGGACAAGCCAACACATACGTCTGCAATTGATTAGCAAGCTGTGTCATAAATAAAACATCATTGGGCGCTCCCATAGATAGCAAATCTGATTGAATACTTGTTTATTGAGAGTCCATTCTGACAGCAACAAGCGACCCGTAAGAGAACGGAAGTCCGATAAAACAATCAGACGACCCAGAATATGACGGACCAAAACTGAACTTGGTGTACTATAACCAACAGACGGATTCTTTCCATTAAATTGAATAACGGAAACGAAAGAGTGCCTCCCTGGTTCCGGAGATACGCCACTACTGTCGAATTAAAGGACAGGAATTTGGGCATGCGTTTCTGAATAATGTTCATGCAATGACATAAAGCAAGCCTAAAAAACATTATTCCGCGGAAGTTAAACTGATAGCTAAAAGACTGCGGAACCCAAAGACCCTGGCACTTCGAATCCGTAGGGATCAGTATATATCCCAATCTGTTTGACTGGCAACCGTCATAACAGCCACACTCGGGTCCGGCAACTGCGGCGGCACTCTCTGAGTCAACCACCGAATGTTTGCCCCAGTCTGAATCTCTTGTAACACTAGATAGACAAGAGAATGTATAAATCGAGCAATTCATGGATTGCCGGAAAGTTGCCGTCGAAGAGAAGCTCCTCCGAGAACGAAGCGACTCTGGGAGAGTTCTTAACCTTACTATCCACGCGTGGATGTAGCTAGGGCTGCGTCACGTCTAACCAACTCCAATCAGCCACTGAAGGGCGGAGTTATACGTGAACAAACTACTGCCCTCAAAAGAAATTACATTGAGAATAATATCCCGTAAATCTTTTCTTGAAGACGTAATGATAACGCCTCAGTAAGGCGGATTACGTATAATAAAGCGTCTAAGTTAAGTCTACTATACATAATGTCGTTCCCAACATTGAAATTGGAAAAGACATAAACGGCGAAAAAGAATATATGCAGTCTTTAATCACACCGTCTAGACGCATATGAACTCTCGGTATGCCCTGCTCTGCCAAAATAAACTATTTGTAAAAATGATAAAATGGCAGAAATGAGCCACGTGGACAAGAAACTAAACTATCATGCTTAGTAGCAGGCTTGTATATATATAAATATATAGCGTCGAAAAATAAAACACATGTTGTAATGACAATATTGGACTGCGTCGGTAAGTCAGGGACAATGTCCCTGTACCGATCGAAAAATCCGAGTCCAATGACGCTATAAGTCTCTTATCCAAGATCGCAGCAATGAAGTCCGAAAAATAATCACTGGAAGAAATGCCAGAAGATATGAAAGGCATCTTCCGATACTACTAAAGGGAAAACTCGAAATCTTTCGAATCCCTTTCGCCATCCTGTCGGACCCTATAAAGCGTTCGGTCGTCCGTAGCTGATGCAACCGCGGACCGCACCGACCCAGCGCCGTCGGATAATTCCTCATTCGACCGAGAAACTGTCAATTGCTGGGATGCTGCGAAACAACTGTGCTAACTCGGATAGCACGTCCGTCACTGAGGCCTGAGGAGAAGCGGTCTTACGATGCATTGCCGCAGGAAGCTCCGAGATCGTTACCCCGTGCATACTTCCAATATGCGAGCGAACGGAGTGTATAGGCCTCGTGTCCCTTGGCTACCGGATGGCGCGACCTATTCGCCGTGGAATCACTGAATGCCGAAACTGATCGGATACTCGAGGTCACGTAGCCAATGTGCGGTCGTGTGCCCTGCTGTGAGGATGAGGAAGCATTAAAGACAGTCTCTCGGACTGTCAATATAACGGAGCGTCCCGAGCAACGGACATATGCTCCGAATGTAAAATATCTGAACCACAACATGCGGTCCCCTATGTTGTTGGCTTCCTCCGATCTGTCCTCAATCTGCCGTCACTGGGTGAGTACTAAAGTAATTAAAGTGCTCGCATCACCCAAATCTCCTTCCTAGACCGCAACGGACGAACCCGGCAGCCGAACCATTCGATGAATGTACGCTACACCGGGTGAGCTAGCGAATGTCACTCCGTAAGCGATAGACATATTCCATGAGCATTTATTGCCGCTAACTCTTCATTAACTATGACGACAGAGGCACACTTTTGAAAGACATCTCCATAACTCTTCGAACAAGAAACCAGAAATGCTTGGATAGCAAGCATAAAATAATAATATATATAGCGTCGTTCAATAATTCGAAAGTTTGTGTGACATTATTGGACTATGTCGGAACTGAGGGACGATGTCCCTGAACCGAACCAAAAATTTCTAAGTCCACCGACGCTATCAGTTTCTTATCCGGCATCGCAGCATATGTTGTTCCGAAAGGGAAAGCTTGAAATCCTCCGAATCCCTTTCGATATCCCGTCGGACCGGATGAAACTTTTGGACGTCCGTACCCGCTTCCGCGGAGCGTCCCGACCCAGCATCGTCGGATAAAATATATGCGACAGATTCAGTTGATGCTGGGATGCTGCGATAAACTGTGCTATTAAGGAAAGCACGTCCGTTCCCGAGGCCTGTGCAGTAGCGGACTTACGATGCATTGCCGCTGGAAGCTCCGTGTACGTTGACTCCCGCACACTTCCTATGCGAACGTCCGGAGTCTGCAGGCCTCGAGTCCCCGGCTACCGACCCAGCGCTGTCGGATAATTCTCAATCCGACACCGTTTCTGTCGTCTGCTGGGATGCTGCGATAAGCTGTGCTATGTGCACAAGAATGTCCGGCGTCGAGACCTGCGGAGGCGCAGTCTATCGCTGCTTCGCCGAGGGCAGCTCCGCATCAGATGGCTCCCGCATACTTTTCCTATGCGAACGTCCGGAGTCCATCGGTCTCGAATCCCTGGCTGCCGGATGGTGTGACCTGGTCGCCGAAGAATCCTTGATCGGCGAAGCTGGTAATATATCGGTGGTCACGCAGCCAAGGTGCGGTCGTGTGCGCTGACGAGAAGAGGAAGCCTTAGCAGTCTCAGCGGACTGCCTATACAACGGAGCGCCCCGAGCGACGGACGTATGCTCCGCTAGCGACACATTTGTACCACAACATCTGGGGCCAGATGTTGTTGAACGAGAGAGGGGCCTCTCTCGCTTGCCGTCCGGATGGACCGGAACGAGCTATGAACCGGACTAAAAGGCTTCCTCCGTTCTCCCTCCGATCCGCCGTCACTGGGTGTGCATTAAGTTAATTTTATAGTGCTCGCATCACCCCAAAATTCCTTCTAGACCGCAACGGACGAACCCGGCTGCCGAACCATTCGGTGAATGGACGCTACACCGGGCGAGCTAGCGGACGTCAAAGGCCGTCGAACCTACTAGGGTCCTCTTAGGCAATTGGCGTATTACATGAGCACTTTTCCGCTAGCCCTTCATTAATTGTGACGACGGAGGCACACTGTTGGAAGACATCACAGATACATCACCCTAATCTTGATCGTCTGAAATAGAAATTGATAAAGTAGAGTGACCCTGCGGGGAAAGGACCGGAGTGTCCAAATCCCCAACAACATACCGTGACATACGCTTCCCATATTGTCATCGAAATCATACGATATAGAACAGGAGTTAATGCGAGTACACTGACCACATATAGAATGATAATAAGGTCAGAGGAAGACTTCCTCTTAAAACAATTGATCAATATCCTTTCAATGTGAAAAGAAAACAAGTCCTGGTACTCGCACTAACCCCTGGCAATCAAAATACATAATAATAATATGATCCATTAATATAGAAAAAATAATTGAAATCAAAATATTTTGAAAAAATATTTTTTCAGAACAGCCCAAGTTTCTGAAAAGTAACGTTGAGCCCCAATGGATCCCAAGCCTAAGTGTGGACAAAAATTTTTAAAATATTTTAAACAATTTATTCAACACTTACGAACAATAATAATGTATCTAGTTATGATTAAAATAACATAAAGATATTATTATTTAGAAATCCCCCCCTCACACAGAGGGCTGTTGTAAATGTAAACAATGAGTGTAAAAACACTAAAATAAGACTCCAGGCACCCAGGCCCGAAATCAGTTACCAAAAATACACTATCTGATGCAAAACAGAGACTTCCAGGGAAGAAACTGCAGAACATCAGATGGTAGATGCAGAACACAATGCCTAACCACCCGTAGGTGAAGACGTAAACATGGGGAAAGAACAGAATTCATTCTGTTATTCAGCTAAAACTCCCAAGAAATTTTAGTAATAATAATTACAGAAACTATGCCAAAAGCATGGGAGAATAGCAAGGGGGAACTTAAAGGACAGGGAGAGAGGAAAACACTTGAAAAAACAGTGTAACTAAATAATCAGAATGACAACAAAATGGCTGCTGCCTTGAAAATAGGTAACTTAACATAATTTCATTAAAAAATTTTAAGTTACAGCCCTGATAATATTCTGTCACACATTCTTTTCCTCTCCTCCTTTTCTATCCTCCTTAGAATAACCATTTCACTAATATTTATGTGTCTGGCATCATTTAAACTGAGATTTAAAAGCACAAAGATCAGTCAGATGTTAACTGATGAAGGGCCAAACTTAGAATGATAAATGGCGCCAATTTCGGAACGTCCTTGGCGCTGCGCATGCGCAGAGGGGGCGAAGTGTGGAGGGCCTTTCAGGACATGTTTTCTTTAGTTTTAGATGCAAATTTTGGGGATTGGGGGGCAAAATTTGTGTTTGGCCCTATATTTTAAGAGTTAGCACCAGCAGCTATGTCTGGGTCATTGGTACAGTATAAAAATATATATATTTTGCACAGAATTGAAAGAGTTCAACATAACATAAAATCTTTGGAAAACACACTGAAGTCATGAGAGGGTTAAATTAAAGATATTCATACAGAAATCAGATCAATTTTTTTTCAATGAACCAGCAAAAAACATGTGTGTGCACAGAACTGAAAGTGTTTGATCATGGCATCAATAAATTTTTTGGAACCCACATTGCAGTCTTGAGAGGGTTAAATTAAAGATATACAATACGGGAATCAGATAAATGTTTCCAATAAACCAGAAAAAAACCATATATGCACAGCAGTGAGAGTTCATCATGAAATAAAATCTTTGGAAAAACACACTGAAGTCATGAGAGAGTTAAATTAAAGATATCCATACAGGAATCAGATCAGTTTTTTTCCAAGGAACCAGAAAAATACATATACAGCATTGAAATGGCTTGTTTGTTCATGGCATCAATAAAATCTTTGGAACCCACATTGCAGTCTTGAGAGGGTTAAATTAAATACATGCATACAGAAATCAAATGTTTCCAACATTGAAAGAGTTCATTCAACATGAAATAAAATCTTTGCAAAACAAACTTAGTCCACAAAATTTTCTGATTAAAATAACATGATTACAATGTTTTCTAGCAGCAGTTTTGTTGATTTAAGAACAATATGTCAATCAAGGTTCTCTGTGAATGGAATTTTTTCTCAAGGATAAACTACTGCAAAAATGCTGACTCATCATTTTTTCAATACCCTTTTCCAAGCACCCTGATTGAACCAGTGGCATTTTTTTAACCAAGCCCTTCTTCCGGTCCTAAGGATGCTTCATCTTCCGGTCCTAAGGATGCTTCATACCAAATAACAGTTCTCTGTTCCTTGTGATTTGGGATATATGGGCTTTTGAATTTTTTTCTGTTTTTAGCCCCTGGGGTTGCCACAGGGCTGTGAATTTTTTGCCCCTCCCCCCCCCCCCCCCCCATCAATCACTTAGGACCCACTTATACTACCTGCCAAATTTGGTTGAAATTGACCCAGTGGTTCTTGAAATAGAAATTTTGGGCAGAGCCCAAAATGGATATGCCTCCACAGAGATATTGACATATCAACTTCCCTTGAACAAACTTTAATCTTCTACACCAAAGGATGTTCCATACCAAATATCAGGGCATTCCCTCTGGTGTTTTTTGGGGGCATAAACTAGAGCCCGAAAATGGCAGCTACTTCATTTAAACAAAATAGAAAGGGTATACTTCATAGATGGTCTGTGCAATATATGTTTGAATTTGGCCTAGTGGTTGTGAAGAAGATGTCAAGTTTGCAAAAAAGTTAACAGACGACAGACATCAGACAAAAGTGATGGCAATAGCCCCCACTGACTTGCAGTCAGGTGAGCTAAAAACACCCTGATACAGCAATGTCACCAATATCTAAAGTAATGTAGCAGAAACCAATTTCAAGTTGAGGTCATTGTGACCTTGATCTTTGGCACAATGACCCAAAAATATATAGGGTTCTTCCTCTCATCATGCCCAACACACATCAAGGTTGGTTTTGATTTACAGAGTGGAAAGCAACTCTAAAACTCTTTTTAAGGTTCAAGAACACAAGTCTAGTTTAGTTTCGACCATGCAGAACTTTAATTAGAGAGCAAAAACCAACTCCATCTGGGGGACGGACAAACTGACTGTCACCCCCTCCCCCACATCAAATATTTTCCAGGGATAAAAATGTGAATGATGATATTTGTAAATAGTGTCGACTGGTTTTGACCATTACATTTTTTTGCAATAAAAGTAAAATCCTCACCCTCTGATTGGATGAGAGCTGGCATAGTTTCTTTTATGTTTATGGCTCCAGTGACAACTGTTACCATCTGATGTCACAATACGAAATATTTGAAATGACGTCACCCATTTCGTAATTGCTTCATCAACGGAGTGATTGGCAAGCCACTTCATTTTTCTGGATTTTTCATACATGCAGCAAACATTGTTCTGGATGAAGTGTTGTTTAAATTACAAACTGATTTACGATTTGAACTGAGATAGAATGAGTTTATCTAGTTTATTGATTATTTTTCCAGTGGTGAGGTACACAAGAGGTTTATTTACTAAACCTGTTATTGTTAAAAGTTGCCTTGAACAAGGCAACTTTTAGCGATCACAAGTTTAGTAAATAAGCCCCTCATGTTTCACGATGTAGGTTTTGGGCTATGGGTAGTGTCTTATTAGAACATATAAGTTATTGTGATGAGTGGACAGTAACATGGTCTGAGGTTTGCGGCTCGGAGCATATGTTCAACCTGGATGCTTCGCATCTCGGTTGAACATAAGCTCCAAGCCGCAAACCTCAGACCATGCTACTGTCAATTCATCACAATAACTTATAATGATACAGATTAAACTGCAAGCATGACAATTCACCCCTACTTGTCCTAGCAGGTGTTAGTAAAGCAAATAAATATTATCTGAAAGATTGAAGAAAGGATGTGTGAGGTGAGAAATAGCAGGAAGTGTGAAATTTTTCTTATTAGTACCAACTACCAAGATCAACAAGTGGCTTATTGATTATATATACCTGATACTTCCTCTTGGGTTCTTTGGACTGAAATTGTTGTAAAGTTACAGATGACATGATATTAAAAATCAATTTTATCTTCAACCTGTTATTGTACCTTATCTTACAATAAGTAAGAATTTAGTCCTTAATTAGCCATATACATCCATTATCAGGGATGCTGATACAACTTTTGTATCCTGTAACTGCCGTATACAGGCATGAACTTAGTTCTGATTTGTTTACCTTCTATTTACAGAACAGAACATTACAAGTTTTCTAAAGGCAATGGCACAAGATCATATACGTTTCTATACATTGAAGAAAAAAACCATTTCTTAAAGGTATAATTATAAAACCACATTATCTTCATAATGCATCTGAATCATTGGAAGTATTCAAGTTGAAACAAGAAGCAGTTACATGGCAGTCTTTTTCGGAATGTTGATTTGGGTATCTGGAAAGTTCAAGGCAGCTGTACACACTTTCGTTTGGAATGACAAGTGTTTTATGAGTGTGAAAATGAACTCTGAAAATACAGTGCTACTTAATCCATTACCCAATGGATAGGATATCAAAATTTAATATTTTAAATATTATTTTTTCAAAAAATGTCAACAAAACTGCATCATGTGGCAACTCACTAGAACGAGTCGATGGGCTCGTTCTAAAAAGGGGTCACATAATATGGTTTTGTTGAAATTGTTTGAAAGATAATGTTTTTTCAACTGCTCAGTTTCTAAATTACACAGATGGATACGGCAGATTTGTTAGGTAAAGGGTTAATCAAGTTATGGGTACCACAGTTGAGAATTGTAAAATAAAGCTATCATCACTATTATATTTATGTACAAAATGGTGTATCAGTCTCACTCTTGTTTCTAAGGCCATATCTCAAGTCATTGAAATATAACCTGAGAAACCAGAGTGAGACTCTTATACAACAGTGTGTACATTTATTTATATTTATTTATCTATTGGGGTTTAATGACACTTTCAACAGTCAGGGTTCCCTCGTGTCAGGACAGTTTTGCAAGTGGAAGAAGCCAGAGAACACAGAGAGAAACACAGAGCTGCAGCGAGAAACTGTCAGACTCCCCAAAGTACTCACTCTGCACAAGCAGGGTTAGAATTGGTTGAAGACATGCACACCATTGATGTGCAGTATGCCTTAATACACAGTGCCACCATGCCCCCACATGGACAGTCATGATTAAGTGCCTTTCCCAAGGACACAACATGGTTACCCTTGCTGGGGATCGAACCATGGACCTTGCGGTTTGAAGACCATTGCTGTTACCACTGAGCTACCATGCTACTGAGTTTGTACATAAACATAATTGTCATAATATATATTGATATTTGGGCTGTAGATTATATTATTATTTAACTGCATGCTTGTTTTATTAACATTTATTCAGCATTCAACAAAATAAGATTATTACAAAAATTCTACTGAGTAAACAATTTATTCTCATTCAACATTGGGAACAATTAACAGGATTTTTGGACCCAAGAGAAAAGCTTCAAATCTTGAGATCAATAACACCAACAGTTCTGATGATATAACAGAATTGTTTTGGATGACATGATTCTGCTCATATGGGAATGAAAATTTAACCAGTTACACATCTTAATAGAGCAAACTTACTCAACAAGATATATTTGATTAAATTCTCTACTGCATTGTGGAGAAATTTTGCTACTGAAAACATGGAATTCTGATACTGAAGTATTGAGAGTTAATTTGAAAGGAAACTTCCAAACTTATACATACTCATAATCCTGTTTCTTAACTCTTGAAATTGAAACAGGTCTGGCATTAAAAAATTATTTGTGAGAGGAATACTCCCTATTTTAGCGGTTCATTCTGCAGTCAAGAGACAGAAACAATTCTCTCTTAGGTAACAGTATTTTTTATATACTGGGAAGGAAAAAAAAAAAAAAAAAAAAAGAGGCAAAATAATAGTTTGGTAACAGCAAAACATAATTTGCCGTTCTTTTGTTGCAAAATGAAGTCATCTGTTAATTGGATTGAACCCTTTAACAAATTGACAAAATGAGCTCAGCATTGTACATAAAAAAGAGCCATCATAATTGGATTGTTTAGAACTTTCTCCTTTCAAACCAAAGCTTATAAACCCCCCACCCAAATAGGAGCTAGCTATAGGACCTTATCCTATTTAGGAATCAAACAAATCAAAACCACAGCTTATGACCCCCATTGGAATGAGCTCTTGAAATGACCTCTTGAGATCATTCCAATGAAGGGTCATAAGCTATGTTTTTAATACAAAAAGTGAAAAAAATTGAATTATTCAAGAATTTTGTTTACAGGTGTCTGCCTTTCTTGTTAGAAAAAGAGATAACTAAATATTTTCATTTTTTACCTCAAAACATAGCTTATGATCCCTCAATTGGGACAAGCTTGCTGTTTCCATGAGTGAATATAAGCTACATTTTTGAGAAAAAAGAATAAAATTTGAATGGTGATTTCTGTGAAAAGTACCATCAAATATATTCCATTGTGTTTAGTAAAGGGTTAACTTAAAACTTAAGAAATAGCCAAATACACACATTATTTAAAACAAAAAATATGAAGTTAATGACTGACACAACAAAATCAGACTATGAGCTCTGGCACTTTTCAACAGCTGACATCATAAGCCATCTGCATCCCATTACAAACTGCAGCCAAGACACTAACCCCCCCCCCCCCCCCCCCCACACACACACACACACCTCACCCCTTCCCAATGAAAACAGATGGACTGGGCCCAAAAGTACAAAAGAATACCAGAAATATTTGATTTCAAGTTTGGAGGACTACAGGGAGTCCACTCTTTTTTTTTTAAATATCAGGTACCGCAATTTTTAAAAACAAGCAACAGAACTGTAATAATCAAAAGAAAGTCACCACTTGCAAATTTATAAAAAAAATCAACCAACAATCGAATGCTAGTGAAGCATTCATACGGTTGTATGCCAAATATGATCTGCTATGTGATGTAAAGCTGGACATATGACCTAGAAACCTATAATTATGGAAATCCAAATCAATCAAGCATGAAATGTTGGAGCTTTGTAAAAATTGAACTTGATCTGCATTTTCTCTGGATACGGCCATATTTTGAATATGGATGAGTGAGATCAAGTTTGATTAAAGTAATCATCTTGAAACCTGAAATCATGAAAATTATAAGAAAATAAAAGGCAATAACTGCACTATAAGATGTCTCATAAATGTCAAAAATTAAACTTGGTATGCTGTTTACTCAAGTATTGCTGTGTGCCTAAAATGAATTGGCTACGTCAGGTAAAGCTGGAATTACCATCCAGAAACCAAAAATCATGACCTGAAATCGTGGAAATTCTAAGAAAGTAAAGAGCAATAACTCCACAACAGAATGTCGCACAAATGTCAAAATTTAACTTGACCTGCCTTTTACTTTTGAAAGGTTGTTTGACAAAAATGCATTAGCCAAATCAGGCACAGCTGGAGTCAGCATCCAGAAATCTAATATCAGGGAAATTCAGAACAATAAAAGACAATAATTCCCCAAGGATATGTCAAACGAACCTCAAATTCAAACCTGATCCACATTTTCTATGGATAAGGTCATATACCAAACATGGATAGAATGTGACAATTTCAACACAAGGTATTATCCAGAAACCAAAATGTGAACACATGGAAGGACAGATGGATGGACAGACAATACCATACCATAATACACCCCATTTAAAAAAATCTATACCAAGCCTTTAGACCTGCAGGTATTGGGGAGGTGCATTTTGTAAAATGGAGCTCCTTCATCCCCCATCAGCCCAAGGATGACTTACAAAAAAATTACATTTACTGACTCTGCAATTTAACCCTCTGCACACTGATGATAAAATATCAAGATTTCAACCTGGAATTTTTTTCCCATAATGCAACCAGGAATTAAATTAATAGAGTCATGGGCGAGAGAGCTCACTGAGCTCTGTCCAACAAGATTATATTGTTAAATTGATAGATACATCATGGGAAAAAAGTACAGGGTTAAATGACCATTTTTCAAATCTCCCAGTCATTTCCTTGACTTTGAAAATTCTTTCAGATACTTCCTGGGCACCTCCACTCTGATTTTAATACAGAAAAACAAACTTTTACAGTTTACAGTTAACATAAAAATCGGTATAATACATGCCAATTGCAACTACATGATCAGCAATGGTGTGAGATATATTTTTAACTCACTTCATTCCTCAGTAAGTTCATAGACCGTAGCATTTCTGTTCTCTGTTCCATCATTAATGTTCTTTCATAAGTATATGCTGATATATCACCATCACTCTGAAAGAAAAAGAAAATAACACCATATTTTCCCATTAGATCAGATTACATGCCATAAAATTAGATACGATTTCAGTCACAGAAAAATGAGATCTGTACTTGAGAAAAACATGAGGATTTATCCTCACCTGTGAAGGTACACACTTTATCCTCAACACTTTTTGTTGTACATTCATTTAAAGTTATTTCCATTCTCACACAGTCAACTGTGCTGACAATTTTTGGAATGCTCACAGCTAATAATAAAAGAAAAAAACCCATGATAATACTGGCCAATTCTATACCAAAAGTGATATGAACCTGACCAGTTTGTTTTTACCATTGTGCATAATGGTACAAGTGTACCGCATCATCTTCCCTTCTGGATATCTTCCCCTGTGGGGGAAGACATACTAGGATATCTTCCGTCACCATGAATATCACCCCCTCCTCCAATGAATTTTTTTTCTTGTTTATTCAATGCCTGCTAATGCTGATATGTTGAAACATACTATTTTGTCATCAATTTCAGGTATTTAAGTTTTGAAACAAGAAGCCGCAAGGGGCCTGAGAGCGCTCACGAGACATTGACAACTATCAACAGAGGGTTCTGATTTGAACAAACTTGCATCTGCCCCATTAAGAAAACCATATACTAAATATCAAAACATTCTGACTGGTGGATCTGAAAAATTAAAAAAATTAAAAAATATTCCTCATATTGAACTTATAATTCAAGCTCCCATAGGGTGCCCAAATACGACCCCAGGGACTTGGCTTTAACAAGTTTGAATCTCACCTCCCTAATGATACAGTATACCAAATATCAAAAGATTCTTACTGGTGGATGCGAAGAAGAAGATTTTTAAAGAATGCTCCTCATATCGAACTAAGTTACAATTCGGTCTGCTTCAGGGAGCCCAAATATGGACTCTGAGACTTGGCTTGAACAAACTTGAATCAAACCTCCCTAAGGATGCTGTATACCAAATATCAAAACATTCCAACTGCTGGATCTGAACATGAAGATTTTTAAAGAAAATTCCTCATATGGAACTAAGTTATAATTCAGGCTCCCACTGGGAGCTCAAATATGAACCCAGACTTGGCTTGAACAAACGTGAATCTCACCCCCCTAAGGATACTGCAAGCAAATATCAAAAGATTCTGAATGGTGGATCTGAAGAAGAAGATTTTTAAAGAATATTCCTCATACTGCACTAATTTAAACATCTGGGCTCCCATAGAGAGCCCAAATATGGACCCAGGGATTTGATTTCAACGAACATGTGAAACAATCTTCCAAAGATGTTAGATGTAAAATTTGAAAGCTTTTGGAGCAGTAGTTTGGGAGAAGAAGAGTCTTAAATCTTTTCCCCATTATCACAATGTTAAAAAATGCTGACTCAGCATTTTTTCAAAGTCCAGAAAAAGTACCCTATGATAAAAGTGATAGCAATTTTTTTCCTCCATTCCATTCTGTTGGTCCTAAGGAAGTTTCACACAAAATAAGAATTCTCAGAGCCATGTAGTTTTGGAGATATGGGCATTTGAAATTTTTTCTATTTTTAGCTCCTGTAGTTCCCACAGGGCATTTTGAAAAAATATTTTGGCATAAATCAAGTACTTATGACCCATTAATACTTCATACCAAATTTGATTCAAATCAACCTCTCCGTTTTGGAAAATCATAAATTTTAAGTAATTTGTATATTTTTTATACTTACCAATGGCTCAGACTAGCTGGTGCAAACTCAAAGTTATCAAGGGCCAAACACAAATTTTGAACCCCCCCCCCCCCCCCCCCCAATCCCCCAAATTTGCTTGCAAAACTGAAAATTAAAAGTCCAATCTGGTCCTCCATACTTTTACTCTCTGCGTATGCGCAGCCATCAGGAAGTGACCGGAATTTGCACCAACATCATTCTTTGTAGAAAAGGGTACTACATAATAACTCAGCAGGGAGGTATGAGTACCCACTCATGGGAGGGCCATACCCGTCCGGGCCATTGGTAAGTATAAAAAATATACAAATTACTTTAAATTTATCATATTTTTATACTATAAACCAATGACCCAGACTAACTGAATCGTAAAAAGGCGGAAGGCCTAGGACAGTAGACCAACACAGTTCCAAGCCTGTAATCCAAGGTGAAAGGAAATTAAATTTAAAATGAATTACATGTATGTCTCTCTATACAGTAATAGAGAAGACATATCGTAAATAAGGAGCCAAATTCAAGTAATTCCGTATTCTTAGCATGAAGCCTATGCTAATTGGATGTAACGAGTACCCAATTTTTAAGGCTAGTCCAGACTAAGCCCCAAATATTAGGATGGCGTATTTGAGAATGAGAGGATATCCCCCACAAACATTTGCCATGTACAATAAAACACAAGCTGTATCCAGGATATAATCTACAGAAAAAACAGCTTCACTCATAGTTACATACTTATCAAGCTGGAGGAGAGGTAAAAAATCCCCCCCACCTTTTTGAAGGAAACTTCTTCAAAAAGAAAGAGGGCAGTGCTCTTGAATCAGTAAAAGCGGTACCAAATAACAATATAAATATGCGTTGAACAGGCACCCAGGTATTAATTATTGTTAATAAATTGGTGCTTAATGCCACTTCAGAAGCTAAGGCTATAGCAGTGATTCTGGTAATTAATATCGCCCACTTGTAACTTATACCAGAGTCAGCATACGTAGATAGGTCGAAAACCGGTGATATAATCTATAACATACACGTCCAATAGAATCACAATGGACGATCTCTGGAGAGTAAACAAACTTCCGAGGTAACCCACAGGCGACCCCATTCAGGTGTACAATAAATTCCAATAAATAACACTCCCAGACATGTTCTATCCGATATCTATGCTCCTAGAAACGTGTGAATATACAAGTGTGTAAAGACAAGTTGTATTCGATTGGGTACCGAAATTAATAGAAACCTGGATCTAGAAATGGAACGAGCTATGATTAACAGACTCGTCACAGACTGCCCCCAAAATAATTCATTGTTTCTAAGGTCCATAACATACAAAAATGTGCCTGCCTAATAATGTATTTATTGTGCGCGTGAGCATTGAAATCCTGCAAGTAATCATCTGAATACCAGTTAACTGACTAGACAGCCTTACAGGTACCGAAAGGCTAGCAATTTATTGATGATGAATCATATGCTCGTATATGACATATAGACGAACAACCACAGGAAACCAACCAAAAAGTGGATGTGCCCATGAGGTCGCTATAAAACACGGCCCAGATGCCAATCGAGAAGTCATGAAATGCATGTATATATAAGAGGCTTACGGGAAGAAAACTGCGTCTTGCCCAGTAATCGCCTCTTGCCACATTGGAGATGGGGAGGGGGGCGGGGATTCAAAATCATATCGAACCCTCCTCACCCGCATTACTTGAATCGTTCTTGTGTTAGTCATTAAATAGTATAGGAACCGCAAGGCTCCCTCATGTCTGACGGACTCCATAATGTCACTAAGGGCGGAGAAGGACGTGATGAACAAATACACCATATTTACATAATAACTCACACCAAACCATACCGGTGTGAAGAGAATAACCTCCTCTAACAAATGGTATCATGTCCGAAAGGACAACTAACTCAGCCTAGATGAAGCAGCTAAAGGTCTTCCTGTACGTGAAAACCATTAAAAGCTGATAACTGAGGTCCTAGAAGCTCACTAGGGAGACTTACAATGCTAGCCAAAGCTTATAAGTCTTCATCTACGTGAAGACAGATATATCGGTGTAAGTTTCGACACTGAAGGCTCACTTAATGGAGACTTAGTTACCGTCGTTCAAGGTAAGGAATGAAGAGCCGCTATATAAACAGCCCTGAATTCCCAGAGACCGACATCCCAAGAGATAAAAAATTCAGTTATGCCACTGCATAATACTGAAAAAATATCACAGAGCCTAACCGAAGAGACCGCTGTAACCTTATAGTAGGCTACTATGGCGTCCACAATGACATAAGTAAGTAGAAGAAGCCATAACTGCCACCGGCCCCGGCTGCAGTGAGGAAGGAACGTTTCATTGCGTGTTCCGGCTCAATAAGATTTCTCACAACAGACACAGTCAGCCCAGACTGTTAACGGGACAGAGAGGGTTCTCCAATCGGTGATCTGACCCCAGATCTAGCCGAGCGTCCCATAGAGAAACTTCAGGCTTCTACTACATGCACAATTGACCAGACCAAACCCAGCAACGTCCGACAGCTCACACTGGAGTCTGCACGAGGCTGCTCTTGCATTAGCTGGGATGCTGCTAATAGCTGCGCAACTGCGACAGCAAGTCCGTTCCCAAGGCTTGAGGAGCAGCGGTCTTCTGTTTTTCCCAACGCTTGCTGCTCCTGGGATGAAGATCCAGAGATAGATCTCTTCTCTGAGCGTCCCATTGATCGATGCCTCGGATCGCTAGCAATCAGATGGTCCGACTTCAAGGGCAAAGAAAGGCTCCATCTCCGTGCAGCTGACTGGTTATCTGAAGTCGGGTAGCTAGCCTGCGGCCGTGTGTGCTTTAATAACGTAGCGGAGGAAGCTGGGACTGAAGCCGACCCTGCCTGCAGACTAGACGGAGTGTCCTGAGTGGTGGGCAGACATATGCTCGTCTTGTGCAAGTTTCCAACCAGAAAACTTCATTTCAGCTTGTGAAACATAGCGGAGGAAACGACTAAACGACCTAACACCCCTAGGGTGAGGACGTAACCATGAGGAAAAACAGAATAAATATTCTGTAATACATGTTAAACTCCCAAGAAATTTAATAAAAAATTACAATAAAAAATGGCCAAAAAGCTTAAGAGTTTAACAGGAAGGGTTCATGGAAGGACAGGGAAGGAATACTTAACAAACAGTGGAATAATCTTATCAAAAATGATGATGTCAGGTGTATGTCCCGAAATTGGGAAACATAAAATAATTTTATAATTATTATAAAGTTACAGTCCTGAACGTCTAAAACCACCGTTGAACACTTCCGTCATCCAATAACAGCCTTGGATCCACCAATTCTTGCATTGATTTGTGTCTGGCATCCTCAAATAAACAGCTGCGCCATGAGTGCATGATACGCCCGTTATTAATTACAAGAGGGAAGCACAGAATATGAGTATACATGTGTACTTGTCAGTTTTTTTTTATATTCTTGTATAATAATCATAACCAACAACATACTGTGTTCAATAATTTGGAAATAAAATTATTTGAATTTCATGCATATATCTTATGTCTATAGAGATCATAACTTCAAGAAAAAATCAACGATTTTCTAAGTAATAAAGTCCCATAACTCTGGAATGACTAATCAAATGGTGACACCAATCGAAAGTGAGCTTCCTTCCATCAACGTAAACCACCTACCAAAAAATCGTGAAAATCTCTCGAAGCGTTCTCGAGTTATCGTACGACGTGTAAAAACCAACAATTTTCTAAGTAATAAAGTCCCATAACTCTGAAATGACTAATCGAACGGCGACACTAAACGAAAGGGAGCTTCCCTCCATCGATATACACCACCTACCCAAAAATCACGAAAATCTCTCAAAGCGTTCTCGAGTTAACGTACGAGGTGTAAAAAATCAACAATTTTCTAAGTAAAAAAGCCCCATAACTGTGGAATGACTAATCGAACGGCGACACTAAACGAAAGGGAGCTTCCCTCCATAGATATACACCACCTACCCAAAAATCACGAAAATCTCTCACAGCGTTCTTGAGTTATCGTACGACGTGTGACCGGATGGACATATGAACGGACAGACAGATGGACAGTGGTATACCATAATACAACCCGTTTTTTTCAAAACGGGCATATAAAAAGAAGATTTTAAAGCACAAATGTCAGTTCATTGTTGCTGACTTTAGGGCCAAATAAAGAATGAAGTTTGCGCCAATTCCGGTCACGTCCTGACAGCTGCGCATGCGCGGAGTGTACAAGTATGGAGGACCAGATAGGACTTTTAATTTTCGGT
The DNA here is from genome assembly GCA_031216915.1 of Pictodentalium vernedei. Taxonomy (NCBI): domain Eukaryota; kingdom Metazoa; phylum Mollusca; class Scaphopoda; order Dentaliida; family Dentaliidae; genus Pictodentalium; species Pictodentalium vernedei. The sequence continues at coordinate 180,009,838 of CM062295.1, forward strand.
TTTGCAAGCAAATTTTGGGGAGTGAGGGCTTCAAAATTTGTGTTTGGCCCTTGATAACTTTGAGTTTGCACCAGCTAATCTGGGCCATTGGTTTATAGTATAAAAATATAGAAATTTTGGGCGGGGCAAAAATTCTTCTTATCCCTCCTGTAACGACGACAAATATTGCTCCTCGAACTTCTCTTGAACAAATTTGAGTCTACACCTCAAAAGGAAGCTGTATACCAAATATCAAGTCTCTGCTACATCTGGTTCATGAGAAGATTTTTAAAAAAATTGGAGCATTATAGCCCCACCCCCTTCTCAATATGAGCAGAAACCCAATTTGAAGAAAAACCCAAATGCCCCTATATAACTACTACTCATGTGAAATTTCATTAAAATGTGGCCAGTGGTTTGGGAGGAAAAGACCCAAACACCACCTTCACAATGGACGACGGACAAAAAGTGATCAGAATAGCTCACCATGACTTTCAGTCAGGTGAGCTAAAAACATCACTCCACCAAATAGTAATGTCAATTTGGCCAGGATAAACAAAGCCATGTAATCAATCACCAAATCACAAATTGGTGAAAGTTTTTCCAAAATTCTGTATAGATTGTGTATGTCTCAACTTTTAAAGTCAAATAAAATTTGGGGGGGGGGGGGGGGGGGGGAGTTGGGGCAGGGTGGGCAAGATATTCGGGCCTGGATATCTTCCCACCCCTTCCTGCCTCACATAGGGCATTGTACACAGTTTAGTTTATAGGGTGTTACTGACCATATTATAAGGGATCTGTGTTACCTTTTGATAAATATTCAAAATAGGTGCCTTGTATTGTATACGCAGATTTGGTATGTGAAGGCCTGGATATCTTTGCCCAAGCATGAAAATTTTTTTTTCTTGTCAGCTCAATGCTCAGATGTTAAGACATACATTTTTGGCATCAATTTCAAGTGTTTAGGTGTGGAGAAAAAAACCCCCATAAAATGGGAATGTCATTGGGATAGGAATAACAAAGTCATTTACCAAATTATCTCAGCCCGAACTGTTAGCCATTATCCCCCAAGTCGGCTCATATGTTACTGATCATATTATAAGGTATCTGGGTTACCTTTTGATGAATATTCAACATTGGTGCTTTGTCTTGTATATGCAGATCTACAATGTGGAGGGGTGGGAGGAAGGAAGATATCCAGGCCTGGATACCTTCTCCACCCATGGAAATTTTCTTTTCTTGTTGACTCAATGCTATTTGATGCTCAAATGTTGAGACATACATTTTTTACATCAATTTCAGGTGTTTAGGTTTGGCAAAAACATCACCCCAACAAATGGCAATGTCATTTGAGGCTGAAATTTACCCAATTACCTCAGCCCAAACTGTTAAGTGTTTTTCCACATGTTGGCACATATGGTGTTACTGACCATATTATAAGGGATCTATATTACATTTCAATGAATATTCAAAATTGGTGCTTTGTATTGTATATGCAGATTAGGGATATGCAGGGGTGAGCGGGAGATATCCAGGCCCAGGTATCTCCCCCCTTATTAAATTAACGCTATTTGATGCTCAGATGTTGAGACATGCATTTTTGGACATCAATTTCAGGTGTTTAAGTTTGGAGAAAACATCACTGCACCAAATAGTAAGGCCATTTGGGTCAGTATTAACAAAGTGGTGTAATTTTGCACGTGATTCAAGTTTTCTTTTCTTTGTTGCTGTATCGGTGCTGTCCATTGGGCCACACAAAGTAGATCGTCTGTTTCTCAGGCCATTATTTGTGAAATTGCATGCGGGCGAGCGGTTTTTTATTTTATTTTTTATTTCAGTAATTATTTCTTAGCCATCAAAAGTTCATGTTCTTGGTTCAAGTTTTAGGCCTCATAATCTACAAAATAGCATGGGTGGTGGTGTATTTCATCCCTTGAGTGCAAGAAGGCTTTGCAATGCTAAAGCATTGCAAAGCCTTCTTGCACTCAAGGGACAAATTCATCAATTTTTTTAACTTGGGTAAAATATCAGACATAAACCATTTAATTTTAATTTTTTTTAAAGTTTAAATTGGTTATAAAAAGTGAGCAGTGGCAGCCAAAAGGACCATGCGGGAGGGCCTGAGAAACAGATTTTTAATTTTTTTAGGCCTTGTAGAATTTTTCTTTGAGTTTTGTATAATTGCTAATGCTTGATTGAAAAGGTTATGAGGTTCAAGATCAACCGTTTCCAATATATACATTTTCAGAGTTATTATAAAATATACAACAAGCCAATTGTTTTTCATTTTAAATAGCTCAAATACGTACCATTTCAACCACACTGACTTCTGCCTCTATTCGAAGTTGATACATAAAATGTTCTAAGTCTTTCTTCATCTGTATTGTGTTATCCTCAAGTTCTGTTTTGCAGATAAGGAAAGCATACAACAAAAGCTGGGCCATGGCCTGTACATATCCCCACCATTGCATACCACCTCACCGCTGTACAGACTGCTAACAATAATGTAGAAACAGCATTAAGTCATCTGTAGCTTGTACATGTATATATGGTAGTTATTATTGTAGAGCAGGACTTGTTCATTGCACTAAACAAACACTGCTCCACTTGCCATGTTTCTCATAGGGAAGTAAGGGGGATGGGTAATAAATGAAATGTAGGACTAATTCAATCATCATGAGAGTGAATCACTTGGGGAGTTCTTTATTGGGAAAGTACCTTAACCTTTTGCCTAACATGAATTGGACAATAGGTCAGTGGGTAAACTTGCTCCTTGGGACACCAGATAATGGGTGCCATGCTTTTTGGCACCTGGTTGGACTGGTTTGGTCTGTATTTTGTCTTTTTGACTTTTCATGCTCTCTAAGGGCTTTGTCTCTTAGAGATCTTTAAAAATCTGCTCATTTCCATAGGAGTAATTATATTAGATTAACCCTTTACCCAATGAACATGATATCAAAATTTGTTATTTTCTTTTTTTACAAAAATTTAAAAAAAAACATATCATTGAAATGAGCTGGATGAGCTCATTCCAATGAAGGGTCACATGATATGGTTTTCTTGAATTATTTTTTGAAAAATAATTTTTTTTCTTCAACTGCTCAATTTGTAAATTACATGGGTGGATGTGGCCGATTTGTTAGGTAAAGGCACTTGTGTTACTTTGATAAGACATGAAGTAATGGACACTTGCAATTATATCTCCTGAAAAATTTCATTTTTTGTTTCAAAAACAAAGCTAACAACCTCTTATTGGAATGAGCTCATTCCAATGAGAGGTCATAAGCTATGTTTTGGAGGTGAAAATTAAAATTAAAAAAAACGGACTTTAAGAGTTAAGCTCTTACTACAGTTTACCACCAATGTAAGAAGTGCTACTAAAATGTTCTCTAAACAAATACTGGTACATGTAATCGGCAACATCATTTCTAAGCTCTTTCAAGATATGGGCTGAAGAAGCCATTTTTCAATTACAGTGGAGCCCACTTAATTGGTTATCTCTTAACTGAACAACCTTGTTAATTAAATATTATTTCCCAACACAAAACCATTTACCATACATCCAGTATAAATTTTACCTTTTATTTGAATATAGGTTATAGAGTAAACTACTGTTAATTGAATAAAAAATCTTGTAACCTGCCGAGAAATTACCGTGACTCTCCCCAGTTTGTTTACAGACATATTTGGCCTCAGTACATCCAATACAGGCATTTAATCTATTATATCTTGTTTGACCGAGCTTATGGGGCTCTTTTAATCTATTATATCTTGTTTGACAGAGCTCATGGAGCACTGTCAAACAAGATATAATAGAATAAATGCTAAGTTTATCTCTAGAATACAGGAAAGTGACACCATCCCAGTTAATTGAAAACTCTTGTTAACTGAATAATTTTTAATGGCAAAGTAGCTATTCAATTAACAGGGTTCCACTGTACTGTCAAGCCCAGTTAAAAAGTTATTTCTGAATTCAATGACTTTCGAGAAACTGTGGCTATCTGGTAATAACATTTAATGCTTTCATCAACATTACTTTTTGAAAGCAGTTTTCAATGAAGTTGAGTCAACACTTATCGAAATTCACATTACATTTGTATGTTTACAGAGGATACGAGCAACTGTAAATATCCGTAATCTGCAGTTTTTCCAAACTTTGTGTTGTTTAAGTAAAAATGGCAGCAACATCAGCAGTCCTCCATCATGTACAATCCACCATACATCAATTGTACCCTTCAGTTTTTCTCCACTTTCTGGATATTGGTTAGCTCCCTTTAATACTAACAAAGCAAGCTGTGATGCCTGGATATTTCTGACAGTATCTGAAAAAGAAAAAGAATTGTGCAAGGTATACTGTACTTCAATAGAATTTGTAGTTGTTTCAATGATTTTAAAAGTTTCATAAATTCTGGGATGATGACAGAAGTATGGCGCATTTACTTTTGCAAATGAATGGGTTTTAACCCTCTGCAGACAGATGTTGAAATAGCAAATTTCAACGTGCATATTTTCCCCAAAAGGCAACTGGGAATGTGACCAATATAATCTTGTGTGACAGAGCTCATTCCTATTTGTTATGATGGGAAAACATTGCTACTTGAAATTCAAGTTCTGTGACATCAGTGTGGAGAGAGTTAATCTTGTATGATAGGGTGCTAAGTACAGTATATCATCACAGAGGAACCATTTTCCTTAACCTTTAAAGTAGGCTCCTGCAAAAATTAAAAATTCGATTCGAAAGTCAATATTTGATTTGATTTGAAATCAGAAATTTGAATATATTTGAATATATTGTGGCCATAACCATGAATGTTTACAGATTGTAACTGATCACATTATTTTATATTGAGTATTGTTCTGAGTAGAAACAAAACTGACTTATAGAGGTAACAGTGTTTGTAGCTATGTAGCTACAACTGTATCACAGTTGTAGCTACGTCGCTACAAACACTGTTACTGATACAACTGTTCATTTCAACTTATTGTGCATTATGACTAGTGGCCATTTATAACAAATTTCAAGTTTCGAAATTTGAAAAGTTATGCAGCTGTTCAACTTCAATAAATGATTTGTTCCACAACATGATCACATTATTTTATATTGGGTATTGTTCTGTTCAGTTACAGGACACATCATCAAAAGCAAGTTTTCTGAAAGAATACCCCTGATTATTATATAAACAGAAGTAGAGCAAGCTTTAATTTACAAGCGGACCGACTCCATTCGGTGTTGAATTATTGTTTTGTTTAAGTCACTCCGCATTTTTATTTAAAACAAATGGCTTCACGACCGAATGGAGTTGATCAGATTTGAAACAATAGTCTTTTTCCAAGAAAACATGTGATATAAGTGAGGTATCAGCCCTATCAGCCAGGTTCATTCAAAAATATTTATTGCTGCAATTTCGAAGCTACAAAGTCACCAATTCAAATAGTTACAATCAATAGTTAGTGCACTGGTTTATATCTAAGTTTATAGTGTAGAAAGTGGTGAGACAAAAAATGCACTCTACATAACTGTCTTTTAATAATCGGGGGGGGGGGGGGGGGGGAGAGGGGAGGGAATAATATTTTAGAAAAAAAAACTTTTCTTTTGACAATGTATGCAATAACTGTGATTCGATTCAAAGTTTGATATGAAATTTGATTCAAAATTTGATTCATTTTCCCCAATTCGATTCGATCAAAATCAGCAATTTGCACGTCCCTACCTTAAAGGCCTATTTCTGACTTTTAAACCTCAAAACATGTGCCCCTAACATGCCATCATGTGGTGGTTTTGGTGACAATAGGCAAATTATCTAGGCAGTGTTTTCTAGTTACAGTCTTGGCAGTCAAGACTTGACTGGAAATCACTGCTAAGCTACTGGACATTTTAAGGCTGTGGGCTGGTGGGAATTCTGGATACTTATCCAGGCCCTTAAGGGTTAAGAATCTACAAATTCTACCCAATGCTATAATAATTAGCTGTCAAATTTTAATTTTTCAGATTTAATAGCCACGTTGACAGTGAAAAATATTTAATTAACAGGAGTATTCAATTAACACAGATTTGATTATTTTCTATATCTTCCAGTGCTGAACTGAGCATTTACTCTGTGGCTCATGGATCTCTCTCAAACAAAATATAATTGATCAAATGCTCAGGTTTAAAAAGCCTATAAATGTGGAGTGTCTAGTGGCTGTTAAGAGTAATTCTTTGAAAGATTATGTTTTATTCGATTATGACTCTATAAACTCCATGCAAACATGTAAAATGGGTACTCAAGGTATTTAGAAGTTATGTGCAATTGACAGGGTTTTTCAATTAAGACATGTTAAATTAAGTGTGCTTTCCTGTACCTATAAATCGCAGATAACTTGCAGAATCAGACTCATGCCTCCAGCCATAGGGCCAACCCATTACAACAGTGTTGTGTTGCAAACCACCAAGTCCAGCATTCTGAATTCTGAAAAGAAAACATGAAAACACATTTTTAACATAACTGTCTAAAGGCATGATAATAAAGACAGTTCATAAAAATTGAGACAAATCAAATCCTGTAATCCTGTTAACCCTTTACCCAACATAAAGGATATCAAAGTTTATTCTTTGAAAAGACTGTATCAATTAATTATGAATACTGACTTATAGCACTCGGAAAATTTGAAAAAGAGATGTTCTCGCTGACTTCCATGAAGTGCTGTGTGTAGAATTAAGTGATGCAATCTTCTGACACAAATAATTAAAATTGAGTATTCCATGTGTTCTGTGCTGGCCTCGTATATCCTTGGATAACTGGCATTCCCTTTTAGGGTCTGCTATGATGTAGAAACACTGTTAAGTCATTTGCAACTGTGTAAATGTATATAAGGTAGTTATTAACATAAAATTAATCTGAGGACTTGAGAGTTAATGGAAAAAACTCTTGATATGACCTGACATTATAAGTTACAGGACGTTCAGGTGACGAATACGGTATCATATGAGGCGAGGTGAAAACAATATTGGATGAGGCGGTACGCAGAGTCCAATATTGTTTTTGCCGAGCCTCATATGACACCGTATCCGCCACCTGAATGTCCTGTAATGTATTTATTATGCCAGCGAAAACAAAATAACAATCAAATTTGAATGCCGCCACATTTTCAAAACTGGTGCAAAACGCTATAAAAGTTGTAACAAACGTGCACAGTTGTCTCCCTGTTTGTGTATAATTCCCTTGACAACACAGACAACAGCGATAGACGCTTTTCTTCGTACTGTCACTTTGTCTTGAGTGTGCAGAAAATGTTCGAAACGTCCGATTTTATAGAATTCGAACAAAATAAATGTGTCTCGCATCTTTTTCTTCATAGCTGTGATTCATTTCTTACAATTTCATTATAGTGCAGTGAAATTAAATCCATTTTCGAAGCGACGTTATCCATTTACCACAACTGAGACTACAGAATGAGCTCAACAAGAAAAAATGAAATTAATCTATTCCCGGGATAAGACAATTTTTTTTCTCAGTTTATTTATTCACACTATATATATTTTTCAACGTTCTAACAATGCATTTATGGGTTATATATTTTTTTCTAAAGCTTTTAAAATATCGAGGCGAACACCATACCCAAACTGTTGTGTGTTAGCCTCAATAATCTTAGACCCTATGTCAAGTTAGGGCCAGGCCGACTTATCCGTTATCGGTAGATCAAATACAGTAGTATTTCTCACTTCAAATAATTAAATTTACATTTAGAAAATAAATTTCACAATAAATTTACTATAAAACGAGAGAAAATGAGACATATAGACATGGAGGGACGTTTGATTGTACTGCAATTTTTTCAATATGGATATAAAAGCACCGCGAGGTGAGGAATTTCCAAGTCGAAACAAAATGGTGGTACTGACCTAATACGAGTTTCGTATTAGGTCACCTCAGGCTGCAGGTGACCCAATACGGCTCAGTACCGTCCCACTATTCGGGGGCTGTGATTGGCGAATTTCATTAGCTGGCATAATAAGGGGTCTTCTGGGGTGACCCTGTCTAGAATGCATGAAAAAAAGACTTGAAACTGCAGGTCTGGCATTCTTTTGGCATGCAGGAATGCTGCACGCCTACTGCATGTCTAGAAAAAATTGAGGAGAGCAATTCTTTGCACCCCTTGATATTCTGGAATGCCAGACCTGTCTGGGACTGCCTTTAAAATCTATTATCATTTCGTCCCCTGAGTTCCAATGTGTTCTCTGTGCCTACTGGCACAGAGAACACCTTGGAACTCAGGGGATGATTTGTCAATGTTGCATTGATTAGCAATAATTCATGGCCCATTCTGTGTGTCGCATTTCGATACATTTTGAGTGTAGAAGACACAGTCACATAAGAATTGAATGCAACATTTTTAATAATGAGAAGATGTGTGTGCCAATTTTTCCACCATATATAGTACAATTTTTCAGTCACAATTTTAATACCTTGATGTGAATATAACCAAAATAGCATACACGTTTTTGCACTGAAAACTCCAGGTGCAATTGCACTCCCAGGCAATCTGGGGAGGGCAATTGCTTTGCACTCCTTGATTTTCTAGATTGCCAGGCCTGAAACTGTGTTACTATTTACCACAAACACATTTTGACTGATGTGTAAATTAAAATTTTGACTAAATTAAGGAAAATGTTCATTAACCGATCGACTTTTCACATGACTTTGATTTCACATAACTACCACAAACATGAAATGAGCATTCTCGAGATGTTTTTGTGCTCTGTTTACCACAATATGTAAGAACTGCTCCACTTTATGGGTTTCCACAGGGATCAATAACACTATAGTTTATGCCAGAAAGCACAGTCTGCAGTATGACAAGAGGTCTTGAGATAAATTATTTCTTTACCATCAAAAGTTCATGTTCTTGGTTTGTTTTATGCCTCAAAATCTACTGAATAGCATGGGTGGTTGTGTATTTTGTCCCCTGAGTGCAAGAAGGCTTTGCAATGCTTCAGCATTGCAAAGCATTGTTGCTCTCAAGGGAAAAATTGATCAATTTTATTAACTTGGGTAAAATATCAGACATGAACCATTTGATTTTTGAAAGTTTGTATTGGTTATAAAAAAGAGAACATGCGGCAGCCAAAGAACCATACAGAAAGGCCTGAAGGATTGAATGTACTGAGACCACAAAGGTCTATAAACACAGGGCATTCAGTGGTTGTCAGAGTAAATATTCAACAAATAACAAGACTATTTATCCAGTTATCAAGAGATTACTCTTTTATTAATACGCAATTAACAGACCAAGTTTGTCCTAAAGATATGGTAAATGGTTTGGTGTTTGGAAGTTATATTCAGTTAGGCCCACAAAGTACATCTTCTGGTTCTCAGGCCATTTTTTCTAAAATTGCAATGTGGGCAGGCATTTTTTTATTTTATTTTTTATTTTTGTAATTATTTCTTTGCCATCAAAAGTTCGTGTTCTTGGTTAGTTTTATCATTTTTGGCCTCATAATCTATAGAATAGCATGGGTGGTAGTGTATTTCGTTCCTTGTGTGCAAGAAGGTTTTGCAATGCTAAAGCATTGCAAAGCCTTGTTGTACTCAAGGAACAAATTTATAAATTTTATTAACTTGGGTAAAATATAAGAAATAAACCATTTAATTCTATTTTTAAGTTTGCATTGGTTATAAAAAGAGAGCATGTGGCAGCCCAAAGAACCATGCGGGAGGGAGTAAGAAAAAGAATTTTTAACTTTTTTAAGACTTGACAGGGTTATTCACTTGAGAAATATCCAATTAAGTGCACTCCTCTGTAGCAGAGTAATAAATTCCCACGTAGAACACAACACTGAAAAAATTCATACCTACGTTAGCTAAAATGTCATTGTGTTTTCACACTGTTATGCCAAGCACAATGGTTCCACATTAGTTAAAAAAAAAATATAAATTTTATAGTAAATTTCCTTTCTTATTATACCTACAGCAGTTGTTTACTACAGGCTTGCACTACAGTGGAAGAACCTAACTCGGATAAAATACTCTCTATTTTAATCTTTCCCAAGAGATTTGGGAAAGAAAAGTGGTGTAAAAACACCATTAAAAATAAGCCAAAACTGGGTTGAGCGCCATCGGCGCACACCCAGTAACGGACGCTCTTCTCTTAGTACAATTCCACAACTTCCGTTAACCAGTGCGCAAGCAGTAATCAAAACCATTCTTCTGAGTCCGCCAACATAGGAGATATGTGTTCAGCGGGGAGGAAGGATTCTTACCCGAATAAGAATACAGGAGGGCCTCCATGTAAACAATTGTGGTAGGTATAATAAGAAAGGAAATTTACCATAAAATTTATATTTCTTATCAACCTACCTTACAATTGTTTACTACAGGCTGAATAGACAATAGGATGGAGGGAATCACATAACCAACCCACACATAACTGAATTGCACTGGAACCATGGACAGAGCAAGAGATCCCTAGGCTTATCAAACCATAGCATCACAAACATTAGTAAAAGACAATGAAAGATGAGGCGTATGGTGAAGTGCGACGCACAGACAGAAAGGGCAGTAACAGCATGGAGCTGGAACTGACTCTGTAAAAAACTGAATGGCTGGGATAGACAACAGCCTGAGCTGAAGAAAGAGGGCCCGCAGGACAAAGGTCCTCTGTCGGCTCCTGCAACTGTCGCAGATAAATGGAGAAGGTAGCATTTCTCCAATAGGCTGCCAGTATAACATCCGACAACATGACAGAGTTAGTAAAAGCCCCGAGGGGAAGACAATACATGCACCTCGTGGCAGAAAAAACAATTGGTAATACAATCACCAGTAGCTAGACGAGCAGAAGCTGCACGAATAGCAAGACAAATCCATCGAGAAAAGGATGCAGGATAGATCTGGCATGTGAGAAAACGCATATCCATCCAGGATAAAGGCGCGAACGCCTCCCCTCCCCCCCCCCCCACACCCAATAAGCAGAGCAGTGCCCAAGAAAGTGTCCATCTTGGAGTAAACTGCAAAGTCCTAGGCCTTTTCAAGGAAAAGAGCTGAACAAGCTTGGAGAGGTAAGGATGAGTGTCGAAACAATGCGGTAGGTACCACATATGAAAAAGGTCTCCGAAGCATGGACTTGTACCCATTGCTGGAGACCCCCATAAACAAACCAAAAACTCTGCAATCGGTGTGATCGAAGAAGTGATTGCACACCATTGACAGAAGAACCTTCGACTGAGCCACAGAGGCGAAACCAGTGGAGTGAGTGCCTCCTTGAAGAAGAAAAGCAACTCCACTGCTTGTCTCTCAAAACCACTACGGAGGAGACAGGACCTGATAAAAGACATGCGCGGAGGCACAATGAAGTCGGGTCAACTTGAAACCTCCTCGGGCGACTTTGGCAAAGAAAGTCGCAACGTAGAGGGAGACATGCTGGAACCGCTGCTAACAGAGAGCGGAGCAGATTGATCCACACCCACCGAGGCGAGAGGTTCATATCTGGGATAGAACCTGAGTCGGAACTGGCAGGAAGGCGTAGCCGACAAGACCATCCCAAAGGAGGGCCAGAGCATCTACGGCGAAAGCCAGGGCATCTGGACACGAAAGTGTCCACCTGATGGTTCCAATGAGTCGCAAAGAGATCGATGGAACACCGCCATGCGGAGCATTCACTCGGTGGAAAAGAACATGACCCGTTGGGGCAGGGAGTCAGCTAGGACGTTCAGACGACTGGGAATGTGACGAACAACCACCCCGGCGTTAACATCCTGAGCGAGCAGTAGAAGATCCTGAGCCAATTCGTACATTGGAAACGAGTGCGTGCCGCCCTGGTTCCGAATGTAAGCAACCACTGTCGAATTGTCGGACAACAGAATGACCTGATGATTCGACAGGTGAGAGATCCACTGCCTGAAACTCAGAAGAAGAGCAAGAAGCTCCTTCTGGTTGATGTGAAGAGATGCCCGATCCTGGTCCGACATCATGTGAAGGGAAAGACCTAGAGGATCCAACATCGCACCCCATCCGAGATCGCTGGCATCTGCGGTCAGAACGGGATCGAACGTGGGTAAGTCCAACGGGACACCCTGCGTGATCCACTGAACATTCGTCCTGTGGAGAAGGTGAGGATGAAGAGATTCTGGTAACTGAAGCACCAGATCCAGAGAATCGACATTCAGCCTCCAAAGACTGAGTAGAAAGTGTTGAAGAGGTCTGACATGCAGCCGACCTACAGGAATGAGATCCGTCACCGAACCGCAGAGACCGAGCAGCCAGAGAATACCCCGTGCTGTCGCGGATGTGGACTGGGACAGAGTCAGAGCAAAAGCTGAGAGAATCACAGCCTTGGCCTGGGAAACTGCCACCGTATTTAACTGAGTGCGGAAGGCCATCCCCAGATGACAAAACGACTGAGAAGGGACCAGATCCGACTTCTCCTCGTTGACTCTGAATCCTACTCCAGTAAGGCAGCATTGGAATGCCTCTGGAGGATATCGTCTAGATATGCCTAAATAGTCACCCTGGACTGTGTGCGATGGAAGGCTATCACATGCGACATCAGTCAGGTGAAGGCCCAAGGAGCCAGGTTGAGGCCAAAAGGCATGGCCTTCAACTGGTAAACTCACCCCAGAAAAGCAAACCTGAGATACTTCGTATTTGAACACGTTTGGAGTCCAATGTTTAGTTCCAATCACCCACTGAAACAGCGTCATCTTCACTTTCGATCGCAACGGTCGAATCGGAACTACCCTCAGATTCATCAGAGTCACTAAAGTCACTTGAACTATCTAAATCACCAGCATCACTATCATTGTCTGCATACAATTCTGCAACAACTTCTTCGGTTGTGTGCAATCTTTTCGACATGTTTGCACTACAAGAACATCAGGAAAAGTAACTCTCATTGGAAATTTCACATGCAGTTCACTCAGGTATTTCCGTAAAAATTATGGAAATTACTCGAAGAAATATCTGACGTCACATTGTCGGCCTCTTACATGTGCCATCAAGTGTGTTATATTGAGAATACCACTGTGCGGCATATTGATGTTATCTGTGCGGTAACTCCGTATTCAGTACGGACGTGTAGCACAGGGAATCAAATTTTATGTCCGTACTGAGTACGGACCTATAGCAGCGAAAGGGTTAAAGAAATTTCCTCATAATGTACCCACTAAAATTTGGGCCCCCACAGAGAGCCCAAATATTAACCCAGGGACCCAATTTGAACAAACTTGAATCTGACTCCCCTAGAGATGCTGTAAACCAAATATGAAAGGATTCTGACTGGTGAATCTGAAGAAGATTTTTGAAGAAATTCCCTCATATTGCACTAAGTTAAAATGTGGGTTCCCATAGCGAGCCCCACATATTAACCCAGGCACTCGATTTGAACAAACTTGAATCTGACCCTCCTAGAGATGTTGAAAGCCAAATATGAAAGCATTCCAACTGGTGGATCTGAAAAAGATTTTTAAAGGAAATTTCCTCATACCACACCCAGTTAAAATTCGAGCTCCCACAGGGAGCCCAAATATTAACCCAGGCACTCAATTTGAACAAAGTTGAATTTGACCCCCTAGATATGTTGTATAGCAAATATGAAAGGATTCTGACTGGTGAATCTGAAGATGAACATTTTAAAAAATTATCCCCCATACTGCAGTAAGTTAAAATTTGGGCTTCTAAGGGAAGTCCAAATATTAACCTAGGGACTTGGTTTGAACAATCTTGAATCTGGCCCTCATAACAATGATGTATGCCAAACATTAAAATATTCAGACTATTTATTTATTTATTTATTTATTGGTGTTTAAGGTCACATACTTATGCACAATGGCTAATCGTGACAATTTTACAGGTGAAGGAAGCCAGAGTACCCGGAGAGAACCACTGAGCATCGACGAGCAACTGTCAGCTCCTCAACATTCTAACTCTGTTCAAGCTCCACTCAAGCAGAGTTACAGCGGTTGAAGACAAGTGCACCATCGACGTGCAGTATGCCTTAGTACACAGCATCATCGGGCCCCCAAGCAAGCAGCCAGGATAAAGTGCCTTGCCCAAGGACACAACGTGGGTCATCCCGGACAGGGATCGAACTCGGGACCTCTAGCATAGAAGTCGAACAGTCTACCGCTGAGCCACTGCGCTCCCAAATATTCTGACTGGTGGGTCTGTAGAAGATTTTTGAAGGTTATTCCCCATATTGCCCTAAGTTAAAAATTAAATTAACTCCTGGGGTTCCCACAGGGACACAGGAAAAAATATTTTTGCATGAGTCAAGTACTTAGGACCAATAATACCACATACCAAATTTGGTTCAAATTGGACCATCGGTTCAAAAAACAGAAATTTTGGGCAGGCCAAAAATCTTGCCCCTCCCATTGCAAATATTGCTCCATGAAATTTGTTTGAACAATCTTGATTCTACACCTCAAAAGGAAGCTCCATACCAAATATCAAGTCATTGTACCCATTGGTTCATAAGAAGAAGAAATATTTTGGAGCAATTTTCCCCACCCCCTCCCTATGGGGCTGGGCACGTTGAGTTGAACAAAAATGCAATGTCCCTTCAGGACCATCACTCACACAAACTTGAATTGGCTTTGGAGGAGAAGTCCAAAATATAGTGTTGATGGATGACGGTCACACGATGGATGAACAATGGATGGAGAGCAATTAGATAAGCTCAGCTTGACTTCGTCACGGTGGGCTAAATACTAATTCAGAATAACTTACAAATGACAAAGACCATCAGTGACATCTCTAGCGACAACTACATCTGCAAATCCCTTAACTCCAGTCTTCTCTATCAATGAGTTCACAGACTGTAACAGAAAAAATCAAGTTCACTCATTTTTTATAAGCTTCGGTGTCGACCATACAATATATGTGATGTCAACTTCTAAGATATGGTCGATATTCTACAAAATAACAGACCTGGAACACAAAAACATTCTGAGAGACTGGAATTCAGTTATTATAGATACAGCACTGAAATCCATTCTAAGACTCAAGGAAAAAAAATTCTCCCTAAACTCTTATAAAAAGTACATGGTATGGTCACAAAACTTCTTGGTATACCACAGCTGATATTACCAGGGTATTTTGGTACAATACCATGGAACTTTTTTTATAAACACAAAAAGCTTTACAAAATTACTTTCTGATGATTAACCCTTTACCTAACATGAAAAGCAGATGACACTTGCAAACAAAATTCTTGAATAACTAATTTTTTTTCATTTTTTGTCTCAAAAACATACGTTATGACACCTCATTGGAAATTGCCTGAGACACAAAAAATGTTTTTTAATACAGTAGAACCTGTCTTGAGAGACCACCCTTTGGGCCACACAAAAGTGGTCTCTCAAGACAGGTGGTCTCTCATAACAAGTTTCAGGTTTTCTCAAGTCAGTGAATAACCAACCACAAAATTCAGAAATGGAGGTGAATGGATTTTTGTGATTACTTTGTAGTTTTTTTTTTTTATGAAGTTTTTGTAACAAATTGAAATGGACTGTTATAAAAATTATAAAAATAAATTAGTGTTGAAAATCTTCATTGAAGATTTTCAACATTAATTTATTTTTATAATTTTTATAACAGTCCATTTCAGTTTGCTACAAAAAGATTTTTAACACAAATTTATTTTTATTCCTATCTGTCACATTTCAGGTATGTATGAAATTGTTTATTCAGCAATAATCCTAATCTTTTCCCAGGGGACTTATAAAAACATATCTCAATCTGTAATGAGTTAGCAACTGAAACCCAATTAAGAGATTTTAATACTTTCAATTATGTTAGTATAACCACAATGGATTTTCCAATTCCAGAACAGGTAGAAAGTTTTTGTCATGGTTTCAGTCTTCAAAGGGGCGGTCTCTCAAGACAGGTCTATTATGGCATAAAAATACAAGTTGGTACCAGGTCACAGTGGTCTCTCAAGACAGGTGGTCTCTCAAGACAGGTGGTCTCCCATAGCAGGTCCATTATAGAGTAAAACCAATCGGTGCCTGGTAGATGTGGTCTCTAAAGACAGGTGGTCTCTCAAGACAGTGGTCTCTCAAGACAGGTTTTACTGTAGGCCAAATGCAAATAAAATTATGAAACTTTACAACACATATTAAAGTGTCTATTTTGGATTTAAATATAACTTCCGTTGTTAATGTAAATTAGAACAAAATAGTCAAGAGTACAGGAAAATCTTTTCAGACCACTCATCCAGCAGATAAGTACTCATTGAATCTCAAACACCAATCGACCAGAAAAAAACACTGTTATATAATTTTATTTCCCACTCTTAACAAGAGTATCACCTAGCAGGGTATTATTTATCATATCACTTGGTATGCATGTGTGTGTGCAGGGGGAGAGGGGAGGGGAGGCGGCTGGATGTGTTGATGTGCTTGCTGATTCAACATGTTTCCCTCTCTCTGGGACCTTGACCTCTGTGGGTCAGTTAGAAAGTTTGAATTCACAGCATCTAGTGGTGGTAGATATGCTGTGTATGTTTCACTATGATATTTTTCCACTAAAAAATTATGGCCTGTACATGAAAAAGTTGATGTGGTTTCTGATTCCATCTGCTGACATCTATCTGACCTTGACCTTGGTAGGGCATCCTGAAGTTTTCAAGTTGTGTAAGTTTCATTGCTATATCTCCTTCCACAAAAAAGGTTGGGGTTGGGGGGGGATTCCATGTGTTGTCCTCTAGTAACCTGATCAATCGTGAATTTTTTCTACAACTTTTTCAAAGCCTATAAAAAAATATTTCCATAGCCCCAAACACCATTTATGAACAACATATATGGTGTTTGGTGCAATGGAAAAAGAGTAGTGGTGTGCATATTCCATTACCAATAAAATGATTATATACACCGGGAACTTAATTAAGCACCCCCTGAAATGTTTCATGACAGTGAAGTTGCTGTTACTGTTTGTGTTTTAATGATAGCTATGTCTTGCAATACATTTCATCTTGTGAAACTTGATGTTTCTGGTTGATAGCGTACCCCAAACACATCCCTCATCCATGTGAAGCATGCTACCCACGAGTGACACAAAAAACACTATCATCCACATGCAATATCTGGGTATAAAACAAGAAAATTTGTCACTTCTTTTATCAGTAAATGTTGACATGGCAAGAAGGAGACTGTCAGAGGCACTAAGATGGCAAATCGTTGGCATGCATGCAATAGGCATGTCATTCAAAGCTACTGGAAGGCAAGTTGGCTATAGTCATTCTGTCATCAGCAGACTTGTCCGAAAAAATTAAAAAAAACAACAATGTTAAGGACCGAACCAAGGCCAAAGTCTGCCACGCCTCGTTAGGCATGAACCCTTTACTTCAAGTGGGGTTTTTAACAGGCGTTTGTGTAGCAGAACTGTCTGAAACAATCTCAAAGCACTGGGTATGAGGCCCAGAAAGGTCATCAAGTGCCCAGCTCTGTCCGATCAGCATCAAAGACGACATTTGGAGTGGTGTATGGCACAACAACATTGGAATCTCAGGACATGGAGGAGAGTCCATTGGTCAGGCACGAGTAGGTTCCTGCTTCATGTCACAGATGGTCGCGTGAGAGTGTGGAGGCATAGAAATACTGCTTATGTGTCCAGTAATGATCTGTAGATGCTTCTCTCATGATTGTAAACTTGATGGTGACTGTACGTGAGAATCTCAATGGTCATCAATACATCCGGGACATTCTTAATCCGGTCCGGTTGTCGTGCCTCATTTTGACAACCACAGGTTGGCTACTCACCCTGTGTTCATGGATGACAATGCAAGGCCACATCATTCTCATGCTGTGAGAGCATTCCTTCAGAACGCTATCACAACACTACATTGGCCTGCAATGAGCCCATATTTAAATCCCGTAGAACACATCTGGGACTTTCTTGGACGTTGTGTACAAAGCAAGGGATCAGCTGCATTGCATGAGGAGTGACAGCAGTTGCCTCTGGACTATATCAGAAGACTCACTTGTAGCATTAGGAGGAGGGTTTATGCTGTCATCAGGGTATGTGGTGGATACACTCACTACTGACGTCAGACACTGCTATTGTGTTCAGGAGATCACAAGTTACATTTTTTGTCAGTAATTATCGGCATTGGTTGATCATGGACCGTTCCAGCATCAAATTTGTTGAGAGAACATTTTTCCATCAAAAACATTAGTGACAGATATGTGTAATTAGCACTATTAAAATACTGCATATTTTCATCATTGTGTTGTCTTTCATTTATCAATAGACCATTCTTTCCGCAAACAATCACTTTTGGCCATCTTAAAAATAGCATGAAAGTAATGACAGTTTCTATTAACACCTCTGCAAAAACAACCAGGGGGTGCATATTTAAGTTCCAGGTGTATAGTATTTGAAAGAAAAGAATGATTTTTTCAACAGTAAAGAATAAGTTATTGAGGAAAATAAATTGGAAGTTCAAGTTACTGCATAAAAATTCATTCTTGTCAAAATACTGATACACATGTACAAAGCATCTCTTCGTTTTTAAAATAAGTTAGGCATGTTTTTTGCCTTTCATGTAACTTTGCATAGCCTTGTAGCCCATGTTTCCAACGTCAAAGTTTTTTTGTACAAACCAAACATCACGCACTCTGCGTGTCAGTCAAAACATGCATCAACCAACCTGAATACTGTTGTTTCCATCCACGATGCATTAAATACACATTTTCCACCAGGCATTTCTATTCAACTATTGTTATTCAAATTAGAACTGTATTTTTAAGTGACCATGTGAGAAATTCACGAATCAGAAATAGAATTAATGGAGACATTTGATTTGAGTGTTAGAATAAGTTCAGACACCAGTCAAACAATCCATACTGAATATGCACCTACACGGTTCGCACCACATATTAAAACTAAAGAAAACAATTTAAAAATTAATTTTTTACATGGATTATGAATGCAATTTTTTTTCAATAGATAATTAATAAATGTGGGCTTATTAATGAGAGATCAGACATAATAGAAATTTCCATAGCTTTTCCACAGTCCACTTGAAAAAAACATTTTTCCATGACTTTCCAGGTCTTGGAAAATAAAATTTAAATTTTCCATAACTTTCCAGGGATTTTCGAAGCCTGTGTGAATGCAGAGTCCATTTGTTCTGAAAGTTTCACTGTGATATCTTTTATAATGAAAAAGTTATGGCCAAGACAAAAAGGTTTAAGGATGGATGGATGGCCTGGAACCAGTTTATCTCTGAAATAGTTCACTGCCTACATTTAGATTCAATTGGCAGATTCAATCGGCTGGAATATATTAGTTGGTTGAAAAAGTGAACCTTCACTTCATTTTTCAAACCAAATGAAATATTCCATCCGAATGAATCGACAGAATTCAATAAACATTCATTTTCTTTAAATCAACTCAAGAAATATTTCTCAGTTGAGACTTGAGCTGTAGTTTTATGATTAGGCACCGTAGTTCTGCAAATAGTGTTGAAATCTCTATGTTTTAAAGGTGAATTAAATATTAATTAGAATATCTATAACTGAAGCATGAAAGAATATCTGCATATTTTTGTGAGTAAAGGACAAGAAATTGCATCAACAGTTATCTGTGCCAAACTCCACAAATTGTGGGTAAACAAACAGCCCATAACAGCGACAAAATCAGAACAGACTTAGACTGGTGACCTGAGAGGTTGACTTGGCATGTGCACTCAGCTCAGTCCAGAGAGTGTCAATGAGTGCGAATGGCAACTTTTCCATTCATGGATGTGAATCAGCTCATAAATTTCTGTTTGTTTGTTTAGGTTTAACAACACTTTCAATAGCCAGTGTCACACTGTGTCAAGACAGTTTTACCGGTGGAAGAAGCCAGGGTACCTGGAGAGAACCACCAAGAACTACCAAGCAACTTTCAGACTCTCCAACTGACTAACTCTGCTCAAGCGGTGTTAGGAGCAATTGAAGGCAAGTGCACTATCGACATGCAGTACACCTTAGTACAAAGCACCAGCCTGCCCCCATGAGAGTAATCAAGAGTAAGCATCTTGACCAAGAACAGAACACAGTTAAAACTGGTCAGGAGTGAACTGTCAACATTTTGGTTTGATGTCTAATGCTCTAACAACTTAGCCAAGATGCTTCCAGGTAGAATATGTCAATACACAATTGTTTAAATGAGCTATGATTGGAAAAACAAACCAAAGGAAATTAAGCAAAGGTACATATTCCCAAATTGATTTAAACATTTTACCGGGTAAACAATTTAGCACTCTTTTGTGTCAGTGTCCTGATAACAATCTTCAGCATTTAACACTGGATGATTTTTTTTCTTTCTGTTTTTAATGAGGAATTCTTAATTATTCCAGAAATTGCAAATGCTGTCTGCTAGTTGCGTTGGTTAACACTTAAGTCCTCAGATTAATTTTATGTAAATAAGGCCCCACAAAGTAAATCTTCTGTTTCTCAGGCCATTGTTTTTGTAAAATTGCATGTGGGCAGGCAGTTTTTTATTTTATTTTTTATTTTTGTGATTATTTTTTTTGCCATCAAAAGTTCATGTTCTTAGTTTGTTTTATGTTTTAGGCCTCATAATCTACAGAATAACATGGGTAGTGGTGTATTTAATTTTTTGAGTGCAAGAAGGCTTTGTAATGCTTTAGCATTGCAAAGCCTTGTTGCACTCCTGGGACAAAATTATTAATTTTATTAACTTTGGTAAAATATCAGACATAAACCATTTATTTTTTATTTTTTAAGTTTGCATTGGTTATACAAAGACAGAATGTGGCAGCCAAAAGGACCATGCAGGAGGGCCTAGGAAACAAATTTTAAACTTTTTTAGGCCTAACTACTGTATATACATGCAGCTGCAGATGACTTAACAGTGTTTCTACATTATTGTTGTCGCCAAATGTATCCTAGAGTTCTCAAGGAAGAATACATTTTAGCCAACTTTTTCAGAGTAATATAAAAGGAGCAGTTTATGGCTGTATGGGGACTTAAGAGTTAAACAGTTGATGAAATAAATGACTTCAAAAGCAGAAGATTTTTTCAGTTCTACTTCCAAAACTAACTCACTCACAATTTTTATGATGTCATATTGACTTCTGACATCACATGTTCATTAGATGTGTTGCAGATGATATTTTTATAACAGGCTATTTCATGATGATTATTGGATAAATAGAACATTGAGGCACTTTTGTATATATTACCGTATTTATTCTATGTTTTGAGACACTCTATGTTTTGAGACACCCAAATTTTCTAAAAAAAAATTTAAAAAATTTCTACTCTAATATTGGGACACCCAACTGGTTGGACATGACTGAATTCATTAGAACTCATCGCGTGAACAAATGGTTGTCCAATAGGTAAGTTTCATCTGGGTTTGAAAAATCAAAGAAAAAAAAAAACGAATATAAAAAAGAAGTAAACAACAATAATACTGATTTGTGTTGGTTTTCATTCAAATCCACCCTGGAGTTACTGAATTTACAGCTATTTATAACAAGAAGAGGAAGTCTCACTGACAGGTAAGATATATCAACGAGTGTGAAAAGCATGTGTCAGCAAAGTAGGAAAGTCCCCAACAACCCAAAATTCAATGATAAACTTCTGATCCATACAGAGTGTTACCAGCGATGAATGCTGTGTGCTCATCAAAACAGAAGAGCATACAACAACATGAATAAGCAGGAACTACCAGAATAACGAACCATATGCCCCCTCCCCCCCCCCCCCCATCCCAGCCTATCACAAGATATTTGGACTGACAGTCTAACACTTCATTCATCAGTTCATCATGACTAGCACTGCATGAGTTGCTTTGTACACTAGCACTATAGCTATAATGTCCATTCTGCCTATAATAATGACCTATATGCCCCCCCCCCCCCCCCCCTCCGCCCATCACAAGATATTTGGACTGATAGTCCAACACTTCATTTTTATATCATTGTGACTAGCACTGTATGAGTCAAGCTGCACACTAGCACTATAGCTATAATGTCCATTTTGTCTATAATAACCACTTCTCCTATTTACTGATGGAAAGCCCTCCATGAAAGCCTTCTGACAATAAATATCAAAGTCGGTAATGTAATGCAGAAAATATTGACAAACAGTCTAACATCTCATTATTCAACTCATTTTGACATGAACTGTATTTATCACTCTATATACTAGCACTCTAGATAAAATAAAAAATATCATACACAAACACATTCCAACAATTTATGTGTCACAGTAACAAAGTTACAAACATTTTTATCAACTTCTTGTAATTATTGATGAAATTGAGTAGTCTCCCTTGCTTCTTAAAAATCTTACAAACATTAAAGTTTCAAAAGAAAGTGATTCCCAATGTGCATAAGTGTGAAGATGGTGTTCCAAAAGCATGTTAGAAAATCATAATACTGATGATAGGGTGAAATACACATTGGATACTCCACAGTCATCATTATTTTTATTATTATTAGATATCTATTGCTGAACACAACATTTGTGGACAACTCAAATATCTGTCCAATATATTTCCACACAAACAATCAACAGGTGATATTCTCTGTTCCAAAAGTTAATTACTGGTTTTGGAGGCCAACTAAAAAATTGTGAAATTAGCAGGTTATTGTCTCTTTAACCCTTAACCCAACACAGATAATATCAAAATTCATTATTTTATATATTATTTTTGGAAATTTTTCAAAAAATTTCAACAAAACCATATCATGTGACCCCTTATTGGAACAACCTCAACAAGCTCGTTCCAATGATGGGTTACGTGATATGGTTTTGTTGAAATGTTGTAAAAAATAATATTTTTTCAACTGCTCGATTTGGAAATTACGTGGGCAGATGTGGTCAATTCTTTAGGTAAAGTGTTAAATGTGATCAGAAATATAATTACCACTTTAGCTGCTTGAGTATCTGCATATTTGTCTGGAAATGCTCCTGCTATCACACTGTTAACCAAGGTTAATCCTTTACCTGAAAAAAAAAACAAATAATAAAAGGAAAAGACAGTCCAAGATTAGAAATTTTTGAGAATCTGATATCGCAATTCTATTCCTGAACAGTAGAAGAGAAAGGGCATCATGTCATTTTGATTCTCGCGCAGTGACTAAGATGCAAAACGTTTATCGATGGGGTCACTGCAATTTAAATTTATCCTTTGTCACTTCATGAAATGTCACTGATGAGAGCAGTTACATGCAATGATGCCATCTTGAGGGAGTATAGGGGAGGCTGGGGTTGGAGGGTGGGTGGGTGGCTGTTGAAGCCTGCAGTTCAATGTTTTTTGCTGATTTTTCAGACAGCAATCCAGTCGTATAGATTAGTAGTCCATACTAGCAATCTATTCTTTATTTAATACATTTACTGAGGTGCAATGTTTTTTACTAACATTTCAGCAATCCAGCTGTAAAAAGATTAGTGGTCAATACCAGCAATCTATTCTTTATTTATTACTTTTACATCGGCATTTTTCTTTGGTTAACAGTGACATGCAGTTGCATAGCATTACATAAAAATGATAAATTTAAAGTAATTTGTATATTTTTTATACTTACCAATGGCCCAGACTAGCTGGTGCAAACTCAAAGTTATCAAGGGCCAAACACAAATTTTGAACTCACCAATCCCCAAAATTTGCTTGCAAAACCAATGAAAGTGTCAATGACACTGTAGCTTAACTTGTGTGTTGTGTTTGATGAAAAGGATAATGTTCAATGTTTTATGAAAGGATTATGAGATAAGACAAGAATTGTGATAATTGGGAATATGTTCATTTCTGTTCCCTGTATGCTATGTTTATGATAAAAATACTATGAGGTGTGCACTGTACTAAAGAGCTGAGGGGTGGGTTAATATGACCTCACAGTTAATGTATGTGGCCCTCACAGTTAACGTATATCAACAAAAGTTACCAAGTTACAGTGAAATTATTCCAAAACGAGTCATCCTATCAAGTTACATTAAAATCCCTTCATAAATATGGCCTGTAGACTGTGCTAAAGGTTTTCGGGCTTCAGGCCCCTGTAGCCATCAGTTTCCCAATTGCGTCCAAAGGGGACGTTCTCATCTAGACATTATATGAAGTCAACCTACCAAGTTACAATGAAATCCCTTAATAAATATGACCTGTAGACTGTGCTAAAGGTTTTTGGGCTTTGGTGGCCATCATGGTTGAATGATCGCAACCAAAAGGGGACATTCTCATCTGGGCATCTTCTGGAGTGATCCTACAAAGTTACAATGAAATCCCTTCATAAATATGACCTGTAGACTGTGCTCAAGGTTTTTGGGCTTCGGGCCCCTGAAGCCGTCACAGTTGACCAATCACGACCAAAAAAGGATGTCATCATCTAGGTAGTATATGGAGTCAAACTTACGGGTTACAATGAAGTCCTTCCATAAATATGACCAATAGACTATGCTAAAGGTTTTGGGGTTTTGGGTTCGGGCAGCCATCAAGGCTGAATGATCGCGACCAAAAGGGGACGTTCTCATCTAGACATTATTTAGAGTCATCCTACCATGGTACAATGAAATCCCTTCATAAATATCACCTGTAGACTGTGCTAAAGATTTTCGGGCTTTGGGCCCCTGTAGCCAACACAGTTGCCTAATGGTGTCCAAAAGGGGCTGTTCTCATCTAGACATTACATGAAGTCAACCTACCAAGTTACAATGAAATCCCTTCATAAATATGATCTGAAGACTGTGCTAAAGGTTTTCGAGCTTTAGGCTTGGGCTGCCATCATGGTTGAATGATCGCAACCAAAAGGGGACATTCTCATCTGGACATCATCTGGAGTGATCCTATGAAGTTACAATGAAATCCCTTCATAAATATGACCTGTAGACTGTGCTAAAGATTTTCGGGCTTCAGGCACCTGTAGCCATCACAGTTAACCAACCACGAACAAAAGGGGATGTCATCATCTAGGCATTATATGGAGTCAACCTAACAAGTTACAATGAAATCCTTCCATAAATACGACCTACAGACATGCTAAAGGTTTTTGGGCTCGGGCAGCCATCAAGGCTGAATGATCATGACCAAAAGGGGACGTTCTCATCTGGACACTATTTGGAGTCATCCTACCAAGCTACAATGAAATCCCTTCATAATTATGACCTGTAGACTGTTCTAAAGGATTTCAGGCTTTGGGCCCCTGAAGCTGTCACAGATGCCCAATCGTGTCCAAAAGGGGACGTTCTCATCTAGACATTATATGAAGTCAACCTACCAAGTTACAATGAAATCCCTTCATAAATATGACCTGTAGACTGTGCTAAAGGTTTTCGGGCTTCGGGCAGCCATCATGGTTGAATGATCACAACCAAAGGGGACAATCTCATCTGGGCATCATCTGGAGTGATCCTGCGAAGTTGCAATGAAATCCCTTCATAAATATGACCTGTAGACTGTGCTCAAGGTTTTCGGGCTTCAGGCACCTGTAGCCATCACAGTTGACCAATCACGACCAAAAGGGGATGTCATCATCTAGGCATTATATGGAGTCAACCTAACAGGTTACAGTGACATCCTTCTATAAATATAACCTTTTGCCTATGCTAAAGGTTTTTTGGGCTCGGGCACCCATCAAGGCTGAATGATCACGGCCAAAATGGGACGTTCTCATCGAGACATTATTTCGAGTCATCCTACCAAGTTACAATGAAATCCCTTCATAAATATGACCTGTAGACAGTGCTAAAGGTTTTAGGCCTTCGGGCACCTTTAGCCGTCAAAGTTGCCCAATCGTGTCCAAAAGGGGACGTTCTCATCTAGACATTATATGTAGTCAACCTACCAAGTTACAATGAAATCCCTTCATAAATATGACCTGTAGACTGTGCTTAAGGTTTTCGGGCTTCAGACTCGGGCAGCCATCATGGTTGAATGATCGCAACCAAAGGGGACAATCTCATCTGGGCATCATCTGGAGTGATCCTACGAAGTTACAATGAAATCCCTTCATAAATATGACCTGTAGACTGTGCTCAAGGTTTTTGGGCTTCGGACACTTGTAGCCATCACAGTTGACCAATCACGACCAAAAGGGGATGTCATCATCTCGGCATTATATGGAGTCAACCTAATAGGTTACAATGAAATCCTTCCATAAATATGACCTTTTACCTATGCTAAAGGTTTTTGGGCTCGGGCACCCATCAAGGATGAATGATCGCGATCAAAATGGGACGTTCTCATCTAGACATTATTTGGAGTCATCCTACCAAGTTACAATGAAATCCCCTCATAAATATGACCTGTAGACTGTGCTAAAGGGTTTCGGGCTTCGGGCACCTTTAGCCGTCACAGTTGCCCAATCATGTCCAAAAGGGGGCGTTCTCATCTAGACATTATATGAAGTTAACCTACCAAGTTACAATGAAATCCCTTCATAAATATGACCTGTAGACTGTGCTAAAGGTTTTCGGGCTTTGGGCACGGGCAGCCATCATGGCTGAATGATCGCAACCATAGGGGACAATCTCATCTGGGCATCATCTGGAGTGATCCTAAGAAGTTACAATGAAATCCCTTAATAAATATGACCTGTAGACTGTGCTCAAGGTTTTCGGGCTTCGGGCACTTGTAGCCATCACAACTGACCAATCACGCCCAAAAGGGGATGTCATCATCTAGGCATTATATGGAGTCAACCTAACAGGTTACAATGAAATCCTTCCATAAATATGACCTTCTGCCTATGCTAAAGGTTTTTGGGCTCGGGCACCCATCAAGGCTGCATGATCCTGATCAAAATGGGTCATTCTCATCTAGACATTATTTGGAGTCATCCTACCAAGTTACAATGAAATCCCTTCATAAATATGACCTCTAGACTGTGCTAAAGGTTTTCGGGCTTCGGGCCCCTGCAGCCGTCACAGTTGCCCAATCATGCCCAAATGGGGAAATTCTCATCTAGACATCATAAGGAGTCATCCTACCAAGTTACAATGAAATCCCTCCACATTAAACATGACCTGCAGACTGTGCTAAAAGTTTTTGGGTTTCGGGCTTGGGCAGCCATCACGGTTGATAGATCATGCCCAAAAGGGGACGTTCTCATCTAGGCATTATACAGAGGCATCCCACCAAGTTACAATAAAATCCCTTCATAAATACGACCTGTAGCCTGTGCTAATGGTTTTCGGGTTTGGGCTCGGGCAGCCACACCAGTTGCCCGATCGCGACCAAAAGGGGACGTTCTCATCTAGACATGACCCCAAACCTGCATATGAAATTTTGTGACGATCAGACAAGAACTGCAAGGTGTAGCCCGTGCTAAAGGAAAATGTGAACAGACGTCACAGATGTCACAGACTAACAGACTTCCGCATGCGTGATGGCAATAGCTTATCTTGACTATGTCAAGTTAAGCTAAAAATTAAAAGTCCTATCTGGCCCTCCATACTTTTACTCTCCGCGCATGCGCAGCCATCAGGAAGTGACCGGAATTGGCACCAACATCATTCTTTGCAGAAAAGAGTACTACAAAATAACTCAGCACGGAGGAATGAGTGCACACTCATGGGAGGGCCATATCCGTCTGGGCCATTGGTAAGTATAAAAAATATACAAATTACTTTAAATTTATCATATTTTTATACTATAAACCAATGGCCCAGACTAGCTGAATCGTAAAAAGGTGGAGGGCCTAGGACTTCAGAATTAGTGGACCAACATAGCTCCAAGCTTGTAATCCAAGGTGAAAGGAAATTAAATTTAAAAGGAATTACATGTATGTCTCTCTATACAGTAATAGAGAAGACATATAAATAAGGAGCCAAATTCAAGTAATTCCATATTCTTAGCATGAAGACTATGCTAATTGGATGTAACGAGTTCCCAATTTTTAAGGCTAGTCAGGACTAAGCCCCAAAAATTAGGATGGCGTATTTGAGAAAGAGAGGTTATGCCCCACAAACATACGCCATATACAATAAAACACAAGCTGTATCCAGGATATAATCTACAGACAAAACAGCTTCACTCATAGTTACACACTCAACAAGTCGGAGGTAACCCCCCCCCCCCTCCCCCTTTTGAAGGAATCTTCTTCAAAAGCAAAGAGGGGAGCGCTCTGGAATCAGTAAAAGCGGTACCAAATAACAATATATATTCGTTGAAGAGGCACCCAGGTATTAATTATCATTAATAAATTGGTGCTTAATGTCACTTCAGAAGCTAAGGCTATCATGGCGATCCCGGTAATTAATATCGCCCGCTTATAACGTATACCAGAGTTGGCATACGTAGATAGGTCGAAAACCGGTGATATGATATATAACATACACATGTCCAATAGAATCACAATGGACAATCTCTGGAGAGTAAACAAACTTCCGAGGTAACCCACAGGCGACCCCATTCAGGTGTACAATAAATTCCAATAAATAACACTCCCAGATGTGTTCTATCTGATATCTATGCTCCCAGAAACGTGCGAATATACGAGAGTGTAAAGACAAGTCGTATTCGATTGGGTACCGAAATTAATAGAAACCTGGATTTAGAAATGGAACGAGCTATGATTAACAGACTTGTCACGGACCACCCCGAAATAATTGTTTCTAAGGTCCATAACATACAATAACACGTCTGCCTAATAATGCATTTATTATGCACGTGAGCATTGAAATCCCACATGTAATCATCTGAATACCAGTTAACTGACTAAACAGCCTTACAGGTACCCAAAGGCTAGCAATTTATTGATGAAGAATCATATGCTCGTATAAGACATATAGACGAACAACCACAGGAAACCAACCAACTAAAAAGTGAATGTGCCCATGAGGTCGCCATAGAACACGACCCAGCTGCCAATCGAGAAGTCATGAAATGCATGTATCTACTTAAATGCATACAAGGCTTACGGGAAGAAAACTATGTCTTGCCCGGTAATCACCTCTTAACACATTAGAGGTGGGGAGAGGGCGGGTTCATATCGAACTCCCCTCACCCGCATTACTTGAATCGTTCTTGTGTTAGTCATCAAATAGTATAGGAACCGCAAGGCTCCCTCACGACTGACTGACTCCATAATGCCACTAAGGGCAGAGAAGGATGTGATGAACAAATGCACCGTATTTACATAATAACACACCAAACCATATCGGCATCATGTCCGATAGGACAATTAATTCAGCCTAGATGAAGCAGTTTAAGGTCTTCCTGTACGTGAAGACCATTAAAAGCTGATAACTGAGGCCCTAGAAGCTCACTAGGGAGACTTACAATGCTAGCCATAGCTTATAAGTCTTCATCTACATGAAGACAGATATATCGGTGTAAGTTGCGACCCTGAAGGCTCACTTAATGGAGACTTACAGTTATCATTGCGCAAGGTAGGGAATGAAGAACCGCTATATAAACAGCTCTGAATTCCCAAAGAGACCGCAGTCCCAAGAGATAATAAATTCAGTAATGCCACTGCAAAATGCTGAATAAAAAATCTCACTCAAGATTTTAGCTAGGCTGCTATGGTGTAACAATAAGTCTCAAGTCTATGACACCTAGGAAAAACAAACCGAAAAGCACAGCATCTTTTTTGGTTGCAATCCCAAAAGACAGCGGACAGAGCCTAACCAGAGAGACCGCTGCAACCGTACAGAAGGCTACTATGGCATCCACAATGACATAATTGTCTTGACGCCAAGACATATCTCAGCCTATCTATTCACTATCCATCCGGATTCAGGATGAGAAACAGGTGATAATAAAAAACTGGAGAATAATTTTGACGACGTCTAATGCTCGTCTTCAATAGGAAAGCTTATACCTCCAGAAGGAAAGCCTCTCTTGGAAGTTTTGTCTAACAAGTATTCTTGTAAGTGGAACTTGCTTGGGCTGATAGCCGCAGGCCTGCCGAGACTACTTTCTCATCCACTAATCTTCCGCAATTTATCCACTTTTGCGAGGTTTGTAACCTACCGCCAAGTGGCAAGCAACCGAAATCTATTCTCGACGACCTCAATTGATCCCTTCAATAAGAGAGCCTTTACCTCCACTAGGAGCGACTCTCTTTGAAAGGAACTTCGTGATTAGCGTCCTGTTTCTCGTGAAGTTGATAATCCTCCGTCAACTGGCAAGCAATAGAGGTCATGTCCATCACCTATACGACATACGATGCTTACGGGAGGAGAAACTACATCCTCCCCACGAAAAAGCTCGTCTCGTCGACCGCAATTGTTCCCTTCAATAAGAGAGCCTTTACCTCCACTAGAAGCAACTCTCTTTGAAAGGAACTTCCGTGATTAACGTCCAGTTTCTCATGAAGTTGATAATCCTCCGTAAACTGGCAAGCAATAGAGGTCATGTCCATCACCTGTACGACTTACGATGCTTACAGGAGGAGAAACTACATCCTCCCTGCAAAGAAGCTTGTCTTGTCGACCTCAATTGTTCCTTTCAATAAGAGAGCCTTTACCTCCATAGAAGTGACTCTCTTTGAAAGGAACTTTCGTGATTAACACTCAGTTTCTCGTGAAGATGATAACCTTCCATTAATCGTCGGCCTAGGGGGGCCTGATCCATAGCATTGATCAGACCTATACCCCTTTACCGGGTCGCTATAATGACGACTTCCAGAGTAAATATAAGAGGGTTATTGTACCCTCGCGAGACATTCTCATGATGCTTTCTTAGAAGCAGAATGGCCTTGCTTACCCGGTCTGCTGAAGTGTGTTGATGAGGCAGCAACTTCAATAGCAGAGCACTGAAGCTTCTTGTAGCCTGCACATATATCAATGCAAGCTTGTCGTCAAATAATATATTTCTGGTAACCGGACCGACTCGGAGAGAGCTTTTCACCTTGTCATCTATAAGTGATGGCGACACAAGGTCAATATCACGTCTTACCAACTCCAAATTCACTGTCCGTGTGGAGTTGTACGTGGCATGCATGACTGCCCTGAAAAGAACTTTTAACGAGGAACCATGTCCTCATATTTCTTTCCATTGAGACGTTGCGCCATAGCTCTGGTAAGGTGATCTGCTTAGGACATTGCACCCAGATTTGCTCTTTTCAATGAAATAGCACATTTCATTATTTCTGAGCATATATTAAATGATGCAGGTAGGGACATATTTTCATCCCCGGCCTGCTTATCTAAATGCAGACTTATTCAGATGGAACAATATTCTTAAGAGCTTAAGACTTTTCATAGTCTTAAAGTGCCCATCTGTGAGAGATGGAGACTCACACTCTGTATCCCTCTCACCATCCAAATGTTCCATCCGCAAATATGGTCAACTCCATCCAACTGGACCAACGCAGCACCAACTGACAGCTCACCATCGGAGTCTGTTAAACGGTAGTACTAGTCTCAAACGACGGGCTATGAACCCGAACTTGCAAAGTCAGATAGCTAGTCTGTGGTCAATGCGCTTTATTAATGAAGCAAGGGAACATGCCATAGCTGGCGCCGAATCTGGCTGCAGTGTTGAAGAAGCGTCCCAAACCGCAAGTGTGAGCAGACGTCCCAACTCACTAAAGTTTCTCGCACCAAAAACAGTCGACCCCGACTGCCGACGGAAAGGAGAAGGTTCCACCTCTCGCAGTCTGCTCCAGACCTCGCCGAGCATTCCGTTAGAAATTTTTAGGCATCTATCCCTTATCATGCATATCCATGGAAGAAGAGGAAGCCATAACCACAGCCGACTCCGGCTGAAGTGTGGGAGAAGCATCCCGACTCGTCACATAGTATGGATGCTCCTCCTCATTGAAGTTTCTTACAACACAAAACAGTCATCCCTGATTGTTAACGGGATGAAAAATGCTCTTCACTCTCGATTTGTCCCCAGATCCCATAGAGTATCCTGCTTAGAATCCTCTTTCATGCGCTTCCATGTAAGTAGAAGAAGCCATAACTGACACCGGCCCTGGCCTGGCTGCAGTGTGAAAGGAATGTTTCGATGCGTGTTCCGACTCAATAAGGTTTCTGACAATGGACACAGTTGGCCCCGACTGTTAAAGGGATGGAGAGGGTTCTCCAAACGGAGATCTGACCTCAGATCTAGCCGAGCGTCCGGTAGAGAAATTTCTGGCTTCTATTACACGCACAACTGACCGGACCAAACCTAGCACCGTCTGACAGCTCAACACTGGAGTCTGCGGGAGGCTTCTCTTGCATTAGCTGGGATGCTGGTAATAGCTGCGCAAATGCGACAGCAAGTCCGTTCCCGAGGCTTGAAGGGCAGCGGTCTTCTGTTTTCCCACTGCTTGCTGCTCCTGGGACGAAGATCCGGAGATAGATCACTTCTCCAAGCGTCCCGTTGATCGATGCCTCAGATCGCTAGCTATCAGATGGTCCAACTTCAAGGGTGAAGAAAGGCTCTGTCTTCGCGCAGCTGACTGGTTATCTGAAGTCAGATAGCTAGCCTCCGGTCGTGTGTGCTTTAATAACATAGCAGAGGAAGCCGTGACTGAAGACGACCCCAGCGGCAGACTAGATGGAGCGTCCCTAGCGGTGGGCGGACGTATGCTCCATCTCGTGCATGTTTCCAACCAGAAAACTTCATTTCGGCTTGTGAAACGTAGTGGAGGAAGCCGTGACTGAAGCCGACCCAAGCTGCAGACTAGACAGAGCATCCCGAGCGGTGGGTGGACGTATGCTCCGGCTCGTGCAAGTTTCTCATAACAACATTTGGCCCCAAATGTTGTTAGGTTAGAAGGGGCCTCTCCCACTCGTGGTCTATTAAACCTCGCCGAGTACAAGAAACTTGCTTTCTTCCTCCCTTTTTCCGTCATCGCTGAGTGAGCTTATTTATATTTAAGTGCTCGCTCTACCCACATCTACACTTCCTTCAATTGCAATGGACTTACCCGGTGTCACGGCTCCCACGGACGGAGTAATCGCTTTAACGGTCGAGCTAGCTGCTTGCAAGAGATTAAGATCACTAACTAGAGACCTTATCCCTTGCATATCATGAGCACTGCAGCTAGCTCTATTTGCTCAACGGAGCGTGACGACAGTAGCACACTTGGATGGGTGTCACAATATCATCACCATGTTCATGTTCCTCTGAAACAGAAACTGAAAAAATGAATTATAACGCGGTGAGAGGCCTGGCCTCAAAACCTCACTGCCAACAACGCATTGCGACACCCGTCTCCAACATTAGTCATCCCAGTGAACACAAGAATGACAAGAGTCTGCAGGAGTGCATCAACTGAAGTTGATATCAGTCCTCCAAACTCAACAACAAAAGATATAATTAAGATACATGAATAATAGCAATCAAAATTAAATTTAAAATATTTTTTGGAAAATTTTTTTTGGGGGGAAAAAATGCCTAAGTTCCCAAAGGGAGCATTAAGAACCCAAGGGCATCCCGATAGAGCCTAAGTGTGGACAAAATCCAAATTTATTGAGCTACACTACCGGAATAATAATCCATGTATCCTACAGTATTTCTACAGTAATTCTACAGTAATAGGATATAAAATACTACCTACATATGAGGACGTTGTCAAAGTAAACGTCAGTGAAAAAACGGAAACAAGACATCAGGTACACAAAAAAAAGACCCAAAGTCAGAAACCAATTTAAATGCTACCAGATGCAAAGCTAGATCTTCATACGAAGAAAAAATTATACATTGGATAGAAGATGCAAGACTAAACGACCTAACACCCCTTGGGTGAGGACATTACCATGGGGAAAGACAGAATAAATATTCTGTAATACATGTTAAACTCCCAAGAAATTTAATAAAAAATTTGAGTAAAAAATAGCCAAAAAGCTTAAGAGTTTAACAGGAAGGGTTCATGGAAGGGTAGGGAAGGAATACTTAACAAACAGTGCAATAATCATTATCAAAAATGATGACGTCAGGGGTATGTCCCGAAATTGGGAAACATAAAATAATTTTATAATTATTATAAAGTTACAGCCCTGAATGTCAAAAACCACCATTGAACACTTCCAACATTCAATAACAGCCTTGGATCCACCAATTCTTGCTTGATTTGTGTTTGGCATCCTCAAAAAAGGAGATTTTAAAGCATAGATGTCAGTTCATTCTTGCTGACTTGAGGGCCAAACAAAGAATGATGTTGGCACCAATTCTTGACGGCTGCGCATGCACGAAGAGTAAAAGTATGGAGGGCCAGATAGGACTTTTAATTTTCGGTTTTGAAAGCAAATTTGGGGGATTGGGGGGTTCAAAATTTGTGTTTGGCCCTTGATAACTTTGAGTTTGCACCAGCTAGTCTGGGCCATTGGTTTATAGTATAATAATATAACAATGAACTCTCTCATATTTTATTCATAAAGTTAAAATAAATTACAGAGTTGGCAAGGTAAGATCACTCAGCAATGGAGCCACCAAGTTTGATCTGGGTACACTGATCTCGTGAATGTGATAGACTTTACAACCCAGATCACCTTTTGTCATAATGATTAGTTTATTACATACCTGTATAATAGTTTACCTTTTACGCAATGAATCAACCCAAGTGTACCGGGTAAATAATATGCAGTTAAAACTGGAACCATACTTCTTTCTTGATTGGCGTTATTTATTTTACTTCGTAACATATTTGAGCTGCTCAGAGAATGCTGCACGCATTGCTAATATGCACTATTTAGAATCAGGGATGAGAATAGTATGTAACTAATATTAATGAAATCAACAAAAACTAGAAAGTGTTTTAGCACACTAAAACATATGTCCCCCCTTCCTTTTGATGTCAGAGGTCAAGGTCACATGCAGTTCATCAAGGTAGCGGACATGCGTTTTCATTGTGACGCATCCACATGTCAAAAAAAAAAATTCTGGTCTGGACAATTACTCCCTATTTGAAGTACATAAATTTGACCTTGAGGTCAAGGTCACATGAAGGTCATGATAACATGTGGTCTCATTGTGATACATCCAGATGCCAATCATCTATGTCCTAGGTCAAAAAACAAAAAAGTTCTGATCTGGACAATTATTCCCTATTTGAAGTACATAAATTTGACCTTGAGGTCAGAGGTCAAGGTCACATGCAGTTCATAAAGGTAGCGGGCATGTGGTTTCAGGGTGACACATCCACATGTCCAAAACAAAAATCTGGTCTGGACAATTACTCCCTATTTAAAGTACATAAATTTGACATTGAGGTCAAGGTCACATGAAGGTCATGATTACATGTGACATGCGGTCTAATTGCGATATATCCACATGTCAAATATCTTAGTCCTAGGTCAAAAAACAAAAAAGTTCTGGTCTGGATAATTATTCCCTATTTGAAGTACATAAATTTTACCTTGAGGTCAAGGTCACATGAAGGTCACGACATGCGGTCTCATGGTGACACATCCACATGTCAAATAACCAAGTCCTAGGTCAAAAAACAAAAAACTTCTGGTCTGTACAGTTACTCCCTATTTGAAGTACATAAATTTGACCTTGAGGTCAAGGTCACATGAAGGTCACGACATGCGGTCTCATGGTGACTCATCCACATGTCAAATAACCAAGTCCTAGGCCAAAAAAAAAATTCTGGTCTGGACAATTACTCCCTATTTGAAGTACATAAATTTGACCTTGAGGTCAAGGTCACATGAAGGTCACAACATGCGGTCTCATGGTGACACATCCACATGTCAAATAACCAAGTCCTAGGTCAAAAAACAAAAAATTCTGGTCTGGACAATTACTCCCTATTTGAAGTACATAAATTTGACCTTGAGGTCAAGGTCACATGAAGGTCACGACATGCGGTCTCATGGTGACACATCCACATGTCAAATAACCAAGTCCTAGGTCAAAAAACAAAAAAAATTCTGGTCTTGACAATTACTCCCTATTT
Organism: Pictodentalium vernedei; assembly: GCA_031216915.1. Lineage (NCBI taxonomy): Eukaryota > Metazoa > Mollusca > Scaphopoda > Dentaliida > Dentaliidae > Pictodentalium > Pictodentalium vernedei. Next base: position 180,045,592 of record CM062295.1, read on the forward strand.
GAAGTACATAAATTTGACCTTGAGGTCAAGGTCACATGAAGGTCACAACATGTGGTCTCATGGTGACACATCCACATGTCAAATAACCAAGTCCTAGGTCAAGAAACAAAAAAATCCTGGTCTGGACAAATACTCCGTATTTGAGGTACATAAATTTGACCTTGAGGTCAAGGTCACATAAAGGTCACGACATGCGGTCTCATGGTGACACATCCGCATGTCAAATAACCAAGTCCTAGGTCAAAAAACAAAAAAATTCTGGTCTGGACAATTACTCCCAATTTGAAGTACATAAATTTGACCTTGAGGTCAAGGTCACATGAAGGTCACGACATGCGGTCTCTTGGTGACACATCCACATGTCAAATAACCAAGTCCTAGGTAAAAAAAAACAAAAAAAAATCTGGTCTGGACAATTACTATTTGAAGTACATAAATTTGACCTTGAGGTCAAGGTCACATGAAGGTCACGACATGCGGTCTCATGGTGACACATCCGCATGTCAAATAACCAAGTCCTAGGTAAAAAAAACAAAAAAACCCTGGTCTGGACAAATAGTCCCTATTTGAAGTACATCAATTTGACCTTGAGGTCAATGTCACATGAAGGTCACAACATGCGGTCTCATGGTGACACATCCACATGTCAAATAACCAAGTCCTAGGTCAAAAAACAAAAAAATTCTGGTCTGGACAATTACTCCCTATTTGAAGTACATAAATTTGACCTTGAGGTCAAGGTCACAAGAAGGTCACGACATGCGGTCTCATGGTGACACATCCACATGTCAAATAACCAAGTCCTAGGTCAAAAAACAAAAAAATTCTGGTCTGGACAATTACTCTCTATTTGAAGTACATAAATTTGACCTTGAGGTCAAGGTCACATGAAGGTCACAATGGTATGCGACACACCGGCTCATGGTGATACATCCACATGCCAAATATCTAAGGCCTGGCTCAAAAGACAAACAAGTTTTGGTCAGGACAAAGTTTCCTTGAAAAAAGCACAAATCTGACCTTCAGATCAAAGGTCAAGGTCACATGAAGGTCACAATGGTACACTACACACCGGCTCATGGTGATACATCCACATGCCAAATATCTAAAGCCTGACTCAAAATACAAAAAAGTTCTGGTCCAGACAGTTTACCTTAAAAAAGTGCATAAATCTGACCTTCAGGTCAAAGGTCAAGGTCACATGAAGGTCACTATGGTACACTGCGCACCGGTTCATGGTGATACATCCACATGCCAAGTATCTAAGGTGTAGGTCAAAAGACAAAAAAGTTATGGCCCGGACAAAGTTTGTATGAGAAGAAGAAGAAGAAGAAGAAGAAGAAGAAGAAGAAGAAGAAGAAGAAGAAGAAGAAGAATATGCACTAAGAAGAAGAAGAAGAAGAAGAAGAAGAAGAATATGCACTAAGAAGAAGAAGAAGAAGAAGAAGAAGAAGAATATGCACTAAGAAGAAGAAGAAGAAGAAGAAGAAGAAGAAGAAGAAGAAGAAGAAGAAGAAGAAGAATATGCACTAAGAAGAAGAAGAAGAAGAAGAAGAAGAAGAAGAAGAAGAAGAAGAAGAAGGAAGAAGAAGAAGAAGAAGAAGAAAGAAGAAGAAGAAGAAGAAGAAGAAGAAGAAGAATATGCACTAAGAAGAAGAAGAAGAAGAAGAAGAAGAAGAAGAAGAAGAGGAAGAATATGCACTAAAACAATATGTCTCCCTTCTGGGAAGGGGAGACATAATTCTCATAATTTTTTAGGACAAATTTGTGAAATTTAAATTTCTTCAAAAAATAAAAGAACACAGAGTCAACTTGTTGGTTGATAAATACTTTATTCTATAAATTTGCATGAAAATGGTCTTTAAGACCATTTTCATGCGAATTTATAGGAATAAAATTTCAGTATTTTGCAGAAATACTAAAGTTTTCAAAAATTTCTCATCCCTGTAAAATAAAATCACTGGCAGAAATAACCAAAAAGTAACAAAATAATTCACATAAAGCACAATATTAGAGAGAGAAGTTGTGTTAGAAATCACTCATTTGAAAAAAAATAAAATGAAGTAATCCTAGAAACAGATGTGGTAACTTGGGTAGACATGATTAACATCATATCATGCCGACCTTGTTCTGAAACAAAACATAAGGGGGATTCTGGATGTGATAGCTGAAATACACACCATATCTATAATGGGTGTATAATAATTTGTGTTTATTCACTCACACATGCTCAATAACATCATTCAAATGAAGAACATATATGCAGATAATGATAATAAAATGAAAATATTTCCAAAAATCCATGACTTCCTTCTGTAAATTTGCTGAAACATACCTGCTTTTAACTGGCTAGCAAATGTTACCATGGAGGGATATTTAGGCTCTAATTCATCATTTAACTTCATCAGCACAAGAAGCTGTGGCCTGTAATATAGACACAGAAATTTATTTTGACTACCTGATCATAAATTATTTGTGTGAGAGAAGTAAAGATGTGATTAAATTGTAAGTTAATTTAAAAAGTCAGGCATAGGTGCACCCCAACAAATGAAGTTTTGATGATGAATACAAGAACACAAAACAAAAGTCATTAACCCTGCACATAACAATACTGGTGGATATATTATACTACAGTGGAGCCCACTTAACAGAATATCACTTTATTGAATAACCCTGTTAATTGAATATAATTTCCCAACTCAAAACCATTTACCATACCTCCAGTACAAATCTGACCTGTTAATTGAATAATGATTATAGAGGAAACTCCTGTCAATTGAATAAAAAATCTTGTAACCTGTTGAGAAATTACCCAGACTCTCCCCAGTTTTTCCCAGTTTATGGACCTATTTGGCCTCAGTAATCCAATACAGACATTTAATCTATTACGTCTTGTTTGACAGAGCTCATGGAGCTCTGTCAAACAAGATATAATAGAATAAATGCTAAGTTCATCTCTAGATTATAGGAAAGTGACACAATCTGTTAATTGAATACTCCCATTAATTGAATAATTTCCATTGGCAAAGTGGCTATTCAGTTAACAGGGTTGCACTGTATCTACAAACCAACTATAATCCATATCGATCTCAATATCATCAGTGATATCACTGTTTGTTTGTTGAGGTTTAATGACACTTTCTATAGCCTATAGTTTCACGGGTGGAGGAAGTACCACGAGAGAACCACCGACATGTGTCGATTAACTGTTGACTCTCCAGCTTACTAACCCAGCTCCAGCAGGGCAAGCTTGGTTGAAAGCAAGTCAGTACTTCCATCGTATCCTATGCCTTAGTACACAAAATCATCATCTTCTCACATATGCAGTGAGGTTGAAATGTCTAATCCAAAATGCAAGGCAGATGATGTGGAAAAAGATCAACCCATCTACCTTTCGATCTCAAGACCAATGCTCTACCCAATGATCCACTGAGCTCACTCAGTGATATCACTGAGATTTAAAAACTCTAAATATCGTAAATGCTGTATATATCATTGGTGAATGATATAAATAGCATCAGGGTTTATAATAACATAAGGTTTTAAAGACTTTGCCCCAGTGAGCTCTGTCAAACAACACTGAATGGACTAAATTCCAAGTTGCATGATGGGAAAAATTTGCATCTTGAAATATCGATAGTTTGATATGAGGGTGCAGGTGGTTAATGTTATAGTACGCAGGCCTTGGAATTTCAATGTCCATTCTCATTTAAAAATGTTTTGTAACCGACTTAATCATTTCCCTGAAAAACGATATTTTTACATTCAGCAGTGGTTTAAAATGTTAAAAAAAATAGAAAAGATTGTGATCATTATAACCATCATTGGCATCACTGGGTTCTGCCCTGAAATGTTTATCATTGGCATCACTGGGTTCTGCCCTGAAATGTTTGAGCCCCAGATAATAGGTAACTAAAGACCTCCTTCATGGGCTCTGTGACACTAAATATGACATTGGAGAGAAATAGTGAAAAAAGCCTTTTTTGTCCATATTGGTGGTCGGAAAATTCATTTCTTGATTCTAATGTAAGACTCCACATGAAAACTACCTCAGCAAGATCTTCCCAGCTGAGTTCATAAGGCATGTTTGAAACAAAAAATTAAAGTGTCAATGACACTGCAGCTCAACTTGCCCAAGAAGGGACTGAACTAAATAAAAAGCTCCAGTAATGCCAAGTCATTCACTCAAGTTTCTACAGAAAAGACATCACACCAAAGCTGCACATGAAATGTGAAAAACATCGGGTGAGAGGTTCGGCCTGTAGGGTCTGCTAATGGAACTGCTGACAATTTATATGCCAAATCCAAGATGGCCACTAGTGGCCATGTTTTTTAACAAAATTCGGAAAAAATTGATAGCTCCCACCCTAGACACTGGCCTAAAGCTACATATGAAATTTGGGACAGATCGGTTGAGAGCTGCGATCTGTAGGGTGTACTAAAGGAATTGTTTGACAATTTATATCCAAATCCATGATGGCTACTGGCGGACATGTTTTTCAAATTCGAAAAAATCGATAGCTGTCAACTAGACATTGCCCCAAAGTCACATATAAAATTTGGAACTGATCGGATGAGAGTTGTGGCCTGTAGTGGATGCTAAAGGAATTGTGGATAGACAGACATACATACGGACGGATGATGGATCACAGCCCATCCCAATAGCTCATACTTGATGTTGTCAAGTTGAGCTAACAATTTAAAATTAATAAAATGTGATTGGTGATTTTTGTGTTTAGTAAAGAGTGGATTTTGCTGGCTTGTTTTGTACAGGGTTAAGCATGCACCTGTCTTATATAGTTACCTCCAATTTTTTGTATGAGGTGGTCCTTGCTGTAGCCTCAACAATGCATATCTGGCAGCTGACATTGCTAAACCACGAATACCATCTCCCCACTCTTTTTCTGCTCTATAAACAGAATAAAAGAAAATATTTTTAGTTTCGATTAGTATGATAGGAAGGGACATATTGAAGGAGGGGTTTAGAGAGTGTGTGATATGGCTAAAAAAATTTTAATTGGGACATTTTCATCTGGATTGGAGTCTTGGATATTCATTCAGTTACTGACACGAGGTGACACTGGCTGTGGAAAGTGTCATTAAAACCCAAATTCATTCAGTCTTTCTAGATATGATGGATGGACTTACACATACAATCAATGACACAAATGGATGGCTGTGGTACCTGATTCAGGCAGTTGGGGGCCCAGCATGACCAGTTAGGAGTAAGATGCATATGTAATTAAATAATAAGTTTCGTCATGATGAGCTGATGTATTTAATTTATTCACAAACAAAATCCAACTTGAGCTTTTGAACTACAATCCTAACTTACTAATATTCCAACTACATCATCAAAGCATGCCTTCGACAAAGGTATGCTCTGAAGATGCTCTTGGAGTATTTATCAGTCAAGACTTGAGCCCTCACTGTTAAGGCAAATCAGGCACTTGCAAAAATCTTTATGTATTACATAAATCAAGTGGGCTGAGGGAGATATTCAAGAACCGCCCCTCATATCATCCAGACGGACAGCAATATCAGTGATATTTAAGTGCATCAGAAAACTAAGCTGCATCAACCCCCATTGAACTGTGCTCGGATTTGTGTAGTATCTACAATGTTTTATCTTTTCACTCCGTGAGTAATACTTCTCATACCAACACTTTTGATGTTTGCCATAATGTGAACTGTAATACTAAGAACTTAATTTATTGTTTAGTATGTAAGGTTTGTCAGTCAGTGGCGTACGCCAGAAAAACTGAGATGACCGCTCACAAGAGATTAAATGAAAACTTCAGGGACATTAGGTTGCACGACCATATGCCCAGTTACAATCACTTTTCCAGACCAGGACAACCACTGACAACCACTGAAAGATGCTTACTTCAGTATTCTTCAAAAGTCAATGGAATTAAGCAACTAAGTATGTATAAAATTGGAAATGCGGAAGGAGTCGGGATTTAACATGAGGAAAAACAGAAATTATATTCTCTGACACTAGACTTGCGTAAAGGGTGATTCAACAGCTAACATTCTCTCTCTGACTTCATTGTGCAATTTGCATTCAACTGAGTAGGTAGTATTATCTGAATCTAGTAAAACTGATGAAGGCCTTTGGCCAAAAGCTTTTAATAGAGCAATTTCTCCATTTAATACTTTGGTCCCTTTATCTCGAGCTTCTGGAACAGAGAACTTTTTAATCCTTGTGAAAACTGTCTAAATCTGCTCTAGTCCATCCAGTTGTATAAATGGGTAGCTGCATAAGCTGTGCAGTTAACTGCAGGAACTGACTGAAGTATAATAGTGCAGCAGCAGATCTTCTCTCCAGAGAGGAAGAAGTCATAAATAAGTTATCTTCTCCACACTTCCAATATCTCCTCCGATCTAAATGTGCTTTGAATGTAATCAAGGAAATGTTTTCTTTTACTATTATTTCACAGCACTTTGAATATGAAATTAAACATAAAATTAAAATAAACAAAGTTTTGAACAATAAAATGTTATACAATGCCTTAATCAGCTGAAAAAAAACTGAAAATAAAAGCTGGCATTCCTTTTGTAATAAGTAAAAGTTTCAGATCATTATGCTCCAAAAACCCACAAAGGTACTGTGGGAAAACCGTGAATAACAGATTTTGCACAATCAAGGGCCATAACTACCATTTTACTGGAAAAAAAAGCTACTGAAAATTGTTGCTGGCCTTCCTTTTGTAATAAAAATAACCAGAGGCTCAAGTGAGCCTAAAACGCTCACCTGGAACAAGTTGCACAAAGGGAATACTGTTATTGAGTTCTGAGGGACCAGAAATTCATAGGTGAAAAGAATGTGTCATCTTGAATATTTTGTATTTTATGATGACTGTCATCATTCAGGTTGAAAAAATGATATGCAAGATTTTGTTTTTAAGAAATTGTTTTGTTATCTTGGGGAGAACTGTTTGTTGGCAGCTTGCAATAAATTGTTAACGAATATTTAGTCATTGGTGTTTAACGTCGCATATTTATGCACAGTGGCAAATCGTGACACAACATGGAGATAAAGTCAAGTTTAATCAATCGTTTATACCCCATGCTGCCCATTTTAGAAGACTTGCACTCCAAGCACTGGTGACTGGGTCCTATTTTACCAGTAAAGCAGAACTTGTTTACTGTAGTAAACAAGCACTGCTTCACTTTCCGGGGTTCCCACGGGGGAAATTGTTAAAGAAACAATTTGATATGAACATCTATTCTACTGCTGCACAAACAATACCATGATGAAGAAAATGTAAGCTACTAAAGTGTATTTCAGCAGTTTTAAGTAGAGCCTGAGCTTGGATTGGCTTCCAGCACTCAACAAGTTGAGACTGGAAGAGGTTTGGGATCTGTTTTGTTACTGTTGGTCTTATTTTATCAGAATAACAGAGCTTGTTTACCACAATAAACAAGCACTTGCTTTATTTCCAAGTTTCCCATGATTCATTGGAAAGACCAATAGCAATTTTTTTTACCCATTCCTTTGTATTCTGTCCTAAGGAAGCTTCACACCAAATAAAAAGTTTCAGTGCCGTGCAGTTTTGGAGATATGGGCGTTTGAATTTTTTTCTATTTTTAGCTCCTGAGGTTCCCACGGGGCAGCAGGAAAGTTTTTTTTGGCATGAATCAAGTACTTAGGACCCAATAATACCTCATAGCAATTTTGGTTCAAATCGGCCTCTCGGTTCAGAAAACAGAATTTTTGGGCGGGGCACAAAATGGGGATCCTCCAGTAGCGAGCCCAAATATTGACCGAGAAAATTTCTTTGAACAAACTTGAATCATGAGTACCAAAGGAGCTTACATACCAAATATCACAGCATTCTGACTGGTGGTTCTTAAGAAGAAGATTTCAGGAGAAATTGATGCTTTTGGGGCATCACCCCCACCCCAGTGGGGGCACCGAGTTCATTTTGACAAACTGGAAAGAGGATACGCCCAAAATATTGTATGTAAAATTTGTTTGGGTTTGGGCTAGTGGTTTTGAAGGAGAAGACTGAGTCATGAAAGTTAACATTATACCAACAAGAGGCCCTAATATTCCATGTGGATACCAAAAAATAATGTTTTCAAACAATCAGCGATGATAACTGTGATTTCACAAGTGCTCACTTGAGATGTGATTATAAAAGTTAGCCTTTGATTTGGGATAAGAAAAACAGTCAAATTTTTCTAATTGTTCTGCTCGAACAAAGTAAAATGAAAGTGTCAATGACACCGTAGCTCAACTTGTCAAGACAAAGACATGTACATGTATAGTATGTGACACAGCAATGACAAACATCTAGGTAATGACCTGATAACAAAGGTACATATAAAGTATTGTAACGGTCTGTACATAAATACTGACCGTTGCCTGTAACAAATGTATAGGTAAAGTACTGTAAAGGTGGGTGACAGTCAGATGCTAAACAAGAAAAAAATCTGAGTCCCAGAGTGGGTCTGACTGAACCCCAAAATATTTGTTCTCATAGCACAGTGATAACAAAGGCACCCCAAAACACACTCGTTCCTGTCCCAAGGTGAAAACAAAGGTACCCAAGAAGTTTTGTGAAGATCAGTTCATAAATACGAGCTGTATTGTGACAAAAAACTGATTGGACCTAATTTTGGTACAAAATGGCCACTGGCAGCCATCTTGAATTTGGGACCGCACCCAGAAACACTCATTCTTGTTCCAAGGTGATGATAACAAAGGTACCCAAGAAGTTTTGTGAAGATCGGTTCATAAATACAGCCTCTACCCTGAGCCGTATTGATATGCGTGCTGACATTGTGTAAGTAGCACTGAATAAATCAAAGTTCATCTAATTTGCATAATTTCTGCACGAAAAAAAACCCCTTACAATATGTGATGTATTCCAAGTTACTAAACATTCATACAAAAATTTATTCAAATCAGAACTTTCATACAGAAGTTCTGTACAAAAGACCGATTGCACTAATTTTGGTACAAAATGGCTGCTGGTGGCCATCTTGAATTTCAGACCACACCCAAAAACACTCGCTCTCATCCCACTGTGATAACAAAGGTACCCAAGAAGGTTCGTAAAGATTGGTTCATAAATATGGCCTCTAGTCTGAGCCGTATAGAAGTTGTGTATAAAAAACTGATTAGACCTTATTTCGGTACAAAATGGCCACTGGCAGCCATCTTCAATTTTAGACCACACCCAGAAACACTCGTTCTCGTCCCAAGGTGATAACAAAGGTACCCAAGACATTTCGTGAAGATCAGTTCATAAAATACTGACTCTAGACCGAGCCGTATTGACATGTGTACTTACTGTGTGTAAGTCGCACTGAAAAAAAATCAAAGTTCATCTAATTTGCATAATTTCTGCATGAGAAAAAAACCTGTATTATATGTGATGTATCCCATGATACTAAACATTCACACAAAAAATTATTAAAATCAGAGCTTTCATATGGAAGTTCTGTGCAAAAATCTGATTGCACCTAATTTGGTACAAAATGGCTGCCATCGGCCATCTTGAATTTTGGACTGGACCCCAAAACACTTGTTCTCGTCCCACAGTGATAACAAAGGTACCCAAGAAGTTTCGTAAAGATTGGTACATAAATACGACCTCTAGCCCGAGCCGTATTTGCATTTGCACTTACAGTACTGAAAGTAACACCAAAAAACATCAAAATTAGTCTAATTTGCACAATTTACGCAGGAGAAAAAAACCTGTATTATATGTGATGTATCCCATGGTACTAAACATTCATACAAAAAATTATTCAAATCAGAGCTTTCATATGGAAGTTCTGTACAAAAAACAGATTTCTACATCGTCGGTACAAAAAGGTGGCTGGCAGCCATCTTAAATTGCGGACCACACCCAAAAACACTTGTTCTCGTTCCACGGTCATAACAAAGGTACCCAAGAAGTTTCGTAACGATCGGTTCATAAATACGGCCTCTAGCCTGAGCCGTATCCAATCGCTGACGTACGGACAAACGGCCAGATGGCCAGACGGGCCATGACAAAAGCTCAAATTTGGCTTCGCCAAAGTTGAGCTAATAACTGTTCTGAAATTAATAAAAATAACACAATCAAGGGCCATACCATAATTATAGAATTATGTCTACTAGAAATTTGTAAATCAAATAGACCCTTTATTTTTAGGTTGTAAAAAAACTATAAAATTCAAATCATTCTGCCAAAGGGCAGTAAAATTACAATGTGGACCCCTAAAAATAAATCAGATACACAAAGATGCTGTTCCTGTTTTATTAACCCTTTACATACCAGCACTATTCACAAAAATCACTATTTAAATTTTATTCTTAAAACCTCTTTTAAGGCTTTCAAAGCATGGCACATGACCCCTCATTGCAAATCCCCACCCCAACCCTCCATCCCCCTCCCTCCACACACACCTGTAGGTCAAATATCAACTTGTCCTCACAGACTCATCGATATATGCCAGAGACAGGGTCTCAACTTCAATACAACAACTTGGGAAACCAACATGGTGGTAATAACCTATATTCATTTGCAACTTAATACATGGATCTCATTCTACGAGGCAGACATTTCATTCAGCAGGGCAGATCAATTTCAGCAACATTTAGTAACAGCGAGATTAACATATGACATGATTCTCTGCTGACTGCATGATGTCGCATTTTTCAAGGGATTTTAAAAGATGCTTCCAATATTCAGGAATATCCAGGTCCTTGGCAAAATATTATACTGAAAACCTATTAATTGAATAACCTCTACACAAGTGAAAAATATTAAACTAGAGGGAGTGTCATTTGTGTGCAAAGCACATTATGGTGTATCCCCGCATTTGCATCCTTGACTTTGTATGAATGTTTGATACAAAGATGAAATGTATTATATGACACACTAAAATCATATTGAGTGGCACAGGTGACACAGCTTTGTGCACATCTACAGACTCCACTGCAACATTTGAGCATGGTTTTAGCATTTCGAATTACATACCCTAGGAGCCATTCACCGGGAACGGTCTAAGAAAACATGAAAGTGGCAATTGTGGCAAAGCCACGTGGCACCTGAAAAATCCAAAACCTCCATGCACATCTACAGACCCAACTGCAACATCTGAGCATGATTTTAGCGTTTCGAATTACATACCCTAGAAGACTTTTGCCGGAAATGGTCTAAGAAAACATGAAAGTGGCAACTGTGGCACAGCCACGAGGCACCTGAAAAATCTGAAACCTTCATGCGCATCTACAGACCCTACTGCAACATTCGAGCATGGTTTTAGCATTTCGAATTACATACTCTAGGAGCCTTTCACTGGAAAAGGTCTAATAAAACATGAAAGTGGCAATGGTGATACAGCCACGTGGCTCCCCAAAAATCTGAAACCTTTATGCGCATCTACAGACCCTACTGCAACATTTAAGCATGCTTTTAGCATTTTGAATTACATACCCTTGGAGCCTTTCGCTGGAAACGGTCTAATAAAACACGAAATTGGCAACGGTGGCACAGCCATGTTGCACCTGAAAAATCTTAAACCTTTGTGCACATCTACAGACCCTACTGCAACATTTGAGCATGGTTTTAGCATTTCGAATTACATACCCTAGGAGCCTTTCGCCGGAAACAGTCTAAGAAAACACGAAAGTGGCAATGGTGGCACAGCCACGTGGTACCCGAAAAATCTGAAACCTTCGTGCTCATCTACAGACCCTACTGTAACATCTGAGCATGGTTTTAGCATTTCGAATTACATACTCTAGGAGCCTTTCGTCAGAAATGGTCTAAGAAAACACGAAAGTGGCAACGTGGCACTGCCACGTGGCACCCGAAAAATCCGAAACCTTCATGCACATCTACAGACCCTACTGTAACATCTGAGCATGATTTTAGCATTTCGAATTACATACTCTAGGAGCCTTTCCCTCAAAACGGTCTAAGAAAACATGAAAGTGGCAATGGTGGAACCTGAAGAATCCGGAAACCTTCGTGCGCATCTACAGACCCTACTGCAACATTTGAGCATGGTTTTAGCATTTTGAATTACATACCCTAGGAGCCTTTCACCAGAACCGGTCTAAGAAAACACGAAAGTGGCAATGATGGCACAGCCACGTGGCACCTGAAAAATCTGAAACCTTCGTGCACATCTACAGACCCTACTGCAACATTTGAGCATGGTTTTAGCATTTCAAATTACATACCCTAGGAGCCTTTTGCTGGAAACAGTCTAAGAAAACACGAAAGTGGCAATGGTGGCACAGCCATGGGCACCCGAAAAATCTGAAACCTTCATGCGCATTTACAGATCATTTAGCAACACCCTAGTGGTGTTATAGAACTCTGAATTACATAGGATGGGATTATTTGGAAGAAAAAGTGAAAAATTAGCGCATCTTTCAAGTGGCTCCACAGAAGGCACCTGGTAGCGCAAAACTTTGAAAGTGGTATTTTGGGGTTGCACAGACCCTATTGAATGACTGTAGAAAGTTACAGCATTTCGAATTACAAAACCGGCAGTACGGACGTACAGATGGAGATCACGACAATATCCCTGCATTTTTTAAAATGCGGGGATAATTAACAACAGTATTCAACTACCAGGAATAAGGTCATCTTCCTCTTTCTTGTGTCAAAATGAGCATTTATTCTATTAAATCTTGTTTGACAGAGCTCAGCGAGCTCTGTCACACAAGATATAATAGTTTAAAGGCCCATAATGGATGTGCTGAGGCCAAATAGGCCTATACACATCAGGAATCCACTGACTGTAAGAGTAAATCTTTAACAGATCACAAGATTTTTTATTCAAATAATAGTTTACTCCACAATCTATATGCAATTAACAGGTCAACTTTGTACTATATAGTAAATGGCTTACCATTTGAAAATTATATACAATTAACATGGTTATATGATTAACTGGTTGAGTGCTAAATTATTTTTCAAAGGTGATTTGAAAGATGGTTTTTCGAAGATACCACACTACCAGCAGGAGTAGATCTAGTTCAGCAAGATTTAGTTCATAAGCAACGGCTTTGTTACAATTTATTGGAGAGTGCCATCAGGCACTCTCCAATAAGTTGCAACTAAACAAATTCTATATAAAATATTTTCTTCCACTGCTGTGCAAACATCAAGCTAATGCATACAGTATAAAGCCACTAAAATGGCTTCCAACACTTTTTAATAGAGCAATGATAGTGGCTTCTAGCACTCAACCAGTTAAGACTACTAAATTCCAAGACTTTCAAGGAAACCCTGTATCCAAGCCTGAATATAAGCAACCTGTCATTTGCAAAATGAGATCCCCAAAGGGTGAATTTGCTGATGCTATCCCATACAGTAGGCCAATTTATCCTCAAGGTACATCTTTCTGTTTTGGCTTGAGACCTTGATTCAGACTGAGGTTCACAGAGGGTAAATTTTCTGATGCTACCCTGCTGTGCAGGGTAGCATCACCAAATTCACCCTCTGGGGACCTCATTTTGAAGATGACAGTCTGCCTGTATCAGTGATTTTCTTTCACATTTTGACACAAGCTTTATTAAAATGATCTTACCCTTTGTATTCTATGTATTTATATATACAAAATGCCAGAGCAATAGCAGCAAGTGCATAGTACCAACTGGAGATGAACATCAATGTGATACACAATGCAAGACCAATCAATGATAAAACCCTGAAAAAAAGGCAACAGTTATTATTACATATTTATTTTTTGAAGTTTACAAGACTTTCAACAAGAAAAGTCATATTGTATTAACTCTTTACCCAATATAACGGCCAAAACCGGCCAGCGCTATTCTCAAATGAAAGTGTCAATGACACTGTAGCTCAACTTGTCAAGACAAAGACATGTACATGTATAGTATGTGACACAGCAATGACAAACATCTAGGTAATGACCTGATAACAAAGATACATATAAAGTATTGTAACGGTCTGAACATAAATACTGACCGTTGCCTGTAACAAATGTATAGGTAAAGTATTGTAAAGGTGGGTGACAGTCAGATGCTAAACTAGAAAAAAATCTTTGAGTCCCAGAGTGGGTCTGACTGAACCCCAAAATATTTGTTCTCATAGCACAGTGATAACAAATGCACCCCAAAACACACTCATTCCTGTCCCAAGATGAAAACAAAGGTACCCAAGAAGTTTCGTGAAGATCAGTTCACAAATATGAGCTGTGTAGAAGTTGTGACAAAAACTGATTGGACCTAATTTCGGTACAAAATGGCCACTGGCAGCCATCATGAATTTTGGACCACACGCAGAAACACTCGTTCTCGTCCCAAGGTGATAACAAAGATACCCAAGAAGTTTTGTGAAGATCAGTTCGTAATTACAGCCTCTAGCCCAAGCCGTATTGACATGTGCACTTACAGTGTATATGTAGCACTGAATAAATCAAAATTCATCTAATTTGCATAATTTCTGCTTGAGAAAAAAACCCGTACTATATGTGATGTATTCCATGTTACTAAACATTCATACAAAAATTTATTCAAACCAGAACTTTCATACAGAAGTTCTGTACAAAAGACCGATTGCACTAATTTTGGTACAAAATGGCTGCTGGTGGCCATCTTGAATTTTGGACCACACCCAAAAACACTTGTTCTCATCCCACGGTGATAACAAAGGTACCCAAGAAGTTTCGTAAAGATCGGTTCATAAATACGGCCTCTAGCCTGAGCCGTATAGAAGTTGTGTACAAAAAACTGATTAGACCTAATTTTGGTACAAAATGGCCACTGGCAGCCATCTTGAATTTTGGACCGCACCCAGAAACACTCGTTCTCGTCCCAAAGTGATAACAAAGATATCCAAGACATTTCGTGAAGATCGGTTCATAAATACAGACTCTAGACCGAGCCGTATTGACATGTGTACTTACTGTGTGTAAGTAGCACTGAAAAAATCAAAGTTCATCTAATTTGCATAATTTCTGCACGAGAAAAAAACCCGTATTATATGTGATGTATCCCATGGTACTAAACATTCACACAAAAAATTATTCAAATCAGCGCTTTCATATGTAAGTTTTGTGCAAAAATCTGATTGCAACAAATTTTGTACAAAATGGCTGCCATCGGCCATCTTGAATTTCGGACCGGACCCCAAAACACTCGTTCTCGTCTCACGGTGATAACAAAGGTACCCAAGGAGTTTCGTAAAGATCGGTTCATAAATACGGCCTCTAGCCCGAGCCGTATTGGCATTTGCACTTACAGTGCTGAAAGTAACACCAAAACACATCAAAGTTAGTCTAATTTGCATAATTTACGCACGAGAAAAAAACCCGTATTATATGTGATGTATCCCATGGTACTAAACATTCATACAAAAAATTATTCAAATCAGAGCTTTCATATGGAAGTTCTGTACAAAAAACAGATTTCTGCATCGTCGGTACAAAATGGCGGCTGGCAGCCATCTTAAATTTCGAACCGCACCCAAAAACACTCGTTCTCGTCCCGCAGTCATAACAAAGGTACCCAAGAAGTTTCGTAAAGATCGGTTCATAAATACAGCCTCTAGCCCGAGCCGTATCCAATTGTAGACGGACAGATGGACAGATGGCCAGACGGACGACGGACAACGGGCCATGGCATAAGCTCAAATTTGGCTTCGCCAAAGTTGAGCTAAAAATGCCAATTAAATTTTTCATTTTTTGTCTCAAAAACATAGGTTATTACGAGCTTGTTCCAATGAAGGGTCAAAATCTATGTTTTTGCGACAAAAAATGAAAACTAGAAAAATTGTGAGCACTGCTCACTAAATGATACCACCCATTCCCACCAAGAAACATTTTACAACAGTAAAAGTGTGTTTAATGTAGAGATCACAAACACTGACACCAATGTTTGAAGGTTTCATCGAAATCCATTCGCTAGTTTAAAAGAGGTCATGGATAGCAAATGTCACCCCCCCCCCCCCCCCCCCCACGCAAGCTTCAATTGACAATGAAATCTGTTCAATGGTTTAAGAGGAGTTGCGGATAGCAGATCTGTACAGAATGTCAATAGCAGATGTGTACCCCCCTCCCCCCCCAAAGCATAACACCACCAAAGAATAACAGACAGACGTATGTCAGAATATGAAAATATCTGAAAGAAAAATAGGAGGTGCACATCTTCAGTGTATGTAAAAGAATGTCTGAGAGTTCCAATGGTGTTTGTTCAATGGTTTAAGAGGAGTAGCGGATAGCAGATCTATACCCCTCCCTACTAAAACCTGAATTGACAAAGACCATTTTTGAATACGGGGAACTGTAAATATGAAAATATCTGAAAAGAAAATAGGAGGTGCACATCTTCAATGTATGTAAAAGAAGGTCTGAGAGTTTCAATAAAATCAATTCACTGGTTTAGGAGGAGTTGCGGATAGCAGATCTGTACAGAATGTCAGTTGAATTTGACAGAGTTCATTTTTCAACATGGGAAACTGTAAAAATGAAAATATCTGAAAAGAAAATAGGAGGTGCACATCTGCAATGTATGTAAAAGAATGCCTGAGAGTTTCAATGAAATCCGTTCACTGGTTTAGGAGGAGTTGCGGATAGCAGATGTGTACCGCCCCCCCAAAGAGTAACGGATGGATGGACGGTCATACGTACGGAAGTACGGACGGACCAAGTGATCACTATATACCTCCCACTTTTCAAGTGGGTGGTATAAAAATTAGTTATTCAAGAATTTTTTTGCAATGCAAAGTGTTGTCGGCTTTTCATGTTAGGTAAAGGGTTAAGCAGTATGGATATCAAAATTAACAAGAGTTTAGTTGGTTGTTTCAAACTGCATAGCACTATATTTCCTACTAACAGTAAGGTATAAGTTTTTAACAAATCTGCACTGAAAAATGATGAAATTTTTTAATTTTATGAGTCATTCAAATGCAAGGGTCCTGAGAGTCTTTTCCCACTGGATGTCACATTTCAGTATTTTCAATCAAAGGTATGGCTACAAGTTTCACTCAGTATTCTGTAATGTAATGATGATGACAAAGTAATTCATTTCTGCTTCAAAACTTAAGATTTCTAGTAACTAGACTTTTCTACTTCACCTACAACCTTGTCATGTTGTTAAGTAGCAGTTTACACTTAATAACCAAAGTTTCAATAGGCCTGAATACTACCTTAGGTCATCATCTGCTTGTATCATATTCGCTAAGATTAGAGTCATTGGAGTAGGCTTTGCGCTTAAGGATGGAATAATTCATGTTAGGTTATGCATGTGTAATGCTTTATTCTTACATTTTCATTGGGTTGAACCTCATTTATACTCCGATACCTCCTAAACTATACTAGAGTGTGATAGGAATTGTTAAATTGTGCAATGTAGTTTACAAAAGAGGTACACCTGTTGGGAAATTCAACATTTTTTGAGGAAACAATTTATCCCGGTTTTTCAAGTCTCCAAAATATAGTAGTGTGACATATATGAATGAAAAAAAACCCCACTCAGAATCATTTTGAGACCAATAACAACCCTGTAGCCCTACCTATAAATGAAAGAGGTTTAGTTTCATATAACTACTTACCAGTGATAAAATTTGAATCTCGGCCTCCAACTTGGAGTTTTCAACAAAGTTTGTAAGGCACATGCCATATTAACAAAACCATAACACATCAAAAAGAACCTGGAAAAATATCGTAAAAAAGTTCATTAATTTGGCTTTTGAACAGCAGGGGTTTGATTACACTTATAAAATAAACTAAAATCAAGTTTGCATAGAGGGAAAGATTTCAAAATGAACCTTTATGACCCCCATATAACTAATAACCTGCAGAAATAATGCTTTTGGTGGCATTTTAGTTCTTTGAATTTACATGAAAATGGTCTGAAAGATCGTTTTCATGTAATTTAAGGAAATAACAAATATTGCAGCTGGGTAAGAAAAAAAAAACTGCAATAAATTAAAAACTGAAAAAAAATGACACGTTTGGTACAGGCTCAATTCAAAATTCTGATCTGTTTTAACTGTTCTAAGGTGATTTAACATTTCACAACATATCATCCGTTGAGTGCAAAAAAGGCACCATCTAAAGCATTGCAGATGGAACCTTTTTGCACTCAAAGGATGATATCACCCGATTCAATCTCAATGGATAATTTAACACCTTAGCTAACATTATGGTCATATCCAGATAGTGCAATTTACAAAAAATCATTCTCAAAGTTTTATTATATTTTTCCCTCAGAGCTCAGGGACAGGGCTTGACAATGACTTTACATGCCCATATGGACAAGTTTTGAAATCTATCTGGTCAGACCATACTAGAATGAGCATGTCCATGGGACATTAATGCCCCTGCCCACATGCCCCTGTGCAGAATATCCAAAACATTGAAAGTTTTGCATAATCAAAGGCCATAAGTAATGCCTTACCCACCTAATAAGCTGAAAGCAGATCTTGTCTTTTCTATTTGTAGTGATCAATGAAAGTCTGAATGATGACATTCTGCCATAGGAAAGAAAAATCATTGTGCACAAATGAAAAAAATTAACAGTTTTCATTAAGTCTTTGTACAACTACAAGACTAACAGTGATTGTACGGCAATGGATGCCCCCGAACTATGACCTTGATCTATTACGTTGACCTCCATCGAACAAAAACAATTTTCTGCATGACACATCATCTCCCCCTAAGCAACATGTATGCCAAGTTTCAACATAATCCAATGAATCATCTCAGAGTTATGGAGCAGACACAGAAATCTCCCTGATGGCCAAACAGATGAATGGACGATTGGACGGAAATGACAGACACTATATGCACCCGAAAATTTGGGGGGGGGGGGGGGGGGGGGGATAAAAAAATAACTTTATTTTAACACAATCAAGGGACATAACTTTTGAATTATGTGCATTAGAAATTTGAAAATTGAATCTGGCCTCATTCTTTAATGCTAAAACAAGCCAATCACTGAGCTGTGACATCATTATCTGTCAGTTTCGTCTAAGTCATTCATTTTGCATGGAAAATATACATCATTAATTATTTATTGATGTTTAAGGTTACATATTTCTGCACAAAAGAATGTACCTCATACTCCTAATTTAAAATTTTTCTCAATTTATACTACCCGTTTTTTAAAGTTATTGCTCAGATATGGCAACCATGTTGGATTTGCCAGAAAGGAACCTTCCTGCAGTCACTAGTAATGCACCAAAAAAAATGGAGCCACTGGTCATTCTTTTTTAACGTTATTACATGGACAAGCAAAAATCACAAAAAAATCAAAAATGGCTGTCATGCTGGATATGCCAGATTGTTGATGACTAAAAGGAACAGTTTTATAGTAAAAAAAAAACTGGAATCATCAGTCACTCCTTTTAAAAGTTATTGTTCGGAAAAGCAGAAATTAAAAAAAATCCAAGATGGCTGCCCTGGTGGCCATGTTGGATTAGCAAGAATTCTGATTGGAGAAAGGAACCTTTCTATAGTCAACAAAGATCAGATCCATGGGACATTCCTTCTTTAAGTTATTAAGAACCTTCTTGTGTCGACAAGCAAAAATCACAAAATCCAAGATGGCTGCCACGGTGACCATGCTGGATATGCCAGAACACTGATTATCGAACAGAACCTTCCACTGACCATACTCAACTTACCATAAAAATAGGATCCACTGGACATAAAGTTTTCAAGTTACTGCATGTGCAAGAAAAAATCTTAAAAAATCCATGAAGGCTGCGCTGTTGGTATTGTTGCACATGCCAGAATGCTGTTTATAGAAAGGAACCCACCTCTAGTCATGATCAATCCACCATAAAAATTGGATCTGAATGGTATAGTGTTTT
Source organism: Pictodentalium vernedei (assembly GCA_031216915.1). Lineage (NCBI taxonomy): Eukaryota > Metazoa > Mollusca > Scaphopoda > Dentaliida > Dentaliidae > Pictodentalium > Pictodentalium vernedei. The sequence goes on from CM062295.1 coordinate 180,065,394, forward strand.
CCAGTTATGGCACAGACATGCAAAAACTAACAGATGGATGGGTGGAGAGATGGATGGATATAGCGATACCCTAGTACTGACCATTCATATGAGTAGCCATATAAATACACAGAACGACACGCGTGTGTGAATGTATAAATTTTATAGTAAATTTCCTTTCTTATTATACCTACCGAAATTGTTTACAACAGGCTTGCACTACAGTGGAAGAACCTAACTCGGATAAAATACTCTCTATTTTAATCTTTCCCAAGATTTGGGAAAGAAAAGTGGTGTAAAAACACCACGAAAAAATAAGCCAAAACTGGGCCGAGTGCCATTGGCACACACCCAGTATGGGACGCTCTTCCATAGTACAAATCCACGACTTCCGTAACAGTGCGCAACGCATCAATTCGTCTTTCTTTTGATTCCGAACAACACAGGAGTTATGTGATCAGCGGGGAGGAAGGATTCTTACCCGAATAAGAAAACGGGAGGGCCTCCATGTAAACAATTTCGGTAGGTATAATAAGAGAGGAAATTTACTATAAAATTTATACTTCTTATCAACCTACCTCAATTGTTTACAACAGGCTGAATAGACAAAAGGTTGGAGGGAATCACATAACCAACCCACACATAACTCAATAGCACTGGGACAGTGGACAGAGGAAGAGATCCCTAGACCTATCAAACCATAGCATCACAAACATTAGAAAAGCCAATGAAAGATGAGGCGTATGGTGAAGTGCGACGCACAGACAGAAAGGGCAGTAACAGCACAAAGCTGGAACCGACCCTGAAAAAAGCTGAAAAGCTTTGATAGACAACATCCTGAGCCGAAGAAAGAGGGCCCCAAGGGTCTCTGTCGGCTCCTGCAACTGTCGCAGAGAAAAGGAGAATGTAGCATTTCTCCAGAAGGCTGCCAGTGTAACATCAGTCATCCGACAACATGACAGAGTTATTATAAGAGGAAGACAATGCACGCACCTCGTGGCAGAAAAAACAATTGGTAATACAATCACCAGTAACTAGACGAGCGGAAGCTGCACGAATAGCAAGACAAGTCCATCAAGAAATGGATGCAGGAGAGATCTGGCATGTGGGAAAACGCATATTCATCCAGGATAAAGGCGTGAACGCCCCCCACCCCCAAGCAGAGCAGCGCCCAAGAAAGTGACCATGTTGGAGTAAACTGCAAAGTCCTAGGCCTTTTCAAGGAAAAGCGCTGAACAAGCTTGGAGAGGCAAGGATAAGTGTCGAAACAATGCGGTATCACATAGGAAAAAATGTCTCCGAAGCATGGACAAGTACCCATTGCTGGAGACCCCCAGAAACAAACATATACCAGAAAACTCTGCAAGCAGTGTGATCGAAGGAGTGACAGAAGCAACAGAGTGATCGCACACCATCGACAGAAAAACCTTCCACTTAGCCACAGAGGCTAAACCAGTGGAGTGAGTGCCTCCTTGAAGAAAAGCAACTCCATTGCATGTCTCGAAAAACCACTACGGAGGAGACAGGACCCGATAAGAGACATGTGCGAAGGCACAATGAAGTCGGGTCATCTTGAAAACCTCCCGGGTGACTTTGGCAAAGAAAGTCGCAAGGTAGAGGGAGACATGCCGGAACCGCCGCTAATAGAGAGCGGAGCAGATTGATCCACACCCACCGAAGCGACGGGTGTGATCGAAAGGATTCGACAACTGCAGGTTCATATCTGGGTGAGAACTTGAGGCGGAATCGGAACCGGTAGGAAGGCGTAGCCGACAAGACCATCCCAAAGGAGGGCCAGAGCGTCCATGGCGAAAGCCAGAGCATCTGGACACGGGGACACGAAAGTGTCCACCGGATGGTTCCAACTAGTCACAAGAGATCGATGGAACCGGCCATGTGGAGCATCCACCTGTTGGAAATGACCCTGCCCCAACGGGACAGGGAGTCGGCTAGGACGTTCAGGCGACCGGGAATGTGACGAACAGCCACCCCGGCGTGGACATCCTGAGCGAGCAGCATAAGATCCCAAGCCAATTCGTACATTGGAACAGAGTGCGTGCTGCCCTGGTTCCGAATGTAAGCATCCACCGTCGAATGGTCGGACAACAGAAGGACCTGGCGAATCGACAGGTGAGGGATCCACTGCCTGAATCGCAGAAGAAGAGCAAGAAGCTCCTTCTGGTTGATGTGTAGAGCTGCATGATCCTGGTCCACCATCCCGTGAATGGAAAGACCTAGAGGATCCAGCGTCGCACCCCATCCGAGATCGCTGGCATCTGCCGTCAGAACGCGATCGGACGTGGGTAAGTCCAACGGAACACCCTGCAAAAGCCACTGGACATCCGCCTAGAGGAGAAGGTGAGGATAAAGATAGTCTGGAAACTGAAGCACCAGATCCAGAAAATCTACATTCGGCCTCCAATGACTGAGCAGAAAGTGTTGGAGAGGTCTGACACGCAGCCGACCTAGAGGAATGAGATCCGTCACCGAACAGCAGAGACCGATTAGCCGGAGAAAACTCTGAGCCAGCGCGGATGTGGACTGGGACAGAGTCGGAGCAAAAGCTGAGAGAATCACAGCCTTGGCCTGGGGAACCGCCACCAAATTGTATTGTGTGCGGAAAGCCATCCCCAGATGATAAAACGACTGAGAAGGGACCAGGTCTGACGTCTCCTCGTTGACTCTGAAACGTAGCAACGTGAGCAAGCTCAACAGAGTGGCGACATCCGACTCCAGGAAGGCAGCATTGGAATGCCCCTGGAGGATATCGTCCAGATATGCCGAAGTAGTCACCCTGGACTGTGTGTGATGGAAAGCTATCACATGCGACATCAGTCTGATGAAGGACCAAGGAACCAGGTTGAGGCCGAAAGGCATGGCCTTGAACTGGTAAACTCGCCCCAGAAAAATGAACCTGAGATACTTCCGTAACGCCCAATGAATCGGAACGTGAAAGTAAGCGTCTCGCAGGTCAAAGCTGGAAGCGAAATCTCCCTGGTGAATTGAACGGAGGACCGACCTGAAAGTCTCCATGCTGAACTTGGGAGCAATGAAAGACTAGTTCAGGAAACTCAGATCGAGAACCGGTCGGAGTCGGCCGTCCTTCTTCGGCACCAAGAACAGGCGGGAATAGAAACCCACTGACCTAATGTTCTTGATGACCTCAATCGCCCCCTTTGTCAGGAGATTGTCTATCTCCGTGGACAAAAGTTCCCGACGTAAAATGTCTGAAGGAACTGTGGTTGGAAAAGGCACCCCGGACAGAGTGGAGTGCCGTCGGAAGGATATTTGCAGCCCGGACCAAACAACATCTAACATCCAAGGATCGGATGTGATGGTGGCCCACAGTCTGCAAACTCTGCTATCCTTCCTCCAACCTGGGACGAGTCGAGGTGAGGACCTTCATTGCGAACCCCGACGAGGCTCGCGAGAGGAGAAAACACCTCTACTGAATGAAGAATCCTGGGAGTTCCCTCAAGACTGCCGACGCTTACCCTTACCCCTTGAGTAAGAAGTAGAAGCGGTGGCAGAAGGATCAGCCCCTTTTGCTTCACAGAGGAAGCAGAGGGTACTTGTGAGGCTTGGAACGGCCCGTGACTACCCTAGAAGGCTGATCAAGCTGAAGAAACAGCAGCTGATCGTTGGAATGACGTAGGACGTCATCCCGGACCGTCAACACAGAATCATGGAAAAGTTGCGGACCTGCCAAAAAAGCAGATCGAAGAGTAGCGTACTGTTCCTCAGGAAGGGATCGGCCTGTGTCCCGCACAGAGTCCCTTCGAACTAACTCCAGATTAGCCGTGTTACAGGCATGCGTGTGAGTAAGATGCATGAGCGCCTTGGACAGCACACGCAAAGGAGCCTGTACCTCGTCGAATTTATCTGAAGGCAGATAAGCAGCAAAAGCTGAGACGACGTGATCGGAGAGAGAGAAAGCATACCAAGCATCTCTCTCGATAAGCCCAATGTGGACTCCAGAGTCATCATCGGAATGACGGCAGACTTGGACTTGGAAAGCCCGAGGGAATTGGAGTCCTGATCCAAAACCGTCAAAGTCTGGTAGACCGACGGATTGGCGGAATCGTAGGAACGATAACGTGCCGGAGGCAAAAAGGTGTCAACCCTGGTGAAGAACGGAGCCTTCATAGCCTTGGAACTTAGCTTGGAGTCCAAGGCTGAAAATGCTTCAACCAACTGTACCGAAGGGCACAGTCGAAGACACCCAGAAGCAGGTTGCTCCATAGACTGTTGGCGCGCGACCGATGATCGCGGCCTGGCTGACACTGTCGACTGGTTAGATGGTTTGAGATCCGGAAGGAACCCAAACACGAAATCAAGAGCTGCCCCCAAGTCCAAAGACTGCTGGCACTCGACATCAAGCATGTCTGACTCTTCCCCTGAGTCGGAAGACACATAGCCCATCGTGGGCAAACCAGCCGACGCCTCCCATGGTGTCGGAACACCAGGGGATCAGAAAGCGGTCTGTTTCCAATCCCGGGAGGCGGCGCCATAGGAGGCCCCTGGAAACCACTCGCTGCCTCGCTGGAAGCAACAGGAAGGCTCGTTGACAGAACCTGAGTGAGTAAGGAGAGGGCCTCCCTAAGCTCACTGCCCGTACTGGCCGGTTCGACAGGGGAACGAACCGGCAAAGTGGCTTCACCTCTGACCCTCTGAACCAGCGAAGGGTCACAATCCTCCAAAAGACCTGACGTGGGACGACGGGCGGCAGCCGAAAACGTCTGAAGGCAGACGTGTATAGGGGTGTGACACACCCCGAGGATCAACATAGCAGGAACTCATGAGAGTCACCGCTGACCTCTGCAGGGCAGAAGGACCAGGCTGCACAAAAGACTTTGGACCCCCAAAACTGGTCGTGTGGCCAGAATAAGTGGACGGAAACGCCACAGAGTTCATAGTGTCCCACTAAGAACAACCGAATCCAATGACAACTGTGGTGCTCGACGGCGCAGAGACCACAGGAGAGGGTCCAGCCGGCAGCCACTTCCAACTTCGGCGAGTTGAAGTCAGGGAAGGCTGAGGCTGATACCCCCACGTCTACACAACCAGACACCGCAGCAGACCACTGCAGGTATAAAACTACTGTGCTCAATGGCTGAGAGGACACAGTATGGGGTTCAGTCGGCAGCCCCATTTGACTTCCCCGAGTGGAAGTCTGGGAAGGCTGAGGCCGAAACCCCACAACCACACTACAGACATCCCTGCAGACCCTGGCAGGGAGAAGCCGAGGCCGGCTAAAAACGGTGCCCAATGACATTGTAGACGGAACAGCAGTAGCAGCAGATACGACGGGAGCTGTTGGAACTGGCGGAAAAGCGGAGAGAGCCACCAAGCTCGGCCTCCAAAGGAGGAGTCACAACCCTAGTGACAGCCTCAGATGTCGACTGGAGAGGGCGCATAGTCCCGGAACCAGGCATCTCTACACCAGAAAACCAACAGCTCCCGCAGTATCCACCACGGTAAAACACTGCACATTCCCCACGGAAGGGGAATAACTCTCACCAGACATGGTCGAATCGGGAAGCCCCGAAACGACAGCGGTCCCCACCCCCCGCTGGTGCGGGAGGAGCTGCACATCCCCCACGGAGGAGGAGCAATTCTCATCAGACGTGGTCGAATCGGGCAACCCAAAACGAAAGCATTCACCACCCCCCACGGGAGCGGGAGGAGCTGCACATCCCCCACGGAAGGGATCAAACTCACACCAGACATGGTCGAGTCGGGAGGCCCTGAAATGACAGTGTCCCCCCCCCCCCCCCTGCAGCTGCGGGAGGAGCTGCACATCCCCCATGGAGGGGGTAAACTCACATCAGACGTGGTCGAGTCAGGAGGCTCCCGAAACGACTGCATTCCACACCACCCGCGGGTGCGGACGAAACGGACACGAGAACGCACCAATGGCGAGGGCAAAAGGAATTGCCCTAAAGGAACCGAACTGGAAAGAACAGAGGTGAGAGCAGTAGGAAAAAAAGGTGAACTCAACAGAAACAGAAAGTAGAAGAACACCCTCAACTACGAGAGAAGGTGGCAGAACCCAGACGGCCGTCACCTACTCCAATAAAATTTTTTATCAACAGAAAAAATTCATTGTCGAATCGCGATGACACGATGTCGCAAAACATTCGCGAAAACGGAATAGTAATTAATAAACAATGAGAATGTGGTTGAAAATATAAACGAGAATATATAAAACAAAGTCCTGTTATTATACGATCTTCAGATCCATAATTCCAGTCACAGGAAAACCATTATCCACGAGTTGAATTATCACTGTTTCATAATGCATATGGCAGAAACACATCCTGCTCGTGCTTCGGATAGAAAAGGAATGACGAATTGATGCATTGCGCACTGTTTCGGAAGTCGTGGATTTGTACTATGGAAGAGCGTCCCATATTGGGTGTGCACCGATGGCACTCGGCCCAGTTTTGGCTTATTTTTTCGTGGTGTTTTTACACCACTTTTCTTTTCCAAATCTTGGGAAAGATTAAAATAGAGAGTATTTTATCCGAGTTAGGTTCTTCCACTGTAGTGCAAGCCTGTTGTAAACAATTGAGGTAGGTTGATAAGAAGGGTTAATCGATATGGCACTTGTGTTACAAGCCTTCACGCCTATAAAACAATTATTAGGAGGACACTTAGCAATACATTTGACACCTATCAACAAAAAGAACACATTTTATCAAAAACTAAATTTACGAGGGGAACCTGTGTTACTATTTCGTCGTCAGAGTTCCAATGTGTTCTATGTGCCTACTGGCACATATAATACATTGTCACTCAGGGGACGATTTTTAGCTATCGTTAGCGATTCAGATTGTAATTGCAGTGCACAATTTGTGGAACTTAGGGGACGCTTTCAGGTCTATAAAAAAATCCAATTATAAGAAGAACACTCAGCAATTCATTTGACAACTATCAACAAAAAAACCCCACATTTTATCACCAACCAAATTTGTGAGAAGAACCTGTGTTACTATTTCGTCCCCTGAGTTTCAAAGTGTTCTATGTGCCTACTGGCACATAGAACACATTGGAATCAGGAGACGATTTTCAGTTATCTCTAGCGATTCAAATTGTAATTGCACTGCACGATTTGTATAAAATTCCAATGAAATTTCATTTCTATTTAAAAGTAGTCTGTCAACGATTTCCGTTCCGTACATATGTGCAGAACAGATTTTCATTTTCCGCACGGTTTGGTGGTGATGAAGATGAGGATTTCATAGAACAGGCGTGTAATAAAAACTGTTGAATTTCATTTCTGTGAACCCAGGGACTTGGCTTTAACAAACTTGAATCTCCCCCTCCTCCCCCCCTCTCCCCCCAAGGATGCTGCATACCAAATAGCAAAACATTCCGACTGCTGGATCTGAAGAAGAAGATTTTTAAAGAAAATTCCTCATTTTGAACTAAGTTACAATTCGAGCTCCCACAATGAGCCCAAATGTGGACCTAGGGACATGGCTTGAACAAACTTGAATCTTACCCCCCTAAGGATGCTGCATAAAAAATATCAAAAGCATTCATCTGCTGGATCTGAAGAAGATTTTTAAAGAAAATTTCTCATTTTGAACTAAGTTGTCATTCGGGCTCCCATAGTGAGCCCAAATATGAACCAAGGGACTTGGTTTGAACAAACTTGAATCTCAGCCCCCTAAGGTTGCTGCATGCCACATATCAAAACATTCTGACTGCTGAATCTGAAGAAGAAGATTTTTAAAGAAAAAATCCTCATTTCGAACTAAGTTACAATTCAAGCTCCCACAGTGAGCCCAAATATGGACCTAGGGACATGGCTTGAGCAAACTTGAATCTCACCGCCCTAAGGATGCTGCATACCAAATATCAAAACATTCCGATTGCTGGATCTGAAGAAGATTTTTAAAGAAAATTCCTCATTTTGAACTAAGTTATAATTCAGGCTACCACAGTGAGCCCAAATATGAACCCTGGGACTTATTTTGAACACACTTGAATCTCATCCCCCTAAGCATGCTGCATACCCAATGTAAAAGATTCTGCCTGCTGGATCTTGAGAAGAAGATTTTTAAAGAAATTTGCTTGAAATGCACTAAGTTCAAATTTGGGCTCCTATACTGAGCCCAAATATGAACACAGGGGGCCAATTTGAACAAACTTGAATCAGATCCATCCCACAATGTTGCATACCAAATATCAAAAGATTCTGCCTGCTGGATCATGAAAAGAAGATTTTTTAAGAAATTTGCCTGAAATGCACTAAGTTTGAATTCAGGCTTTTATACTGAGCCCAAATATGGATCCAGGGGGCCGATTTGAACAAACTTGAATCAGATCCACCCCACAATGTTGCGTACCAAATATCAAAAGATTCTGCTTGCTGGATCTTGAGAAGAAGATTTTTTAAGAAATTTGCCTGAAATGCACTAAGTTCGAATTTGGGCTTCTATAGTGAGCCCAAATATGAATCCAGGGGGCCGATTTGAACAAACTTGAATCAGACCCATACCAAGATGCTGCATACCAAGTATCAAAAGATTCTGCTCACTGGTTCTGGAGAAGAAGATTTTTTAATAATTTTTCTATAATTCATATGGTGCTATCAGAGTTATGCCCAATACAGAGCCCCCAAGGGACGTGGCCATTTCATTTGAACAAACATGAACTGCCATATAGTAATGAACATCCACATGAAGTTTCGTGAAAATCTGACCAGTGGTATCTTCGGAGAAGTCGTTTGAAAAATGTTCACAACGCCGGATGACGGACGGCCAGTGATAAGTTAAGCTCCCTTCGATGAGCTAAAAATCTGCCAAATGAAACTAAAGTTATCATGTGAAATGAATATGGAGGTATGGAAAGATGAACAGGGATAACACTTAATGCTCCCTTTACATAAATGTGCAGGGGCATAAAAATCACTTTCTCTGTAAGTGATTCACAGCATTTTCTCCCTCCACTTCCTATGCAAAATATGTGTGTCTCATGTGAGAAGGCCATGTGAGATAGATATCTATCTCACATGACCCACGTGACCAGCTTACTAGCATATTTAATGAGCGCAAGATTATTCAATCATCGCACTTTCTTCTGTAAACAAACACCATGGTGTCACGTTTCGAAAATATTAGCAGATGAATGTTTGTTAATGAAAATAGAAACAAGAGGCCCCGGGGAAGGGGGGGGGGGGGGGGGACCTGAGGGCACTCACCTGACATGGTAGTCTAAATATCAAACCTGGGACTTGACTTGAATATGCTGCATACGCCCCTCCTAAGAAAAGCATATACCAACTAGATGAAGCGATTGTGCCCACACAATACACAGGATTTTCCTTCTATTTTCAGTTCCTTTACTTTTACGTCCCAAAATAGAGATAAACGCATTAAAGCAGATTTTTTTTTATTTTTGTTCGGAAATTTTCGAAGTCCCAAACAAAATATTTTCAGCCTAAATTTTTTTTTTTCTTCCTAAAATTGACCAAAACGCATAAAAAAACAAAAAACTAATTTCCGGATTTTGGACCCACCCCACCCCCAAATTTTCAGTGTTAAAAAAAACTTTCCGGCTTTTGGTCCAAAATATTCTAAGTCCCACCCGGACTCTTGAACAAACATGAATCTCACCCCCCTAAGGATGCTGCATACCAAATATCAAGATTCTTATTGGTATATCTGAAGAAGAATATTTTTGAAGAAAATTCCTCACACTGCACTAATTTAAACATTTGGGCTCCCATAGAGAGCCCAAATATGGACCCAGGGAATTGATTTCAATAAACATGTGAAACAATCTTCCAAAGATGCTATATGTGAAATTTGAAAGCTTTTGGAGCAGTGGTTTGGGAGAAAAGTAGTCTTACATGTAGGAGAAAAGTAGTCTTACATGTTTTTCCCATTACCCACAGTGTTAAAAAATGCTTTTTCAAAAAGTCCCAATGAAGTACCCCATGATAAAACTGATAGCAAATTTTTTTGACCATTCCATTCTGTTGGTCCTAAGGAAGCTTCACACCAAATAAGAATTCTCAGTGTCATGTACTTTTGGAGATATGGGTGTTTTAATTTTTTTCTATTTTTAGCTACTAAGGTTCCCATGGGGCGACGGGAAAAAACATTTGGGCATAAATTAAGTACTTATGACCCAAAAAGCCCTTATATCAAATTTGGTTCAAATCTGCCTCTCGGTTTGAAAAATAGAAATTTTGGGAGTGGCAAAAATTCTTGCCCCTCCCATAACAACGACAAATATAGCCCCACAAACTTCTCATGAACAAATCTGAGTTTACACCTCAAAAGGAAGCTGCACACCTAATATCAAGTCTCTGCTACTGCTGGTTCATGAGAAGAAGATTTTTTAAGATTTAGGCACACTTTTTGGGTGTGGCCTTACCAAGGGGCGAGGCAACTTGATTTGAACAAAATCAAATTGCGATGTCATAACAAACTATTATCTCAGATATCAATTAAATTGGTTCAGCGGTTTGGGAGAAATGCAAACACCATGTTCATGGACGATGGACGACGATGGACGACAATGGACGGTGAGTGATCACTATAGCTCTGCTGACTGAAAGTCAGGTGAGCTAATAAAACCACAGACCATAAAACCAAAGGACATTTGACTCTTTTATATGAATTTTTGGGTGAACGCAATTATGAGAGCAGAGAGTTGCACGAAATTCACGTAGAAAAGTTATACGACAATACATTGCAGAATTCATAATATGACGTCACTGGAATGTGTCAATGTTCATTTCGCTACAAATTTTTAATCCCTGTCTTGCCGGCTTTGGGATTTAATTCCATGGTATATACCTGTGGTATATACAGACCTTTTATGTGCTTTTTCCGATAAGCATATCCTTTTATTTCAAAAATGGACAACAAAAAATGTTTCGATATAGCTGCATGTGCCCCTGAATTACTTTTGATGATGTCTGGGTGTTTTGGTGGGGGAGAAAAATTATCCCTGATGGAGGTGGGTGTGAGATGTGGAAATCACACCCTCGTAACAAGATATTTGGTTCAGACACCAGGCAAGACTCGTGTCTGGCGCAAATATCTTTCACCATCTCACGCCCACCCCCATTGGGGATAATAACAATCCTACCATCAAATTTCATACTCTAAAATGATCCAAGTTATACAGTGGCTTTATAAATTGATTGTTGTGATGTTACATAAAACTGTAATAAGGAATTACCATCTAATTTCCCTTTCTAGAAACTGATACTTACATTGTGATAACTGGTGCAACATAATCCAAATTGGCAACAAGGATTCCCATTTCAGATATAAGAACAGTAATAAGTAATGCCCTGAAAGGCTCTCCTTTCTTGGTTGTCACACTAAATACACTTAGAAATGGTATAACATTGTCTTTTGCAATAGCTTGTAACAGTCTGGGGGCACCTGTAAAATGGAAGTCTAGAATGAGAGAAATGCACAGACACTTTTATTCTCTGCACACTGATTTTGAAATATTCAAATCTGAGTTTGTAAATGTTTCCCATAATACAACTAGGAATTTATTCAATTCAATTTTGTTTGACAGAGCTCAAGGAGCTCTGTCAAAGAAAATTGAATTGGTTAAATTCCTAGTTGTATTGTGAAAAAAAATGCTGCTTCAAATTTCAGTATTTTGACATCAGCATACAGAGTGTTAACATTTAACAGTACTATTGCCTCTTTATCGAATGTAACCAGTCTTTCAATTTTGAAAATCGGAAGTGTGGTGTACTCTGCTCACTTCCATTTGAAGTAAGGTGTGTGGTGTCAGACCAACTTTAGTTCCCTACGTTTGAAAAATGTTGGAAAGAAATTCATACTGGAAGCTCCCTGGAAATTTTACAGTATTTATATTAATTAAAGAGCACATTTGTGTTGATAATTTGCATGGAGTAATTTTTTTCTGTGGGTCTGAAGTGGAGGATCACTGTGTATTTCAAGCACAATTCATTACATTAAAGATGTATGTCTGCACATCAAGGGAGGATACTCTAAAACATTTGGCCTGCACAAACAATAAATAACAATAGAAAATCAATGTCATCCAATCAAAAACAGGGATGAAATAGATACAATTTCATCAGTGACCTTATGTTGAATTATGTACAAACAGCGAGTGTTACTTTGCAATTTATTCTTCATTTTTTATTAATGAAAGTATCTTAAAATTGTATATTCAGCAAATAATACAGGTGAGAATATCTCATACTGCGCCACATATTGTAACAGTTAACATTTAATCCTTTCAAGAAGCATATTTTTATTTCTAACTTGGTTGAGCTGACAGGCGGTGTTCTTGACTCTTAAAAAATAAAAATTGCAGGAGCAATGGCCCAAAATCGAAAGACTGAACATAACAGCCATATCTGGCCAGCACTATTAACAAAACTTACAATTTTAATTTCATTATTTTTTTTATTTTTACCTTCACAATATAGCTTATGACACTTCACTGTGTGCACTTGTTCCAATTAAGGGTTCATAATCTATGTATTGGAGAGAAAAATGAGACATACTTTCAGGAATTCAATCAATGTGACCCGACATGATGAGCAATGGGACAATTAATAAAGTTTCTTCAACTAGTTTAATTGCACTGCTCTGAAGTATGCCCCACACCAAATAACATTAGTTGTATAGTTGTAAGGTATGGTTCATGGAATGAAAAGATGACTGAAACTTTTTTTATTTAAACAAATCAGGGAAGTTCTTCAGGAAAAAAAAACAATATTAGCGTCCAACCTGTCAACTCTCTCAATTGAACTGGGAGACTCCTTTTTGATGTCCAATCTCCTGGCCTCATAGTTCCATCCTATTTCCCCACTTTGAAATTTTTCAAAATAGTTATTTGGTAATCCATAATATTTTTCAGTATTTACGAACACTGAAATCCTGGATGTGTGAGATATTTTAAGTTTGTGTGACATATACTTAGTCAAAAAAGAAAGTATAATAAACTGTGAGGAGCAATTTTTTAGTATTATCGACTTTAATCCCAAACAAATTATTGTAAATTCATTTTTCAGGTTTAGCTGTATTAATTTGCAAAATTTCAAGTTCTTAGTGTTGCCAGCGTCACGTTAGGACGTCGCAATTTAGACATAAGGTGAAATGAAAAGTTCACACATGCAGTCAATAGCGTGTATGTCCACCGTTTTCCTCTTGGATGGCAAGACATCGACATGGACCTGATAAGTCTCTGGATGTCACCCTGTGGTATTGCGTTCCACTCCTGCCTTAGAACATTATGTAAACACCTAACGTCTAAAGATGCTCAATTGGCGACAAATCTGGCAAAAGTGGGGGCCAGGGAAAAAGTTTGATGCTCTGCTCAAGAATGTCACGACAGATATGTGCCACGTGACATCGGGCATTGTCTTGCTGGAATAACTGTAATCCGACATTAGCGCTGAACAACAGGACAGCAACAGCATTAAGAATTTCGTCCTTATATCACTGCCCATTCAGATTACCATCAATGAAGATCAACTGCGTTCGATGGTGCAAGGAAATTCCTGCCCAAACCATTACACTACGCCCGCTGAAACGGTCACATTTCCGCACACAAGCATCAGAAAACCATTCTCCTTGTTGGCGATACACTCTTGCCCTACCATAAGCGCACCGTAGACAAAATCATGATTCATCACTAAAAAGAACTGTGCTCCAACGCTTCTGAGTCCAGTGAACACGCTGACATATCCATTCCATTCTGATGGTATGATGACTTTGGGTAAGGATTGGTCCGTGGTATGGATGCCTACTGCAGATGCCATGTTCAGCGAGTCTGTTGCAGACAGTTAGTGCACTGATTCTATTGTTAGTTCTACCAGGAGTAATTGCTGCTGTCCTCATCGCCGGAAGGAAGCGATCCCGCAAGTGAGACGTCCTGTTGTGTTGGTCTTGTGCAGGGGACATAACTCTTGGTCAACCTGAATGCGGTCGGTCGGCAGTAGATCCAGAGGTTCTATACCTTCCAATGAGACAGTAAATAGTGGCCACAGTAACTCCGAACTCAGCAGCAAGCTGATCTGCAGATATCCCAGCCTCATGCATACCAATGACATGCAACCTCTGATTTTCGGTTAACCTTGGCATTTTTTAAAAGTCAGAAGACAAAAACTAGCATGTTTTCTCAATAACCCAGGCTCTCTAGCACAACATAACACAAAGAAAATCATGGGTCACCCATTCAATTTGACATTCTCGGGTCCACATGCTATTTTGAAATCTGTAGCAAAATTGTATACGGTTGGGTGGACAACAACAACATGTCATTAAACTCTTTGTATGACTTCTTCTCCACAATCATGCAACATTAGAACTATTATATTTCATCCTTTTTTGTATCTTGTCACATTTGTTTCCATTATACTTTCTTTTTTGACTCAGTATATTATCACTGATGTCATCTCAGACATGTTAACTCTCCCGGAATGCCCAGAAAAATCACGAATTTCAGTGTAGTTCCCGGACGGGAAACAGTTTGGGACCAAAAATCACGGCAAACAACAGTCAAATATTTCATTCAGGTTGTAACTTATGAAAAACGTTCGGAGTCAAATCACATGCATTTCAAACTCTGGTAAAAACTCACAAAGCAGTAAAATATGGATTTAAGTTAAATTTATTTAAGAAAAGGGTATTTTATAATATATATTTCAACTGTGTTCATGTTTATTTTTGGGTTTTTTTCTTTGGAGATTCGTGATCAATGTGCAAGTGTCGAAGTGAAAATAGGTGACTTACTTTCAAAACATTGAAAACTCCACCTTCATTTAAATGCAGTTTTTGAAAATTAAAATATATGAAAAGGAATTAAATAATATATATTTATTTATTCCTTCATAGATTAGCTTTAATTCTCATCCCTTTTCCAAAATCCAAACGTAAACAACAACTTTTTAGCACAGTTTAAAAGTAGGTTAAAGTCGCTTAGAATGCCGAAAAATTATGACTGCATACTTAAACACAATGGACTTATTTTCTAACACTACATTTATTCTGTTGTGCTGACTACAGAACTGTTAACTGTTGGCCATCTGTACCCAGAAAATTTCGAATGGAATTAAAAAAAAATGTTTCAATGATGAAAAGAAAAGTTTTGTGTAGGTCACAAACATCCCACATGCATGAAGTTTGATAACGATACTTTCTTAGTACTAATGTTCTTGAAGTAACTGAACATTAGGACATCTTTTCCTGTTAACATTTCCAGACTTGGAAAATTATTAGCTAAGTAGACTTTCATATGAACAAACCACAGGTGGAGGTGCTCTGTGGGACAGTGTGGGTGGGTGGTGGTGGGGAGGGCTCATGAAGAAGAGGATCCCAGGGGGGGGGGGGTCAAATGAACAGTTATTTTATGATTTTTTAACATAGCATAAATGAATCAGCATAGATGACAATTAGTTCTGGATATGACCTGGTGTTAATAGTGGTCCATGAGCTGAAAATTCACAAGTTTTTTCTTTTATTTTGTCGCGTGCGAACTTTTCCCTGAAATCCATCCCATTTCCCTGAAAATCACCCTCAGGTTCCCTGAAAGATTATTCTGGAGGTTAACATGTCTGTGTCATCTTCATTTTCTTCTTTCTTTGAATCAGGCTCTTGAGTATTTTTAAATTGAAACAAACTTACAAACTGATCAACATATATGATTATTATATTTATTTATTTACTGGTGTTTAAGGTCACATGTTTATGCACAATGAGGCTTGGCAATTTCAGGAGAGCGATTTTTTAGCTCTCCTTACTGCCCTCCTGAAAGAATTAAGGAGAGCGAAAAATTGCCCTCCAAAATATTTTGGTCTGGGATGATTGAGATTACATGTATTATGCTAACATTAAATTTTTGTTGTAAAGCAAAAATGTAATTTAACTTCGAAGTCACATAACATCACGTAATTTCATTTTGAAAGTGGTTTAGTGGTAAAAGGTAATGGCTGCAACCATACCCAAACACAGTTGCAATCATTTGAAGCAAAATGGGTCACAGCAATATTTTTTTTTCTGTCAGTTTCAAGTTCAACAACTGACATCACAGTTTGAGGGGTAATTATTCAAGGAATATTGACACTATAATATACTACCATTACTACTATCCTGTCATTTGAAGCACTTGCACCAGGATGTGACTGTAGATTCAAGCAGACCTGTTGTCCAAGAAAGTCATATGCCTACCATTACCACCTTCAACCCCCTTGGGGGGGCTGAAGGTGGTAGTGGTAGGCGTATGACTTTCTTGGACAACAGGTCTGGGTACACACACAGGTCTTGTCAAGTGTGTGTTCGGTTGTTGAGTGAGACATCTAGATGTCTAAGAGATTTCGCTTTACCTTAGTAAAGTTAATAAAATTATTGATGTAATAGTCTGTTGGTTTCAGTTTCAATGAGTTCGTTCAACTGGATACTTAAAATGCTGTGTAAAGCTAATTGCTCTCCTAAGCTGATTGAGGAGAGCGATTTTTTGCCCTCCTGCATTTTTCAGAATGCCAGGCCTGCACAATGGCTAATCGTGACCGATGATTATTATATACTTTATAAACAACCACATTTCTATTGGCTGGATCTTAAACATGTGACTACTAAAAAATCCATGTTCACCGGGTTTCCAGTGAATATCATCTTTCTAAATGTAGCTTTTGGAAATCCCCTCTCTAGTTCTATGTCAATCGATGTAATCTATATAACATTGTTTATTTTTATGTTATTCTGCAGATGATAACTACTTTATTGTTAAATAAAAGTATTTCTGGTTGATATAATTGAACTTTTAATTGACAAATAGAAGTTTGGTTATTTGGGGATGGTGTATATAATAAAACAGTTATGGACTTTTGTGATGGTAAATATTGTGATATGAACCTAAATGAAAGTGTCAATGACACTGTAGCTCAACTTGACAAACATGAACTTGGTAAGTTATAAATGAAATGGCAAAATTGAAGATCATTGGTATCAATGTTATTTGATGAAATTTCAACATAACTGCATTGTGTGTGCACAACGTCAGAGTAATCCATGTATTTTTAAATGTAAACTGTAAGACTGGCAAAAGGAAGAATGTTGATGTACAAATGCAGTATGTTCAGAGGTTATTGTAAATGGCAACTTTTTTTCACAGAAATGAATGCTAATCAATAGCTCTTATCTAAAGGTCTTGCCTAATGGGCACACCAAGTTCAAAAACAATCCTATGATAAATGTGACCTGCAGGCCATGTCAAAGAATGTTGATGCACAAATCCAATAAATTCAAAGATTGTTGGTAACAGCAACAGTTTTTTGGTGGAAATGAAAAGAAAATCAATAGCTCCTATCTTTGTCACCCTGCATAAGCTTTCAAAGTTTCAAAACAACCTGATAATGAATGTGCCCTCGGAGGCATTCCAAAGGAAGATGTTTATGCACAAATGCCCTAAGTAGAAGATCATTGCTTGTGGCAATGTTTTTTTTTTATGGAAATTCATAAATATACCCTGCAGAGAGTGCAAAAGGGATAAGTTGATGCACAAATGCAGTAAGTTCAAAGGCTGGTGATAACGACAATAATTTTTTATGGAAATGAAAAAAGAGCAATAGCTCACATATAGAGGTCACCCCGAACACACATACCAAGTTTCAAAGTGATCCGATCATAAATGTGCCGTAAAGGGTGTGTTAAAGGGAAATATTGAGAACTGACTAAACAAAGTTCAAAGGTCAACAGCAACATTTTTTGACAGAAATGGAAGAAAATCGACAGCCCCCATATAGATGTCACTCCACACAAGCACACTGAGTTTGCAAGCGATCCAATCATAAATGTGCCCTGCAGGGTGTGTCAAAGGGAAATATTGATGCTTAACTGCACTAAGTGTTTACTAAGTTCATCGAAGGTCATTGCCAGTGGCAACCTCCCATCTAGAGGTAACCCTAAACAAGCATACAAAGTTTCAAACCGATCTGATCATAAATGTGCCCTTTATGGCATGCCAAAGGAATATATTGATGCCTGACTAAACTAAGTTCAAAGATCGTTGCCAGCGGCAACATATTTTGACGGACGGAAATGGAAGAAAAATGATAGCTCCCATTTAGAGGTCACCCCCAAAAAGCATGCCAGGTTTCAAAGCAATCTGATCATAAATGTGCCCTGTAGGGTGTGCCAAAGGGAAATATTGAGGTCTGACTAAACTAAGTTCTAAGAACGTTGGCCGAGGAAACATTTTTGGACGGAAATTGAAGAAAATCGATAACTCCCATCTAGAAGTCACCCTAAACAAGCATACCAGGTTTCAAAGCAATCCAATCATAAATGTGCCCTGTAGGGTGTGCCAAAGGGAAATATTGTGGTCTGACTAAACTAAGTTCTAAGAACGTTGGCCGCGGCAACATTTTTTGACGGAAATTGAAGAAAATACATAGCTCCCATCTAGAGGTCACCCCAAACCATACCAAGTTTCAAAGCAATCCAATCATAAATGTGTCCTGTAGGGTGTGCCAAAGGGAAATATTGAGGTTTGACTAAGTTCTAAGAACGTTTGCCGCGACAACATTTTTTGACGGAAATTGAAGAAAATCGACAGCTCCCATCTAGAGGTCGCCCCAAACAAGCATACCAAGTTTCAAAGAGATCTGATGATAAATGCGACCTGTGAGGTGTGCCAAAGGAAATTGTGGACGTACATACTAACATACTAACGTACGTACGTACGCCGACGGACGAGAAGTGATGGCAATAGCTCAGCTTGACTTTGTCAAGTTGAGCAAAAAACTTATATTGACCTCGCTAACGCCTTGGTCAATATAAGTTCTTAAGTTTAATATCACATAATATTCACCACCCCAAAAGTCCATAATTGTACAATATGTGATGCAAGATAGTTGATAAAAGTGATAATATATCGAAGATTTACTTTTATTTCTTATAAAATAATTAGCAGTATTTGATGATAAATCACATATTAATCAGGTGTGGCCAAAGAGTGCAGTAAAAAACGCAAACATTTCAGTCCATTTTTCCAATTGTGCAAAAAATAGTGTTGGCAGATGAAATGAATTCAATTGAGTTGTCATAATTTAGAATAAACTGGGAAAAATTCTGATTTAGAATTGTGTAAGTTGGGTTGTGAAAGGAATTCTATTTTTCTGAAATATATCTTTGAAAGCTTTAACCCTTTACCCAACGCCGACGATATCAAAATTTATTATTTTAAATATCATTTTTTAATTTTTTCAAAAAATTTCAACAAAACCATATCATGTGACCACTCACTGGAATGTGCTCAATGAGCTCATTCCAATGAGGGGTCACATGATATGGTTTTGTTAAAATATTTTGAAAAATTTAATTTTTCAACTGCTCAGTTTGCATATTACGCAGGAAGATGTGGGCGATTCGTTAGATAAAGGGTTAACATAATAAATTATTGCTCATGTACTTGGATGCTTCTATCATAAGACATTTTGTCTTGTGATGTAATTTTCATGATTCATTGAAAAATGAGATTATCCCCAATTTCCCACTTCAGATCTACTTCAGCCATGACCAACTACCTCCATTCAATCACCTATCGATAAGCGTAGTTACATGGTTAAAGCTCAAGAGCTCGAACTAATGATGTCCATATTTGCATGCTTTTATTGACAAATGCTATTAAAATTATTTGAATAAAATGAAATATAATGCATTAGGATGGGGTTGGGGTGGTATGAGTAAAATGTAAATTATTGATGTGCTTGTTGCATGCACAAATCTCCCTGACAAGTATGGAAATCTCCCCCAACAGCTTACCAAAACATCCCTGACAGTCAGTCATATTCAGGTGGGCTGACTGGCAACACAAGAGCAACCCAAAATATTGGCTCATCCAACTTTTGGTGAAAATGATTGAGAAATGCTCTGGACAAAAATGTGTCCACTGACTGTATAATTTCTAAGTCAGACTGTACCATAACTCTGGTCAAGAAAATCCAATCAAACTCAAAACCACACTTGCACAGGTTCTCATGGTGGTTAACTCATGTGCCAATTTTGAAAAAAATCGCGACATCGACGCCGTAGCTGCGACGGGTGGTGCAATCTCACAAAATTCTAAGTTCATCAAGGGCCATAACTCCAAGAAAAATATTTGGAACAACACATGCATTGATCAGTGGCTAGACATCAATAAGATGCACTTACATGCAAAATATAGAGTCATTCTATCAAGTGTTTCAAAAGTTATTGAGTTCTGAAACTTGTTGGTCACAGACAGACCGACCAACAGACAAACCGACAGACAGACCGACATTGCCACTTATTGAGCTGCTAGTCGCAGCTAAAAATTGGACAACAAATGGCTGAGAAACACTCCAGACAAAAATCAATCCGGATGGATGGACAGATGGATGACCGATGGACAACCCATTTACATAATACAACCATTTTTTCAAACAGGCATATAAAAAGTTTTAGCTGGACCTAAAACTGTCTCCGAACATTTGAGTCTGAAAGGTGTAATTGTTAGTATTCAAGATACCTGTCAAACTCTGGAGACCTGCTCCCACTGTTGACAAGAATGATCCAATCATCAGTACCCACTCGTGCGGCCAGGCCAGCTGCCCTATAATCATTTTTCCACCAATGCTTTTACCATACCTATAAAAATAAATAAAACTGATGATAGTATAGTGGAACCCTGTTAAATGAAGAGTCAGTTAGCCACCGAAAATTATTCAATTTACAGTATTCAATTAAATGGGATTTGGTGACCTTTCCTGTATTTTAGAGATAAACTGAGCATTTATTCTATTATATCTTGTTTGACAGAGCTCATGGAGCTCTGTCAAACAAGATACAAAAGATTAAATGGCTGTACTGTATACAGTGAGGCCAAACAGATCTATAAACAAGGAGAATTCAGTGATTCTCAGAATAATTTCTCAATATATACTCGCCCAAAACAGAAAGTGTGCATTTCAGAAATTGATCAAACTCCAAAAAAATAATTTCGTAGGTGTAAAGAGTGTTAACCTGTTCATGAATAAGTTATATTGAACACAAAAACAGCTTTCCCCGTTAAAATTGCATTAACGTTAAATGACCTGCTGCACGTTTGTGAAAAGGCATGTTTTGCACGTGGAGAGTCTGAACATTCATGCAGCAGTGTGAATCCTTGGGTATTTAAACACTAAAGTAAGGCCTTCCTATCGTTCACATTCAAACTTGCACTGCTGTTAAAACGACTCCACATTAGCATGCCAAGATTGACAATGAATCAACGTCTCCTTGCCCTGGGTATGATTAGAGCTGGCAGAACACACAGAGAGGTTGCCCAGCATTTGAACTGACACCGTAACACTGTAGACAGGCTAGTCCATCGACATGTACAACATGATGACGTTCGAGACCGACCCTGCTCCGGAAGACCCCGAGTTACCACCCCTGCACAAGATCGGTATATCTGTGTCGTCCATCTCCGGAACCAGCAACAAACGGCAACGACGACAGCCAGGAACATCCCTAACCTGAGACGGATACATCCTCAAACAGTAATCAACCAGCTGAGAGAATACGGCTTACGTCCTCGAAGACCTGCAATTCGTCCGATTTTGACGTTACGTCATCGTCGTGCTCGACTGCAGTGGTGTAGGCAATATCTCAAGCATCCCTTACACTGGTGGCGACGTGTTTTATTCACAGATGAATGTCGTTTCCATCTTTCATCATCAGATGGCTGCCAGAGAGTGTACAGACGTCGAAACGAACGCTATGCAGATCCACGTGTCGTGGAGCGAAACCGTTATGGGGGAGGGTCTCTCATGGTGTGGGGTGGCATCACTGCCCGTAACAGAACTGAGCTGGTCATTATTGATGGCAATCTCAATGCAGCCAGATATCGTGTGATGAAGTGCTTACACCTGTTGTTGTCCCATTTCTGCAACGTCACGGCCCCGGCATCATTCTACAGCAGGACAACACCCGACCCCACGCAGCTCGTGTTGTTCAACAGTATCTGCAGCAACAACAAATGGATGTTCTTCCCTGGCCCGCAAATTCGCCCGATATCTCACCCATTGAGCACGTATGGGACGAAATGAAATGTCAGCTACGCCGGCTTCCCCATGCACCGTCAACGCTTGTGGAACTCCAAAGACAGCTTATCAGAATATGGAACAACATCCCTAAACACTTCCATGCTAACTGGTTCGCTTCCATAGAAGTCGATGCAGACGGAGGTCATACCAGATATTGAGTGTGTGACTTTTGTGTTTGACCCTTAGTGTCTTTGACTCTCCATGGCACCAAGAGTATTTGTCGTAGCGTAATGAAATTTCTCGTTTTGATCACAAATTGATTCATCTGTGATTGAATAAAATTTCCATGAATGAAAATGATATATATCTTTTTTTAGTGTTATTTTTTAGCATACACACTTTCTTTTTTGGGAGAGTATATTACACGATTTCTTATTCAAATACAGTAGAATCCTCTTAATTGAATATCCATTTTGCCAGTGAAAATTATTCAATTAACAGGAGTATACAATTAACAGGGATTTGGTCAGTTTCCTGTGTTCTGGAAGTAAACTGACCATTTATTCGATTATATCTTGTCTGACAGAGCTCATAGAGCTCTGTCAAACGAGGTATAATAGAATAAATACCTGTATTGGATGTAGTGAGGCCAAAAAAGTTGATAAATAAGGGGAATTTGGTGCGTGTCACAGTAATTTTTTCGACATATTACAAAAATTTACATACAATTAAGGCCTAAAAAAATTAAAAATCTGTTTCTCAGGCCCTCCCGCATGGTCCTTTTGGCTGCCGCATGCCCTCTTTTTATAACCAATTTAAACTTAAAAAAATTAAATAGTTTATGCCTGATATTTTACCCAAGTTAAAAAAATTGAGGAATTTGTCTCTTGAGTGCAAGAAGGCTTTGCAATGCTTTAGCATTGCAAAGCCTTCTTGCACTCAAAGGATGAAATACACCACCACCCATGCTATTCTGTAGATTATGAGGCCTAAAACTTGAACCAAGAACATGAACTTTTGATGGCAAAGAAGTTATTACTGCAATAAAAAATAAAATAAACCGCTCGCCCGCATGCAATTTCACAAATAATGGCCTGAGAAACAGAAGATCTACTTTGTGTGGCCTAACAGGAGTTTACTCTACAACCCATATGCAATTAACAGATCAAATTTGTACTGAAGGTGTGGTAAATGGTTTTGTGTTTGAAAATTTTATTCAATTGACAGGGGTATACAATTAAGAGATATCCAATTAAGTGGGCTCCACTGTAACAGTAGTTTACTCTATAGCCTACTGACAAGTAAAATTTGTACTGACAGTATAGTAAATGGTTTTGCATTTGGGTGTTATATTCATTTAATCGGGTTATTCAATTAAGAGGACTTCACTGTAGAATGAATCCTGAGAATATTTACATCTTGAATGTCAAAGAAAATGTCTGGTATTGAATAAACAGTTTCTGTCATTTCTTCTCAGCAAACTTGTGAAATTTACTAAGTTTTTGGGAGCTATTTCTTCTCAATAAGTGGATTAACTGGGATATGAATATCGATCTGACTGACTGTTAAATGCTGGCTTCTCAGATGTCTGTAATACAGTGGAACTCACTTAATTAGATATTTCTTAATAAAATAGCCCTCTTAATCGCATATAACTTTCAAACAGCAAACCATTCCCATTATAACAAATTTGCCCAGTTTCTTGAATAAGTTACACAGTGCAACCCTACTGTACCCAATGAAGACAATATCAAAATTTATGAATTAATTTTTGTTTTTTCACAATTAAAAAAAAAATCATCAAAATCATTTCTTGTGACCCCTCATTGGAACGTGCTCATCGAGCTCATTCCAATGCAGGGTCACATGATATGGTATTGCATAAATTTTTTGAAAATTTTTTTTTTCAACTGCTTCATTTATAAATCACATGGGTGTATGCAGCCGATACATTGGGTAAAGGGTTAACCCTTCAAGTACTGCACCTGAAGAGGTGCCCCAACACGCAGTCCCTAGGTAACCTTGTAAGTTCAATTCTAATGATTATGGCAATTGTTTCTATGCAAATCTTGTCTGCCTATATAGGCAGTCAACACTTGTCTAAAAGCAACTGCACAGCCACATGAGTAGTCTGTCAAGGTATACATAAAAATGCTTAAAAATGTCCAGACCTTCAAAGGTTAAACAAAAATATTTTGATTCATTAGCTAGTTGAGTGCTAGAAGCCACTATCATGGCTCTAATGCAAAGTGCTGGAAGCCACTTTAGTGGCTTTGTACTGTATGCATTAGCTTGATGTTTGCTTAGTAGTAGAAATTTTTTTTATATAAAATTGTTTGGTTCCAGTTTATTGGAGAGTGCCAATTGGAACATACAGATTATCAACACAGTGTGTCTCTCTGGGAATTCAGATCAAGTTGAGCTGTAGGAACAGAACAGTATTTCGACGAGCCCGTTAGGGTGAGTCGAAATGCAATTCTGTGCCTACAACAGGACTTGATCAGAATTTCCAGAGACACACACATTGTGGTGATGATAAATTTATCTCACAATATTGACCACAAAATGTGTTATAAAACTATTTTAAGAGGAACTTTTTCATTTGCCTTATCGATGGAAAGACGCAAATTGAAAAACAGAATAGCATTCATTGATCTCCATATTGAGGTCAGTGATGACGTTACACTTCAGAGAAAATTACGTCACTGGGATTCACTTTACTGAATACCGTCTTGCGAAGTGGAACAACTGTGTGTTTCGTCAACGTGAATTTGGTTGTTACTTTTGCAATAATTACTGGTGAATTAAATATCCCCTTGGTGTAAAGATTTATTATATTTTAAAATATGCCGTTCATCGTTTATTGAGGTGGAGTTTTCCACATTTCATAGAGAAAGCTAATCATTTAACTTCAAGAGAGAAGCCTCGACTCGAGCGTTCAGGAAAACCCAATAATAGGCTACAAACCTGCCCAAGATGCCGAAAAGTGCACATAATTTAACTATTCGTTGAGTTAACTTCCCCAGTGACATTTTAACATGCTGTGCATAATAAATACGTTACAGGGCGTTTAGTTGGCACATACAGTGTCATATACAGCTCAGAGAAAACAATATTAGGTTCGGCTTCGCCTCACCTAATATTGTTTTCTCTGAAGGAAAAAACGTGAAGCGATCGAAAAATTATATTAATGTCGTTGTTTTGGCAACAGCAGAATCACGTGCTTGTATCAGGGGCCCTTGATACAGATTCGGAACACGGGCTCAGATACATTAAACTTTAGTTGCGAAACAGTGCAAAGATGGCCCGATTGTGAGATGAAAACAAATACAAACAATACAACAAATTTTGATTAACAAATCCAGACCACCCAAAATAATGTAGCCCTCAACCAGTTAGAAAATTATTTTGCCATTCTCTGAATTTCAGAGTTTTATTGACATCTTTGGTCTCAACATGCAATCCCCCACTTACAACCCTGCAAGTTACACTCTAATTATTATGGTAGTTGTTTCTTGGGAAGTCTTGGCTGCCCATATAAGCATCCAAGACTTGCTAAGAAACAACTGCACAGTCACAGGTGTAGTGTCGGTCTTCGTGTAGTAAAAATGTTGGCACATACAGTGTCATATACAGCTCAGAGAAAACAATAATTCATCAAAAAATTATTTCGTTATTCTCTGAATTTTGGAGTTTTATTGACATCTTTGGTCTAAACATGCAGCCCTCAACTTACAACCCTACAAGTTATAAAGGTGTAGTGTCGGTCGAAGTTTAGTAACAAAGCTTAAAAATCTCCAGGCTGTCATGGGTTAAAGAAAAAAATACTGTGATTCATTTAAAAATTATTTCGTCATTCTCTGAATTTCAGTTTTATTGACGTCTTTAGCCTAAAATTTTTCAATATAAGCATTTAATCTTTTGTTCAATTTATCAGCTGAAAGTTGAAAAAGAACAAAGTCTGGAAAACTGAATATGTCTGTTAATTAAATATTCTTTAGTGGAAAATTCTAATAACAAGGTTTCACTGTAGTATGATGAAGATTGAAAATAATTAGTCTGAATCTCTGATGAAAATGTCTGGTGCCAAATTAAATGGTTTCTGTCATTACAAAATGGGGTCAGACAACATATTCTGAAGTAAACTTATATAATGCATTTACCCTTTAAAGTCTAAATTAGCTTAAATCATATTTTATTTTAAGAGAACAGGTGCTCGAATATGCAGGCTTCAGGTACACTTGCAAGTTATATTCTAAGTAAACTGGCAGTTGTTTCTAGATAAGTCCTGGCTGCCTCCATAGGCAGCCAATACTTGCTAGGAACAACTTTGCAAAGCCACAGGATGCACAGTGTCAAAATGAAAAAACCCAGACCTTAAAAGGGAAAATAAACCGCCAACTTAAAAAAATAAGTAGACCATTTGATGAAACCAAATCTTTTTTTTCTCATAAATTTTATTTCTTACTAAACCTACACCCCCACACAATATGCATTGCTCGTTATTAACATCTCTTCTTGAAAACAGCAATTCTGAGCGTTTTTTTTAAGGATAAAACACATAAAAAGTCCAAAGAGTAAAAAAAATTAAAATATTGACCCAATCGAGCTGATCAGGGCAGAAAGTGCATTATTCATGGACTAAAGTCACATCCTTCCTCTCTACTGGAGTACCCCACATTGTCCACCTGTCAGACGTGCACAGTAATAATCTTCAATTTCTTATTTTCAATAACTGAATATGCTTGTATATGTGTGGAGAAAGGAGGCAGTTCAAAATATGTATGTGGCAATATTTTGACCGGGAGGGACATGTTTTCTGTTGGTGTGGTAGGTATATTAAGAAATAAAATTTAGGAGAAAATGTTAATTTCTTTGACAACCTACCACACCTACACAATATGCACAATGGACAATAGGAAGGAGGCCTATACATATATAACCGATAGCATAGTAACAGGTAACAGATGTTGGTGATAACAAGAGTATTCGTTATGCGACCAAGTATGTTTTGGTGTAATGAATATTACTTATTTATGACTAAACAATAAAATATGAATGAATGCATAATATATATACTACTCAAAGTTTGCTAAGCACCCAATATTTGACACATCATTGTGAAATTTGCTTGCGACATATTTGCGATATTTTTGGAGGATATGATTGAGGAATGTATTGAGATGGTCCCCAGTGTTTTCATTAGCTCTCTTGACAGGCAGACTTTTCATGACAGTCATGGAAAGCATGTACCCCTTGATTTTCATGATGTTTTTGTGTACTGTCTACATGCACATGACATCTGTTGGGCATTCAATCTTCATTTCAACACAAACCCTTGTGATTTAATGATTGAATATGGCAAATGCAAATGTAAGAAGACATTTGTCTGAAGCAGAAATGTGGCAGGCTGTATGGATGGTGGAGCAAGGGGCTACTCATCGTCAGGTTGTTGAAGCCCTCGGTGTGCTCCATATGGTGATCACCAGAGCCTGGACAAATTTCAGCAGGATGGCACACCAGTAAGATGGATGGTGGTGGCAGAGACAGGGCAACATCTGCAGCTGAAGACAGGTTTCTGATCATTCATGCCCGTAGGAACCGCTTTGCCACAGCAACCCAGCTTCACAGTGACCTTCAGAATGCATCCTGGGTAAATGTTTTGACGCAGACTATCCGGGCAAGGTTGCACGAATTGGTCTCCGATCGAAAAGACCATTTATTTGCATTCTGTTGTCCCAGAACCACTGCCAGGCACGATATGAATGGGCCATGGACCATGTTGGATAGGCCAGAGAAGATTGGCGACCTGTCCTTTTTACAGATGAGTCAAGGTACTGCCTAGACTACCCAGGTGTTCTAGGGTATGGAGAAGACCAGGAGAGCAATTCCATGCAGCCAACATTGCTGAGCATGACCACTATGGTGGAGGGCCAATCATGGTCTGGGGCGGCATCAGCAGGGATGGACGTACAGAGCTCTGTGTCCTTAAACATGGTACATTGACTGCACAACGTTATATTGATGAGATCCTGGATGTCCACGTAAGATTGTATGCAGGTGCAGTGGGTGATAGATTCATTTTGATGGATGATAATGCCCGTTCTCATGTTGCCCATGCTGTCGGGGTGTACCCCTGACCTCGATCCAATCAAACATGTCTGGAATGAGTTGCAGCTTGCAATTTCAGACCGTCCAGTTCAGCCAAGAAGTGTCCAGGAGCTTGGCGCCATGCTGGTCCAGAATGGAACAACATCCCACAAAGGACCACCAGGAACCTGATTGGGAGCATGAGAAGGTATTGTCAAGCTGTAATTAACAGAAATGGGTCTCATACTCGATATTGAACCCATATCAGTTTGATCCGTCAACTTTTTGGCAAATTGAAAAATTTCTTCTTTTACCAATAATATCTATTTTCCATGGTTATCGTATTCAAAAGATAAAAAATAATGTCACACACAAATAAAATCTTAATTTCTGTACTCAAATCATTAAAATATAATTAAATAAAAAATATATACACTTTTCATTACAACATTTCAACCAAAACGTAAAACAAGTAGTTGGATATACTTGGTGCTTACCAAACTTTAAGTAGTATAGATGTAACCCGTATTTTAATAAATTGCTTGTATATAGGCTAGCTATAGGCTAACTGTCTGTAGACTTGTGCTGTATTTGGTAAAGGGTTGACTGTGGAAGTATGATTGTATTGAGTGATTGAGCACTACTCATCCAGCACTGCACTTAACTCGGCATGTGACTAACACCTTATTTTTCCCATGACATTCCTGACCTTTCAGGTCAGTGGAGATGAAGATAGTTTTAGAAGTATGGAGTGATCGCAAGTTCAGTTGACAACATTGATTCAGTGTAATCTTATATATTTGAAAAGATACATTTGTAGTAAATGGATTGAATAATATTATCCCACAATGCAAATATGATGGACGTTGTATATATATATTGTGAAGAGATCGAGCCATGTAAATAAATATTTTGAACCATATATATTGAGTTTAACTTTTCAAACCCAATAAGGGTTACAAATGGCACCTCCGATGAATTAGGCTCAGATGGAAACGATGGGATTAAAAACAACACATGTGAACAAGTGTAATCTTTTGTGAGACAATGCACCGCAAGCTGCAAATTGTCAGAGAAACCTCTTCAGGACAGTACTTGTTAAATATTCATCTGTGCAAGCATATGTTTTTACATCACTTGAGTGTTTCAACAACAACGGTACTGACATGACATTCTCGTTATATTTTGGGGTGTGTTGATTCGCAACACGTTGGAGAATCACCAGGACGCGTCAAGGAAATCCGTTTTGTAGGCCTACACGTCACATAAGTCGACTTCTTCGCCAACTCTTCTCCAACAACTACTATGATTCAGCTTTCTACGAACTGAACTGTATTGCAATACATCACAGAAACGTCACATCTTCAATAAACCTATCCTGGTCCGTGTTTACGTATTTGATATGCTTCCGGTAAACTGTGACATTTTTTCATCCAACCTGATTTTCAGACTCGCACCGATGAGCAAGTTTGTCTCATAAACTGTTTCATTTAGTGTTAAAATAAATTTATAGAATACAAAAGGTTACAAAAGGTATAAAACAAACTCCACAAATAATGCAATTCACTATTTGCTGTGTTTATAGGTTTAGGTAAAGTACACAAGTGGAAATATTTGACCCAATAATGTGTATTATTGTCCGTGATTATTTTTTGGTTTTTCGTCTGTGTGCAAGTTCCACACAGCTGAAATATCGTCAGTGAAGCACGGTCAATGATTAATTTGCTGACTTTGTCAAGATTTTCTCAGTAATAATTGTTATTCAGATTTGGTAAAATTATTGGCATATTATTTTATTACTGGTGGCATATTTATTTATTAATTTCTGTGCCAATTAAATTATCGATACAGTTCTGTCCAAAACAATGACCAATTCTTTGGTACTTCACAGTACTGTTGACACATCGTTCACAGTACTGTTGACACATTGTTTACAGTGGTGTGATGTACAATTCATCTGCCAGTAAATAGTGTCCTGTATTTCATTGTTTACTTGATTTCAATTCTGTGGCCATTACATGTAAACACCATTTAATTTGAATTTATTGAATTCATTGTAACAATTTGTCATTTAAATACCACTTGATTCAAGTTTGGTAAATTTGGTGTCAGTGAATACACCTATTGTGTAAAAATAAATAAATACATAATAATCCCATTTTATTGGGATAAATGGCAGTTATTTTGTGCTCCACAGCACTGCTGACTGACAACTTGCCAGCAGTGATGTGATGTACAATTTATCTGTACTTGTACTGTAGCTTGTGATGAATTGACATATATATATATAGTAATTCATTAACTGTTATGCTGCTAAATTCAGTTGTAGTGCCAGTTAAATAATTTGACATGTGGTGAATTTCATTGTATTGTGGAACACGGAGTCAACAAAAATTATAACTTTTGTTTGATTGTGTTGAAAGAGATTTTTTTTTTTTCAGCTGCCAGAAGTATATTTATCAGGGTGACATAGTTGAAGTATCAAAGTCCTAGAATAATTATACTAGTATGCATTAACTCCAAATTTGATAGCTTCATTTAATTCTTGCATGAATTTGAAAGAAAAACATTGTTTTGACGGACTAGTTCATGCATTAATGTGAATTTGTCTGTCCAGTTTGGTGTTTTAGAACAGAAATTATCAGTTAACTTAATGTAGAATTATAATTGCATTGAGTTTTCAACTATGGTTTAAAAGTGACATTGAACTGTCAAAGCCTGTTTTGCTCAAAGTGACATTGAATCCCTTTGAATGTTATTTATAGTGTGAACTTAAGTCTTATTACCAGGTACTATTGACATAATTTTGAGGTCACATTTCTAAGAGATTTTGATATTGTTTACTTATAGCTTTGCTTCCTTTAAGTAGCATTGACACCCCCCCCCCCCCCCCCCCCACTCCAACCAAAAAAAAAAAAAAAAAAAAAATTTTTCTTGGTTTGGATAATTACTTATGAGGACTGTATCATTTCTATGTAGACCTTATTATGTCTTACTAGATTCAGTTTCTTCATCTTGTTAAAACTGAAAAATTATTTACATTGGTATGTAACTGTTTCGGATTGCCTGGACTTGAGGCAAATTGTGTCACTGATATAGAGAGGTGTATGATACATTGCGTCATGCTCCACTATATAGCTGATACACACTTCATTCAGTTTTATTTTGATTAGGAGGCCATATTTAATTTTCAAGGCAAAGTTTCTTGGATGAAGATTGTTGTTTACATTTTGTTGTGGTAATTATTGCACACTAAAATTAGGAGTATTTAAGTTGTGTACAATATTATTATTATTGTACACTGGACTTTATTGTGGTTGCATGTTACATGCATGTATGCTATGTAATATCGATCACAATCCCTGAAGGGCTGTTATAGTTAGTTAGTAATTTAACCCTTCAGTCCCTCAGTTAGTTTGTGTGTATTTTGTTGGAGCTCATTATAATGTTAACCCTTTAGCTCCAAGTCATCATAGTTGAATATCCAGGTGACAATAACTAGGTCTAGCATGTTTCAATCATTAGTGCACTACTAATACATTATCTTACACATTGCATGTTTGTGTTTGAATGTTGAGAGAAATTGATTGTGAGTTTTTGATAATTATTTCTCAGTTGGTTTAGATGAAGCATAACTGACTTCGAATTATTTTTAAACATTGATTCTTGTTCTTGTTTTAGGATTTTTGTGAGTTCAGCATTAACCAGCTCACAGTTATTCGACAAGATTATTTTTTTTAGCTTATTGATATTTGTGCCACTTTGTAGAATTGTGTGCAGGTATTAACCCCTGTAGCAACAAACATTTTTCCCCAGCTTAGTGGCATTCATGAGTTTGTGGAATTGATTGCGGGTTTCAATCCCCTGCGACAATAAATATTTCATTCAACATATCAGTATACATTGTGCTTTGCAGAAATAGTTGCGGGTTTTAACCCCTACGGCAGTAAAACATTTCTTCCGACTTATTAATATACATGATGCTTTGTGGAAATGTTTGTGGGTATTAATCCCCTACAGAAATAAATTATTTTTTTTCTGCTTGTTTGAATTATGTTTGGATTTTGTCAGTTACATAATAATTAGCTGCACTGATAATTGTTTCAGCTTATTGATTTTTCCGACTTAGCTGAAATTTGCTATGATGATTTAACCTTTAGGCAGCAAACTTTGTTCAACTTAGAAGCATTGATTTGCTAGTGAGCAAATAACTTTAACTGTAATTATACATATTCACATCCTCACTTATATTATGGTGAGAAAAAACGACAGTGCACAGTTGAAAAAAAAAAATTTGTTTGACATATTTTGTCAGTCAACTGTTGATACTGTTGATAGAGTTTGTTACTTAGGCTATATTTTGAATGAACATTTCCAAAAAAAAATAATGAAAGAAATGTTTTGCTAGTTCGAAATCTCTTGTTCAAAATAATTCAAGTGTTTTGATGAGTACCAATCTCATGTAAAAAAAAAAAAAAATATACATATATACATATATTTTAAGGTACAAAGATAACATATATTTTTGAAAGCTGAATTTCATATATTGAAGTATACGATACATATACTACTTCAATACAAAAGTGAAAATAATCTTTACATTTACATATACGTATGTATTTCTTAATCATGTGCCAGTGAACTGTGTGTATATATAAATAGTATATGGTATAGATTGAGTTAGATAAAATATTAGTGTGTGCTATCATCTAGTAATATTCTAGATTTGTATACTGCGTTGATCAACAAGTAAAAAAAAAAAGAAAAAAAAGCCAACTATCATAATTCAGCATGGCACAATCAATGTCCGAAGAGGAATTGATAAAAGCTTTATCGGCAACTGGTAAGTATGATGTTGTGCCGAAGAGAGAAATGCAGAGTACCCCAATACATTCACTCTATGATACATTCAAAGGTCGAGGAAGAGGTATAATAACACCACCACTGAAGAAATAAACTGGTATCAGATCACTTGTGACCCAGAATGCTCAGTATTTTCCTAAAATACCACAGTTTTCTGGTGACACTCCACCACAGAAAGGAGACGAAACTTATGAAGAATGGCGTTTTGAGATAAAGTGTATAGAGTCTGATCCAGATATCACTCATAGTATGGTCGTACAAGCGATGAGACGATCCCTAAGGGGCACAGCGAGGAAGATGTTGATTCCGTTAGGCGATAAAGCAACCGTTACAGATATTTTAAACAAATTTGATGCTTTATTTGGTAATGTTTCTACCAATGAGTTGGTGATGCAAGAATTTTTCAATTCTCATCAGAAGGTTGGAGAGTCAGTAACATCATTTGGTTGCAGATTGGAATCATTGCTTCAGATAGCAATTGATAATGGACATTTGGTTTGTGGTGCCAAGAATGATCTCCTTCGCCATAAATTTTGGACCTCGCTGAACTCAGAGTGCCTCAAAGTCAGACTCGACATAAATATGACACCCTTACAAATTATAATGAGCTTCTCAGAGAGATACGAGTTGTAGAGAGAGAATTAGATATCAGTGGTGATGCCTCTCAGTATGCTTCTGATTCAAAGAAGAAAGCACAACAGCAATCAATCCAGACCACTACTCCAGATGAATCTTTAGTAGCTTTAGAAAAGAAAATGGACAAAAAGATAGAAGCTCTGGAGAAGAAACTGAACAACAAACTGGATGACAACTTGAAGAACATACTTGAGAAGTTGGATAAAATCAACGTCACCACTCCACCACAGCCGGGTCACAGTGGAAATCAAAGAGGCAGAGGCCGTGGATTTTGGAATGAGAAACAAGGCTCCAATGGAAATAGAGGTAGAGGTTTTAACCAGAGACAAGAAAATTTTGGTGGATACAAAGGAGGAGGTCGAGGATACTCTTACGAAAGAAATCGATGGCCAAAAGATTGACCGCCTCTGTTGTTGGCCAACCAGTGAGCGGTGTTTATAAGGGCCAAAATATACTCAATAAGTTAGTAGGTAATTGCAATTTTTTAGACATCGTTTTTCAGGGTATACCTACTAGAGCACTTATTGATACTGGATCCATGGTGACATCTGTATCACAGAGTTTTTATAATTCATTGCAACAGAAGCCAGTTTTACATCCACTTAAAGAGTTGGGTTTACAAGTATCTGTTGCTGATGGATCGAAACTTAACTATATTGGGTACATCGAAAGTTCGATTCAAGTCCCATTTTTAAAAGACGTGGCAGTTGATGTACCAGTTCTGGTAGTTCCAGAAACTGAGATTAATCAATCCTGCCCAGTACTCATTGGAACAAATGTTATCCGTGAAAGTAAATATTTACTTTCTGGGGACCAGACTGACATTCCAGTGGAATGGAAAATGGCATTTGACAACATAAGTCAACAAATAAACAGAAAATTACTGTTGCACCTTTTGGAAGTATCACCATCCATCATCTTGCAAGGAATATTCCACCTGGTGTGCAACAAGTAATAACAGAGAATATGGACCATGAAGTAAATTATACTGTTTGTCCAAGAGTTATGACCCTTGGCCAGCATGGAAACTATTGCAAATTTCCAGTTCAAATTTGTAATGTGTCGGCTAAACCTTTGACCATCAATCCAAAGACGATCATCTGTCAAGTAAATGAGGTGTCAGTACTTGAGAATTCTTGAACAGCTATTGTGTATAACTTGGAGAGAACCGAATCTCCACCAGAAGAACTTGGTGTCCAAATAGACTCCACCCATTTAACTGCTGAAGAACTGGTAGAATTAAGGAAAATTTTGTACAAATGGAAAGATGTGTTTTCAACAGGTCCACTCGATATTGGAAATACTGATATAGTTAAGCACAGGATAGAGCTGTTGGATGACACACCATTTAAGCTTCCTTATAGAAGAATACCTCCTAGCCTTTATGAGGAAGTGAGACAACATGTTAACGAAATGTTGGCCATTGGAGCCATAAGGAAATCAAATAGCCCTTATTCGTCGAATGTTGTTCTTGTCCGCAAAAAAGATGGTTCTTTGAGATTTTGTTTGGATTATCATGTGCTTAACTCGAAAACAAGGAAAGATGCATACATGTTACCACGATTTGACGACACTATTGATACACTCAGTGGTTCAAAGTATCACTCCAAACTGGACTTAAGATCTGGATATTGGCAGGTGGAGGTTGAAGAAAATGATAAAGAGAAAATAGCCTTTTCTGTTGGGAAGCTTGGATTTTATGAATGCAACAGGATGGGCT
This sequence comes from Pictodentalium vernedei, assembly GCA_031216915.1. Classification (NCBI taxonomy): domain Eukaryota; kingdom Metazoa; phylum Mollusca; class Scaphopoda; order Dentaliida; family Dentaliidae; genus Pictodentalium; species Pictodentalium vernedei. The sequence continues at coordinate 180,100,694 of CM062295.1, forward strand.
TTGGATTAACAAATGTGCCAAGCACGTTCCAGCGCCTAATGGAAAAATGTATGGGTGATATGCACCTCCGGGAATGCCTCATTTTTATTGATGACATCTTGATTTTTTCAACAACTTTTGAAGAACATATTAGGAGGCTGGAAGCTGTTTTTAAGAGGCTCTCAGACCACAATTTGAAGCTAAAGCCTTCAAAATGTGAGTTATGTAAGAGCTCTGTTACAGATTTGGGCCACGTAGTTTCAGAAAAAGGAATAGCTACTGACCCTGAGAAGACCGCAGCATTACAACATTGGCCTGAACCTAAGAACGTCAAAGAGCTTCAGAAGTTTTTGGGATTCACTGGATATTATCGGCGTTTCGTGAAGAATTATGCCCAAATTGTTCATTTTCTTAATAGCCTTTTAGAAGGACATGGTACAAATAAGAAGACCAGTGATTGTAAGAAGAAAAAGCCACAAACAGAATGGAAATGGACAGAATCTCAACAGGTAGCATTTGACACTATCAAGAAACTGCTATGTCAACCCCCTGTACTGGCATATGCAGACTACAATTTGCCTTTTAAAGTACACACAGATGCCAGTAGTTGTGGTCTGGGGGCAGTCCTGTACCAAAAGCAAGGGGGAGTGGACCGGGTGATTGCTTATGCTAGCCGTAACTTACAACCCAGTGAGAAGAAGTACCCTGATCACAAATTGGAATTTCTAGCCTTGAAATGGTCTGTAACAGACAAATTCCATGACTACCTGTATGGCAACTTATTTGAGGTTATAACAGACAACAATCCATTGACCCATGTGCTGACAACTGCCAAGCTGGATGCAACTTGTCATTGGTGGATCGCAGCATTAGCTAACTATAATTTTACGATCACCTACAGATCTGGCAAACAGAATGCAGATGCTGATGGACTTTCCAGAAAGCAACAAGTTTTTAATGAGGAAATTAAAGCTATTTGCCAAGCTGCAATGACTGGTAACCCCTTAGTGGAAAGTGTGTCTACTGGTAATTCCCTCCATTCGGCCGGTGGGGAGGAATTAACTGTGGATCACATTGATTGGGCTAAGAAACAAGAAGAAGATACAACATTAGCCAGGGTTATTTATCTTTTAAAAAGGAATAATCAGCCTAGACAGGCCAGAATCTGTGATGAATCAGATGAGGTACAGAAGTACAAAAGGGAGTGGAGTCGACTCTATCTCTATGATATTTTGTACAGATCGACACACACTGATGGCCAGAAGATTGAGCAGATTGTTATTCCACCTGCTTTTAGAAGTAGTGCCCTTAGAGGAGTTCATGATGAGGCTGGTCATCAAGGAAAAGAGAAATCTTTATGGTTAGCACAGCAGCGATTTTATTGGCCTGGACTAATCAAAGATGTGACAGACAAGGTTGAGAACTGCGGACGCTGTATATGTCGCAAGAAACCAGTCAAGCCAACAGCTGGTCTTGTTCCAATCCACACTTCTAGACCCATGGAATTAGTGTGTATAGATTTTTTATCTCTGGAAAGGTCAAAAGGGGGTTTTGAGCATATACTTGTAATTACAGATCACTTCACAAGATATGCTCAGGCCATTCCTTGCCGTAACCAAACTGCCAAGACTACTGCCAAAGCACTGTATGAAAATTTCATTGTTTACTACAGTTTTCCAGAGAAACTGCACAGTGATCAGGGGAGAAACTTTGAAAGTCGGCTGATCAAAGAGTTGTGTAAATTAGCACACACACAGAGATCCAAGACCACTCCATACCACCCAATGGGAAATGGGTCAGTGGAACGATTCAATCGGACTTTACTCAATATGTTAGGCACTCTGCAAGATCATCAGAAAGCTGATTGGAGAACATATGTTGCACTTCTTGTTCAGGCATATAATGCAACAAAGACTCATGCCATAGGTTTTTCACCTCATTATTTAATGTTTGGGAGGCATCCACGTTTGTCGGTTGATGCCTTCCTAGGTATAGATCGTGAAGCTGAAGCTGAACAAGAGCCTGCGGCATACATAAAGAAACTGAAAGAAAGATTGCAGTATGCTTATCGTGCAGCAAGTAGAGAAGCCACCATGAATGCTGAAAGGAATAAGGAAAGGTATGATAGGAAGGTGACCGAGAACAAGCTGGAGGTAGGAGATACTGTGTTGGTTCGGAATGTTGGTCTTCAGGGTAAACAGAAGCTAGCAGATAAGTGGGAACGGGAACCCTATTTGGTCACAAAAATTCCAAATAGTGATATTCCTGTTTTCCACGTAAAGCAAGTTTCAAGAAATGGCCTAATCCGTATCCTTCATAGGAATATGCTGCTTCCTTTCAACGTTATTACTTCAGAAACATGGAATATACCAACCGCCAGTGTTAAGAACCCTACCAGATCCCGAACCAGACAATGTAGTCCACATCAGAGTACGTCTACCAGTAGTTCCTGTGACTCGGAAGACAGTAGGTTGGGTATTTATATAATACCTCAGAGACGTAATAGACTTAATCCTAATGCAGATCCTTGGGTGCCCAGATCAAATGTTGAGCGGACTAGTTTCCAGACTCCTGATGGGAATGATCAGCTCAAGATGGCTGTACCCATTACAGAATCCACTCACGTGAACAGCAGAGAGGCCAGTGGATCCATCCATGACTCTGTACCTGAGAGAAATAATAATCCAGTTGATGTACAGATTAGCCAAGATTCTGCGATTAGTCCGCCTTCAAGGCCTAAGCGTCAGGTTAAACCTCCAGACAGATATGGTGAATGGGTACAGCCTCAGATTGTGTCAATGGATCCACAGGAGTGTGAAATATTTTTTGTATGAATCATGTACAACAAATATTGGATGCTGCATTAATTTGTAAGACTTTAATTCACAGAATATTTGACTGAAACAAATCAAATCATGTACTTTTGACCAAGTACCAAAATATGTACTTTTAAAGCTGCTGATGCGAGAATTTTGTAGATCTTCAGCTGTAAATTTAATTTTTTCTGCCACTTCTTGGTAGATATTAGCATGTTTTAGACATATACTCTTATAGCATAGAGTTAATCAATTTCAGATACATGTTTGTCTTAATGTTTTTGGCTGGTGTGGTGCTGAAAAGCCAATTTTAGGCGTTAAAATAATTATTAAGAGTACAATGGTAAATTGCACATTTTTATAACTTCGCTTACTATTCACTTTAACCCTTTACCTAACATGAAAAGCAGACGACACTTGCAAAAAAAATTCTTGAATAACTAAATTTTTTCATTTTTTGTCTCAAAAACATAGGTTATGACCCCTCGTTGGAACGAGCTCGACGAGCTCGTTCCAACGAGGGGTCATAACCTATGTTTTTGAGACAAAAAAATGAAAATATTTTGAAAATTAATTGGCGATTTTTGAGAATAGCGCTGGCCGGTTTTGGCCGTTACGTTGGGTAAAGGGTTAAGTAAAATATTTATCAAGGTATTGACTTATCTTGTTGCATATTATTGAAGAGAGCCAGAGGGTACTCTCCAGTGATTTGTAATAAAATAAATGTCTGTGCAAGTATTTTTGTGCAAGTGTTTGTCTAAAATTTATCTAGCACTCAGCCAGTTAATGTCAGGAGTCATTTCTCTGCAAGGAGGGGATGATGTAACCCGTATTTTAATAAATCGCTTGTATATAGGCTAGCTATAGGCTGTCTGTAGACTTGTGCTGTATTTGGTAAAGGGTTGACTGTGGAAGTATGACTGTATTGAGTGATTGAGCACTACTCATCCAGCACTGCACTTAACTCGGCATGTGACTAACACCTTATTTTTCCCGCGACATTCCTGACCTTTCGGGTCAGTGGAGATGAAGATAGTTTTAGAAGTATGGAGTGATCGCAAGTTCAGTTGACAACATTGATTCAGTGTAATCTTATATATTTGAAAAGATATATTTGTAGTAAATGGATTGAATAATATTATTCCACAATGCAAATATGGACGTTGTATATATATTGTGAAGAGATCGAGCCATGTAAATAAATATTTTGAACCATATATATTGAGTTTAACTTTTCAAACCCAATAAGGATTACATATAACATGTACAGATACATACATGCATAAACCCACCTATAACAGATAAACTTACAACTTAAATTTGTAAAGCAAAAAGCCTAAAAAGTCAGGCTAAAAAACCTGATTTAAACAAAAAAGATGGGCTGATACTGAACGGTGCCATGCATAATTTCAGTTTTTTAATGGGGGACAGTATATTATGCTAACAAGGTCACAGCCCAGTGTAGAAGCATAGCACATATATAGATACTAAAACGCATGTTCCCTGAAGAGTATGATAGCTATATTATTTTAATAACAATATCGGATTAGAATTATTAATTTTTATCTTAGAACACCATGAAAACCTGTAAAAGACAAAATAGGTTAAGATAATGCACTAATTAACCAGTAGTGTAGGCCCTGAACAATCTAAGGCCCCAGCTGTGTGTATTAGGATAATACTGAATACACTACCCATAACAGAAAGACTCTCTGAATAGTGAGGACAGTATCTGAATTAAACATGAGACTACAATGGAGAGATATCTTTCTTACCTTGTAGCGGGATACAGAAAGAATAGCTTCCTACCTTTCCGATTGAAGAACAGATCACAGAAAAACAATACAATCATCCAAAAGGAGGGGGATTTGTATGCAAGGAGGAAATAATATACAAAGCATTTTAGAGGAAGGAACAACCAATTGGATAAAAGGTCTCTTCGCACCCCCTCCCCTTGCAATCCAAGAGTCTCCAAGTTGGAAGCCTAGATTAAGAGAAGCATACATGTTCAACAGTAAAATATAGAAATGTCACCAACATGGAAAATGTACAGAAAGGATGGTATAAGAGGAAAGGTGTAGCAGTCTATCCCAAGCCAGACAATCAATGGAATGCCAACAGTATAGGTAAGGAGATCAAGGCATGGGAAACCTGAATCAGATATAGGTACGGAAAAGTTCAATGTGCGGAGTTCCCAGTAACATATTGACTTGAATTTTTCCTCTGGCACATCCATTTAGTTGGCCAATCTTACCTATAAAGGATAGGTCATTAGCTATTCATGATGAGGCTACCTGGTAAGTGTCTTAATAGCATTTAATTGTAGTTCCACAATGCTATAAAGAGAAGATTTTTTTTGTAAAAAAAGGTACATAAGGAAGAGTTGTGGATCTCTGAAAATACGAATGTATGCAAATAAACACTGAAGAATCCGATGAATCAATCTGAGGTGATCTGGGGGGAGAGATAACCAAAAACTCGTGTTCAGAAGAGTCACTAACAACTTCTTACGGAAGATATGTAAATCTAATAATCTGTCAGAATCTCTGCCACAGGCCCTCAGGATTGAAGAATCAGAGAATTCAGAGTCACTCCCCACACCACACAAGTTGATAATGTTTTTTCTCTTTATAGAGATCTATACTTGAAAAATTAAAAGAAAGTTCCAATGTCAACCCCTGAAAATTGCACACCCTGTGTAAATAGTCAACTAATGATTTTGAATAAACCAATAAAGCAATCAACATTGGGTTTCCATAATAATGAAACTTGTAAAACACAATTGCGCCATAAATGTGGACTCCCTAGGTCAGTCAGTGAGGCATAAAGGCTATTGAGAAAGAGAAATTCCTTGCATTTGACTCTCGTCGCTGTGGAGAAGTAAATAACAAAAGCGCTGCAAAGAAACTTGGCTTGTGCTGACTGTACTGTACAGAGTCCCATATCGACTGAGTGGTAATTTTCATCAGGAAGTCAGAACAGTGTCAGAACCAGTATCTCAAAAGATGACTGAAAGGTTAGCAACTGAAGTGAATCAAAATAGATATCTATTGTACTTCATAATGTTAAAAAATATCATATGTCACTGAAGAAGGGTGTCATGGCATTACTTGATAAATGTGTTGAGTCATAAAAAATAAATTCATCACAGAAGAGAATGCCTAAGGAGCATAAGACAAAAACAAAGCCTAAAACAAGGTGAAATCATTCAAAACGGTCCATAGATGAGGATTATTGAAGGGGAACAAAACGGTCTGTAGATGGGGATTATTGGAGGGGAAAATTTTCCCTTTTTTTCCTAGAGTACGATAAAGGATTCTCCATATAGTCTAAGGATAAAAGAGCCTCTCGAGTACAGTGTAGCCAGATATCTCCTTTGGTTAATGGTTGTGGAGGTTCATTGATGTAGAAAAAATAGGCTGATGAAATCGTCAGATGTGTACCCATACGCGCAACTAGTGGAAAGCTGTATGATGTAAGGCCACCCTGGATGCCAACATTATGTACACCATACATGGTATGGGTACATATAGAAATGGATTGGAGGAGTGCCTAATTTGATGGATAAAGGGTTAATATCTACAGATCTAATTATTAGATTTACATAAAAAACTATACAGCACAGCACATCAGTAACCTGAATACATATATAAAGTAACCTGATAATCGGATTAATATTTATTGAGTTATCGCATGCCGAAGAAATGGATTGGAGGAGTTCTCAATTTGAAGGATAAAGGGTTAATATCACAGGATCAAATTATCAGATTTACACCAAAAACTATTCAGCTCGGCACATCAGTAACCTGAATACAAACATGAAGTAACCTGACAAACGGATTGATATTTTTGGAGTTATCTCATGCAAAAGGAATTGGAGGCATTTTCAATTTGAAGGATAAAGGGTTAATATCTCAAGATCAAATTATCAGATTTACACCAAAAACTATACAGCTCGGCACATCAGTAACCTGAACACAAATATAAAGTAACTTGACAATCCATGCAATACTTTTCAAGTTATCGAATGCCAAAGGGATTGGAGAAATTTTAAATTTGAAGGATAAAGGGTTAATATCTCGGAATCAAAACAACAGATTTACACCAAAAACAATACAGCTCGGCACATCAGTAACTTGAACACAAATATAAAGTAACTTGACAATCCAAGCAATATTTTTCAAGTTGTCGAATGCCAAGGGGATTGGAGAAATTTTCAATTTGAAGGATGAAGGGTTAATATCTCAGGATCAAATTATCAGATTTTCACCAAAAACTATATGGCTCGGCACATCAGTAATCTGAACACAAATAAAAAGTAACTTGACAATCCAAGCAATATTTTTCAAGTTATCGAATGCCAAAGGGATTGGAGGAATTTTCAATTTGAAGGATAAAGGGTTAATATCTCAGGATCAAATTATCAGCTTTACACCAAAAAACTATACAGCTTGGCACAACAGTAACCTGAACACAAATATAAAGTAATTTGACAATTCAAGCAATATTTTTCAAGTTATCGAATGCCAAAGGGATTGGAGGAATTTTCAATTTGAAGGATAAAGGGTTAATATCTCAGGATCATAATAACAGATTTACACCAAACACTATACAGCTCGGCAAATCAGTAACCCGAACACAAATATAAAGTAACTAGACAATCCAAGCAATATTTTTCAAGTTATCGAATGCCAAAGGGATTGGAGGAATTTTCAAATTGAAGGATAAAGGGTTAATATCTCAGGATCAAAATAACAGATTTACACCAAAAACTATACAGCTCGGCTCATCAGTAACTTGAACATAAATATAAAGTAACCTGACAATCCAAGCAATATTTTTCAAGTTATCGAATGCCAAAGGGATTGGAGGAATTTTCAATTTGAAGGATAAAGGGTTAATATCTCAGGATCAAATTATCAGATTTACACCAAAAACTATACAGCTTGGCACATCAGTAACCTGAACACAAATATAAAGTAACTTGACAATCCAAGCAATATTTTTCAAGTTATCGAATGCCAAAGAAATGGATACGGACGCTGGATGGACAGACGGATGGACAAAGGATGGACGAACAACGGATGGCCACCCCAAATGCCAGCATTATGTGTACCATACATAGTATGGGTACACATAAAAACACTCTGTCCCTTTTGTGCCAACAAGAAGGTGAACATTTGTCTATACAGGAACGTTTGATGGGTAATAAAATCTCAGTTACGTTTGTGGCAAATGCAGAAACTGAGTTAGAGAGTCTCGAGTGCCTCTAGGTGAATAATGTTCACAATGATATGATGATCTATTCTTCTGTAGAGAGAGGCAAATGTAAACTGGGAACTAGAGGCTCTAAAGAGCCTGTAATCGCTCACAACATTACATCAACATTACATGAGGATCATTAGTAGGTGTCCCAGTCCTCAATCATGTGAAGTTTCAAAACATTTTGACTTTGTAGTTTCAGAGGGGAAGATTTTTGCAAAATCCATCAGTCAGAATCAGAGGATGTCTCTGGTGGCCACATTTCCCAACCAATGGGAACAAATAGAAGATTGTTTGTAGAGGGCCTCCTATAGACCATTCTTGCAAAGTTTGGTTCACATCGGCTCAGTAGTTCCAGAGAAGATGAAAATGTGATTTCCTAAAGAGCTTCTATAGTAACTATAAGCCGCATTTGTGGCCATGGTTGCAACACGATAAACATTAAATTAGGTCCATTGGTAGAGGGGGGTCCCAGTCATCAACCATGCAAAGTTTCAAAACATTTAGCCCTGTGGTTTCAGAGGAGAAGATTTTTCAAAATCCACCAATCAGAATCAAAGAATGCCTCTGGCGGCCATGTTTCAAACCCATGGAAACAAAATGAAGAACGTTTGTAGAGGACCTTCCATAGACTATCCCTGCCAGGTTTGTTTTCACATCGGCTCAGTAGTACCAGAGAAGAAGATGAAAATGTGATTTCCCATAGGGTTTCTATAGTAACTATAAGCCACAGTTATGGCCATGTTTACAACCCATCAACATTAAATGAGTATCTTTGATAGTCATTATTTATGTGAAGTATCAAAACATTTGGCCTGGCAGTTTCAAAGGAGAAGATTTTTGAAAATCTACCAATCAGAATCAAAGAATGCCTCTGGTAGCCATGTTTTTTAACCCACAGGAACAAAATGAGGATCGTTTGTAAAGGACCTTCCATAGAACATCCTTGCCAAGTTTGGTTCACATTGGCTCACTAGTTCCAGAGAAGAAAATTAAAAAGTGATTTCCATAGAGTTTCTATAGTAACTGTAAGCTGCAATTGCGGCCATGTTTGTAACCCCATCAACATTAAATGAGGATCGTTGATACAGTGGGTCGCAGTCATCATTTATATGAAGTTTCAAAACATTTGGCCTGACAGTTTCAGAGGAGAAGATTTTTGAAAATCCACCAACTGGAATCAAATGCCTCTGGAAGCCAGGTTTTTCATCTGACGGGAACAAAATGAGGATCGTTTGTAGAAAACCTCCCATAGACCATTCCTGCCAAGTTTGGTTCACACCGGCTCAGCAGATACAGAGAAGATGAACATGTGAAAAGTTTACAGATGCCAGAAGCCCAGGGATGAGAAAAGCTCACATGGCCAGGTGAGCTAAAAAAAGGTCCTCTCAAAATCGACTAAAGACAAACATCAAGACTCTCTTCAAACCGGCTTTTATTGTAATTGTTCTCACTTTTGTCATAGTCACAGTCCTGATAGGATATGGATCTAGTGGTGTCAATCTGAGACTAGTTGCTGCCGAGAGGAATCTAAGCTTCGGAAAGTGTAGCTGGATTTCACCAGAGCTTCTAATATTAACCCTGTAGAAGCCAAGGCCAAGACAAATGATACAGGTCAGGTTTTGTCGATTTGATGATCTATTTTTGATCTGGTGTATGGGACTGACGGTAGATGCTACGGTTGGCAGAGACTTGTCATCTAGGCCAAGAGGATCAGATTGCTGCACTGAGATCACTTCACCCCATCATGAGATGAGCAATATCCTTGGATAATAATGCAGAGGAGCCATGGATCTCCCTCTGGTAAACACACCTGACAAACAAAATTCACAGACATCTAGTATAGAGATTGTTGAGCCAAGGTAAACTTGGGCTCAACCATCTCTATTCTAGATGCCTGTGAACTTGGAGGTATAGAGATGGTTGAGCTAAGGTAAACTTTACTTTTGTTCATTTATATCTTGTTTGACAGAGCTCACCGAGCTCGGTCAAACCAGATATAATAGATTAAATGCCTGTATTGGATGTAATGAAGCCAAACAGATTTTTTAATATGGGGAATGGAGTGGTTGTTCACTGTTCAAGTAATTTTTTGACAGTTCACAAGATTTTCAGATTAACAAAATGTTAATGCACGAAAAAAGTTAAAACAGCAAACATAGAGAAATCCTCAGTCGCACCGTATTAGCTATGATGAAATGTATTATACTAACCTCATACACATGAAAAAAAAACATCACTTGGAATATCAACTGCATCAAAACTGAATTAGTTTCAAATAAACAGAATAACTATGTTAAGTCCAGTAATTTTTTATAAAAGAAAAAAAAGTGCAAAACTGAACTTAACCTTGAAGTTACCTGAGGTTATCAAATACCTCTGTCAACCTCCAATTGAAAATTAGTGTTCATAAACAGGATTTACAGTTTGCTGCTTACGTGTTGGCCGACAATATAGACAACCAAGACTTGACTAGGAACCATTGCAAAGTCACACACTGTCAAAAGTGGGACAAAATTCTTTAAAATGTTCAGGCCTTTAAGTTTAACTGGTAGAGTGCTGAATTATTTTTGGTCATTAAAATTTGTTCACATATATTTGCCTTGTTACAATTTATGGGGGAGTGCCAATAGGCACTCTCCCATAAATTGTAACAATGCAAATCCTAATAGTCCAAATAATTTCACTTCAAAGGTGATATGAACAACATCCACAGAATATGAAGCCTTCAAGTTGTGGTACCGACACTTCAAAATAAAGCCCAAATATGGGCTTCCAGCACTCTACCAGTTAAAGCCAAAATAAAATTGCAGCAGATTTGCGATAGCCTATGTATGTTTTTCCAGCGCTGTACCAGTTTAACTGGTTGAGTCCTAAATTATTTTTCAAAGGTGTTTATAAAAAATGGGTATGTTTTCAAAGATACCAAGCTACCAACAAGAGCAGCTTTAGTTTAGCGAGATTTTGTTCATAAATAATTGTTTTGTTACAATTTATTGGAGAGTAGCAACAGGCATACTCCAATAAGTTGTAACCAAACAATTTTAAATATTTTTTTCTTCTACTTTCTACTGCTGAGCAAACAAGCTAATGCATCCAGTGTAAAACCACTTTTCAGTAAAGCCATGATTGTGGTTTCTAGCACTCAACCAGTTAAGAGACAAGCAGAAACATATTTTCAACCATGTTTCCTCACAAAACATCCATTTTCGATAATCAATGCAGACTTCTGTACAAAGGGAAAAAGAATTTGAAAATTACTGGCCAGCTGCAACCCTTTCAAAGTATTTTTGGATGATATGTGGGGGGCATATTTGATTCAATGTTCTGGAAAAACCATAAAATTGTTTCTGAACAGTTACCAATTAGATAAATAGTGGACTAAAATCAGTTCTTTCAGAATTGCGTACTAAACAATTTCAGGTGAGTAGGCAACACATTGGATATCACACTGAAATATATCAGTGAGCAGGCCAAACAACCTCTTTCAGAGTAGAGAGAATAGTGTTCCAAATGATTCCTCTGTGTGTGGTATTTGGATGTCGTTGGATCTTACCTGAATGCCCAGGGCACTGAAACAAATAACCACTGGAAATATCTGTTAAACACTTTTGAGTGCTACTCAAATTAACAGAATTTTTAAAGCTTAGATGAAGTGTCAACAGGTCAGTTTCAATTGGAAAATACTTAAAATTATTAGTTCTGCTACGGAAATATACAGAACAGCACATACGTTTGAATGGGTTAAGAATTAGTGATGTACCGATCGCCAGCATCAGCATCGGCTATCGGCCGATAACAACCTATCGGTATCGGTTCAACACTTAAGTCTAATCAGCGGCAATGCCGACCCCACCCCCCCCACCCCCTCCCAAAAATAAATAAATAAATAAATGGATAGGCCTACGCAAGTCGGTTTGATTTAATTATTGCACTCATATTGAGATATTAAGTACACTTTCTGTGACATCACCAATGATAAAAATCTATCTCCCCATTCGTCTTGACATTGAAAGTGTAACATGGTTTCTGACAGAAATAAAACAAATATATCGAATTATCAAAATGACAACATACTTCACTTAAATGCAATATCTACGTATCTGCTGGCCATTGTCAGTAATTTCTATGTTGTACACTATACTGCACCAATGACATTTTTAAACTTTAGGCCAAGATTTGTGGCTTTCCGTATCCGTACACGAAACTCAACAGATATTCATTAATATTCACGACCCGTCACCACCAACGGCGAAGCATTGTAAAATGTTCATTAGTTTATCAAATGCGCTTTCCTTTGCTGAACTGGAACTTGCCACTTGTTCCTCATTTATACTGTCCGATATCTTTAATTCTACACGCAATTTGGAAAGCTTGAACTCCAAAATCCTTTTCAAATTCACAGTTAAAGTCGGATGGAAATTTAAGGTTACAATGAACTAAATGAGCGACTTTTACTCGATAAATTGTTTAGGGCCACCATAACTTTTTTAGGGTTGGTCGGGTTACCCTAGACATTTTATTACAGGAGCAAAATGAGCTTTTAAACTACACTGAGTTAAAAAAAAACGTATAATGGAAACAAGTGTGAAAAATAGCATAAAGGATGAAATATAATAGTTCTAATGTTGCATGTTTGTGGATGTGAAGTCGTGCAAAGAGTTTCATAACATGTTGTTGTTGTCCACCCAACCGTATACAATTTTGTTACGGATTTCAAAATAGCACGTGCTACCCGAGAATGTCAAATTGAATGGGTGACCGACGATTTTCTGTGTGTTATGTTGTGCTAGAGAGCCTGGGTTATTGAGAAAACACGCTACTATTTGTCTTCCGACATTTTAAAAAATGGCAAGGTTAACCGAAAATCAGAGGTTGCGTGCCATTGGTATGCATGAGGCTGGGATACCTCCAGATGAGCTCGCTGCTGAGTTCGGAGTCACTGTGGCCACTATTTACCGTCTCATTGGAAGGTATAGAACCACTGGATCTACAGCCGACCGACCGCGTTCAGGTCGACCCAGATTTACGACCCCTGCACAAGACCGACACATCAGGACGTCTCACTTGCGGGTTCACTTCCTTCCGGCGACGAGGACAGCAGCAATTACTCCTAGTAGAACTAACAATAGAAGCAGTGTACAAACTGTCCGCAACAGACTCGCCGAACACGGCATCCAAAGTAGGCGTCCATACCACGGACCAATCCTTACCCAACGTCAACGTACAGAATGGAATGGGTACGTCAGCGTGTTCGCTGGACTCAGCAGCCTTGGAGCACAGTTCTTTTTAGTGATGAATCACGATTTTGTCTACTGTGCGCTAATGGTAGGGCAAGAGTATCGCCGATGAGGAGAACGGTTTTCTGATGCTTGCATGCGGGAATGCGACCGTTTCGGGGCATGGGGGGGGAGGAGGGGGGAGTTTGGGGGGGGGGGGGGTAGTGTAATGCTTTGTTCAGGAGTTTTCTTGCACCATCGAACGCAGTTGATCTTCATCAATGGTAATCTGAATGGGCAGCGGTATAGGGACGAAATTCTTAACACTGTTGGTGTCCCGTTGTTCAACGCTAACGTCGGATTGCAATTATTCCAGCAAGACAATGCCCGATGTCACATGGCGCGTATCAGTCATGACTTTCTTGAGGAGCAGAGCCTCAAACTTCTTCCCTGGCTCCCACTTTCGCCAGATTTGTCGCCAATCGAGCATCTTTGGGATCAACTGGACTGTCGAGTATGACTTCATAATCTTCAGATGTTATGCAATTTATGTAATGTTCTAAGGCAGGAGTGGAACGCTGTACCACAGGGAGACATCCAGAGACTTATCAGGTCTATGCGCCGTCAATGTCTTGCCGTCCAAGAGGCAAACGGTGGACATGCGCGCAATTGTGACTGCATGTATGAACTTTCATTTCACCCATGTCTGAATTGCGATGTCCTGACGTGATGCTGGCAACAATAGGAACATGAAATTATGCAAATTCATAAAGCTAGACTCAAAATATGAATTTACAATAATTTGTTTGGGATTAAAGTCGATAATACTAAAGAAATTGCTCCTCACAGTTTATTATACTTTCTTTTTTGACTCAGTATAGTTTACAAAAACAAAGTTTTGCTCTTGCAGTATTTCGCATATGTAAATGATTGCTGAATGAGTGAGTGCAGAATCCAGGACTCTGATCAATGCGACATTACTTCAAGAGGCGATGTGTATAAACTGTTTGGTGACAATCCCATCATTTGGCAACAACAGTGATGATCAGTCACTCGATCAATTTATTAGAATATTCATCGGTATCGGCCGATTATGGTCTCAAATCATCGGTCATCGGTTCACAGCCCCCTTTGATCATCGGTACATTACTATTAAGAATTATCATTCGAGATTGATTTGATCCATGATATCAAGAGAGCCGAAGGCATGAGTGATATCCTGGGCCAAAGCAATCAAGTTTTAATCCATTCAAACATATGTGCGGTTCTGTATTCATCACACACCTCGCATTTTACACACACTCTACACAAAAAATGAACTAAAAGCACTCTTCAACTGGATAATTGCTGCATTTTCTTCATTGCCAACAAAACATCACTGTTAGTTTTCTGGGTACCAACCCTAATTTGTTTTTATGGCATTCAATTGGTCAAAACCAATAGATACCGATCAGTGTCAAGGTCACAAAGATCGAACTTCAAATATTGACAAAACTGCAGGGAGTAACACAATAAATTTTTAAAACAGCTAATAAGTTTAGCACACTCCATTATTATATGACCAGTTGTGGAAAGTATTTGTCAAGGAACAAGCAGTCAGAATGTTATTTTTTTTTTGTAGATTTTTGACTCGAAGCTGATTGTTTAATTATCCCAGCTAAACAAATCTAAATGAGAAACTTGGTATTTCCAAGCAATCTCGACTCCAGTGCATTCAACCAATGGTGACATGATTTATTTAGACAGGTTCCTTCTCTGTTTAAGTTGGAAATTAAATCAAACATGTTTTGTATCACCACCTGTGCGATACAACTTTACTTTTATCGTACAGGCAGAACAGTGGAAATCCCGTGTTTTACATTAATAGGTGTATGATAAAATTCAAATACTCACTTGTCCAAGAGCAATGGTCTTTCAATACAGGCACCAAAAAACAGTGTAACAGTCAAATCTTTTTTTTGAATTAAGAAACTAATACGTTGAGAAAGAATATATTTTACTTGATATTTTTGTAGTATCTCTACAACCTGGTGTCTAAATGTGCCTGTTTGTTTGTTTGTTTTGGGGGTGGAGGGTTAATGACACTTTCAACAACCAGATGGTGTGAGCAAGTTTTACAGGGTGTGGAATAGAGAACCACCAAGCAGTGTCGAGCAACTGTCAGACTCTCCAACTTACTAATGCTATCCAAGCAGGGTTAACATTTGAAATCAAGTGCACTATCAATGTCCTGTCACACAGTACCACTCAGTCCCCACATAGACAAGTGTCTTGCCTATGCTTATATCCTAATCTTAGCATTCATTAAAGGGAAAGAACTCTGGAATTAATGGACATATAAACTGTATGCAATATAATTTAAACTATTAAAAAACATGAATAAAGTGAAATTGACTCATTGAAAGGCAAATGATTATTAATGAACACAAACTTCTTAAAATACAACAAGACAACATTTCAAGACTAATAGTGCTAGCACTTGGGAAAAACTGACATTATATCAGGCATATTTTTCTGAAAAGTGTTGGAGGGCCAAAATTACCCTCCTTAAGTGGCCCAGGTGAGCTTTTAGCTCTCCTAAACTCTTTTAATTATACTCTCCCAAAAAAGTAAGTGTGCATGCTAAAAAATAACACTAAAAAAAGATATATATCATTTTCATTCATGGAAATTTTATTCAATCACAGATGAATCAATTTGTGATCAACACGAGAAATTTCATTAGGCTACGACGAATACTCTTGGTGCCATGGAGAGTCAAAGACACTAAGGGTCAAACACAAAAGTCACACACTCAATATCTGGTATGACCTCCGTCTGCATCAACTACTGCTGTGCATCTACGCCTCATGGAAGCGAACAAGTTAGCATGGAAGTGTTGTGAGATGTTGTTCCATATTTTGATAAGCTGTCTTTGGAGTTCCACAAGCGTTGACAGTGCATGGGGAAGCCGGCGTAGCTGACGTTTCATTTCGCCCCATACGTGCTCAATGGGTGAGATATCGGGCGAATTTGCAGGCCAGGGAAGAACATCCACTTGCTGTTGCTGCAGATACTGTTGAACAACACAAGGGTCGGGAATTGTCCTGCTGTAGAATGTTGCCGGGGCCGTGACGTTGCAGAAATGGGACAACAACAGGTGTAAGCACTTCATCACGATATCTGGCTGCATTGAGATTGCCACCAATAATGACCAGCTCAGTTCTGTTATGGGCAGTGATGCCACCCCACACCATGAGAGACCCTCCCCCATAACGGTTTCGCTCCACGACACATGGATCCACGTAGTGTTCGTTTCGACGTCTGTACACTCTCTGGCGGCAATCTGATGATGAAAGATGGAAATGACATTCATCTGTGAATAAAACACGTCGCCACTAGTATAAAGGATGCCTGAGATATTGTCTACACCACTGCAGTCGAGCACGACGATGATGTAACGTCAAAATCGGACGAATTGCAGGTCTTCAAGGACGTATTCTCTCAGCCGGTTGATTACTGTTTGAGGATGTATCCGTCTCAGGTTAGGGATGTTCCTGGCTGTCGTCGTTGCCGTTTGTTGCCGGTTCCGGAGATGGACGACACGGATATACCGATCTTGTGTAGGGGTGGTAACTCGGGGTCTCCCGGAGTGGGGTCGGTCTCGAACGTCATCATGTTGTGCATGTCGATGGACTAGCCTGTCTACAGTGTTACGGTGGCAGTTCAAATGCTGGGCAACCTCTCTGTGTGTTCTGCCAGCTCTAATCATACCCAGGGCAAGGAGACGTTGATTCATTGTCAATCTTGGCATGCTAATGTGGAGTCGTTTTAACAGCAGCGCAAGTTTGAATGTGAACGATAGGACGGCCTTACTTTAGTGTTTAAATACCCAAGGATTCACACTGCTGCATGAATTTTCAGACTCTCCACGTGCAAAACATGCCTTTTCACAAACGTGCAGCACGTCATTTAACGTTAATGCAATTTTAACGGGGAAAGCTGTTTTTGTGTTCAATATAACTTATTCATGAACAGGTTAACACTCTTTACACCTACGAAATCATTTTTTTGGAGTTTGATCAATTTCTGCAATGCACACTTTCTTTTTTGGGCGAGTATATTTTAACGAAATGTCCGTTGCTGTTTTCTCTTTGAAGATAATAAGTAATGAACATAAACATTTTTCATTTTATGTGCTGTCCACCTGCACTTGATAAAGACAGCTACTAAAATTATACATTTTTTCCAGCTCACAGCTATCCAAGGAGTCGGAAAAAACATTGTACACAGACATGTTAACTCTCCCGGAATGCCCGGGATTCTCCCGGAATTAGCTATCCCCTCCCGCCCTCCCGCCCGGGAGTCAATTTGGGCCAAAATCTCCCGGAAAGTCGACATACCAGACAAAAACTGAATCCACCAGCTTTTGTTTACAAATACAAAAGCATGTGCTCTACTCTCAATGGCAAGGTCATTAAGTTTGTGTGAAACGTCACCACTTACGTAAGAACTGGTGACCAATCTCATTTCTGTCAATGGCCGTGTTGTGATTATTTGCAACACGTTTGAAGGCGGATTAAATGAATTTGAGATGCAGGATAATTGCTGAAATTGATTATATATTAAAGGCACACCTTTGCTTGTATACAGGTAGCAGTCAAATCGAAAAATAAGTTCCATACGCATAAATTTTGTCCAATCGAACATGTGCAAAAATACGCACAAATTTATTATTGTGCATTTTGGATTTCACTTTCACTTCAGATAATTATAGCCAATTTTGCAGACAAACGGCTCAAACATATGAGTTGCCGTAATTTTCAATATATTGGGAAAAATTTCCGATTCGCAATTTTCTAAAGCAGGCTGTGAAAAAAATTATGTTTTTGGTGAAAAAAATCTCTAAAAAGTTGCTAATTTACGGCACTTGGACGTTTTTTCATTCGTTGTGATAAATGGACAACAAAATAAATTAAATATCCCGGAGATGTTTCGTCCTGGGCTGGCTGTGGCATAATGTTCACGTTTCACTGAAAAATGATCACCCCATTCCAAATCCCCTTCGTAAATGACCAACTACTTCCAGTGAGTACCCGGTGTGGTTAGGTGGGGCGCTGGGCTTTGGCAGATCGAATTACCACAACAACTGGGCTCGGGGTGTGCCTAAACACCACAGATCGCCGCAGGTTACCGCAGGTCGCCGCAAGTACCCATAATTTCCCAAATAGATCCAAAACTTTCAACACAGCGTCAAAACTGATATAGTGCTGAAAAGGTCGAAAATATCTCCAAACATTTTGTACATAAAACCATTGAAATATGGATGTCATTGGAACAACTCAGATATTGACACATGACCACATCCATATTTTTGATTTATGTTTTTCTCTATATTTCTATGTTTTGGCTTTTGAAAGGACAAATTGTTCAAATAAAACACATTAGGGTGGAATGTTTAATGTATGTGTGTGTGTGTGTGTGTGTGTGGGGGGGGGGGGGGGGTGGTAACATGGAAATTATTGATGTGCTGCCCACGTGCAAAAATCTCACTGACAAGCATCCGAGTCTCACTGGGAGCTCATCAAAATCTCACTGACAGTCACCTCGAGAGGTTAACAGGTCTGGGTCACTCACCACTGGTTAGTAGAACGTTGGCGTATGTTCCTTTGATGTATTGTTGTTGGACTGTTTCCTGTTATGTCTGTGTGTGTGGGGGTGGGGGGGGGGGGGGTTATTTGGTATTAATTTGTATTTAAAATTGATCCACACGTGGCTTCTACGTGCAAAAAAAAAATCTCCCTGAAAATCATGTCATCTCCCTGAAAATTTTCTTCAATCTCCCTGAAAAAAATTTTGGAAGGTTAACATGTCTGATTGTACAACACTTGAAAACACTGGAGGTAAATACTCTACACTTAGGAGCTTCTAGATGCTGACATTTGAATGTGGGAAAACTTTAGCAGACGGTGCATCAGGCAAAATACCTATGTGAGCAAGCAATATACCACACACCAACTTGAGTAGAAACAGCTATTAAGTTGATAGACTTTTGCTTACTTACTGATGTACAAACATAAACATGAGGTCCCAAGGTTAGAGAAAACGTCTCAAAATCTGAATGTTGTTTCCAATTAAATCATTATTATACAAAAATTGAAAAATGGAGACCATATGCTAGTAATTTTTTTAAACTATGAATGAATGAAAAGCCTATAAAATTCTACCTGAACACTAATTTATCAGGAAAAAAAAGGATACAGACAAAAGAGGTTGTTAAAATTGCACATATTGTTCCAACTGGAATTGACTTTTGTGCATCAGCTAAATCACCAGATCTATTGGATCCTGCCATGATCCCTGAAAAATAAAAATAAACTTTATGTCAACTCTTCTTCAACATTTCTCTCTAAATAATAACTAAACTAGAATTATGACAGAAAATAAAATAATGGTTTTTAATAAAGAAAATGACTGATGACTGTAGATACAAATACGGAAGTAGCATGGTCCCCAGCTATGAAATTATCCATGCTCAGTCATCATATATCAGTTGCATGTAATCTGCTACATATAATTTTTGGTCACAGTCTGTCTGCAATTCCAAGGGGGGGTAACAGGTAGACAGCCAATCTGGCTATGTTATCTCCCTCAGTATACACATCAATACTACTTGTACTATATAACTGTAACTGTTTTTTTAAATATACTTTAAATATAATATGTGAGCTGCACATAATACAATTAGAATGGGTGTTGAATATTTAGGAGATAAACGTCTCTTGTTGAGTTAGACCGTCGGGAATTTGACTATGGAAAACCATTTAAGGAGCCCCGAAGTGGCAAGTTAATAAATGGTTTTCCGTAGTCAAATTCCCGAATGCTTTACAAAACAAGAGACGTTTATCTCCATTGTAATTCCTGTAATCGTTAGAAGTGAAAAAATTATACAAACCTGTTATATTTGAAGAAAAGCAATAACAAAAATGTCATTTTTAATGTCGGCCTATTTGCCATGATCAAATTTACAGAATGTGTTCGATTTGTGACTTGGGTGAAGTAAGAGTTCATAACAGAGAAGGGAGATTGCACATAGTGTGGATAAAGACATGTTCTAATTGACCCGCTTCTGGCAATTAAAGCATGGTAAGAGTGAATATATCTGAGATTAGAGCAGAGTCGACTGGCTCTCAACCAATCAAATTATGGGTTCAGAAAGAACGAGGTCAAATTTAACTGATGAATTATAATTGTATTTAAACCAACAATAAGCCTCAAATTCGAAAAAAATAAAATGACCATTTGACAAATCAGCAATTTTTGTCATGCAAAAGTACCCTTATGTTTCATACATCATTCGTAACACAGCATCCATTTAGATTAAGTAAATTAACTTAAAAGTGAGAATTGATTATTTTTCTCAAAAAAGGCAGACAGCAGATTTTCATCTCGATCTAGTTTGCTGATCACTCCCAGAAAATTTGCGCAAAGTTATTTTCCATATTAGTAGAAAAATAGCTCTCATAGAGCAAAAGTTACGTTTGTGTACGCAATTCTACATATAGTGTACATATCCATGCAATCCATTTTGAATTGGCACTGTCGATACTCATGTTGTGGGTTTTATTTAAAATAATACAAAGCTTTGAATCTAATAATTCCCAATTATTGCTTCAATAATGCACAGTTGTTGGTCGTGGCAGTCATTCATTCAGACAGCATCAAAAGTAAAAATAGAAACTATGTGTATTCAGAAATTATGTCACGTTGTTGTGTTTAATTCTGATCACTTTCAGGCAACTTTGTTTATATCTTCACAATGTCATGTCTTCTGAACATTTGTCTGCATTAAAGTTTTTTAATTACAGATTTAACCCTTTAGCCAACGCACATAATATCAAAATTAATTTTGTTTTCAAAATGTTTCACAAAATTAAAAAAAAAAACACATCATGTAACCCCTTCATTGGAATGAGCTTGACCAGCTCATTCAAGAGGAGTCACATGGTATGTTTTTTCTGAAAGTTTTTGAAAAATATATTTTTTTGCAACTGCTTAATTTGCAAATTACTTGGACATATGTAGCCGATTCGTTAGATAAAGGGTTATGTAACCTCACATTGCATCTAATACCATGCATTTTGCATCCAGTGGTTTTTTAACATGCTCTTTCACAAACAAGCAAACTCTGTGAGCCAATATTGTTTTTAAAATTAGTGGCTTAATGTCCCTTTAAAATCTAAGTTCCAGAGGAGATAACACAGCCAAGACAACCTAAATTTTTTTTAATACCAATGTTTACTTTGCAGAGAAGGCTACTGTGTGAAACTACTACATGTACATTAAAGACAACTAATTCACCAACACTGGCACTAGTCCCCTGAGAGTTAAATTTGAGTAAATATATAAATATGAGGCCTGTTTTTCACTATGTAATATGTACTGGTTGCACTCACAAGGGAACAACATCTCTCAAATTCTAAATTATTTAGGAACTGATAAGTGATTCTTGCAGCAGGAGTTTGTGTGAATCAAAAGTGATTCTTGCGAATAGGGATAAATATCAAGTCCTGTTAACCACTGCTGCATTTAACCCTTTGAACCTGAGAGGCTGCTTTACCGGCCTTGGAACATGATATGTCATAATTACATTTAGTAGGATGGCTGCTAAGTGAATGGGTGGGGTAGACAAATCAATATTTCCAATGCGCAGCCCCCAAGGCTGCATGTTGAAAATAATGATTGGTTTGCCCCCATAAAATGAATATGGACTCTTCCAATTGATGTCATTGAACTGACATGGAAGATACCACTATGGATCAAAGGGTTAAGAAAGGTACACCCATACATACTATCCGGAAAACAGCAAACTGGAGTAACATTCCATCATCTCTTTATTACATGCCTATTATGTTTTATTTTTATTTACACATCTATTATAATATTATTGTGCCTCATGTCTGAGACACCAGCCGTGATTGGTTAATCTGACACCTTCTAAAAGTCATAGTACTGGAGTTTTTGGACAAAACACGGGTACTGTTGGAACGTTCTTCCCTGGAGACATGAGAATGAAGAAAATGTAAGCTCCACTTCTATTGATCAGCGTCGATTATGCATGCGATGATTGGAATTTCTCAACACTGAACGATGGTGCCGTGTTTGTTTAACTTTTTTCCTCACCGATAGACACAAACTTACTGACAAATATGTCATCTTTAGTGGGTGTGTTTTCAATTTTAACTGCTAACAATGATTCAATGATTCAAAACAATCAGAAATATTAAATACTCACGTGGTGTTCACCACTTTAGTGAATCATGAATGCGACTTCAATTATATTTCCACAAGTTTAGTAAGTTTTCGTGCTCCTCGTCCTCACTAAATCTCCGCCTCAAGCTCAAGTTCAAAATAAATTGTTTCACTCCGCTTAATTCTAACAAGAAACATGAATTTATATTCCATTATAATATTTTATACCATTTATCTTACAAGCATTAATAATGAATTATAACATAAACAGCATGATGCAGTTGTAGACACTGACAATTGGTGATACAGAAACTCCCAAAGCGACGGCACTTGTAACAAGTCATTTTCGAATTTGTTGATCTGGAAACTCCCAAAGAGATTTCATTTGTTCGAAATGATGTCACTAAAAGTATGTTTCTGAATTCGACTACACTGTTACAAGATTGATGCCAGTGATGGCATGTTGCAGTTAATGGAAGCTATTTTTTGTTCGGCATAATAAAATAATTAAAACATTTCTTTTCATGCTCTATCGGTCAGTACTACCTGAGTTTGTGTGATTTCTGAAAAAAAACCTTCAGCAGCTTTGCTGCTTCAGGAAACTATTGTTATATTAGAACGTCTCTATATTATAATAGAACGTCTAATATTATATTAGAACATTCCTTTTCATGTTCTATCGGTTGATAGTACCTGAGTTTGTGTGATTTCTGAAATAAAACCTGAAGCACCGAAGTTTTATTTCAGAAATCACACAAACTCAGGTACTATCAACCGACAGAACATGAAAAGAAACGTTCTAATTAGTTTATTATGCCGAACAAAAAATAGCATTCATTGTTAAGCGTTAACTGCAACATGCCATCAATCTTGCAATAACAATGCAGTCGACTCCAAAAACATGATGTCATTTCGAACGAATGACGTCTCTTTAGGAGTTCCAGATCACCAAACTCGAAAATGACTTGTCACAAGTGCCGTCGCTTTGGGAGTTTCTATATCACCAAATGCCAGTGTTTACAACTGCATCATGCTGTTCATGTTATAATTCAATATTAATGCTTGTGTGATAAGTGGTATAATTTATGGAATATAAATTCATGTTTCATGGACGATGACAGTTGTTAGAATTAAGCGGAGTGAAACAATTTATTTTGAACTTGAGGTGGAGGCTCAGTGAGGTCGAGGAGTACCAAACTTGTGGAAATATAATTGATTGAAGTCATAACTCATATTCAGGATTCACTGAAGTGGTGAACAACATGTGAGTTTTTAATATTTCTGATTCTTTTGAATTCATAGTTTGCAGTTAAAATTGAAAACAGCCAATAAGCTGAATGTCAATTGGAAAAATAAAAAAAAGAGTTATGAAGTTTGAAATTTTCTGTGCGTGATGTTTGAATTTTCAATTTAATGGATTCCACATCATAGAAGCATGTAATAAACACAGAACGTCATGCTGTGTGAATGTGTCAAAATGGCACTCATGCCATCATGGAAGGATAGAACTTGAGGCTGCACTGATGAATGCATTCATACATTGTTGCATTCTGTGTATTTCAGAGATGTTTGTTCTTATGGCACCAAAAGTTTTGCCCACAATATCCTGACTCAGAAGAATGAGAAGATTCAGGCAGAATCCAATCATGTACAATAACAGGAATAAAGTTTCTAGTGCTCATGTTGTATACTGGTTTTTTCCTTTCTTTACACTATGATGTATACCTTTTGACAAAACACTGACTGGTTTTAAAGCAGCAATGTTACACACAAACAACCATCAGGATTATGAAAAAGAGTCCCCTCTTTAGCAAGCGGTCTGTAGAATGCAAAGGATGTGAGGAGTCCTTTGAATATAATCTGAAGGTTGGAGGGTATAATTTTCCTTTCCCAGTTTTGAACCCTCCCATTGTACATCACTTTACATGTATGTGTTACATTCTTGTTTTGAAACAGTCAATGTATTAGTAAAAGGTATCCTTTGGGAAAGACATCCACACTCGTGTTACCTGTCTAATTGTTGGCCAGGACAACCAATTGTATTTCTTTTAAATGAGGGAATGGCTCACCTGTGTTGCACAACTGAATGAAGTAGCAATGTTATACCATTCAAACTTCAGCTCATATTAAAAGAACCCCTCTTATCCCTCACATCCTATGAATGACTTGTATAGAGGGAGGTTATCATCCATAAACCAACATTTCTGTTTACAGAGACAGTGACCTTGACTTCATCCAAAATATGGTAGAGCTCTGAGAAGATTCGAAAATTCGATTCAATTCGAAATCACCATGAAGCATGGGTTGACTGATAATTGAGCCATGAAACGATAGGACTGACATTTCTTATCATTGTGCGACACTTTGGCTGGGAATGCACATTTACACTTCTTAGCGTTTACTGATCTCATGGTTCATGTATTTGTTTGTTGTCAATAAAAATGTTGCCGGCTTTCCTTTGAATCATTTCTCGGGATACAAAACTATCTGGAATATGCTTGAAAAATAGAGGTTTTCAAAATTCATATGACAATGTCAGTGGGCTGGGACTCGGGATGCCTGAATTCTTTGATGTGCAGCAGAGAATACAAACTATTTTATTGAGACATTTCCACAATTTTTCAACCAGGAGCTTCTAATGCACCATGCCTACAAAATAATGATGGATGAGAATTGTTGTGAAATATCTGGCGCTGCAGCTCCAGGAGTCCGTGCATGCATTGAAATGATTTGATAGTTATATGCATGTCATTTTTATGATGGTATCCTGCTTGTCATTCCTGGTAAATACAAGCAGGAATGACAAGCAGGATACCACCATAAAAATGACATCACAAGTGATAATTGAGTCAGAAATTATGCTCTTGTAATTTTGGTATGGGAAACTGGGGTATGTTTCTTGCTTGTAATATCGTCATCTTGTTTAAATTGTGTTCATCTCTAAAGTCAAATGTTTCGTCGCAAACTACACCAGATATGATATGGGCATAATTATTCGCAGTCATACAGTTGTAATATTTGAGATTCTAAATTCGATTTGATTTGAAACTTTCAAATATTCAATTTGAAATTCGATTCGAAAAGACATTTGGGATTTGAAGAGCCCTAAACTATGGTAAACAACAATAGTCTTTTTTCCTTTCCATCAGTACACTCAAAGTACAAGTTTGGAAGACAGAGATTCAATGGCACTAAAGTTATCAGCCCCAAACCAATCGATGATGCCTCAACTGCTTCCTACCAAGCCTTTATTAAACCAAAATTTGAGTGTATCACTATTTCAAGCAAGCTAAAAACTATTTTTGCATTCTTCATTCAATTACTGAGCAAGGCATTAATAAATGTACACATACAATATCAAATCCATCCAGAGCAGCAAATCTCAAGGCATGTGACTATACTTTGGAGAAACAAGTAATTGATGAATGAAGTATTGAAATGATGCACAAATAGATGGATGTGAGGATGTGATGCACTTTCTTCTATTACTACAACGTATACAAAATTTCAACAGGATCTGGTCAGCACTAGAAAAGAAATAATCCAAACACGAGAAGAGCAGCTTGACAGATGAACAAACATTGCAAAGACATTATAAGGCAGATAAGCAGGCATATTAAAACTTACCTGTACATGATGGAAAATAAATGGCCAGAAGAACCATGAATGAAGTGGTGATGTCAGCAATAATTTCGCCACGTCTTTCATCACCTGGTATGTCTGTACCATCAATATTTCCTTCTTCTGTATATTTGTTTGCAACATTCTCTGATGAAGAAAAAGTTAATTATGAATTACAGAGTAACCTATTGCGAATTAAAAGGCAGACAACCCACTTTCTGTACTGAAAGATGGAATTTTATTATCCAATAATGTGATCCTATTATATAACTTATTTGGAGGTACAAACAAAAATCCTACAAAAAAAGTCCTGCAGGACAAAGGCCACCAGATAAAAGTCCTTAAATATCTTCTTGTAACCAATTAATTTAAGGCCTAAAAAAGTTAAAAATCTGTTTCTCGGGCCCTCCTGCATGGTCCTTTTGGCAGCTGAACGCTCTCTTTTTAGATACAAACTTAAAAAAATAAAAATTAAATGGTTTATGTCTGATATTTTACCCAAGTTAATAAAATCAATAAATTTGTCCTTTGAATGCAACAAGTCTTTGCAATGCTTTTGAATTGCAAAGCCTTCTTGCACTAAAGGGGCAAAAATACACCACCACCCATGCAATTCTGTAGATTATGAGGCCTAAATCATAAAACAAACCAAGAAATAATTACGCAATAAAAAAATAAAAATAAAAAACCTGTGTGCATGGAATTTTACAAAAACAATGGCCTGACAAACAGAAGGTCTACTTTGTGGAGCCTAATTCAATGTTTGTAAAATGTAATTTCGTATATCAGTTATATTTTAAGTTTTCACTCCATTTTTAATTTATTTCTACATGTTCTAAATTTGACTGAATCGATTTGGATTCTCGTGAAAATGGTTGCAAGAATCCATACCTGCTATGAGTGTCCAGGATTCCATGAGACCACGATGGTGAACCCCTGTTGTATACTGATAACACATGTTGATCCAACACAACTTTTTAATTTTCAAAAATTAAAGTGAATTTGATAATTTTTAAAATTAAAGTGTCAATGACACTGTAGGTTAACTTGTCTGTGTGTTATGTTTGATGAAAAGGATAATGTTCAATGTTTATGAAAGGATTATGAAATAAGACAAGAATTGTAATAATTGGGGAAATGTTAATTTCTGTTCCCTGTATGCTATGTTTTCAATAAAAATAATATGAGGTGCAGACTGTACTAAAGAACTGAGGGGTGGCTTAATGTGGCCCTCACAGTTAATGTATGTGGCACTCACAGTTAATATATATCAATGAAAGTTACCAATTTACAGTGAAATTATTCCAAAACGAGTCATCCTATCAAGTTACAATGAAATCTCTTCATAAATACGGCCTGTGGACTGTGCTAAAGGTTTTTGGGCTTCTGGCCTGTGTAGCCATCACGGTTGACCAATTGCAACCAAAAGGGGACACCCTCATCTAGACATTATACTGAGTCATCCTACCAAGTTACAATGAAATCCCTTCATTATTAAAATATGACCTGCAGTCTGTGCTGAAGTTTTTCATGTTTTGGGCTTGGGCAGTCGTCATGGTTGAACGATCACGACCAAAAGGGGACATTCTCATTTAGACATTATCTGGAGTAATCCTACCAAGTTAATATGAAATCCCTTCATAAATATGACCTATAGACTGTGCTAAAGGTTTTCGGGCTTCAGGTCCCTGTAGCCGACACAGATGATCAATCGTGACCAAAAGGGGACATTCTCATTTAGACATTATATGGAGTCAACCTACCAAGTTGCAATGAAATCCCTCCATAAATACGACCTGTAGACTGTGCTAAAGGTTTTGGGCTCAGGCAGTTGTCAGGGTTGACAGATCATGACCAAATGGGGAAGTTCTCATCTAGACATCATACAGAGTCATCTTACCAAGTTACAATGAAATTCCTCCATATTAAATATGACCTGTAGACTGAGCTAAAAGTTTTTGGGTTTCGGGCTTGGGCAGCCATCATGGCTGACCGATAGTGACCAAAAGGGGACGTTCTCATCTAGACATGACCTCAAACCTGCATATGAAATTTTGTGACGATCAGACAAAAAATGATAAATTTTAAGTAATTTGTATATTTTTTATACCTACCAATGGTCCAGCCTAGCTGGTGCAAACTTTAAATTATCAAGAGCCAAACACAAATTCTGAATCCCCCAATCCCCAAAATTTGCATACGAAACCGAAAATTAAAAGTCCTATCTGGCCCTTCATACTTTTACTCTCTGCACATGCGCAGTGGTCAGGAAGAGACCAGAATTGGTGCCAACATCATTCTTTGTAGATGAGCGTACTAATAATAACGGAGGTATGAGTGCCAACTCTTGGGAGGGCCATCCCCATCTGGGCCATTGGAAAGTATAAAAAATATACAAATTACTTAAAATTTATCATATTTTTATACGCCAACCAATGGCCCAGACTAGCTGAATCAAAAAAGGCGGAGGGCCTAAGACGTAAGAATTAGCAGACCAAATATATCTCCTAAACCTGTATTCCAAGGTGAAAGGAAAATACATTTAAAAGGAATTACATGTATGTCTCTCTATACAATAATAGAGAAGACATATCATAAATAAGGAGCCATATCCAAGTAATTCCATATTCTCAGCATGAATGATTATGCTAAATGGGTGTAATGAGCTCCCCCAATTTTAAGGCTAGTCCGGACTAAGCCCCATAAATTAGGATGGCGTATTTGAGAGTGAGAGACTAATTCCCACAAACATACGCCATATATAAATAATAAACAAGCTGTATCTACGATCAGATATAATCTATAGTTACACACTTATGGAGCCGGAGGAGATTTTACAAGAAAAATCCCCTCCCCCCTTTTTTTTTTGAAGGAATATTCTTCAAAACAAAGAGGGGAGAGCTCTGGAATCAGTGCAAAGCAATACCAAATAATCCAAATATATTCGCCCAATAAGCACCCAGTTAATAATTATTATTAATTATTGGTGCTTAACATCACTTTAGAAGCTAAGGCTACTGTGGCAATTCTGGTAATTAACAGAACATACTTCTCACATATACCGGAGTCGGAATACGTAGATAGGATGAAAACTGGTAATATAAAGTGTACGACCATACACTTGTCCAGTTAATACCAACTAAACAGTATCTGAAGGATTAACACGCTTCTAAGGCAACCTACCGTCGGCCCTGTTCATGTGTACAATCGATTCCAATAATAACACTTAAATGAACCGTTCGAATATACAAGAATGTGTACTGTATCTTCATAGAAACCTGTATTAGAACATGGAACGAGCTATGATTAACAGACCCGTCATGGACCATCCCCAAAATAATGAGAACATATACATAGACGGTCTGTTGGCAGTTCCATAACTGATCCAAATAGCCCCAAAAATTCATATCGACCCTTCCCCCCCCCCCCCCCCCCCCACCCGCATTACTTGAATCGCTCTTGTGTTAGTCATCAAATGGAATAGGAACAGCAGGTCTCCCTCACGTCTGACCAACTCCATAATGCCACTAAGGACGGAGAAGGATGTGCTGAACAAATACACCGAATCGACATAATTACACTAGGTAAATATGGCATCATTAATAGAGCTTATTGTCTCATATAACTAACACCAAACCATACCGGTAGGAAGAGAATAACCTCCTCTAACATATGGTATCATTCCCGATAGGACAACGAACTCAGCCTAGCTGAAGCAGCTAAGGTCTTCCTATATGTGAAGACAATAAAAGGCTGATAACTGCGGCCTTAGAAGCCCACCGAGGAGACTTACAATGCTAGCCATAGCTTAAAAGTCTTCATCTCTGTGAAGACAGATATATCGGTTTAAGTTGCGACCTTGAAGGCTCACTGAACGGAGACTTACAACTATCATGCGCAAGGTAGGGAATGAAGAGCCGCTATATAACAGCCCAAAATTCCCAAAGAGACAGCAGTCCCAAGAGAAAATAAATTCAGTTATGTCAATGCATAATAACTGAAACAATCTCGCTTATGATTCTAGCTAGGCTACTATGGTGTAAGCAATAAGACTCAAGTCTATGACACCTATGGAAACAAACCAAAAAGCTCTGTACCTTATCAGTTGTAATCCCAAAAGACAGCGGTCATAGCCTAGCTAACGCAGTTAGAAGTCTTCCTCTCCGTGAAGACGCATATCTCGGTGTAACTAGTGACTTGAAAGCTCACAAAACGGAACCACCGTTGCGCAAGGTAGGGAATGACAAGCCGCTATTCTAAAAGCTGTCACTTATAAAGAGACAGTAATCTCAAGGTAGCTACGTAGTTATGCGACTTCGTCTACCTGAAGACATATCTGTATCACTTGCGGCCTTGAAAGCTCACTAAATAGAGACTTACAACACTAGCCGCAAGAAAAGACTGCTGTAACAGTACATAAGTTGACTATGATGTCCACAATGACTTTAAATGTCTTGATGCCAAGGAACAGTACACCAACAGGGAAAAGACATACTTATTCCCTCTAACGGCTCTATTCCAAAGACAGCTGTTTCAGCCTATCTGTGCATTATTCGTCCAACTTCAGGACGAAAAACAGGTGATTTGAAATAACCTGGAGAATATTTCGACAACCTCTATTGCTATTCTTCAATAGGAGAGCCTATGCCTCCGCAAGGAGAGACTCTCTTGGAAGAATTTGCCAGAAGATTTGACCAACACGTACTTGTAGTAAGTGGAGCTTTGCTCGGACTGATAGCCGCAGGCCTGCTGAGACTACATACTCATCCACTGATCTTCTGCAATTTTCATCCACTTTTTTGTGAGGTTGATAACCTTCCGCTAAGTGGAAAGCAACAGAAGTATATTCTCGACGATCTCTATTGCTTCCTTCAATAAGAGAGCCTGTACCTCCACCTTTTGAAGGGATTCGCTGGAAGATTTGTCCAACGTGGACATATGTAAGTGGAGGTTATGTTTGGAATCATAGCCGAAGGCCTTCCGAGACAACACTTTACCCACTGATCTTCCGTGACATAAATCCAGTTTCTTACCCCAGTCTGCTGAAGCGTGTTGAGGCACAGACTCCAGTAGCAGTGTATTGGAAGCTTTCTTATAGCCTGTTCATAGACTAACGAAAATTCATCGTCAAATAGAGTATATCCCGAGACCAGAGTGACTCGGAGAGAGCTTTTCACCTTGTCATCTATAAGTGATGATGACGCAAGGGCATCATCACGTCTGATCAACTCTTAATTTGCCACTGTCAGGGCGGAGTTGTGCATGGCATACATGACTGCCCTGGAAAGAACTCTAAGCGAGGAACACAACGTCCCCAAATTCCTTCCCGCTTGCTATTCCTGGGACTAAGATCCGGAGATTGATCTCTTCTCCGAACGTCCCGATGAACAAAGCCTCGGATCGCTAGCTACCAGATGGTTCGACTTCACGGGCGAAGACTGGCTTCATCTTCACACAACTGGCTGGATATCCGAAGTCCGGTAGCTAGCATGCGGTCGTGTGTGCTTTTATAACGTAGCGGAGGAAGCTGTCAATGAAGCCAACCCCTGGCTACAGACTAAACTGAGCGTCCCGAGCGGCGTGTGGACATATGTTATAGAGTGACCTCTCCCGCTCTTATCAGACCTTGCTGAGCCTCCCAAAAAGAAAACTTGGTTCTGGCTTGTGCAAGTTTCTCATAACAACCTCTGGCCCGAGAAGTTGCTAGGTTAGAGAGGGCCTCTCCCGCTCGCGGCCTTGTCAGACCTCGCCAAGCCTCCCAACAAGAAACTTGCTGATTTCCTCCCTATTTCTGTCGTCGCTGGGTTAGCTTTTATTTTTAAGGTGCTCGCTCTACCCAAATCTACACTTCCTTTGACCGCTACGGACATACCCGGTGTCACGGCTCCCACGGACGGAGTAACCGCTTCACCAGTCGAGCTAGCTGCTTGCAAAGGATTAAGAACACTAACTAGAGGCCTTATCCCTTGCTTAATATTCATAAGCACCTTGAAGCTAGCTCTATTTGCTCAACAGAAAGCGGCGACTGTAGCACACTTTGAATGGGTGTCACAATACCATCACCATGTTCATGTTCCTCTGAAAATAGAAAGTGAAAAACTTGAATTATATTACGATGAGAGTTCCGGTATAGGAACCTCACTGCCAACAACGTATCGTGACACCCATCTCCAATATCTCTCATGCCAATGTTAGACAGTGGACAAGAATCGGCAGGAGTACATCGACTACAGGCAGGGCAACTAGCATGTAAATCTGAGGAAGACTTCCTGGGCTTGCATTCAGAGCAGTAAGCTTTGATAATTACAATCAAAAGACAAAATCGATAGCCCTCCTACAAACTAAACAACAAAATATATGCTACTCAAAGTTTGCTAAGCACCAAATATTTGACACATCATTGTGAAATTTGCTTGTGACATATTTGCGATATTTTTGTTGGATATGATTGAGGAATGTATTGAGATGGTCCCCAGTGTTTACATTAGCTCTCTTGACAGGCAGACTTTTCGTGACAGTCCTAGAAAGGATGTACCCCTCGATTTTCATGATGTTTTCGTGTACTGTCTACATGTACATGACATGTGTAGGGTATTCAATCTTCATTTCAACACAAACCCTTGTGATTTAATGATTGAATATGGCAAATGCAAATGTAAGAATTTGTCTGAAGCAGAAACATGGCGGGCTGTAGGGATGGTAGAGCACAGGGCTACCCATCGCCAGGTTGGTGAAGCCCTTGGCGTGCACCATATGGTGATCACCAGAGCCTGGGCAAGATTTCAGCAGTATGGCACAGCAGATGGAGGTGGCAGAGACAGGTCAACATCTGCAGCTGAAGGCCGGTTTTTGATCATTCAGGCCCATTGGAACCACTTTGCCACAGCAACCCAGCTTCGCAGTGACCTTCAGAATGCATCCGGAGAAGATGTTTTGATGCAGACTATCCGGGCAAGGTTGCACGAAGGTGGCCTCCAATCAAGAAGACCGTGTATTCGCATTCCGCTGTTCCAGAACCACCGCCAGGCATGATATGAATGGGCCTTGGACCAGAGAAGATTGATGACCTGTCCTTTTTACAGATGAATCAAGGTACTGCCTAGACCATACAGACGGGCATTCTAGAGTATGAGAAGACCAGGAGAGCAATTCCATGCAACCAACATTGCAGGGCATAACCGCTATGGTGGAGGGTCAATCATGGTCTGGGGCGGCTTCAGCAGGGATGGACGTACAGAGCTCTGTGTCCTTGAACGTGGTACATTGACTGCATAGAGGTATATTGATAAGATCCTGGATGTCTACGGCAGATTGTATGCAGGTGCAGTGGGTGATAGATTCATTCTGATGGATGATAATGCCCGTCCTTATGTTGCCCATGCTGTCAGGAAGTACCAACAGGGGAGGGGATTGAGCATATGGACTGGCCAGCAAGATCCCCTGACCTCAATCCAATCGAACATGTCTGGAATGAGTTGCAGCTTGCAATTTCAGCCTGTGCAGTCCAGCCAAGAAGTGTCCAGGAGCTTGGTGCCATGCTGGTCCAAGAATGGAACAACATCACACAAAGGACCACCAGGAACCTGATTGGGAGCATGAGAAGGTGTTGTCAAGTTGTAATTAATAGTAATGGGCCTCATACTCGATATTGAACCCATACCAGTTCGCTCCGTCAACTTGTTGGCAAATTGAAAAATTTCCTCTTTTACCAACAATATCCATTTTCCATGGTTATAGTATTCAAAAGCTAAAAAATAAATGTCAAACACAAATAAAATCTTTATTTCTGTACTTAAATCATTAAAGATATAATTAAATAAAAAATATATACACTTTTCATTACAATATTTCAACTAAAAAGTAAAACAGGTAGTTGGATATACTTTATGCTTAGCAAACTTTGAGTAGTATATGATAAAGATACATGAATAATCGCAATCAAAATTAAATTAAAATTTTTTTGAAAAACCAATGATCCACCATGCTCCCTACTACACAAAGTTAATGAGCCCAAGGGCATCCCGATAGAGCCTAAGTGTGGACAAAATCTAACTAGAGGTACTGTGAGCAAACTCACAAAGTGACCCCCCCCCCCCTGAAATGTATAAGTTAGATTATCTCCCCTTGGAAATGTCAGAACGGAATTATATTGCTTCATGCACATCTTCATATGGAGTTCTTCCATTGTGTAAAGTTTCATGAAAATTCTTCAAACGGTTTAGGAGGAGTTGCGCTTACAAGTATGGACAGACGGTATAAGTTAGATTCTCCCCTTGGAAATGTCAGAACGGAATTATATTGCTTCATGCACATCTTCATATGGAGTTCTTCCATTGTGTAAAGTTTCATGAAAATTCTTCAAACGGTTTAGGAGGAGTTGTGCTTACAAGGATGGTCAGACGGACAAATTATCTCCCCTTGGAAATGTCAGAACGGAATTATATTGCTTCATGCACATTGCCATATGGAGTTCTTCCATTGTGTAAAGTTTCATGAAAATTCTTCAAACGGTTTAGGAGGAGTTGTGCTTACGATGGATGGACAGATGGACAGATGGACAGATGGACAGACGGACGGACAGGGTGATTCCTATATACCCCCCCCCCCCCCCCAAACTTTGTTTGCGGGGGGTATAAATATTATGTGCAACACTACTGGAAAAATAATCAATGTATCCTAAAAGAACTCTGCAGTAATATAATATGAAATACTACATATATTTAAGGATGTTGCCAATTTAAATAACGTCAAGGAAAAAAACCAGAGACAAGACATCAGGCACAAAAAGGCCCAAAGTTAGAAACCAATTTAAATGCTACCAGATGCAAGACTAAACCGACCCAACCCCCCTAGGGTGAGGACGTGACCATGGGGATAAACAGAATAAATATTCTGTAATACACGTTAAACTCTCAAGAAATTTAATAAAAAATTTCAATAAAAAATAGCCCAAAAGCTTACGTGTTTAACAGCAAGGGTTCATGGAAGGATAGGGAAGGAATACTGAACAAACTGTGAAATAATCATTAGCAAGAATGATGATGTCAGGTGTATGTCCTGAAAATGGGAAACATGAAATAATTTTATAATTTTTATAAAGTTACAGCCCTGAATGTCTGAAACCACTGTAGTTTACAGTTTCATCCATTAACAGCCTTGGATCCACCAATTCTTGCATTGATTTGCGTCTGGCATCCTCAAAACAGGAGATTTTAAAGCACTGATGTCAGCTGATTGATACTGACTTTTGGGCCAAACAAAGAATGGTGTTTGCGCCAATTCCGGTCTCTTCCTGACCACTGCCCATGCGCAGAGGACTTTTAATTTTTGGTTTTGTATGCAAATTTTGGGGATTGGGGGGGGGGGGGGTTCAAAAATTGTGTTTGGCCCTTGATAATTTTGAGTTTTCACCAGCTAGTCTGGGCTATTGGTTGTTGTATAAAAATCTACAGGGTGTAGCCTGTGCTAAAGGAAAATGTGAAGAAACTCCCAGACTAATAGACTTCTGCACGTGTGATGGCAATAGCTTATCTTGACTTTGTCAAGTTAAGCTAAAAAATAAACAATATTTATCAATAAAACCTTACAGATAAGGTTGTCAATGATAGCCATATTTGTACAATTTCATTGACAAAGTGTCAGGATATTTCAGGTCATGTTATCTTTGTACTGGTTAATTTGTGGGCGCGATGTTACGTAAAGGGTTAAATTAACTCAATTCTTTTCACTCGAATCCCAGCAGGGGTGCATCGAGAATCTACATAGATTCTCGATGGTTTCTTGCGAGAATCTTTGCGTTAATCGATTCTTGAATTCTCGTCAAAATATAAGCCCTGTTATCCCTTCACTCCCATACAACCACAAACTGATACATAGAGAAGGTTGCCCCAAGTGTATTCTTCCTTGAGAACTCTGGTTGGCTGTGTTTATTTTGACAATGTTCTTACATCAGTGTTGACTTCCTAGATACAGGCAACCAACAATCATATAGAAATACTGTTAAGTGATCTGGAGCTGTGTACATGTATACATATGATAGTTATTCTCGTGAAAATTTATCTGAGAGTTGAAGGGTTACCTCTGAACCCACTGAGTATTTTCAGAATATTTTTCATCAAGTCTAGTCATGGCTGCTTCAAAGCAGTCACGACTAGATTTGATAAAAAATTTATCGAAATTTAACTCAAGAAATTATTGGACAAAAAGTCTAGTCAATTTACAGTGGGGGAATTTATTTAAATGTGCCCAAATTATACTTATTTCAGTGGCAAGAGATTCTGTGTCTTGGGCAGGAATATCCACCAGAAGAATGCAAGGTGTTCATGGCTGTCAGTTGAAAATATTGGCCAAACTATGGTTCCTTATAAAGTCTTTCAATAAGCCTTTTTAAAACTGCCATCTTGGCTTTTAATCTATGCAAGATCACAGGTCTCGGGGTGTAAACAAAGCAATTTTCATGTTCGTTGCATTGAGTTCTGTGTCAGCCAAGACAACTAGTTTCGTGAAATATCAAGTTTAAATTCGAAGAACCAATGTCATCATTTGAATTAACTAAAGTGGCAACCCTAGATGATTTTAAACGATGGGATACCGCAGGTTTAAAGACTTTTCATACAGAGACGAGGACTTGTTTTGAGTGGCAACAAGGAAGCACTTGCTGCACAGAGTTTCTCGTCTTGGTGAATCCCTGAAAGTTGTCAAAACATTGCTCATTGTTTTAAACAAATGGTATCCTTGGCTAAAAGCTTTTTGTATTTGCACTAATGAACGAAATGGAGTCTGAAGCACCTCACATGCTCTCTTCTCCCATTGCTTACAACGTGTTTTCTTGAAATGTTTACAGCTCGCCACCTGTGACCTTGAATAGATTAAAAGCCAAGATGGCAGTTCTGAGAAAGGCTTATTTAACTTTATGTAATAGGGAGCATGGTGGATCATTGGTTAGGGCATTGCATTTGGGATCAAAAGGTTGACAGTTTGATCCTGGCCTGTGCTATCTACAGCCCTATTACACAGCTCCACTGTGCCTCCACATAGGCAGTCATGATTGGGCAAGACACTTAATCATGCTTTCCTATGAGGAGGCACAGTGGAGCTGTGTAATAGGGCTAGGGGCTGCAATAATGGAACACTTGCCTCCAACCAATGCTCACCCAAGTTGTTCGGAAGGTAACTTGGGGAGTCTGACAGTTATGCACCATTGTTTGATGGTTCTCTCTGGTTTCCTCCACCTGTAAAACTGTCAGATATGAGATATATTACCTGAAAATACACCACTAGCTATTCCTGGAACACCTGGAATCAACCTCACATCATGGGCTTTGAAATAATCATCACAGGTAGTTGTTCCATTGAAAACTGTGCAATAGTGAGAAAAAATAGGTCCAGATGGATTCTTAGTGCACCAAACAGAATTATTCATTGTCACAGAGTCTTGTGTTAATAATCTATCACCTAATAAGCAGATCCTGAAGAATTAAAAAAAGAGTTATAAGGTCAAGTCGAGCCAAATCAATTCCATTTTTACAGACCTCTTCTAAAAAAAACATTAAGATTAGTATAGAACAGAATATGTTAAGAGGTGAAGTTTGACCTCCAGTAGTCTCATAAAAATGAAATACAATGAAACCCTTTAGGCCTAAAAAAATTAAAAATCTGTTTCTCAGGCCCTCCCGCATGGTCCTTTTGGCTGCCGCATGCTCTCTTTTTATAACCAATTTAAACTTTAAAAAAATTAAAATTAAATGGTTTATGTCTGATATTTTACCCAACTTAAAAATATTGATGAATTTGTCCCTTGAGTGCAAGAAGGCTTTGCAATGCTTTAGCATTGCAAAGCCTTCTTGCACTCAAGGGATGAAATACACCACCACCCATGCTATTCTGTAGATTATGAGGCCTAAAACTTGAAACAAGAACATGAACTTTTGCTGGCAAAGAAGAAATTACTGAAATAAAAAATAAAATAAAAAACCGCTCGCCCGCATGCAATTTCTCAAATAATGGCCTGAGAAACAGAAGATCTACTTTGTGTGGCCTTATCAGTGAAAAATTGCAGTTTGTTTATTTGTGTTTAGGATCACATATTTCTATAATAATGGCTAATAGTGACTGCAACATGGAGATAAAGTCAAGTCAAGACAATTGTTTATACAATGTTGGCCATTTTAGAGGACTTCCACCATAAGCATTGGTTACGGGTCATATTTTACCAGTAAAACAGAGTTTGTTCACCACAGTAAACGAGCACTGCTTCACTTCACAGAGTTTCCAGATGGCAAAATATTGCAATTAATGGGAATATTAACTGGATGAGTGCTAGAAGCTTATATCAGGGCTTTCAAAACAAGAGGCCACAAGGGGCCTTAATCGCTCACCTGCCAAAGTGATTCAAAGAAGTATTTGGGGTCACATTCAGTTAGACATGGTTCATCAACACTACAAAGGAATGAAGTCATGAAAGGCAAATTTTATAGAAAAATACTAAGGAATGGATTTGAACAAACCTGAACCTAACATGCTCCCCCCTACCACCCCACCTACCCACCCAAAGAGAGCCCAAATATTAAGCCAGGGACTCAAATTGAACAAACATTAATCTGATCCTGATCCCCCTTGAGAAGTTATATACCAAATATGAAAGAATTCTGACTGGTGGATCTGAAAAAGAAGGTTTTTAAAGAAATATCCTCACATTGCACTAAGTTAAACTTTGGGCTCAAGTAGGGAGCCAAAATTTTAACCCATGGACCTGATTTGAACAAACTTGAATTTGACCCACCTAGAGATGTTGTCTACCAAATATGAAAGGATTCTGATTGGTGGATCTGAAGAAGAAGATTTTAAAAGAAATTCCCTCATATTGCACTAAGTTAAAATTCAGGCTCCCATAGGTGGCCCAAATTAATAACCCAGGGGCTAGGTTTGAACAAACAGGAATCTGATCCACGAACTGTAAAAGGATTCTGACTGGTGGGTCAGAAGAAGAAGATTTTAAAAGAAATTTCCTCATATTGCACTAAGTTAAAATTTGGGCTCGCCCTAGGAAGCCCAAATCTCAACTCAGTGATCTGATTTCAACAAACTTGAATCTGACCCCTCTTGAGATGTTGTATACCAAATATCAGATGATTCTAACTGAAAGTTCTGGAGAAGAAAATTTTAAAAGAAATTTCCTCATATTGCACTAAGTTAAAATTCGGACGGCCATAGGAAACCCAAATATCAACCTAGGGACTAGGTTTGCACAAACTTGAATCTGACCCTCCTAGAGATGTTGTATACCAAAAATGAAAGCATTCTGACTACAGGGTCCAAAGAAGAAGATTTAAAAAAAAATTCCTCATATTGCACTAAGTTGATATTCGGAGCCAAATATTTACCCAGGTAACCGATTTGAACAAACCTGAAACTGACCCACCATGAGATGTTGTATACCAAATATGAAAGGATTCTGACCGGTGAATATGAAGAAGATTTTTAAAGAAATATTGTGCTAAGTTAAAATTCAAGCTCCCATAGGGAGCCCAAATATAAACCCAGGGACTTGATTTGAACAAATCTGAATCTGTCCCCCATGGGGGTTGTATACCAAGCATGAAAGGATTCTGTTTCCTATTCATTCAAATGCAAATAATATTTTGTTTATATAAGTTTGTTCTACCACAAATTATTGGAGTGTCTTTGGGTACTCTCCAATAATTTGTAATAAAACAAATTTTGAATCACAAATTTAGACCAGAAAAAATAATCTAGCCCTCAACCAGTTAACCCTCTGCACGCCAATGTCAAATTCAAACTAACAAAATTTCAAGCAGCAAATTTGTCTCATAATGCAACTAGGAATTTACCCCCTTATGTCAACAAACTGCGACTTTTATAATGCCCCAAAAAAGTTGCCAAAAGTGTGTTCTTCCTTGATAACTCAACTTGTAGGATGCTTTTATCTTGACAGTGTTTTTGAATCATTGTTGCCTGCCTCTACAGGTAGCCAACAATAATATAGAAAGAGTTAAGTCATCTACCACTGTGGACATGTATATATAGTAGATAACCTAAAATTAATCCGAGATCTTAATGGTTAACCAATTCAGACTTGTTTCACAGCTCACTGAATTGTTGGTAGCTTAACATTAGTATGCAGAGTGTTGAACCAGAATTTAATTGTTTTCCTACCAGGCATGTCCACTGGTACCTGTACCAGCACCACTGGTTCCCTCATGCTCCAACCGGTACTGGTACTGAGGCTTTTGACCTGCCGGTACTGGGACAAAATTATTTTATGGGGAAATTCCGAATTGAACAAGGGTAAACAGGCTGATAATCATGTATGGCACACTTGTACGACATACTTTTAACTTATTTGTGAATGAACACATCAAAACATTCTAAGGTGCATGTTCTGTCTGCACCACAACCTCGATAAGGCCAACCATTTTGACTTTTCATACATCGCATCAAAGACACTGAAAGTGCAGTCATCGGCCAATTCAAAGAAATTATTCTAGGGTGACATCATCAAAGTAATCATAAAGCACAGTCTTCATGTTTTATGCTTACTTTGATGTCCCTGCAGAATAATTGGCACAATGCCATGTTTGTCTTGCGATCTTGGGCATTGGCATGGTTTAAATGCGAATTTCTGCAATATGATTGCGATATGTCATGCAGTTGTTTTGTCCCGGCACCGGTTTCGGCGTGACAGGCTCTGTCCTGTCCCAGTATCGGTGGTACTTTTGACATGCCTGTTTCCTACATCTGGGTGATCAATTATTGGTATTGAAGGTCATTTTCAGAATTTGTGGCTATAACATGCCCCTCATCAAAATATAAAGTCAAGTTTAGCCAATCGTTTATACCTATGCTGACCAACTTGGAAGACTTCCACTCCAGGCTTTGGTTACTGTGTACTATTTTACCAGTAAAACAGAACTTGTTTACCACAGTAAAAAAGCACTGCATCACTTGCCATCCCATAGGGGTATTCTAATATATCTTATTTGGAAGAGTTTATGGAACAACACAGTACGTTAAAATGATTATATAGTACTATGGTCTCAAAAGCAGTCTTTTACTCGATGAGATTGGGGTTATTTCCTGAATAAAATATAGTTTAAACAAAAATCAAACATGAAATACAAACACAAATAACAGAGATTCAATATTTTCAAATTTCTTTTCCAACAGGTAAGCTTCTAAAAAAACTTTTTCAACAATTCTTGTCGGAGAAGCACAATAACAATACATGTTGACCTAACTATGATCACTCTACACATTACACAGCACTTGCACACTCGATAAAATATGTAAAATTTTTTCAACAGGAATAAACACATTAATCCTACAAGTACGGGAGATGATTTTGGTTGTTTGTGGTATATACCGAAACATCACCCAGAAAAAATGGATTAGAGCATTTTTTCAGATCAGAACGACGATTTAGAAGCTATAAAATTGTTGTATATACCCTTTCTTGATTGGCGGATGAACACAAGGCTTTGGGAGTGGGAGAAAAATGATCCATCATGACCTGATGTGCGAGATGGAAAAATCTCACCCTTGTATCCAGCCCACAAATCTGCCCCCTTGGGAGAGATTTTTTCATCTCACACCTCAGGTCATCATGGATTATATTTATCTCAATTACAATCGAAATACAACATCATGTCATGCTAATGTTAATATCATGAGCTCTATAATGGTGCATCTCAGCATTTTTCTGCTCATTTCAGCACCCTAACTCAGTCTCCATGTTAGAGATGGGCAGTATTGGAATTTTGAGTGAGCATGCCATTTTAGGAGGTTCTGTTGACAATAGACATATCACCTGCGTAATGATTTCTGGCTAGAAATCAATGCTAAGCAACTGGACATGTACAGTTTGTAGTCTAGTGGGAATTCGGGACAAAAAGCCTTTTTCAAAACTGCCATTTTGGCTTTTAATCTATGCAAGGTCACAGGTTGTGAGGTGTAAACATTTTATTGTAAGCAATGAGAGAAGAGAGTGGGCGAAGTGCTTCAGACCCCATTACATTCATTAGTGTGAATCCCCCAAAAAACAAGACTATGGCAATATTGTATGAGAACTTTCATTATTTCGAATTGAGTTCCTATCAACTTAAATGGTGTTTGAATGCGCGCTGTGTCATGACTCTGTGGCCACTCAAAACAAATCCTCGCCTCCGCAAAAAAGTCTTTAAACCTTTGGTATCCCATCGTTTAAAGTCATCTAGGGTTGCCCCTTCCGTTAATTGATGATGACATCAGTTCTACGAATTTAAACTTCATATTTCACAAAACTAGTTGTCTTGGCTGACACAAAACTCAATGCGACGAACATGGAAATCGCTTTGTTTACAACCTGCGACCTCTGGCCTTGCATAGATTAAAAGCCAAGAAGGCAGTTTCGAAAAAGGCTTATTGCTCATGCCCTTCTTTCATAAAAAGGAACCCTTCAACTGCTATCAAGTATCAAAAAGGCCTTATAAATAGTGAATGAAGGAAAAATTTGAAAATTCAGAAGGTTTCGGTATTCAATGATTAGTTCTGTTCGGTTTTTCGGTGTCCCCATGATATTGGTATCAGTTTGGTTTTTCAGTATCAAGCTTGAAAATAAGCAATCTGTCATTTGCAGAATGAAGTCCCCAGAAGGGGAATTTAATGGTGCTATCCCATACAGTTAATTTATCCTCTGGGTACCTCTTGCTGTTTAAATTTGAGACCTTGATTCAGATTGAGGTTCACAGAGGGTAAATTTAGTGATGCTACCCTGCACAGCAGGGTAGCATCACCGAATTCACCCTCTGGGGTCCTCAATCTGAAGATGACGGTCTGCTTATTTTCAGGCTTGTTTGGTATATTGCCCATCTCTACTCCATGTTTTACTCTTTTATTTTCTAGGTACAGTGGGGCCATGTTAATAGAATAGCCACTTTGCCAGCAAAAATTAGTTAACTAACTGCATTATTTAGAGCGATTTGGTCACTTTCGTGTATTCTTGAGATAAACTTAACATTTACTCTATTGTATCTTGCTTGATAGAGCTCCTTAATGATCCCAAATAGATCTATGAGCAAAGGGAATTCAGTGACTAACAGGGTAATTTCTCAACTTATACAATTTTTCATTAAATTTACAGGAGTTTACTCTATGACCTACATGTAAATAACATGAAAAATTTGTACTGAAGGTGTAGTAAATACTTTTGTGTTTAGAAGTTAAACTATACAGTTAACTGTTTGAGTGTTAGAAGCCACTATCATGGCTCTACTGAAAAGTGCTGGATGCTGCATAAGTAGTGGCTT
The DNA here is from genome assembly GCA_031216915.1 of Pictodentalium vernedei. Classification (NCBI taxonomy): domain Eukaryota; kingdom Metazoa; phylum Mollusca; class Scaphopoda; order Dentaliida; family Dentaliidae; genus Pictodentalium; species Pictodentalium vernedei. Next base: position 180,144,125 of record CM062295.1, read on the forward strand.
TACACTGTTTGCATTAGCTTGATGTGCTCAGCAGTAGAAATTTTTTTATATAAAATTGTTTGGTTGCAATTTATTGGTGAGTGCCTACTGGAATTACCCATGTTTCAAATGACTTTTGAAAAATAATTTGGCACTCAACCAGTTAACACTGTTATTCAATTAAGAGATATCCAATTAAGTGGGCTCAACTGTACTCATAAATGGAATTGAACAAACTTGTAAATAGTCAACAAATATCTCACGTGCTAAATATAAAATTATTTATGCAATGGTTTGGATGAAGATTTTCTAATGTTTCCCTCATTGCCTAGTGTTAAAATCTGGGGCCACATTGCACCCCTAAAAATAACTGTAGAGGTTTGAATTGAACAAACCTTGTAAATCATCCTAACAACAGAGATTGTCTTTTTTTCTGTTTCTGGGGTTTAATGACAATTTCAAGGGCCAGAGTCACATCATGTTGAACAGTTTTACAGGTGGAGGAAGCTAGGATACCCAGAGAGAACTACCGAACAGTGGCAAGCCACTATATAACACCCCAACTGCCTAACTCTGCAGAAGCAAAGTTAGCAGCAGTTGCAGACAGGTACAACATCGATGTGCAGTATGGCTGATGAACCGCCACATGGGCAATCAGGATTGCGATTAAGTGTCTTGCCTAAGAACAAAACACAGTTATCACTGGTTAGGATCAAACCCTCAACTTTCTGATTTGAAGTCCAAGGCTCTAACCTGACTCAGCCACTGCACTCCCCATTACAGAGATGTTATATATCCAATAAGGAATGTTTGGAACAGTTTGGGAGCATGGATTCAAAAAAGCTTGTTCAAATGAGGGGTCACATGATATGGTTTTGTTGAATGTTTCTGATAGATAATTATTTTTTGACTGCTCGATTTGTACATGGGGGATGCAGCTGATTTGTTAGGGGAAGGATTATCCCTTTGAGACTTTAACCCTTTACCTAACGTAACGGCCAAAACCGGCCAGCGCTATTCTAAAAAATCGCCAATTAATTTTCATTATTTTTTTCATTTTTTGTCTCAAAAACATAGGTTATGACCCCTCGTTGGAACGAGCTCGTCGAGCTCGTTCCAACGAGGGGTCATAACCTATGTTTTTGAGACAAAAAATGAAAAAAATTAGTTATTCAAGAATTATTTTTGCAAGTGTCGTCTGCTTTTCAGGTTAGGTAAAGGGTTAATTATTCTGACGTTCAAACGTCACTGGGAATTCAGTTAATTCAACATTTTTCAAAATGCGATGTCAAATGTCGAAAAGTACAAACAACAAGATATTTTTCACATTAGTGATTAAGTTGTTGTGGGCTACATTATTTTTGGTGGTCTGAATTTGTTATTCAAAACTTGTTTTATTACAAATTATTGTTTATTATTGTTATTATACAATAATTTGTAACAAAATAAATTTATATAAACAAAATATTATTTGTGTTTGACTGAATATGAAAAGGAAAGTGTTGGCTTTTGCTCTGGTATCCTCATTTTTTTAAATGCTTGATAGTGGCTTTTAACACTCAAGCAGGTAAGAAGTCTTGACAGCAGGATTATATTAGTTTTTTAGGCTACGATAACATTTGGCTCAACGGTTGTCACTGAACACTATTTCGGAGAAAATAGGAATTGAGGATAAAACTTTAAAAAATCGAAAAATAATAACAAAACAAATGACCACACAGTATCAACGCGCTGTTTAATTTCGTACATCATAAGACGTACAAAAGTATCAAAGGGTTAATCATCTTTATAGAGATGTTATTGGAACAAGTTCAATGAGGGGTTATAAACTGTTTCTGATGCCAAAAAAATTTGCATTTTAAGATCCCCTTATACATTCCAAGATTTTTGCAAGTGTCATTCTCTTGTTATGTAAGGTTAAAAATATACTAAAAAGCACTTACTCGACACTGTTATCTTCATTTGATATAAATATTCCTAGATATATGCTAATGAGAGACAATATCACACAGGCTAGAGATAGTGTGGCAAATTTGCTTACAAATTTGACACCAATAAATACAATCACTGCCAGCAGTATCAATACTATTGTTCCAAATATACGATAATTGTGATACAAATTTTCATCTCCATCAAATATCATCATCTCTGGTGCCATGTACATCTGAAAAAAACAACAGAAGAATAACAATTAAATATTGTAACAATTGCATATTCTGTAGTTCTTATCACCCTGTGAGAACCCCAGGACATGGAGCAGTGCTTGTTTACTACAGTAAACTATTGGTGCTTTGCTGGAATAAATAGACTCGGTAACCAATACATGGGATTGAAGTCCTCTAAAGTGGGAAGCATATGTAAACATTATTGACGAAAGTCCTAAAAAGTTAAAAATCTGTTTCTGTATAGAAATTAAATTTTTTCTCAACTTATCAAAGTAATACAAAGTGCCAACTGAACAATCGGTATTCGGTATGGAGGGAGTATAATGTATATTGAGTTATAATAAAAGTAAATAATAAGGGGATAAAAGCATACAAAGGGTACAAAAGCTTCTATTACCAAAATAAAGATTTCAGCATGTCCTGGAGAAAGAGTTGACTGTAAGGAGATGATGATGAAAACAATCCAATCAATCAAGCTATAACTCAAAATATGTTCGACAAGAGGTATTAACAAAAATACCCTAAGATACACATAAATATATATATAAATAAAAATACAGGAAAAAGGTCTACATTCTGATAAAACAAATCAGGTTCAAGTGTGCTGGATCTGAGAGATGCAAGAGCCGAAAGCAAAAGAAATTTGTCTGAATAAAGCTCAAACGGCAGAGGAAAAAAACAATTTTCACCTAGCTTTCAGTCTGATGAAGACCTTCAGGCTACAGGACCTTCAGGGTACAGACACAACACGAAAAAGAAGAGATGGTCTGTCGCCCGCTATACCCCCACCGTGGCAAACTGCCTAGTGTGGGTGACTGAAAAGGGGCATTCAGTTTTTCTAAGTAAAAAAAAAATCCAATATGGCCACTGGCTGGCCAACTTGAAACTGAGCGGGAAAAAAATTATGTCACGTACTTCCCCTCATCATGCTGATCATTTTTGTGAAGTTTCATGAAAATGCGGCTAATACTGTGGAAGTAGTTCGGTCCAACGGACAAGTTGACTCCTATATAGCCCCTTAAAACTTTGTTTTGTGGGGGTATAAATACAGAAAGACGACTAAAGAAATGACATGTGGCAATAAAAGTTCTCGTAAGCCAAGTTCTGACTGAAGGGATGTGTAAAACCCGAATAGAAAAGAAACAGGGGTAAAAGTAGAAAGCAAAAGGTACAAAAAATACTTTTAGACAAATTCTGAAAGTATTCTAGAAAGTCCTAACTCCCAGTAAAATCCGATTTTAATATACTCTTTGAAAATTAAAAGGAACTGGAATTTTAGAAATGTCAAGATACTTCCATGTACTACATGAAAGTATGAAATTTTGTTCGCAGTCCGTCACTTAAAATGCACCAAGTAGCCAGCTAGGAGGAAATTTTTGAGTTTGGTGTTTTTGCAGCTGTTGTGAAATGATGTGGGGATGTGCTAGGACTGTACCAGCAATGGGATAGTGCCACTAAAGGCTTGTTATTCACTGTTACTGGTTCAAGGAAGCGACTAAGTAAAACCTGCATCTACAAGACCATTGCTAGTGGGTTCCGATGCTGCCTAAACACTTAGATGATCACAAGAAGTTAAAAGTGAACAGATTTCACGCTAGGATTAATGGCGAAAAATGTGTAAATAGGCTAAAAAGATAATGAAGATGATGAAAATAGTAGTGTCGGCAAAAATAAAATGTGTCCAGGCTGCTGGGTGCAGTTGCTTGAAATTTACGGAATTAGTACTGTTACGTATCTTTTAGTACTGCGTTCCTTGATTGACAGTTACGTATCTTGTCGAGTGCCTAGACCGCGTGAAAACAATGCAGATCGCGTAGAAACCGAGAGGATGATTCGTCCCTGCTTAAGAATATTTTGAAATCGAAGTTCTGTTGAGAGTGTGAGGTCTATACGTGCATAGCTGTTTGATCCAGAATGATTCCCGGGTGACGCGCTCAGCTTTTGTGCAGTCGAACTTGGAATTCATGATGAAGGCCTGAAAAGAAGTAAAAGGGTGACCCGTTGATATACAGTGTCATGTAATAGCATAGTCACGCTCCATTTTTTAAAATATATATATAAATATATTGTCATTGGGGTTGTTGGCTCAGTTGGTGTGGTGACAGAGCCAGGCGATTGGGTGTTGTAGACTCGGGATTGACTCCTATCAAGGCCACCTTCCAAAAAACTGCAGTTTTCAATCCAGTGGCATGGTACTAGGACTATGCCTGGTGAAATTCCTGCTTGACGTAGGCGATATAAATTCAAATTCAAGCAGTTGCATCTTCACAGATCTTCCATTAATTGAGATTCCTGAGTTTAAAAGCCAGGACCATAGACCATTATAAATATACATACAGATATATATAAATACATGCGTCATACGCACTCTAAATACAAGGCATTACTCCCAAGCAAAAAAGTATACAGGGCTTCAAAGTAACTGATAATCCATCCAGGCAAAGAATGGGGAACAGGTTGGAAAGAAACCCCAGAAAGCTAAACTGTCCGGAACTATCCTAGAAATGCTAAGGTTTTTAAAATGCAAACATTATATTCCCTATTGTGAATCAGAAATAAAAAATCGAATTGAGAAACATAAGTTCCAAAACAATACCTATGAGGAAAATGAGCCATAAAATCTGTGTTAGAATTTCTCCAAGCAAATAAACCAAAACATGCATCCCCTGATGTTGGCAGCCATAACATAACTGAGCCTACGGGACATGGATATGAGTAAACACCTAGTCCCAAAAGATATTTATTGTGGTTTAATGATACTTTCAACAGCCAGGGACACACCATGTCAGGCTTTAATACAGATGGAGGAAGCCAGACAACCCAGAGAGAACCACCAAGACTAGACAAGCAACTGTCAGACTAGTTATAATAGAACTTAAAACTAAATACAGACTAGGAAAACAAAAATTATAAATAACTCAAGGCAAAACAACATGCAGACTGTAGCTAAAAAAAATTTCTGAGTTATGAACTGATTGTGCTGCTACCATGATCCACTGAATAGTAAATTCCTTTGAGGAAGTCAGAGCTCTAACTTCATGAGCAGAGAATGGGAGCAAGCCTGAAAATAAACAGACTGTCATCTGCAAAATGAGGGCCCCTAAATTTACCCTCTGTGAACCTCAATCTGAATCAGGGTCACAAAACTAAACAGAAAGAGGTACCCAGAGGATAAATTGGCCCATTGTATGAGATAGCATCATAAAAATTCATCCTCTGGGGACCTCATTCTGCAAATGCCAGACTACTTATTTTCAGGCCTGAATGTGAGAGAACTCATCAGCTGTATGTAATTACTGATCATACAGTGGGGCTATATACTCACCGATAGAAAAGGTTGAAAGAAAAAAGTCTACCAGCTTATCAGAATACCACAAGATCAGTCAACATATGTCCCGATAGATCCAACTGAGCGTAAGACAGATCCATAGAATGAAACACTGAAAGTCATATAAGCATGCAAGGGAATTAATGCAAAAATGACAGAAGTAATAAATGATTAAGCATTTCCCCAAGAACATAAATACTGAATACAATATATGATCGGAAGGATGCTAATAGCCTAATAACAAAAACTCCAGGATAAATAAGATAGAGCTCACAGAAACAAAACAATTTGAACAAATTAGCCTATAAATATTAAATGTTCATTCTACACTGAAAGAGAAAGAACAAATAAAATAAAATGCATAAAAAGAACTGTTAATGCATGATGACAGGGATTTCAAAATCAAAAACAGTAGTGAGCTTTCATTAGGAAATTCTCGTTAAAGGAGACTGACAGTGTAGAATTTCTAAATCTGGCAGAAGGATAATGCGCATGAAAGAAGGTACCAAAATTCAAACATGTCATGCACGTATTCCCCCCACCCCCCCCATCTTCCCAAAATAAAAAAATAACATTGAAAGGAAGACAGATAAAGAAACAAAATAGTTTAAATAACATCAGAATAACTGTTTAACCCTTTACCCAACGCAGATGATATCAAAATTTATTATTTTAAATATCATTTTTTCAAATTTTTCAAAACATTTCAACAAAACCATATCATGTGATCCCTCGTTGGAACAAGCTCGACGAGCTCGTTCCAACGAGGGGTCACATGATATGGTTTTGTTGAAATCTTTTGAAAATTTTTTTTTTTTCAACTGCTGAATTTGCATATTACGTGGGCGGATGCGGGAGATTCGTTGGGTAAAGGGTTAAAGATTCTAATAATTCAGAGGGCTAAAAAAGGGGTAGAGTTAAACCTAACTTTAGTACCTCGTAAAAGTTGTCATGCACAAATAGTAGGTCAGCACTCCCAAGGAAGAAACAGTATGAGTGAAAAAATCTAGAAGAATGACAGTTGCAAATAATGATGAAACTCAACAAAATTAATCAGAGTCATTAGATAAAAAATGGTAAATGCAATAATGCATAGTTACCTGAAAAGAGCCAGTACAGCCTAAAAGGAAGCAAAAATATATCCAAACACTATAAGCAATGAACTGACACAGAAAAATATAGCTCAGTTAATCTTCAAATTTGGGTAAGAAAATAGAGGATAAAAACTGAGTATGGAGGACCATACATACCAACAGAAAGCATACATAAAAATTCCGTGTTAGTTAGATGGTCTGTTCTGCGACTGCAGTTAGTGAACACACAAGGAACAGTGTTAGGAATCAGACTGCAAGAGAGATGTGATCTGTCTGAGAAAGGAAAATAGACCATACTGAACAAGTAGATGCATCTGAGCTGAGAATGTAGGCAAAGATAGACAACGGATAAAAACTATTACTCCTCCATAAATAATCTCTGTTATCAGCAGAAAACAGACGTATCAAAACTGATAAACAAGAAAAGAATCAAAACTTCTTTTTGAACAGAATAGAATGAGTCATCCAAAAAGAAGGATACTGTAACTGAATACACAGCCCCTCTGGCAGGGATGAGATTGACTCAGAAATGGCATCCCTTCATATGAGATCTAAATAACAATATAAACAAGATCTGTAGATAAACCCCAAAGTGTTATACAGAGGGAAGAAGAAACACTGATGGATATATACATAAACAATAACAAGAGGCCCCAGGGGGCCTGAGGGCGCTCACCTGACATGGTAGTCTAAATATAAAACCAGGGACTTGACTTGAATAAGCTGCATACGCCCCTCCTAAGAAAAGCATATACCAACTAGATGAAGCGATTGTGCCCACACAATACACAGGATTTTCCTTCTATTTTCAGTTCCTGCACTTTAACGTCCCAAAATTGAGATAAACACATAAAAAACAGATTTTTTTCCCCAAACAAAATTCTTTCAGCCTAAATTTTTTTCTTCTTCTTAAAACGCATAAAAAACGCTAAAACTAATTTCCGGATTTTGGTCCAAAATTTTCTAAGTCCCACCCGGACCCCAAATTTTCGGTGTAAAAAAAAAATGGTTTTTTTTGTCTTAAAATTGGCAGAAATGCATAAAAAACAAAATACAAAAAAATTATGGATTTTGTTCCAAAATTTTCGAGGTCCAACCCAGACCCCAAATATTCAGGGTAAAAAAAAAAAAAAATTTTGGGTCTTAAAACTGACCGAAATGCATAAAAAACAAAAACAAAAATTTCCGGATTTTGGTCCAAAATTTTCGAAGTCCCTTCTGGACCCAAAATTTTCGGTGTAAAAAAAAAAATTTCTTTTTGTCTTAGAATTGACAGAAATGCATAAAAAACACAAAAAAATTTTTTTACGGATTTTGGTCCAAAATTTTCTAAGTCTCACCGGAACCCAAATTTTCAGGGGAAAAAAAAAAAAAAATTTTTTTGTCTTAAAATTGACCGAAACACAGAAAAAACAAAAAAATTTTTTTTCGGATTTTGGTCCAAAATTTTCTAAGTCCCACCCGGACCCAAAATTTTCAGGGGAAAAATTTTTTTTTTTTTTTTTGTCTTAAAATTGACAGAAATGCATAAAAAACAAAAAAAAATTTTTTCGGATTTTCGTCCCACCCGGACCCCAAATTTTCAGGGGAAAAAAAAAAATTTTTTTTTTTTTTTTGTCTTAAAATTGACCGAAACGCAGAAAAAACAAAAAGAAATTTTTTTTCTGATTTTCGACCAAAATTTTCTAAGTCCCACCCGCACCCCAAATTTTCAGGGGAAAAATTTTTTATTTTTTTTTGGCCTTAAAATTGACCGAAACGCAGAAAAAACAAAAAAAAAAATTTTGGATTTTGGTCCAAAATTTTCCAAGACCCCCACCCGGACCCAAAATTTTCAGGGGAAATATTTTTTTTTTTTGTCTTAAAATTGACAGAAATGCATAAAAAACAAAAAAAAATGTTTTTGGATTTTGGTCCAAAATTTTCTAAAGCCCACCCGGACCACAAATTTTCAGGGGAAAAAAAAAAAAAATTTTTTTGTCTTAAAATTGACAGAAATGCATAAAAAACCAAAAAAAATTTTTTCGGATTTTGGTCCAAAATTTTTTTTGTCTTAAAATTGACAGAAATGCATAAAAAACAAAAAAAAAAATTTTGGGGATTTTGGTCCAAAATTTTCTAAGTCCCACCCGGACCCAAAATTTTTTTTTTTTTTTTTGTCTTAACATTGACTGAAACGAAGAAAAAAAAAAAAAAAAATGTTTTCGGATTTTGGTCCAAAAATTTCTAAGTCCCACCCACACCCCAAATTTTCAGGGGAAAAAAAAAAAATTGTTTTTGTCTTAAAATTGACCGAAACGCAGAAAAAACAAAAAAAAAATTTTTTTTGGATTTTGGTCCAAAATTTCGAAGTCCGCTACGGGACCCCAAATTTTCAGCCTAAATATGAACCCGGGGATTTGGCTTCAACAAACTTGAATCTCACCCCCCTAAGGATGCTGCATACCAAATATCAAAACATTCTTATTGCGAGATCTGAAGAAGAAGATTTTTCAAAAATACTCCTCATAGTGCACTAATTTAAACATTTGGGCTCCCATAGAGAGCCCAAATATCGACCCAGGCAATTCATTTCAATAAACATGTGAAACAATCTTCCAAAGATGTTATATGTGAAATTTTAAAGCTTTTGGAGCAGTGGTTTCGGAGAAAAGTAGTCTTATGTTTTTCCCATTACCCACAGTGTTAAAAAATGCTGACTCAGCACTTTTTCAAAGTCCCCAAAAAGTACCCCATCATAAAACCGATGGCAATTTTTTTTTATCATTCCATTCTGTTGGTCCTAAGGAAGCTTCACAACAAATAAGAATTCTCAGTGCCATGTAGTTTTGGAGATATGGGCGTTTTCATTTTTTTCTATTTTTAGCTCCTGTGGTTCCCACGGAGCTATGGGGAAAAAAATTTCGGCATAAATTAGGTACTTATGACCCAATAAGCACTCATGTAAAATTTGGTTCAAATCGGCCTCGCGATTTGGAAAATAGAAATTTGGGGCGGGGCCAAAATTTTTGCCCCTCCTTTAACATTGTCAAATATAGCCCCTCCAACTTCTCTTGAACAAACTTGAGTCTACACCTCAAAAGGAAGCTGCATACCAAATATCAAGTCTCTGCTATTGCTGGTTCTTGAGAAGAAGATTTTTTAAGAATTGCAGCATTTTTGCCCCATCCCTCTGCTCAATGTGAGCCGAAACCTAATTTGACAAAAAATCAAAGTCCGCATACATAACCCCTTCTCACATGAAATTTCATTAATATGCGGCCAGTGGTTTGGGAGAAAAAGCCCAAACACCACCTTCACGCCGGACGACAAGTGATCAGAATAGCTCACCCTGACTTTCAGTCAGGTGAGCTAACAACTAGAAACTGTTTTAGTACACTAAAACATATGTCTCCCCTTCCTTTCTATTTAATGCAGGGCAAATTATATATACATGAATAATATTGACAATCATGCCAAATATCTAAGGTCTAGGTAAAAAAAAACAAAAAAGTTCTGGTCCAGACGAAGTTTCCCTTAAAAAGCACATAAATCTGACCTTCAGGTCAAAGTCACATGAAGGTCACTATGGTACGCGGTACACTGGCTCATGGTGATACATCCACATGCCAAATATCTAAGGTCTAGGTCAAAAGACAAAACAGTTAAGCCCCGGACAAAGTTTTCCTTAAAAAGCACATAAATCTGACCTTCAGGTCAAAGGTCAAGGTCACATAAAGGTCACTATGGTACGCAGAACACCGGCTCATGGTGATACATCCACATGCCAAATATCTAAGGTCTAGGTCAAAATACAAAAAAGTTATGCCCCAGACAATGTTTGTATGAGAAGAAGAAGAAGAAGGAGAAGAAGAAAATGCACTAAAACAATAATAACAAGTATGTCCCAACTTCCCCTTTGGGGAGCGGGGTTTTTAATATCTATGATCTAGCTCAACATCCACATGTCAAAAAAAACCAAATTCTGGTCTGGACAATTACTCCCTATTTAAAGTACATAAATTTGACCTTGAGGTCAAGGTCACATGAAGGTCATGATGACATGTGGTCTCATTGTGATACATCCACATGTCAATCATCTAAGTCCTAGGTCAAAAACAAAAAAGTTCTGATCTGGACAATTATTCCCTATTTGAAGTACATAATTTTGACCTTGAGGTCAGAGGTCAAGGTCACATGCAGTTCGTCAAGGTAGCGGACATGCGGTTTCATGGTGACATATCCACATGTTCAAAAAAAAAAAAATCTGGTCTGGAGAATTACTCCCTATTTAAAGTACATAAATTTGACCTTGAGGTCAAGGCCACATAAAGGTCAGGATCACATGTGACATGCGGTCTAATTGCGATACATCCACATGTCAAATATCTAAGTCCTAGGTCAAAAAACAAAGTTCTGGTCTGGATAATTATTCCCTATTTGAAGTACATAAATTTGACCTTAAGGTCAGAGGTCAAGGTCACATGAAGGCCATCGAGGTAGGCGACATGCGGTCTCATGGTGACACATCCACATGTCAAATAACCAAGTCCTAGGTCAAAAAACAAAAAAATTCTGGTCCGGACAATTACTCCCTATTTGAAGTACATAAATTTTGACCTTGAGATCAAGGTCACATGAAGGTCACAATGGTATGCGACACACCGGCTCATGGTGATACATTCACGTGCCAAATATCTATGGCCTGGCTCAAAAGACAAACAAGTTTTGGTCCGGACAAAGTTTCCTTGAAAAAAGCACAAATCTTACCTTCAGATCAAAGGTCAAGGTCACATGAGGGTCACAATGGTACGCTACACACCGGCTCATGGTGATACATCCACATGCCAAATGTCTAAAGCCTGACTCGAAATACAAAAAAGTTCTGGTCCAGACAGTTTCCCTTAAAAAAGTGCATAAATCTGACCTTCAGGTCAAAGGTCAAGGTCACATGAAGGTCACTATGGTACACTGCACACCGGTTCATGGTGATACATCCACATGCCAAGTATCTAAGGTGTAGGTCAAAAGTCAAAAAAGTTATGGCCCAGACAAAGTTTGTGTGATGTTTCCCTTAAAAAAACACATAAATCTGACCTTCAGGTCAAAGGTCAAGGTCACATGAAAGTCACTATGGTACACTGCACACCGGTTCATGGTGATACATCCACATGCCAAGTATCTAAGGTGTAGGTCAAAAGTAAAAAAAGTCATGGCCCGGACAAAGTTTGTATGAGAAGAATAGATAGAGTCAGGGTAATATGTGGTAGCAACCTGACTACTAACCCGTACTGTTTGTAGGCTCAATAAGTTGACACAAGATGTGTGTAGTGGAAGGGACTAGTATCATTTCTAAAATGAGCCAACAGTAAACAGTAGTTCGTGAAAGCCATCTACCCCTGAACTTGACGAGTTATCACAAAAAGACAGAACCTCAGGGTGTGAGCCAGAAAGGAAATGAACCCTTTTGATGAGTTCTTATCTTACGCAAAGCTCCCCCCCCCCCTCCCCCCCCCCCCCCCCCCCCCCCACCACCCTGAGAAATAGGACTCAAAAGTTGTCTGTACCTGACAAATTGCCAGATGCGACTGCACTGACATCAGTCAGCTCTGAGGACCAACTCAGGAATAGATGATAAAGGACCTATCAGCCCCAGAAACTAATGTGTTCCCATAACACAAGTCTCGAGGGCTTCCTTAGTTACCGCAGCAGAATCGAATGTACGAGACCCAAAATTGGGATTTGGAAAATAGGTATGCATTCGATCAACTGCAGAATGAAATATATAGTAGAATGAAATATATAGTATTAGCAAAAAAGTCATCCACAAACTGAGACTGGAGATGCTTCCTACGTAGAAGGCTGATTAACTGGATCAGCAGACCTTCTCTCAACCATAGACATACCGTGGAACATCTGAGGAACTACATCAGGTTTAGCATCAGGAACGTGATCAAAAACAAATTCTAAAGATTCCGCTAGATCAGATGGAAGAGGATAAGCAGAATCACCATAATAATCATCATCAAATTCGTCATCGTTAACTACAGATGTGATGAAAACAAGGTCAATACCAGAAGAAGAGGCGACCGTCACCAGAGGGTCAGAACGAGAGTCATGACTTCATTTTGGTGCCGGTCGACAAATTGTTCAGCCGGTCTCTTGTGAGAGATCAAAGATTCTGCCAACGAAGAGGAAGTTTGAGCAATTAGTTTGTAGACCGACAACAGGCTGAAATTGACCTGTTCTGCAGATAGAGAGTGGACCGATAGAGAATGTTGATGCTGCGCTGGCAAATCTCTGCTAAGTGAGAAAGAATGAGAGAGTTGCTGAGAAACGTGCCCATAAACGCTAGAATCATAAACGTGATGAAGCAACATTTGAACAGCAGCGAAATGTATCCCTTCCCGAGTTGTCATAAGGTCCAAATGAATGAAAAGGGGACAGCTGAGCAGAATCGTCAAATGATCCAGACTCCTAATTGGGATTCGAAAAATGAGTCTGAAATAGATTGGCCGCTACCTCAATGGCATCATTTGTACTCCAGTTAGATCCAGGGTAATGTGTCGGAGCCATCTGACTACTAACCTGTACAATCTGTAGACTCGACGTATTGAAAGATGATGTGGATTGAAAGAGTAGTATCAAAATTCGATAGCGAGCCTACCGACATCTCAGGTTTATGAAAGCTCCCCAAAAAAGACCTACTTGATGAGCTTCCGCCGAAAGATTGAACTTCAGCGTGTGAGCTTGAAAAGGAGTGAACCCTTTTAGTTGCACTCTTAGCAGTCACAATGCCCACACTGATCCCCGAGACATAGGACTCTAAAATACTGTTGGTACACAACGTCAAGCCAGATCCAATTGAAATGACGTCTGCAGATGACAATTGAGTCCTACTGAATGTTGCGGAGCCAGCCTTAAGGGCCAACTCAGGACTGGAATAGTTGATAGATGACCTGTTAGACACAGAATCATTAGCTGTCCCAGCAACATTCGACTTAGGAAATTCCCTACTACTAGAATACTGCAATCCAAAAGAGTCCGAAACCGGAACGTGAACCATGCCAGTAATAAGAGAATTTTCATTATCATACATATAATCAATACCAGGAGGCAGAGGAGATGCACCAGAAACTGGTGTACTCTTTGCATCTTACTTTTTTCATAATTTTTGAAAATGGACTTAATGTCAGACCACATTTTCCTGGACTAAAGGCTGCAGATGGCGCATTGGACGTCAAAACGGCATCTGTTACAAGAAATACAATCCGTGTGGTCATCATCCACATGCTCCTTACGATAGCATTTGATGCAAGAAACAGTTGAAAAACTATAACCTGAAAAACACAAGATGGGTTAACATAAACTAGAGGCTTTAAAGAGCCTCTAATCGCTCACCTGAAACTACATATAAATGAAAGTGTCAATGACACTGTAGCTCAACTTAACAAACTTGAACTTGGTAAGTTATAAATGAAATGGCAAAATTGAAGATCATTGGAACCAATGTCAGTTTTTTTGCCAGTGGCAACATTTTTGGACAGAAACCGAAGAAAATCGATAGCTCCCATCTAGAGGCCTCCCCAAACAAGCATGCCAGGTTTCAAAGCAATCCGATCATAAATGTGCCCTGTAGGGTGTAGAAAAGGGAAATATTGTGGTCTGACTAGACTAAATTCTAAGAACGTTGGCCGTGGCAACATTTTTTGACAGAAATGGAAGAAAATCGATAGCTCCCATCTAGAGGTCACCGTAAATAAGCATACCAGGTTTCAAAGCAATCAAATCATAAATGTGCCCTGTAGGGTGTGCCAAAGGGAAATATTGTGGTCTGACTCAACTAAGTTCTAAGAATGTTGGCTGCGGCAACATTTTTTGATGGAAATTGAAGAAAATCGATAGCTCCCATCTAGAGGTCACCCCAAACAAGCATGAAAGGTTTCAAAGCAATCCGATCATAAATGTGCCCTGTAGGGTGTGCCAAAGGGAAATATCGAGTCTTCTGACTAAACCAAGTTCTAAGAACGTTGGCCACGGCAACATTTTTTGCCGGAAATTGAAGAAAATCGATAGCTCCCATCTAGAGGTCACCCTAAATAAGCATACCAGGTTTCAAAACAATCAAATCATAAATGTGCCCTGTAGGGTGTGCCAAAGGGAAATATTGTGGTTTGACTAAACTAAGTTCAAAGAACGTTGGCCGCGGCAACATTTTTTGACAGAAATTGAAGAAAATCGATAGCTCCCATCTAGAGGTCACCCCAAACAAGCATGCCAGGTTTCAAAGCAATCCGATCATAAATGTACCCTGTAGGGTGTGCCAAAGGGAAATATTGAGTCTTCTGACTAAACTAAGTTCTAAGAACGTTGGCCGCGGCAACATTTTTTGACAGAAATTGAAAAAAATCGATAGCACCCATCTAGAGGTCTCCCCAAACAAGCATACCAGGTTTCAAAGCAATCTGATCGTAAATGTACCCTGTAGGGTGTGCCAAAGGGAAATATTGAGGTCTGACTAAACTAAGTTCTACGAACGTTGGCCGTGGCAACATTTTTTGCCGGAAATTGAAGAAAATCAATAGCTCCCATCTAGAGGTCACCCTAAATAAGCGTATCAGGTTTCAAAGCAATCAAATCATAAATGTGCCCTGTAGGGTGTGCCAAAGGGAAATATTGTGGTTTGACTAAACTAAGTTCTAAGAACGTTGGCCGCGGCAACAGTTTTTGACGGAAATTGAAGAAAATCGATAGCTCCCATCTAGAGGTCACCCCAAACAAGCATAAGAAGTTTCAAAGTAATCTGATCAGAAATGCGACCTGTGAGGTGTGCCAAAGGAAATTGTGGACGTACGTACTAACGTACGTACGCCGACGGACGAGAAGTGATGGCAATAGCTCAGCTTGACTTTGTCAAGTTGAGCTAAAAAGTGATTTCCCATAGGCTTTCCATGGTAACTATGAGCTGCAATTGTGGCCATGTTTGCAACATTACATCAACATTACATGAGGATCATTGATAGAAGGTGCCCCAGTCCTCAATCATGTGAAGTTTCAAAACATTTGACTTTGCAGTTTCAGAGGGGAAGATTTTTGCAAAATCCATCAGCCAGAATCAGAAATGTCTCTGGTGGCCATATTTTCCAAATAATGGGAACAAAAAGAGGATTGTTTGTAGAGGGCCTCCTATAGACCATTCCTGCGATGTTTGGTTCACGTCAGCTCAGTAGTTCCAAAGAAGACGAAAATATGATTTCCCATAGAATTTTTATAGTAACTATAAGCTGCAATTGTGGCCATGGTTGCAACCCTATCAACATTAAATGAGGATCATTGCAAATTTTCAAAACATTTGGCCTGGCAGTTTCAGAGAAGATTTTTCAAAATCCACCAATCAGAATCAAAGAATGCCTCTGGCGGCCAGGTTTTCAAATGCATGGGAACAAAATGAGGATTGTTTGTAGAGAAGCTCCCATAGACTATCTCTGCCAGGTTTGTTTTACGTCGGCTCAGTAGTTCCAGAGAAGATGAAAATGTGATTTCCCATAAGGTTTTTACAGTAACTATAAGCTGCAATTGTGGCCATGTTTACAACCCGATCAACATTAAATGAGGATTGTTGGTAGAAGGGGTCTCAATCATCAGTTATATCAAAACATTTGGCCTGGCAGTTTCAGAGGAGAAGATTTTTGAAAATCCACCAACCAGAATCAAAGAATGCCTCTGGAAGCCATTTTTTTTCATCTGACGGGAACAAAATGAGGATTGTTTGTAGAGGACCTCCCATAGACCATTCCTGCCAAGTTTGGTTCACACCAGCTCAGCGGTTACAGAGAAGAAGATAAAAATATTAAAAGTTTACAGATGCCGGATGACAGATGATGGACGACGTCGGACACCAAGTGATGAAAAAAGCTCACATGGCCTTTTAGGCCAGGTGAGCTAACAATAAAAAATATGACAAAAAAACATCATTGAATGAAACCTATAAGGATACCTATGAATGAATAGACTGGGAGCACACAAAAAGTACCACTACAGGAACAAACATGAGTTAAACAGGAAGATGGTCTGTTAGCTGAAACAAAAGCTCAATCAGAAAAATATACAAAAAATATTTGTATTGGGAGTTGAGACACTGAGTGGTAAATAAACATAGTAACATAATGATAAACATGAAATCTATGAATCCCAGTACATGAAATCAACAGGAAGCCCAACCAAGGCATGGTATGGGGTGGGGGTATGGGATTTAAAAAATAAACAAAACCCAAAGACCTAAGCCTAGAAACCGAAAATTGCATCAGTGTGAAGGACAAGAGAGGTGCAAGTTATCAGGAAAGTGGTAAACACCAATATATATATGGATATTAGTTCGTGAATAACCTCACTAAAATTATCAAAAGCAATTTCGAAAGCAAAAAAAAATTGTACAAAAATAGGCAACACCATTTAGTTATCAAAGAAATATAAAAAGCACTTTCCTAAGAAAATTCTTCACAAAAGCTTGCAGGAATCCTTTTCTAACATTGCAGCAGTGATGAAACTTCTTGAACACAGACAGACAAACCTTCTAAAACTGCACATACCTTTGATTATGTATAGAGCTGAAAATTCACATCCTTCCCAAGAAAAAGAGGAAGCTGATATTATTGCACAATACTAGCGGGAACTGGACAATGGGTGAAAGATCAAATAGGGTACAGTTTGCCAGGTTTTTGTGTACCTACACAAATAGGCATCTGGCAAAACCGGTTCAGTCTTCTTTTTTGTCTTTGTCAATTTTATAGTCTCCTTTGGGGTATTTTCTTAGAAACTCTTAACTTCTGCACTCTTTTTCATCTGGGAGCAAAGACGAATATTTGGCACTTTGTATTACTTTGGTAAGTTGAGAAAAAATAATTACAAAAATAAAAAATAAAATAACAAGAGGGGTGTGTCCATCCCCATTAGCTCACCAACACATGGCATGCAATAAATCTACTCTTATTACAAATCTGCAAAAAATGTCTGGTCATGTACATGTATAGCAAAACATGTCCACAGTAACAAAAAATCTTCGAAAAATGTCTGGCCAAGGGTTCATGTCATCCTATATTGATGCATTTAACATATATGAAATATGAAAGCCACAGCATACCTGTGATAGCCTTCACTCATATACAGCAAAGCAGGTCAGAAATTTTCTAAGTCCACATTGACAAAAGGTCTAAAGTTGCATTAAAAAAGTCCAAAATTCCTGAAAAATGTTCGACAAGGGTTAATGTCATCTTATATTAATGCATTTAACACATATATGAAACACGAAAGCCACAGCATTCCGTTGGTAGCCTCCACTCAAAAACAGCAGAACAGGTCAGAAGTCCTCACTGACAAAAAGTCTAACACTGCAAAAACACTAGAAATCAATAAAATACCACTGATTAAAGGTCTGTGGGTAATTGTAAGCCTTACAAAAAACAGCCTGAGAAACAGATCTACTTTGTAGGGCCTAAACTTGATTTTATACTTCTGTTGTGTCATGGTATAGCACTAGATATTGAGTAATCTCGAACACCAATAAATAGTTAAATATGTGTAGTTCTTATCAGAAGAAATTGTCAAGGACACTGCAGCTTACCTTGCCTTTATGGAATGACACTGTAGCTTACCTTGCCTTTATGGTGCATTTATGTTGTAATTAACTCACCAATGATGCATTCAAGTAAATTGTGGCATAATTATTGATACTTTGTTATCTATCAGAAATAAAAAATAATTATAAGAGAAACGCAAAGCATGGTTTTTGCCCCCGATGGTGTTATAACATCATGGTGGCCATACTGAATTGGCCAGCTGCACTAAAGGAAGCATTGTCCAATCATCCACAAGTAACTCCTAAGTTATGAATTGATCAAATAAGCGGTTTTCAAATCCAACATGCAGTGAATGCAATAGAGGCCAAAAAATTTGTTCTATGTCGAAAGAGTGAAAAAGGACCATAACTCTGGGAAAAATTATTGGATGGAACCCGATCCTTGTGCATATCCATTCCCCATGCAGGTCTATCAGCATACCAAAGGATATCCAAATCCAACCGATGGCTTTGAAATTACAATCCAAAACGTTTGTATGGAGAGATGGACAGACAGATGGACGGACATCTCCGCTAGATACCCCCAAATCCTTCTCCTCCCGAGGTCGGGGACATAAAAAGGGTCTAAATTGTGATTACCAATATCCCTTCAATATGCAAACTACAACCGCAAAGTGACTCAAAGACCGTGACACATATTTTGAACTGCCAATGAGTTTCATCTTGATTTTTAAAGGTTCCAAGTTGATAAGGTTGCACTATGCTTAATCCTTTGAACCATGATGATATCTTCCATGTCAGTTCCATGGTAGCAATAGGAAGAGTCCATATTTATTAATTGGGGGTAGACCAATTAATATTTTCAATTTGCAGCCTTAGGGCGGCACGTTGAAAATATTGACTGGTCTACACCACACATTTACCTTGTAGTCATCTCCCTTAATGACATTATGACATAGCTTGTGACCCGGCCAGAAAAACGGCCTGTGGAGTTCAAAGGGTTAAGATATCAGCATAACCATCTTTCAAAATTTATAGCTCTATTTTTTAGTCTTAGCATACACAATGCTCAAAAAAGTGAACTGGGGTCCAAAATTTTGAATGTGGGTTACTTTAAAAATTTTGGGTTTGCCCATTCTTCGGAGTGATGAATTGCACGTATGAACTTTGGGAATGCATTGGGGCTATACATGCAATTTCCAACAATTATAAAAGAGAGTGTCAATGACACTGTAGCTTAACTTGACTGTGTGTAGTGTTTGATGAAAAGGATAATGTTTAATGTTTATGAAAGGATTATGAAATAAGAAAACAATTGTGAGAATTGAGAATATGTTAATTTCTGTTCTCTACATGCTATGTTTTCAATAAAAATAATTTGAGGTGTAGACTGTAATAAAAGAATTGAGGCCTGGGTTAATGTGGACCTCACAGTTAATGTATATCAACCAAAGTTATCAAGTTACTATAAAATCATTCCAAAATGAGTCATCCTACCAAGTTACAATGAAATCCCTTCATAAAAACAAACTGTAGGCAGTGCTAAAGAAATCTGGGTCATGTGACCAGGCGGCGGTAACAGCTGACTGGTCATGACCAAAAATAGGAGAGTCTTATCTAGACATCATACTGAGTTATCCTTCCAAGTTACAATGAAATCGCTAAATAAATATGAATTGTGGACTGTGCTAAACAACTCTAGGTCATGTGCCTGTGCGGCCATCATGACTGACTGATCACGGCCAAAATATGACGTTCTCATCTAGACATTATACTGAGCCATCCTACAAATTTGCAATGAAATCCCTTCATAAATGCAAGCTGTAGACTGTACTAAAGGAATCTAGGTAATGTGCCCCTGCGGCTGTCACATTGACTCAACCTGACCAAAAAAGGATGTTCTCATCTAGACATTATACAGAGTCATCCTACAAAGTTACAATAAAATCCCTTCATAAATATGACCTGTAGATTGTGCTACAGGTTTTTGGGCTTTGGGCTCGCATAGCTGCCACAGTTAACCCATAACAACCAAAAGGGGACGTTCTCATCTAGACATTATATGGAGTCATCCTACCAAGTTGCAATGAAATCCCTTCATAAATACGACCTGTAGACTGAGCTAAAGGTTTTCGGGCTTGTGCAGCCATCACGGTTGACTGATCGCGACCAAAAAGGAACGTTCTCAGCTAGACATGATCACGAATCTGCATATGAAATTTTGTGATGATCTGACAAGAACTACAGAGTGTAGCCTGTACTAAAAAAAATGTGAACAGACTCACAGACTTCCGCAAGCACGATAGCAATAGCTTATCTTAACTTTGTCAAGTTAAGCTAAAAATCAAATAATAATTCAATCTTTTGCACTGCATTTGGACTGGTAACGTGCTCAGTTCATTTTGTTTTGCAGCAAAAATGTTTTTGCTGTAATTGTTTCAGACTATCAAATGTCACTCTGCATTTAATTGCAACACGGTTTGTGAGAAACAAATTTTATTCTTTTCCAACTAACCCTTTTTGTGACTATAGGACAATTCTGCACACTTTGAAAACAAAAATTTTCAGGGTGGCCACAGAAAGTTTTTCTAAGATTTCAGTTTTCATTGTAGTGTGACTTTGACATTTTGTCATTCGGACCTCTTGGTGCTGCAGAACATACCTTCTCTTTGCCATTTACACTTAAGTGAAATTTGTGAAAATCCACCCAGAAATTATATAGTTATGATGAGGACATACCTTTCAAGAACAATAGACAGACAAAATGTTTCTAAGATTTGAGTATTCATAATTTTAATACCGTGGTGACCTTTGTCAATCAGACCTGGTGGTGATCCACACCATACCTTCCCTTTGTTGTTTACCCATGTGTGAAATTTGGTGAAAATCCACCCAACCATTACAGTTATTACCAAGACACAATTTTCTGGACAGTTAGGCAACATACAGACATATGGATGGAAAACACAGATTTAAACCTTAAGCCCCCATATAGCCCCCAACCGCCACTTTTATATTGCATTGAAGCAGGTGCTCCCTTGTGTAATCTTTTTTATTACTCTTGTGTGTAGACTGAATTTTCCCTGGCAGTGGTTCTACATCACTGCTGGCTGCCTGTATAGGCAGCCAGCAGTGATGAAGAACCACTGCCAAGTCATCAATAACTATGTAAGCAGAAAAAGGCCATAAATACTTTAAAATTAATCTGAGGACTTA
The DNA here is from genome assembly GCA_031216915.1 of Pictodentalium vernedei. Lineage (NCBI taxonomy): Eukaryota > Metazoa > Mollusca > Scaphopoda > Dentaliida > Dentaliidae > Pictodentalium > Pictodentalium vernedei. Next base: position 180,165,461 of record CM062295.1, read on the forward strand.
AGGGTTAATATGCTCCCTTCAAGGGTGTTTACCACGGTAATCGTACACAGCTGTACTCCGGGGGGGGGGGGGGGGGGGGTCCTCCCGAGGAGTCAATATCATTATGACATTGGACAAGAAGAAATACCCAATCACATACAGCAAGTATCTGTCATCACCTTCAAATTTAGTAATCTTAGATGATCAATATTTACAGTCTGAACATTCTGTAAAGAATGACACTGTAACCAAAGTCCAGAATTACTCTGTAAGTAATTCCACACAGCAAGCCTGATTTCATTACTGAAACTGAATTTTTATTCACTCTACTGTACATTCAATATCTGTTCAAAGTACACATGAATATTTATATCCTGTTAACTTGATTACTGAAGAAGAATGTCTAATTTGTTGTCTGCGATAGGAACTCTCTATTCATATGTTTATTTTTTTTTTGATTTAAGAACACTTTCAACTGCCAAGGTCATGAAATGTCAGTAGTTTAATTGAAGAAGGAAGGTGCACTATCTTGAGATAACCAAAAAACAACACTTTCCAATTCACTAAATACATCCTGGGAGTACGGTGGCTCAGTAGTTAGACACTGAACTTCAAACTGATATGTTGACAGTTTGATCCTGACCAGCATTGTGGCCTTGGGCAAGACACTTAATCCCAATTACCAATATGGGGGCATGGTGGCACTGTATACTGGGGCTTACTATATGTCGATGGTGCACTTGCCTTCAACTCCCGCTATTTTTGCTTGTGCAGACTTAGTACACTGGGGAGTCTGACAGTTGCTCGCTGCTGTTCAGTAGTTCTCTCGGGGGTACTCTGGCTTCATCCACCCGTAAAACTGCTCGACACAATGCTAGAATGGATTTCAAAAGTATCATTAAATCCTAATAAAACAAAGAATTTCACCTCACTACACAAAATGTGTCAAATAAAAATTCCCGCTCACATGCACATCTAAACAGATACTACATACAGATACTTCACATCAAGTTTCATAAAAATCAAAATCCTACGAAAAATGTAGCAGGAGTTAAGCATCCCCTCCTGGCTTTGTGGGCAGGGGATAATTAAAAATGCTATGAAAAATGCAGAAGTTAAGCAGACAAGCATTTAAGCAGGAAAATTGCCTATTATCAAGTGCCATAATTATGTAAAAATTGCCAAACAAACAAGGATTATGCATCGCCGATGAGGGGCAAGTTTTTTGTGCCTGTAAGGCTTGTCATTAAAAGAAAATCAAATCCACTGATATGTGCTCAAGATATCGTACATACGAGCTGAAAACAGGCATTTTAACTAATTAAGGGCCATAACTCCACTCAGCATAGCCAAACCATTCCAGTTTTCCAACTCATTCAAGACATTAAGAAAATCTCACATACCTAATATTGACAAAATTCATCGATATTCATTGATGTTATCACATAAACAAGCTGAAAACAGGCAAAAATTAACTAATTAAGGGCCATAACTCTGTTCAGTATATCCAAACCATATCAGTTTTCGAACTCATTCAAGACATTGTTAAGGAAGTCTCACATACCAAACACTGACCAAATCCATTGATATTTGTTCAAATTATAATTTATGCTAGTATGTTGGGGAGCTGACAGTTGCTTGCCATTGCTCAGTGGTTCTCTCTGGGTACTCCGGCTTCCTCCACCCATAAAAATATTGTGGTCTTGATTAGCTATTGTGCAGAAATATGTGACCATAAACACCAATACATAAATAAATATACCTATTACGAAGGGTTGTAACTGTGCAAGATCCGTTGAATCAAAAATTTCTGCCCACATTCACATCTACACTTCATACCAATACTTCACACCGAGTTTCATAAAAATCCCATGAAAAGAGGAGTTAAGCCGACGATTACTTTCTTGACCAAATCACTCTCAATAAGAACTAAATTAGAGAAGACTCATGAAAGAATCCCCACTTTCCCTTTCTTCAGACCAACTAAAGGTGATTCAATACAGAAGCTTCTTAGATGAGTGCTGTTTACTAACTTGACAGCTGTAAAGCCAAGAGGCCTTAAAGTTGCTTTGCAAGAAGTGTTCTATTTATAACAAGAGGACTGCAATGCCAAGTGCTGCTAATCCCTCTGCACCCACCAATTGGGGAATGGGAGCATAGGTTGGTTTCCTCCCCACATAAAATCACTCTAAATCCGGTCAAAACCATGTTGGAGCAAAAAAAAAATTTTTTTTGAGGCCTAACCGACCGAACAGGGGGAGGGAATGGTGCAGGGCATATCAGCCAATTTTTTTTTCTGCATGTAATCACTCTAAAGCCTTCAAAATGCATTTTGCAGCAAAGAAAAAAAAAATTGCCTAATTGGCACTGGGAGGGGGGGGGGGGGGGGGGGGGAGGAGGGGGGTTATAGAAGTCAATTCTTTTTCCTGCATGTAGTTACTCTAAATCCTTCAAAATGCATTTTGCAGCAAAGAAGAAAAAAATTGCCTAATTGGCATCGTTGGGGGGAGGGGGGGGGGATAGGTATTATATACCAGATATTTGGTTACTAATGTTTAAGTTATTACATAAACAAGCATTAAACAATACTTTTTAACAAAGGGAAAGAACTTCATCGAATATCACTCGTCATCGAATTCGATGATGATATTGATGCTTTTGGGACATATACTGAAAAGAAATGAAATCCGGTTTTTATTGTTAAAAGTTATGCCATAAAGAAGCATTACACAATATTTTTTATTAAACAAGAGGCAATAACTATAAATAATTTTCATTGGATATCGCTGGTCATTGAACTTGACAAAGACATTGTTGCTATAGAGTCATTTACCGAAAAGAATTGAAATTTGTTGTTCTTTCTGTAATTTGATTGAATGGGAGCCAGTTGGCTCCGTGCTCTAATCTCAGGTAAATTCACTCTTACCATGCTCTAATTGCTGCATGTGGGTCTATTAGAACATGTTTGTATCCACGTTAAGTGTGAGCAATGGTGCCTAACTGCTCATATCACAGATCGAACACACTCCGGAGTAATAACAAGGATTTTCAGCATCCGTGCTTTGAAGTGCACCTTGTAAATTTGATCATGGCAATAGACCGAGATGGAAAATAACATTTTTTGGATTGTTTTTCTTCAAATAAAACAGGTTTGGAGAATTTTTTCACTTCTAATGATGACAGGAATTACAATCGGGTTTCTTTAACAAATGGTTTTCCATAGACAAATTCCCGAATGTCTAACTAACTGAACAAGAGATGTTTATCTTCTAATTGTATCATTTTCTTTTCATATTATATTTTTTATTAAATTTCAGAATAGTTAAATTAGGGTTATTGTTCTTGATTCTGAGATTACTTTCTGTTACCATTATTGGGTACATACCATAACACCTTGGCCTTTGAACCAAAGGCCCTAAAACACAACTCCAATCATCAACACCTTATTGGCAATCTATGTATGAAGTTATAGTTTCATATACAAATGGAAACTAAGGTTATTGCATGAAACCAAAAACTATTTTAGAGTAACAGTGACCTTAGCCATTGACCTACTGAGGGCCAAAACATTACCAAACAATGACATCTTATATGCAACCTTTATATGAAGTTATAGATTTGAATGCAAAGGAAACTAAAGTTACTGCATGAAAACCAAAACAACTATTAAAAGTAACAATGAACTTGACCTTTAACCTATTGACTACAAACAAAATCCCAATCCACGGCACCTTATAAGCAATCTGCATTATGGGTAGGTTATTGAGTGTATTTTTCTGCTGATGCACAATTTAAGGACAACAGAATTACCACTCAAGGAAACAATGTCCAGTTCTTAGACAATGAAAATCTTTTGCGATTGGTGATTAACTGGTAGAGTGCTAGAAGCCACTATCAGGGCTTCAATATGAAGAGCAGGTACTCCAGCCTAATGGTGCCATATTCTGTGGATGTGCTTCATATTATCTTGGAAGTGAAATTACTTAGTCTATATTGGTTTGCCTTGTTGCAATTTATGGGAGAGTGCCTCTTGGCACTCTCCAATAAATAGTAACAAGGCAAAGACATGTGAACAAATTTTGATGACCAAAAATAACTTAGCACTCTACCAGTTAAGGTCATGAAAATCTTTTGTGATTAGAGATTAAGGTCATATATTTCAGCAAAATGGCTAATTGCAACAGGAACATGCATATAAAGTCAAGTGCAGCAATCAAGAAGTTAAAAAATGTGAAGTTCATGTTGGATTAACAATGGACAGATGACAGACTTTGCTCAGGTGAACTAATTTTACTTATAGTCATTTGAGGTCACATATTTCTGCTGAATGGCTATTCGTGACCACAACATGGAGATAAAGTCAAGTTTAGTCAATCATTTATTCACATATTGTCCATTTTAGAGGACTTCCACCCCAGCACATTGGTTATCGAATGCTATTTTACCAGTAAGACAAAGCTTGATTACCAAAGTAAACAAGCACTGTTTCAGTTCTTGGAGGTCCCATGGGGAAGATGGATAGTTGGGTTGACAAACAGATGAAGAAATGAACAGACAACATTGTTACCATATACCCCTAACCTCCTCCCACCTTTTGTAAAAGGGGGTAGATATGATATAAAATACTGAATACTTTTTTTACAGGTAGCCAAACAAGGGATGTTTAGAAAAAGTATGGTATTTTTGTCTCTGTATGCTAGCAGAAGTGTGAGTGGTTTCCAAACGTAGCCAGCAATAAATTAGGAGTGATTCCAAAACAAATGTTTTTTCTAGAAGTGCATGTAACTTGAATTTTGTCCACTTCATGTATGTCATTATGCAATGAAATCAAAAGAGAAAGGCATGTAAACACTGACATAAACAGCAGTGTCAATGGAAGTGTCAATGACACTGTAGCTTAACTTGTCTGTGTGTTATGTTTGATGAAAAGGATAATGTTCAATATTTATGAAAGGATTATGAAATAAGACAAGAATTGTGATAATTGGGAATATGTTAAGTTCTGTATGTGGCCCTCACAGTTAATGTATATCAACAAAAGTTACCAATTTACAGTGAAATTATTCCAAAACGAGTCATCTTATCAAGTTACAATGAAATCCCTTTATAAATATGGCCTGTAGACAGTGCTAAAGATTTTTAGGCTTTGGGCCTGTGTAGCCATCATGGTTGACCGAGCACAACGAAAAGGAGACATCCTCATCTAGTTATTATACTGAGTCATCCAACCAAGTTACAATGAAATCCTTTCATAAATATGACCTGTAGTCTGTGCTAAAGTTTTCTGGGTTCTGGGCTCGGGCAGCCATCATGGTTGAATGATCATGACCAAAAGGGGACGTTCTCATTTAGGCATTATCTGGATCATCCTACCAAGTTACAATGAAATCCCTTCATAAATATGACCTACAGACTGTTCTAAAGGTTTTCGGGCCCCTGAAGACATCACAGTTAACCAATCGCGACCAAAAGGGGACATTATCATCTAGATATTATATGGAATCAACCTACTAAGTTACAATGAAATCCCTCCATAAATACAACCTGTAGACTGTGCTAAAGGTTTTCAGGTTTTGGGCTCCGGCAGCTGTCATGGCTGAATGATCACAACCAAAAGGGGACATTCTCATCTAGACATTATCTGCAATCATCCTACCAAGTTACAATGAAATTCCTTTCTTAAATATGTCCTGTAGACTGTGCTAAAGGTTTTCGGAATTCTGGCCCCTGTAGCCATCACAGTTGACCAATCGCGACCAAAAGGGGACGTCCCTCAATGGAGTCAACCTAAACTGTTACAATGAAATCACCCCATAAATACGACCTGTAGACTGTGCTAAAGGTTTTGGGCTCGGGCAGTCGTCACAGTTGACAGATTGCGACCAAATAGGGAAAGTCTCATCTAGACATCATACGAAGTCATCCTACCAAGTTACAATGAAATCCCTCCATATTAAATATGACCTGTAGACTGTACTAAAAGTTTTGGGGTTTTGGGCTTGGGCAGCCATCACACTTGACAGATCATGACCAAAAGTGGACATTTTCTCATCTAGATATTATACCGAGGCATCCTACCATTACGTGTACACTCCATATAAAACCGCACTTCGAGTACCCCACTTTTTGTGTAGAAAAGTGGGGTACCCAAGTGCGGTTAGGAGAGAAGCATTACATAATTAATTAGTGCTCGATGAGAAATTTCTTCCAGAGTCTGAACCTGATTAATAATATTTGTCTTCAGTCAGCGAATTTCTAAAACCTGCATTTCATAAAATAATGACATAAAAATACTATATCTGTCTCTTCCAGATCATTGTACCCCGGAATAATGTCCGATTTTAAACAATTCGCCCAGTATTTTTCGAGATATTGAACTTGTTTCCGTATTAAAATAAAATGTTTTGCCGATATGTCATTTGGATTCCCCCTGTATAGTTAAAGGTAAGTTTGTCGCCATCGAACATGATCTTGTCCACCTTCATCCTCGAAACAGTTCGTCGAGACATTTTTAAATAAAATTACCAAATAGAGGAAGTATTTTAAAATAAAACGTATTTTGTGCGTTGTTAAGTTTTTTAGAACAATCACGTGACAGTCTCGGCAATACATCCTGTCTTTACGAAGTGCGGCCCCTGTTTTTCAGACTCGGGATCATTACGAACCCGGCATTTGATTTAATATCATTGCAGATAAGCTGCTTCACGTTTACCTCAGTAATTATTTTGACGAACTAAATTGAGAATGGAACAGAATTAATCAATAAATCCATCCACTCCTTCCGGCCATTTTCATAATAACTCGGGCGGATTTTTCAAATTAAGTTCAGTCTTCGGAATCATGAAATTTTAGAAGCAAGGGACGGACGAATCATGGCCTACGGTAAACAAATTTATAGTGCAGTATAGGAAGTGGATTGATACTAAGACACACACGATGGGATTTTCTTGTCATCTTCCAATATCTGAAAAAAGGCATGAAAAATTGGTGGCGTCACTGGGGGCCGTGGGGGTAGGCATTTGCCCCTTAAACATAGATTTTGCCCACATTTGCTTCCCACGTCCATAACACACACACACACACTCTCTCTCTCTCTCTCTCTCTCTCTCTCTCTCTCTGCCCCCCCCCCCCAACCCTGGCATATTCACGCCTCCCGTGAGTCAGAGATCGACAGTATGGTTTCTCCACTTTTAAATCTGATCCGCCGTGCCTGGAAAAATTCTCCCTTAACATTTTATATATTTTCCTTTTTTTACAGCTTGCGGCCCTCATTGACGGCGGAGGGGGGCATTCCAATGAGGGGCCATAAACTGTCCCTGAGACAAAATATGGAAATTCACTATAGCCCTACATCCAACGCCAATGGCCGAATTTGGCCAGCACTCAGGCTATACAAAAATCTGCATTCAAATTTTATTATGTTTAAGTTTTTGTTTCAAAAACATGGCTTATGACCCTTCATTGGAACGAGCTAGTGGATATTGAGTCGTTCCATTGAGGGGTCCCAAGCTCTGTTTTGAGACAAAAAATTTCAAATTTTTAGTTGTTATTAAAGAATTTATCTTGCAAGTGCCACCTGGTCCTGTTGGGCGGTGGAGACTATTGGATCACCGGGTTTATCTTCCTAGCATTTGGTACGTTTTTTCTTGGAAATAGTATGTTTATTTTTGTGGCTGGAAACTGGGTAGACTGATAACATTTTGGCTAGACGCTGTCGTATGTATGTTGGTGTTTTGGTAATAATAATTCTCCCCAGCCAGCATGGGTTTCTTTTCAATAGATGCGTCAAATGCTTCGGGCCTTTGACAGATAATGTAAATTAGCCTTAGAAAAGGTGTTGAAAATATGACACACCAGTATACAATTAAGCTCAATTTGTTACTTCTGTTCAGTGGCGTGTTAAATTAAATCCTTTGTTTGTTGTTAATCCCGAAGAAAATGTTAAAAGAAACAAAACACTTGCTGTGTATAATCATATCACATCCCCAAATATACAAATATTCACAGGGAAACATTTTTAAAATCTCCTGAAATTTAGTGCTTGCGCGGTCTCGAGTCCAATGATATTAGCTACAAATACGAGACTTCATTAGTTGAAACTTTAGATATTTAGAGCTTATCACATTTCGGTTCAGAATCAGAATGTTTTTTTCAACAACAATGACCTCGATTAAGCGAGTTCAGACTATTTTATGTCATGTAAATCCAATAGAGGGAAGAGCCACACTGCATCACAGGATCGTCAAAATTCGCATTTTTTGTCAAGATTTATTAGAACACAAAACATGAATTATTGGACCGATTTTCGCATTTAAAGGATTTTTTTAATACAGAAAATTCCCCACAAAAATATTTCAGGCACAGAAAAAGGATTTAGTGAAGAGAACTTATTATGTAAATTGCGAGGTGTTTTCCCAATCAACACTGATTAATGAGTAAATACCTGATGTTATATAATCATGCATAACACACTCAGTCGATATTGGGATATTTTTTTATATGGAGTGTACACGTAATGCCAAGTTACAATGAAATTCATTCATACATACGACCTGTAGACTGTGCTAATGTTTTTTGGGGTTTTGGGCTCGGGTAGCCATCACGGTTGACCAATCATGACCAAAAGGGGTCGTTCTCATCTAGACATGACCTCAAACCTGTATATGAAATTTTGTGACGATCGGATAAGAACTATGGGGTGTAGCCTGTGCTAAAGGAAAATGTGAACAGACTCACAGACTAACAGACTCACAGACCAACAGACTTCTTCACGTGTGATGGCAATAGCTTATCTTGACTTTGTCAAGTTAAGCTAATAAATGATCAACAGTTTTATTTGGAAAGAGTTATAGAATTATTTCTGTGACAGATAGGTTTTGCTTTCTTACAGTTGTCTAAGATAAAATATGTAGTGATATTCTGGAAAGATATTTATTATGCAAGTGATTGCAAACATTTTTTGACAGAAATTCTCAAAAAATTTACAAAAAATGAAATGAAGACTTGTGATGAAGGTCATTTCCTCAAATGCAATTTCTATGCAGAGTATTTCTGTTCGTTGAGTGCTCAGTTTGACAAATATTTAACTCAGTCATTGATGCAGAACAAAAAAAATCGAATCTATTCGATTGCGATTTTGATGTAATACAACAGGTTCTCAGCAATGATGAACAGAATAGTGAGCAGGGAGAATCGTAAAATCTGAGCAGCTGTTTCTAGTCAAGTGTGTCTAAACATATATTTAACACTTTGAAACTGAAGTTGAGTCAATTTGCAGATGATGTAATGCAGATGATACTCTGTCACAAGCTAGAAAATAAGCAGACTGTCATCTGCAAAATGAGGTCTCCAGAGGGTGAATTTAGTGATGCTACCTTGTATAGCAGGGTAGCATCACTACATTTACCCTCTGTGAACCTCAGTCTGAATCAGGGCCTCAAACCTAAACAGAAAGAGGTACCCAGAGGATAAATTGGCCCACTGTATGGGATAGCATGATCAAATTCACCTTCTGGGAACCTCATTCTGCAAATGCCAGGCTGCTTATTTTCAGGCCTGCTCTGTCACTGATTGTCTGGATACTAGTGAGCAGGGATAGTTACAAAATCTAAGCAGTTGTTTTTAGTCAAGTGTAATATGCCTCATGAATGACAAGAAATAACCTGCTAGGCCATAAAACCTGACACATTGTGATTTAATAAATTGAGTCTCATTTCCCAGATCGGAATGAGTTAACCCCATGCCGAACAATAGTTGGAAACCAAACCCAAATCTGTCCTAAAATGGGGAACAATTGTCAAGGTTGGGAGTGTGGCAGCTCAGTGGTTAGAGCTCACTGAGCACATTCCAATCAGGGGTCGTAAGCCATGATTTTGACGCAAAAATGAAAACATTTTTAGTCATTCAAAAATTTTGCTTGCCAGTGTCGTCTCCTTTTCATGTTAGATGAAGGGTTAACTGACCGAGTGCTACATTATTCTCCAAAGGTGATTAGTATACTACATGACAATTTTTTTCAAAGATACCACGATACCAGCAACAGGAGACCTATTTTAGCTAGAATTTGTTGGCTTTCAGCACTTTCAGTAGAGCCATGATAGTGGTTTCTAGCACTCAACTGGTTAAATAACTAAAATTACTATTTTTCCTTCCAACAGCTGCTTATGATCTTCAGCTGAAGGCACATAACAACCTTAAGAGATAGCTCTGCCAAAGCAAGATATTAGGAATTATCCCTTGGCAGGCTGATGTACATATATCAAAATTTTCAGGCTCCATTTTTGGCCATAATGCAACTTGGAATTGAATCATTTCAGTTTTGTTTGACAGAGGTCACTGACATCCGTCAAACAAAAGTAAATTGGTTAAATTTCTAGTTGCATCATGGGAAGAATTTGCTGTTTGAAATTTCAAAGTATTTTGACCACTGTGTGCAGAGTGTTAAAAAGTGTTTTCCAAGTGGTTCATAAGGTTCGGCACAGGCCCTATTCCCAATGCAATTTAGTTTCCTTATTTTTCCAATTAACATCCATTAATTCCCAATTCCCTTACTTGTAATAAATATTTAGCCTCATGGCAAATAGTAATAACAGGAAGTGACTGAAACAAATATTCAAAATTCCCATTACCCTTTCCAGGGAATGTGATGTTTCCAATTTAGATTTCCAATTGAATATTCATTTCTTCAATTTTTATGCAAAGTTGTGGTTTGAAATGGAGAGAAGTGATATATTTTCAAAGAGTAAAAAATATATTCATTCATCAAGATTGCTTCAAAATACAGAAGGCAACTGACACATTCATTGCCAAGGTCAATATGGTTGGCCAACAGATCCTTCTTGGCGATTTTCTTTCCTTAACCTGTTGATCTGTTGTTAAGTGACCGATTCTTGGAAATGTCAAAGATCCTTCTAGTAGATTTTCTTTCTTTAGCCTGTTGATCTGCTGTTTTGTGACCCATTCTTGGGAATGTCAAAGATCATTCTAGAAAATTTTTCTTTCCTTAACTTGTTGATATGCTGTAACATGACCCATTTTAGGACAAATACCAAAGATCATTCTTGGAAATTTTCTTTCCTTAACTTGTTGATATGTTCTTGCATGACCCACTTTTGGAAATATCAAAGATCATTCTTGGAAATTTTCTTTCCTTAACCTGGTGATATACTGTCACGTAACCCATTTATGGAAATATCTGAACTTGTTAATATGTTGTTACGTGACCCATTTTTGGAAATATCAAAAATCATTCTTGAAAATGTTCTTTCCTTAACTTGTTGATATGACGTTATGTCACCCATTTTTGGAAAATATCAAAGATCATTCTCAGAAATTATATTTCCTTAACTTGTTGATATGCCATTATGTCACACAATCTTGGAAATAGCTCTGAGAATCCTCTCCAATGCTGTGTCACATACCAACGTTTTCATCACTAAAAGAAGGGACACTCTTACAGAGAATTAGAACAGTCAGCAAACTTCCTTTGATTAGTTAGCAAATTTTCTCATTTGAAAGGAATTCAATTTAATGTTGTCTTATATTGGTGCATTTAACACATATATGAAATATAAAAGCCACAGCATAGTGGTGGAAGCCTCCCTTCATGTACAGCAAAACAGGTCAGAAATTTTCTAAATGTCCGGCTAAGGGTAAATGTTGTCTTATATTGATGTATTTAACACATATATGAAATATAAAAGCCACAGCGTACCGGTGATAGCCTCCACTAATGTATACCAAAACAGGTCAGAAATTTTTTAAGCCCTAAAAAGGTCCAAACGTACAAAAAAAAGTCTAATACTGCATATGTCAAAAATCCTCGAAAAATTAAAACTTTTTAGTAAATTTTGTTTCTTAACATACCTACCACAATTGTTTACCATTGGCTGTAACATAAGTGCAAGCCCTACTTCAGAACTAACTCAAGCTTTTAGAAACTTTTCCAAACAAGCTGGAAAAGTACTAGAGTGCAAAATCCCGAAAAAGATTGAAAAAAGGGTCGAGCGAGACCAGCGCTCGAAATTACAGGTACTCTCTCTGCACACCTCTTGCATTTACCGAGTGCATTCGCAACAACCGTGACGTCAATTCCGTATTTCTGCCAACGAGAAGTTTGTGATTTAGTGAGGAGGCATCGAGGGTGGGTCTCCGATAAACAATTGTGGTAGGTATGAGGAGGAGGTGAATCACATAACCAATACCAACAAGAGTAGCAGAAAGAAAAGCAAGGAGGGCAGAGAACAATAGCGAAACCTGTAATGAAGATAGAGAGAAGGCACCTGAAAAAAACAAGGCTGAGTGAAGCACAACCTCGATAAAAACAATTTTAACGAGGGTGCACAACAGCCTGAGCAGCAACGAGAGGGCCTAAAGAATAAAGGTCCTCAGATTGCTGCTGAAGGTGGTGGAGATAAAAGGAGGAGAAGGTAGAAGCATTCCTCCAGTAAGCCGCATTCATAACATCCCGGAGCGAAACAGAATTGGAGAATGCCCAGGATGTAGAAATGGCACAAACCTCATGAGCATTAAACCGGTTCGAAACAAGATCCGACGCAGACAAGCGTGAATAAGCCAGCTTGATTGCAAGACAGATCCAACTGGAAATAGAATGGGAAGAGATAGACTGCCTCTTAGGAATGAGAGACAGAAAGAATCTCTTCCGACCCCTCCTAATGAACTGAGTGCGAGTAATGTAAGTCTTGATCGCACAAACAGGAGAAAGAAGAGGTCTCCGGCCATCGACAGCATGGAGAGCCCGAATGCAGATGGGAGGAGGTAGTGAATCAGGAAGTTGATTTTTAGCCAGAAAAGAGCAATCAGTAGTGAAGGTGACACTGTTTGCCTCATTTCTGAAGAAGGAAAAATCAACAGATAGCGCATGAAGCTCACTGACTCGTTGAGCAGAAGCAAACGCTAGAAGAAAAGCTGTCTTATAGGTGAGAAAATGCATATCGGTCTCAGATAAAGGCTCGAATGGCGCCCCCTCCAAACAGTGCAACACCCATGCCAAGTTCCACTTGGGTGTAAGATGCAAAACTCGAGGCCTCTTCAAAGAAAAGTACCGAAAGAGTTTGGAGAGAAAAAGATTACGACCGATGCACTGCTTTCCCACATAAGAGAAAGTATCAGACAGCACAGACCGATAGCCCTTACTTGTAATAGGCTGGAGGCCCTTGGAGTCAAAAAGGTATACCAGAAAATCTGCAATTTGAGTGATTGACGGATCACGGTAATTCATATTGTGATCTGCACACCAGCGGCAGAAAACCTTTCACTTCGTAGCATGTCATGCCAATGGAATGTCGCCGCGATGCAGAAATGCACTCCACTGATCGTCTCGAAAAACCTCTACGTCGGAGACTGGACCTGATAAAAGACAGGCGTGAAGGAACAGGCTCGCCAGGTTGTTGTGATACTTCCTGGGATGACCCTGGGAAAGAAGATCGCGACATAGAGGTAGATGAATCGGCCGATCTGCCAACAGAGGAGAGACAGAGATGCGATCAGAATGATCCTGCAACTGCAAGCATGAATCTTCGCTAATACTTGAGGAAGAATCGGTGCAGGAGGGAAGGCATAGCCGATCTAACCTGCCCAGTCCAGGGACAGAGCGTCCACTGCAAAAGCCAGAGGATCTGGACAGGGGGAGACAAAGGTCTCTACCTGATGATTCCAGCGAGTAGCGAAAAGGTCGACCTGAGGACGACCCCACTGCTCGCAAATCACCTGAAACACTGACCGATTTAGCATCTATTCGGTGGGAAGGACATTGTCGCGTCGGGACAGGGAGTCTGCTAGGATGCTGAGACGCCCGGGAATGTGTCGAATGGACACCCGAGCGTTTACATCCCGTGCCAACAGAAGAAGATCCCGAGATAGCCGATACATGGGAATCAAATGTGTGCCTCCTTGATTCCGAATGTAGGCCACTATTGTTGAATTGTCCTAAAGAAGTAGGACATTATGGTCCGACAGGTGAGGGATCCAAAGCCAAAAACTCAACAGAAGAGCAAGGAGCTCCCTCTGGTTGATATGAAGGCCCACCTGCTCGCTGTCCCACTCGCCGTGAGTGGACAGACCGAGAGGATCCAACGTCGCACCCCAGCCCCGATCGCTGGCATCTGCAATAAGGATGCAATCGGCCAAAGGAAGATCCAATGCAACACCCTGTGTCAGCCAGGGAACATCGGCCCAAGGGTGAAGGTGACAAAGCAGGGACCAAGGAATAGGAAGTTCCAGGTCAGCAGATCTACATTCGGATGCCAATGATCCAACAGAAAGTGTTGGAGAGGTCAGACAAACAAGCGACTGAGCGGAATGAGATCTGTCACTGAACCGTAAAGGCCCAGAATCCGAAGGAAAGTCCTGGCCGAGACCGAGGAAGATTGAAGCAGGCTCCGAGTCAAGGCGGAAAGAATCGTCGCCTGAGCATGGGGGACCGACACTACATTGTGAAAAGTGTCGAAATCCATCCCCAAATGACGGAATCGCTGAGAAGGAAGGAGATCCGACTTCTCGCAATTGACTCTGAAACCCAGTGATGCTAGCAGGCAAAGAAACTGCCGGACATCTAACTCCAGAACAGCAGCATTGTGGTGCCATTGGAGGATGTCGTCCAGGTAGGCTGACGAAGTCACAGCCGACTGAGTATGGTGGAAAGCAAGCACATGTGACATCAGTTGGGTGAAAGCCCAAGGAGCCAGGTTCAAACCGAACGAGAGAGCTCTGAATTGATAGACTCGATCCCGAAGCGAGAACCGAAGGTATTTCCGTGACGCCAGATGAATGGGTACATGGAAGTAGGCATCCTTCAGGTCGATACTGGCAGCAAAGTTGCCCTGATGAACTGAACATCGAACCGACTGGAAAGTCTCCATACTGAAACGAGGAGCTATTATGTACTCGTTCAGGATACTCAGATCGATGACAGGACGAAATTGGCCGTTTTTCTTCGGCACCAAGTCTCGAGTAAAACTCCGGTGAAAGGGTGCTCCTGACCACCTCGATCGCCCCTTTGGAGAGGAGATTGTCGATCTCCTGTATCAGAAGGTCCCGATGCAGAGAATCGGAAGGGACCTGAGTCGGGAGGGGCACCTGAGATAAACTGGGGTGCCGATGGAAGGACAGTCGCAGACTGGATTGAATGACGTCGAGGACCCAAGGGTCCGACGTTATCTCTGTCCAACGGTCGTAAAACAGCGACAGCCTTCCCCCGACTGAAGGTGAATCAAGGTGAGAACCTTCACTTGCAGCCTCGACGAGGCCCCCGAGAGGAGAAACCACCTCGGGAAGTGACAGAGTCCTGAGACTTTCCTGCCTGAGGCTGCCAGCGAGCCTGGCCACGTCAGCGCTTCTTATGTGCAGAAGGAGCAGACGGAGCCGTAGCGTAGCCGATGAGGCAGATGCAGCAGCACGCTTAGCGGGCCTGAAACGACCACCACCCGCAGCAGCAGGTTGGTCCAGCTGTCGCAGCAAAAGCTGGTCCTTCGAATGACGAAGAACTTCGCCATGAACAGCTTCCACGAACCATGGAACAACTGAGGTCCCACCAAAGAGGCAGACCTCAGAACAGCACGTTGCTCAGAAGGAAGGGATGGAGAAGAATCCAACACCACATCCCGGCGTGCCAGCTCCAAATTAGCCATGTTACAGGCATGAGCATGTGTCAAGTTCATAAAAGCCTGTGACAAAATGCGAAAAGGGGCCTGAGCGTCATCAAACTCCCCTTGTGGAAAATATTCAGCCAGAGCAGCGACGACATGGTCCGCGAGAGACAACATACCCAGCATCTCTCGGGACAGGCCCACCACAGATACAACTACCGACATCGGGAGAACTGCCGACTTAGTATTTACAACGGTAAGCGACAGTGCGAATTGTTAATCACATTGAGACTTGTTAATTGATTCTCTTTATCAGCAATTGCAATCAAAGCCTGCTTCCCAAACTCAACACACATATTATGTGCGAGAATTGGAAGGAGAATGCGCTCCACAATCTTCATAAGATACATAACAAAGAAACCGTAAATAACATGATCAGCATTATCTCCAATTCAGATACATGGCTTCTCACGACTGAGGACCCTGTTGTATATGAAGAAATTTCAACTGACGTATTGACAATTTTCGGAGGCTGCAAATACTTGGCATCAACATTTTACCTGAACTAAAATCCAAAGTATTTGAACCAAGACAGACATATACTGACATCCTAAAATTATGGACAAATAACAAATGTGAGACTATGTTTAATATTATAAAAATTGGAAAATGAATGAAGAATTTTGAAATTGCCAGATTTGACTTGACAGATTTGAAGACATTGTTATGGACCAATATCATTAGATTAGGAATTGATATTTTCGGAAGTGATTTTTCATTCACCAACGATGCCAAAAAAAAAAAAATTGCCGTAAGACAAGAGACGTGGTCAGCACTCACGGCTGACCAACGGGATCGACAAATTAATAACTGTCTATACCTAAAATGGCGACAATTGCCCCCCAAAAATTGGTCAGGTAAAGAGGGTGAAAAATGCATCAAAACAAAAAGTGTTAACAAACAAGAGGCCCCAAGGGGCCTGAGGGCGCTCACCTAACATGGTAGCCTAAATATCAACCCAGAGAATTGATTTCAACAAGTTGCATCTGCTCCTCCTAAGAACTGCTTATACCAAATATCCAAAGATTCTGACCAGTGGAGCTAAAAAAAAGAAGATTTTTAAAGAATATTCCTCATATTGGACTAAGTTATAATTCGGGCTCCCACAGGGACTTGGCTTTAACAAACTTGAACCTCACCCCCCTAAGGATGCTGCACACCAAATATCAAAACATTCCGACTGCTGCATCTGAAGCAGAAGATTTTTAAAGAAAATTCCTCATTTTGAACTAAGTTATAATTCAAGCTCCTACAGTGAGTCCAAATATGGACCTAGAGACTTGGCTTGAACAAACTTGAATCTCACCCCCCCTAAGCATGGTGCATACCCAATGTCAAAAGATTCTGCCTGCTGGATCTTGAGAAGAAGATTTTCAAAGAAATTTGCCTTAAATGCACTAAGTTCGAATTCAAGCTTCTATAGTGAGCCCAAATATGAACCTAGGGAGCCGATTTGAACAAACTTGAATCAGATCCCCTCCACAATGTTGCACACCAAATATCAAAAGATTCTGCCTGCAGAATCTGGAGAAGAAGATTTTTTAAGAAATTTGCCTGAAATGCACTAAGTCCGAATTCGAGCTTCTATAGTGAGCCCAAATATGAATCCAGGGGGCCATTTTGAACAAACTTGAATCAGATCCACCCCTCGATGTTGCATACCAAATATCAAAAGATTTTGCCTGCTGGATCTGGAGAAGAAGATTTTTTAAGAAATTTGCCTGAAATGCACTATGTTCGAATTCGGGCTTCTATAGTGAGCCAAATATGAATCCAGGGGGCCGATTTGAACAAATTTGAATCAGATCCACCCCACAATGTTGCAAACCAAATATCAAAAGATTCTGCCTGCTGGATCTGGAGAAGAAGATTTTTGAAGAAATTTGCCTGAAATGCACTAAGTTCGAATTCGAGCTTCTATACTGAGCCCAAATATAAACCCAGGGGGCCGATTTGAACAAACTTGAATCAGATCCACCCCACAATGTTGCATACCAAATATCAAAAGATTTTGCCTGCTGGATCTGGAGAAGAAGATTTTTGAAGAAATTTGCCTGAAATGCACTAAGTTCGAATTCGAGCTTCTATACTGAGCCCAAATATAAACCCAGGGGGCCGATTTGAACAAACTTGAATCAGATCCACCCCACAATATTGCATGCCGAATATCAAAAGATTCTGCCTGCTCGATCTGGAGAAGAAGATTTTTTAAGAAATTTGCCTGAAATGCACTAAGTTCGAATTCGGGCTTCAATAGTGAGCCCAAATATGAATCCAAGGGGCCAATTTGAACAAACTTGAAACAGATCCAGCCCACAATGTTGCATACCAAATATCAAAAGATTCTGCCTGCTGGATCTGGAGAAGAAGATTTTTTAAGAAATTTGTCTGAAATGCACTAAGTTCGAAATCGGGCTCCTATACTAATCCCAAATATGAACCCAGGGGGCCAATTTGAACAAACTTGAATCAGATCCACCCTACAATGTTGCATACCAAATATCAAAAGATTCTGCCTGCTGGATCTGGAGAAGATTTTTTAATCTTTTTCCCATTGCCTACAGTGTTAAAAAGTGCTGACTCAGCACTTTTTCAACGTCCTGAAAAAAGTACCTTGTGATCAAACCGATGGGATTTTTTTTAACCATTCTATTCTACTGGATAAAAGTAAGCTTTATACAAAATAAGAATTCTCTGTGCCGTGTAGTTTTGGAGATATGGCAGTTTTAAGGTTTTTCCTATTTTTAGCTCCCGAGGTTCCCAAAGGACAATGAGAAAATTTTTTTTTGTATCAATCAACTACTTATGACCCATTATCATCTCATGTCAAATTTGGTTCAAATCGACCTAACGGTTCGGAAAATAGAAATTTTAGGCGTGGCCAAAATTTTTGCTCCTCCCATAACGAAGGCAAATAATGCCCGACAAACTTCTCTTGAACAAACTTGAGTCTACACCTCAAAAGGAAGCTGCATACCAAATATCAAGTCTCTGCTATTGCTGGCTCTTGAGAAGAAGATTTTTTAAGAATTGGAGCGTTTTTGCCCCATCCCTCTGCTCAATATGAGCTGAAACCTAATTTGACAAAAAATCAAAATGCCCTTATATAACCCCTACTCACATGAAATTTCATTAATATGCGGCCAGTGGTTTGGGAGAAAAAGGCCCAAACACCACCTTCACGACGGACGCCGGACGATGGACGAAAAGTGATCAGAATAGCTCACCCTGACTTTCAGTCAGGTGAGCTAAAAAACAAGGCTAAATTAAAGCTGTTGACACTGAGCCGAAAAAAAATATATTCTGTAAATACACATATACTAAATACAAGCTGCAGCTTGGAGTGTATCAGACTTAGCTGAAAAATACTTATTATCACAGTATGCCACAAAACCCTAATAAGAGCATAAAGCCAACAGTAGCAATTGCCAAAAGTTCTGCCGATCCAAAACCGAGATAAAAGTTGATGGGAGTTTTACTTTTATCAAATATTACAGCGATCTGCCTTGTGATACTCAATTAGCACTTACGCACTTCATCCAGACACCGAGGTAGCCTATTAAGTACAAAGCTACCCACTAAATACCGAGGGACAGTTTTCGGAGACAGCTCGGTCTGTATATCTTGCATTTACTGGAATAAATCAATGATCATATCACATATTTTGCTTCAATGGACTAAATTAGATGTCTGCACATATATTTAAACCTTTTAAACAACTCTTACTTACTTATTTTCCTTCACCTCGGTATCCCTTGGTATCCATTGGCATTTGGTAAGAAATTTTAAATTATTTCCTTGAATTATTTGGTTAAATATTAAGGTCAGGACAACATATCTATTGCAAGTTTCCATCACATCTCACAAATTAGTTGGAAGCGTGCCTACAGAAGCAAATATGATCAGTCAGTTCTGCACATGTATGTCATTTCACAAACCTGTCATGTCGGTCAAGCTACAATACTTACGACCCAGTAGTAAATAAATAACAAGTTTAACAAGAGGGTAGGGGGGGGGTGTTTGTCCATCCCCATTAGCTCGCAAATGCATGGCATGCAATAAACCTTGTTTTATTACAAATCTGTAAAAAAATGTCCGGTCATGTACATGAAGAGCAAAACAGGCCAGAAATACACACTAACACAAGAGGGCCCAAGGGGCCTTAATCGCTCACCGGGCAAAGTGATTCAAACAAAGTGGTTCAAAGAAGTATTTGGGGTCACGTTCAGTTAGACATGGTTCATCAACACTACAAAGGAATGAAGCCACGAGAGACAAATTTTATGGAACTAGGGACATGGCTTGAACAAACTTGAATCTTACCCCCCTAAGGATGTGGCATACCAAATATCAAAAGCATTCATCTGCTGGATCTGAAGAAGAAGATTTTTTCAAGAAAAGTCCTCATTTTGAACTAAGTTATCATTCGGGCTCCCACAGTGAGCCCAAATATGAACCCAGGGACTTGGCTTGAACAAACTTGCATCTCACCCCCCTAAGTATGCTACACACCACATATCAAAACATTCCGACTGCTGGATCTGAAGAAGAAAATTTTTAAAGAAAATTCCTCATTTCGAACTAAGTTACAATTCAAGCTCCCACAGTGAGCCCAAATAAGGACCTAGGGATATGGCTTAAACAAACTTGAATCTCATCCCCCTAAGAATACTGCATACCAAATATCAAAACATTCCGACTGCTGGATCTGAAGAAGAAGATTTTTAAAGTAAATTCCTCATTTTGAACTAAGTTATAATTTGGGCTACCACAGTGACCCCAAATATGAACCCAGGGACTTGGCTTGAACAAACTTGAATCTCACCCCCCCTAAGCATGCTGCATACCCAATATCAAAAGATTCTGCCTGCTGGATCTTGAGAAGAAGATTTTTAAAGAAATTTACCTGAAATGCACTAAGTTCAAATTTGGGCTCCTATACTGAGCCCAAATATGAACCCAGGGGGCCGATTTGAACAAACTTGAATCAGATCCACCCTACAATGTTGCATATCAAATATCAAAAGATTCTGCCCGCTGGATCTGGAGAAGAAGATTTTTTAATGTTTTTCCCATTGCTTACAGTGTTAAAAAGTGCTGACTCAGCACTTTTCAAAGTCCTGAAACTGTACCCTATGATAAAACCGATGGCAATTTTTTTTTTACCAATCCTTTCTGTTGGTCCTAAGGAAGCTTCACACCAAATAAAAATTCTCGGTGCCGTGCAGTTTTGGAGATATGGGCGTTTTAATTTTTTTCTATTTTTAGCTCCTGCAACGGGGCTGCAGGAAAAAAATTTTTGGCATAAATCAAGTACTTATAACCCAGTAATACCTCATTTTAAATTTGGTTCAAATTGGCCTCTGGGTTCAGAAAATAGAAATTTTGGGTGGGGCAAAAATTCTTTCCCCTCTCAGAACAAAGGTAAATATTACCCGTCAAACTTCTCTTGAACAAACTTGAGTCTACACCTCAAATGGAAGCTGCATATCAAATATCAAGTCTCTGCTATGGCTGGTTCATGAGAAGAAGATTTTTTAAAATGTTGTGCATTTTGGCCCCACCCCACTCCACAATATGAGCAGAAATCCAATTTGAAGAAAAATCCAAATGCCCCTATATAACCACTACTTACCTGAAATTTAATTAAAATGTGGCCAGTGGTTTAGAAGAAAGAGGCTCCAACACCAACTTCACGCAGGACGACGGACGGACGACGGACGAAGAGTGATCAGAAAAGCTCTCCCTGACTTTCAGTCAGGTGAGCTTACAAGAGTTAGTGCAAGAACAATGACTACAGCAAACACAATAAACATTAGAGTCGGAGGAAGACTTCCTTGACTTACAATTTGAGCAATATTCTTTTATTATGCCAAAAATTACAAGTCCATAGTTCTCGCACTAACCCTCATAATAATATGACAAAGATACATAATAACACAATCCAATACAAAAATTTTGAAAAATAATTCATAAAAAAATTTCGAAAAATTTTGATATGAGCCCAAGTTTCCAAAGGGAACGATGAGCCCAAATGGATCCCCAAAAAGCCTTAGTGTGGACAAAATTTTTTACTTGATTCTAAAAAATTAATGCTACACTTCTGGAGTATATAATGTATCTGCTTAAAGACCTAACATCAAAATGACAAGAAAATTACATAAAGAAGTAACCAGGGGCACGGTGGCTCAGTTGGTAGAGGTGCAGGCTGCAAGCCAAGAGGTCCTCGGATCGAATCCCACCTGCGGCAACCGCATTGTGTCCTTGGGCAAGACACTTCACCCCGATTGCCTACAGGGGGGGGGCACGATGACGCTGTGTACTGAGGCTTACTGCACGTCGATGGTGCGCATGGCTTCAACCAATCTAACCATGCCCATGCTGCGGTGCAGAGTTCAGAGTTACGATGTTGGGGAGCTGACAGCTGCTCGTTGTTGCTCGGTGGTTCTCTCCGGGTACTCCGGCTTCCTCCACCCGTAAAACTGTCACGGTCACGATTAGCCATTGTGCATAAGTATGTGACCTTAAACACCAATAAATAAATAAATAAATAAATAAAGAAGTAACCGTTGTCAATGTAAACAAAATGCCATAAAAACCGGAAACAAGACTCCAGGCACTGAACAACACGGCCCGAAGTCAGTAACAGATTTTTTAAACTATCTGATGTTAAACCGAATCTTCATCAGAAGAAACTGCGATACATCAGAAGGTAGATGCAAGACCAAAAACGCCTAAACACCCAAAGGGTGAGGACGTAACCATGGGGATATACAGAATAAACATTCTGTAACCAAGTTAAACTCCCATGAAATTTTCAATAAAAAAATTTCAAAAAAGGTCCAAAAAGTATGGGAGCTTAACAGGGGGGTATCAAGGAAGGAGAGGGAGAAACACTTAACAAACAGTGGCAATTTCATAGCAAGAATGATAACAACAGGCCCATGTCCCGAAATTAGGGAACATGAAATAATTTTCAATAAAAATTATAAGTTACAGCCCTGAACACATCAAACCACTTTTTTTTCCTCTCATCCTCTTAATGCATCCTTTGATCCACCAAAATCACCATTACTTTGTGCCTGGCAGCATAAAAACTATGATTTACAAGCACAGAAGTCAGTTAGTTGTTACTGACAGAAGGGCCAAACAAAGAATGAGGCTTGGCGCCAATTTCGGAGTAGACAAAAGTATGGAGGACTATTTAGGACATTAGTTTTTGGGTTTTGGATGCAAATTTTGGGGATTTGGGGGGCAAAATTTGTGTTTGGCCCTGAATATTTAAGAATTAGCACCAGCTAAGTCTGGGTCATTGATTCCAGTATAAAACTAGAGGTACTGTGAGCAAGCTCACAAAGTGATACCCCCCGCGCCTGAAATGTATAAGTTAGATTATCTCCCCTTGGAAATGTCAGAACGGAATTATATTGCTTCATGCACATCTTCATATGGAGTTCTTCCATTGTGTAAAGTTTCATGAAAATTCTTCAAACAGTTTAGGAGGAGTTGCGCTTATAAGGATGGACAGACAGACAGACGGATGGACAGACAGACGGACAGACAGGGTGATTCCCATACCCCCCCCCCCCCCAAACTTTGGTTGCAGGGGGTATAAATATAAAAGCCACAGCATACCAGTGGAAGCCTCCCCTCATGTACATGTATAGCAAAACAGGTCAGAAATTTTCCAAGTCCACAGAAAAGTGTAACATTGCCTTAAAAAAGTCCAACATCTCCATAAAACATAAAATGTCTGGACAAGGGTTAATGTTGTCTTATATTGATGCATTTAACACATGGATGAAATATAAAAACCACAGCATACCGGTGGTAGCCTCCACTCATGTACAGCAAAACAGGTCAGAAATTTTTTAAGCCCTAAAAAAGTCCAAAATCTCAAAAAAATGTCCATGGAAGGGTTAATGTCATCTGATATTGATGCATATAACACATATATGAAATATAAAAGCCACAGCATACCGGTGGAAGCCTCCCCTCATGTACATGTATAGCAAAGCGGGCCAGAAATTTTCCAAGTCCACGCTGACCAAAAAGTCTAACATTGCAAAAACACTTTAAAAATCAAAAAAATATCACTGGGTAAGGGTCTGTGGGTAATTGTAAGCCATAGAAACAGTATGAGGTGCATAGTAACAGGGCGGAAAGTCAAAGTGGACTCTTACAATAACTTTAACATGAAGATTTGATGCAGACGTGCCTCAAGTCATGACATATGCTCACACACCTTCGTTGGTGAGCTAATAAAAACTGAATGTAGTGTCTGTAAAACTGTGCTTGCAAATTGATCTGATCCACTAGGAGAAAGGTTAATTCTCTAGGAGGAAGGTTAATATCAGGAACTTATTTGCACAGAGAGTAAAACCACTAACATAGCTTCCATTTTTTTTTTGAACACCACTGATGAGGACTGAAACCAATAAAATATATGAAGGAACTGAAAATGATAACATTACTCTATCTGCAAGAGAAAAGATAAATGTACTTACCAATAGGATTTCTATGGCACCAATAATGTACATGGCTGAGGCCACAGTTGTTCCAAGATAAAACAGTATACCAACAGCACCACCAAACTCAGGTCCCAGGGATCTAGATATCATAAAATATGATCCTCCACCAGGCACCACTCCATTTGTTGCAATGGCACTCATTGATATAGAAGTCAGAAGTGTCTGAAAGAAAAAGTAGATTCAAAACTACGAACTTGACATCTCTCTTATGACTTTGATACCTTTTAGTGCAACAAAACAGGTACCCCAACATGCTGTCTTTAAGTAAACTTGCAAGTTACATTCTAAAGGCCTTGGAAGTAGTTTTTGTGCAAGTCTTGGATGCATAAAAAGGCAGCAAGTCTTACCTACAAACAACTGCAAAATGTCAATTTTCAAAGTGTAGAAAAAATGACCTTTAACCCTTGAGGGCCTAACTCCAACTTTAGTCACATTTTTCTTATCAATTTTCAAAATAGAAAAAATGTCCTTTAACCCTTGAGGGCCTAATTCCGACTTTAATCACATTTTTCTACAACAAAACAGGTGCCCCAACATGCAGTTTTGGGATAAGCTTGCAAGTTGCATTTGAAGTTCCATGGCAGTTGTTTCTAGGTAAGTCTTGGCTGCCTTCACAGGCAGCCAAGACTTGCCAAGAAAAACAACAAAGTCAAAGGATGTGGAAGTGAAGGAAAACTATATAAAAAATTGCCAGTCCCTCAAAGGTTAAGAGTGAACTTTGCTGATGTCACAGCTCACAAACACATACTGCTTCATGTCACAGATCGAAAAAACAGATAGCTCTATTCACATAAAACGCAAGTCAAATTTTATTATTGTTTCATGTCTTGACTCAAAATCATAGCTTATGACCTTTCACCATGGAGCTCATTCCAATCACTGGGCATAAGCTATGCTTAAAGGCAAAAACGACTGAAAATTGTTAACTGTTTACTTAACACGAAAGATAGACTATGCTTGCACAATAAATTCTTTAATAACTAAATTTTTTTATTTTTTGCCTCAAAAACATAGCTTATGACCTCTCATTGGAACAAGCTGTGATGTTTTGGCTGTTACATATGGTAAAGGGTTAAATAAAATATGATTAATTCCTGATAAATAATCTTATTCTCCACAATAATAAAACAAAACTAGAAACTGTTTTAGCACACTAAAACATAGGTCTCCCCTTCCTTTCTATTTAATGCATCGCAAATTATATATACATGAATAATATTGACAATCATACCAAATATCTAAGGTCTAGGTCAAAAGACAAAAAAGTTCTGGTCCGGACGAAGTTTCCCTTAAAAAAGCACATAAATCTGACTTTCAGGTCAAAGGTCAAGGTCACATGAAGGTTACTATGATACGCGACACACCGGCTCACGGTGATACATCCACATGCCAAATATCTAAGGTCTAGGTCAAAAGACAAAAAAGTTATGCCCGGACAAAGTTTCCCTTAAAAAGCACATAAATCTGACCTTCAGGTCAAAGGTCAAGGTCACAAGAAGGTCACTATGGTACATGATACACCGGCTCATGGTGATACATCCACATGCCAAATATCTAAGGTCTAGATCAAAAGACAAAAAAGTTATGCCCTGGACAAAGTTTCCATTAAAAAGCACATAAATCTGACCTTCAGGTCAAAGGTCAAGGTCACATGAAGGTCACTATGGTATGCGACACACCGGCTCATGGTGATACATCCACACGCCAAATATCTAAGGTCTAGGTCAAAAGACAAAAAAGTTATGCCCTGGACAAAGTTTCCCTTAAAAAGCACATAAATCTGACCTTCAGGTCAAAGGTCAAGGTCACTATGGCACGCAACACGCCGGCTCATGATGATACATCCACATGCCAAATATCTAAGGTCTAGGTCAAAAGACAAAAAAGTTATGCCCCGGACAAAGTTTGCATGAGAAGAAGAAGAAGAAGAAGAAGAAGAGGGAAGGGGAGACATAATTATGTAAATAGAATATCATTAGTGCAAATGCCCTACTACTCCTGTTTTTAGGGATATACTTTGTTTATAATAGACAAGAAAATATCTTCCCCAGATATCAGAGTACTTTTGAGCTGGACAGGAACATCTGCAGCTAAACACTGTACAGGGAAATATTACGAGTAAAACACCACCCAAGGCTCAAGCCAAAGTCAACTTGTGCTCAAACACATCCGTACAAAAATTAAAAATATTTCTCAGGCCCTACCGCATGGCTCTTTTGACTGCCTCATGCTCTCTTTTTATAATGAAAGCAAACTAAAACTATAGGTAACCGCCTAGGGGTGGTAAATCCCCCCAACCCTCAATACTGATACTGTAACATTGGTAATATATTACATTAAATTAACACAGCAACTGTTGGTACTATTTATTCAAATAATACAGATAAGATTACATTTATTTGATGAAATGTGAAGTCTGGTTTCGATCGGGACCGATAAGATTTTAAGTTCAAGGTCACTGTGACCCTGTCCTTTGGCACAATGACCTAAAGATATGTAGGGCTCTTCCTATCAACATGCTCAACCCACATGCCAAGTTGGGTTTCGATCACGAATGCATATTTTTAATAATTAAGAGAGCCCAAACCAGCTCAGACTGATAAAATTTTAATTTCAAGGTCACTGTGACCTTGATCTTTGGCATAATGACCTAAAAATACACAGGATTCTTACCCTCATTATGCCTGATCCACATGCCAACTTTGGTTTCGATTAGGCAAACAACATTTTAATTAGAGAGCAGAAACCAACTCTTACTGAGAAAAGTTAAAATTTAAGGTCACCGTGACCTTTTCCTTTGACACAATAACCCCAAAATAAATAGGGTTCTTCCTTTCATCATTCCCAACCCATAAGCCATGTTAAGTATCAATCGAGCAAGGAAAATTTCAATTTGAGAAGCCAATTCTGGTAAATGTTTAAGTTCAAGGTCACTGTGACCTTGACATTTGGTACAATGACCTCAAAATGAATAGGGTTCTTCCTCTCATCATGCCAAACCCACATGCCAAGTGTGGGTTCAGTCAGCCAAGCAGAACTTTAATTACAGAGCAGAAACCAATACTGATAGAAATTAAAGTTCAAGGTCACTGTAACCTTGACGTTTGTCACAAAGATCCCAAAATAAATAGGGTTCTTCCTCTCATCATGCCTAACCCACATGCCAAGTTTGGGTTCAGTCAGCCACGCAGAATTTTAGTTAGAGAGCGGAAACCAATTCTGTCTACAGATGGACAGATGGATGGACAATGCCATGGTTATATGCCCCCGAAAAAATTTCGGGGTGATAACAATAAAAATTGTACAAAAATGGCCTGAGAAACAAGTATCTACTTTGTGGGACCTAAACTGATAATTTGAAAAAAACATAAATGCGAGTTTAAAGACAAAATTGTTTTTATCACAAACTTTGTGTGGAAATAGCATGAGAGAAACAATTACATGCATAATTTCAGCACTGACCCTGAAAATAGAGAATATTTCTTTATTATGCATCTTCAATTGCTTGTTTCAAAATAAAATGGAAGTAAATGCAAGAGAAAAGCTGATCCCCTAGTTCTTCTTGTGTATTGTTCTTGCATGATCTTTTCCCTGAAATCCATTCGATTTTCATAAAAATCACCCTCATGTTCAATTTTTTTCTCAGATTCACTTGTCTGAACTTATCGTGAATTTGGATTTTTAACAAAAAACAAAGAGAACAAGAAAATCTATTTCAATGCTGAAGTCAATTCCAATCATAATATTAACTAACAGCTTATTGTTCACAGCAATAAAGAAATCTAATCACATATATATGGTGATAAGAGCACTAGAAAACATCTTTCATCATAAAATGGACAGAGCATTTTACTTGAAATAATTACAGACCAGATGAATGTTGAAACTAAACTTGGGGTTTCAAGAATACAAACTAGGAAAAAAATTGATGTCTTGTCTGAAACTCGGTTCCCAAAGTTAAATAAATTTAATTTTAAGAATTTGTTCTTGAAAAAGTGATTGTATCAGTGACATTAACTGCCTTGCAATTTCCTTGCTTATAAATAGGTAAGTTATCAGTCACCTACCTCATTGCAAGCCCTGAAAACTAGACACAAATGATGGAGATAAACATTTCACCTAAATTTCTAAATATACTTACTGTGCAACAGCATATAAAAACTATGATGAAACCCTCTAACACACCAGCCATTCCAACAATCCATGTCATCCGCACAAAGAGTAAAATACCAAAAATATTCTGTATAGTTGGTAGATATACACCCAAAACTGTACCCAAGCCACTTGACTGAAATGAAAACAGAAGATGGTTTAGAAATTGTTGAGGTTTGTTTGTTTATTCGGGTGTAATGACACTTTCAACAGCCAGGGTCACATCATGACAGACAGTTTGATGGGTGGAGGAAGCTAGAGTACCTGAAGAGAATCACCGAGCAACTGTCAAACTCTTCACTGTACTAACTCTGCACAAGAATGGTTAGCAGCAGTTGAAGGCAGCTGCACCACTGATGTGCAAAGCACCTGTTATCAAGTAGTGTCACTATGCCCCCCACATGGGCAATCTGGGAGGACACAATGCAGCTACCACTGGTCAATAATGAACAGTGTACCTTTCAGTTGGAAGTTCAATGCTCTAAACAGGGCCACTGCACTGCCCAAAATTGTTTATGTATGTGACAGAATGTACACAGAATTGAAGATGTAAAGTCTGAAGAAATGGTACTGTTTATTCATCATCCCTTCAGTTAACATATATAGCAAACAACACTTGTGCAAAACTTACTTGAATAACTAAACATTTTCTTTTTTTTGTCTGAAAAACTTATTTATTTATTTATTTCAACAGCCAGGGTCACCTCATGTTACACAGCTTTACGGGTAGAGGAAGCTGGAGTACCCAGACAGAAGCACCATGCCATGGTGAGCAACTGTTCAACTTCCCAACATACTTACATGTACAAGCAGGGTAGCACTGGTTGAAGGCAAGTGCACCATTGATCCGCAGTGCACCTCAGAAGGCAAGTGCACCACATACCCGCAGTGCACCTCAGAAGGCAAGTGCACCATTGACCCGCAGTGCACCTCAGAAGGCAAGTGCACCTCAGTACACAGAACCACTGTACCCCCACATGGGCAAATGGGATTAAGTGTCATGCCCAAGGACAGAGCACAGTTACTGTCGGGATCAAACCATGGACCTTCATTGGTCAATTTAATTTTTAAAAATTGAACAGCAGTTTAGTAACTTGGATAAACTTTGATTAGTATTTCCTATTATTTATGTTTTTGTCATATGAAATTGATTAGCTACAGTTAAAAATTGATTCGAAAATCGCTATCGAATCCAGTTAAATTAAGCCCCGTGGACCTTCTGGCTTGAAGACCAATGGCCTAACTACTGAGCTACTGTGCCCCCTTGCTTTTCAAAACAAAGCTTATGACACCTCATTAGAATGAGCTCAATAAGCTCATTCTAATGAGGGTTCACAAGCTTATGTTTTCGAGGCAAAAACTGAAAAAAAAAAAAAATCTGAATTGCAATTTTTGTGAATAGAACTGGCAGGTTAATCCCATTTCATTGGAATAAAGGGTTAATGGGACTTGAAAACCGTTACAATATATTACGTTTTTAAATTCACATTTATTTATTTAATGGTGTTTAAGGTTGCCTTCAGCATCTATGGCCATATCATGACTACAACATAGATATGAAGTCAAGTTTAGCCAATCGTTCATACCTTTGTTGCCAACTTTAAAGAGTTTCCACCCCAGGTATTCGCTATGGGTCCCATTTTACAAATACAGCAGAACAGAACTTGTTTATCACAGTAAACAAGCACTGTTCCATTTTCTGGAGTTCACAAGAGGAATGAGGGATCATAAGCTATAGTTTGGAAGCAAAAATGGAAAAAAACTAATAATAAAATTTGATTCATGATTTCTGTGCACAACACTGGCTGGTTATGATCATTATGTTAGGCAAAGGGTTAACCAGCTTGAGAACAGCTACATCACTTTAAATTTTTAAATTCAAATGGCATTAAATAGTTTTGCAGGTGAAGGAAACCAGAGTACGCAGAGAAAACCTCTGTGCAGTGGAAAGTAATTAAACAGTTAGATTTCAAATTATCACACAGAAGACGAAAAATGTTAACAATTGTACTGGCCCATTTGGGAAAGAACTTCTATTTTCAACTTTCCCAGAAAAGCATTATTTCCCCAAAGGTTCCCATGGGAAGCATCAAAATTGACATTTCAAGTAAAACAACATACAGAATGGGCAATAACTCCCTCAATTTTCCCCAAAACACAGTGTTTTTCAAACTTGTTCACAACACACTCGATTCGAAAGAGATAGCAAATTTTATCCAAATCTTACAATCACGGTTCAAGTTATTGCCTGAACATGGGAACTACAGAATAAAATACTGCAAACAAAGGGCAATTTTTGATAATTTATGACGAAAGGTAAATTTTGACAAGTTATGGTGGTTACCAAAGTTGTCCAAGACTTTGTGTATATACAATTGAACCCTCAGTTTATTGAAATCTTGTTACTCCATGTACTGTTTAACTGGAGGATTGCTTTTGGCTTTATTCTGAAGTGTGGGTGTCACAACTATAAGGTTTCAAACTCAGTGGTTGTGCTTCGTATTATCTTTAAAGAGAAATTATTTAGTCTGTAAATATTTGCTTTGTTGCAATTTATGAGAGAGTGGCTGCAGACACTCTCCAATAAACTGCGATAAGGCAAAGATTTGTGAACAAACTTTGATGACAAAAAATAATTTAGCACTCTACCAGTTAAGTTACTGCAAAAACAATTAGTGTTCTGGATGGACAGATGGATGGATAAATGGACAGAGCCAGCTATATGCTAAATGCTCTATCCATTTCTTGTGGGGACATAGTAACTAAACATCATCATTTTCAGCATCTCTGGCTACATCAGGACTACAGCATAGATACGAAATCAAACTGAGCCAATCATTGATCTTTATGCTGTGCACTTGACAAGTCTTCCACCCCAAGCATTGGTTCCGGTGTGCCACGATATCTCCCCCCCTGTACACTCTCCCCAACCATAACAAAGTCCAAACTATGGTTGTAAAGGTTGTATGATTGTCTACAGGACTTTGACAAGGTGACATGGTGGTGGAGAAAGATATCCAGGCCTAGTTATCTTCCCTCCCACCATGTCAAAATATAATACTGAAAACTTGGAAGAAAAAAAATTTGTCCAATCGCATACTGTTAAATAAAGAGAGCAGTGAATCAGAAAGAGATAATCTTAGAACCTTGCAGCAATTTTTTGGACAAAAATGGAAGAGAGTGGAGATGTCAGGACCAGATTATCTTCACCATCACCCATTCATATGAAAGTGTCAATGACACTGTAGCTCAGTTTGTGTAAGACATGTCCATGTATAGTATGTGACACAGCAATGACACACATCTAGGTAATGACCTGATACCAAAGGTGCATATAAAGTATTGTAACAGTCTGTACATAAATACTGACCGTAGCCTGTTAACAAATGAATAGGTAAAGTATTGTAAAGGTGGGCGACAGTTAGATGCAAAAGTAGAAAAGAAATCTTCATGGGGTTAATGTTACAATAGGGATCCTTGTATGGCGCACCATAAGCCAAATGTTAGCAATTGTATTGGCCTGTTTGATTCAAACTCTTCTAAGGTTCATTCATACTAATTAATAAATATTTGTCCAGTCCTTCTTAAAATATAGGTATTTGAATTTTTTATCTTTAGCTCATAGGGTTCCCACAGGTGAGGATGTTTTATTTTTCTCATTGGAAATAGAAAATCGGGTTGTGCTAACAATGTTTACCCTCCCCAAACAACAACAAATATTAACACAGGAACTTGGCTTCAACACATTTGAATAGACACATCCTAGGGATGCTGAATTCAAGAAAAATTATTTTGTCTGGTGTTTTTGGAAAAGATTTTTAATTATCTCCCTTTCTGAGTCCCCGAGTGGGTTTGACTGAACCCCAAAATATTTGTTCTCATAGCACAGTGATAACAAAGGCACCCACATTATGTGTACGCTCCCTGTAAAACACTGCCAATCGACTCCCCACTAACTGCTCTATGAGGTGGGGTATCAAAACCCAACCATGTGACTAAAATAAGACGTACTATCAGTTATAATTAGCACGAAGTGTTTCCCAATGTTGTGACAAGGTTATGCTTCCGACACAAAATAGGACCTCCAAACATCACTTCTCTGCAAAACGGCCGTTGATAATTAGGGAAAAAAGCACATTGCTCCCAAACTACACAAATAAAAATAAAATCGTTAAAATTTATTTTGAAATATTGTACAAAATGACTTTTGAGGGCAGTTTCGAGCTCGCATGAATATTTGCGAAGACCTTCTTGTCACTTTTTGTCGATGTCAGTGTTTCTTTGATCCCGTATTTTTTGGATATCAATTAGCACATTTTTCCAACCAGTCGGGCAAATACTATTTTTAATATCACAGGGAAATTTTAAAAACGCGTTTCGTTTCGAATATATTGAGTAAATATAAGTGCGATTTCGTCCTTGAATTTTTACAATCCGACTATTATTACGCCAAAAATGGAAATAATAAAAAAATCTCATTTGTAACAGGTTGAAGAACCTTTCGAAAAGAGTGATTCAAATACACACCTTTTTTATTCTGCAGTGGTAGACATATTCCGGGCAATGAAAAAGAACTTTACACAATTTGGTTGCGTTTCCAGGTATTCAGGTATTCGCATGAAGGACAGCTGACGTCGACATAACAGGTTGAGAACAACATAGTTTTGTTACCCACTAAACGGGCCAAATTGCCAGAGTTATTAGACCACAGACGTCTGGAAATCTGATCTAAATCACTCCTACTTCAAAACACCTCATTCTTATATGCACCCCCCTCCCTCCCCCCGAAATATATAATACAGAGATCTGTGTGTTATTTATATTGGAAGTGTCTTTGTGTGTGTGTGGGGGGGGGGGGGGGGGGGGGGAGGGGGGGAGGGGGCACGTTGGGGGCAATGTGATATTAATCAGGACTCCAGATGTCTGTGGTTAGACTAGGCAGTGGGACCTGGGGCGGGATGCACAGCAACTCCGAATGACGACATCTCCTTTAATCCGAGGATGATATACAACATTTCTCAATAAAAAAAATAAGCATTCAACGGGTAATGTTGGATTTCAAGGTGTGCAGAGAACGAGTCGGTCAACTGCGAACTCACCCCAGTGATGCAGCAAAGCATCCATGTTTTACAAGGCGAAGTTCCCACTCAATGTGGCGGGGCAAAAATATAAAAAGAATACCCAAAAGACGGGTGCAGAATGTTAATCTACACCCCCCCCCCCCCCCCCCCCCCCCCCCAAAAAAAAACAAAAAAAAAAACGGTCTTGGTAAAAAAAATGCAGTGGAAGACCAGTCGGGTATAGATATCATCTGACTGGTTGGTTGGTTGGTTGGAAGGGTGGGGAGGGAGGGCTAAGTACAAATTCAATGGAGGCAGAGAGCCAACTGTTATATAGGCCTGCCATCTTGCCATCAGAGGGTGCAGTTGTGTAGGCCAACCCCACAAACATTTAATGTCTGTGTTTCCGTCTCCTAATGTTCAGTGTTGCTGTAAGCTTACTATTTGTGGGCCTAGGCCTATTAAAAAAAATCCCGGTGAACATGGGTGGGGTGGGAATCTTACGCAGCATCAAGTGGGATATGCAAGTGTCTTAACCCATGTGAAAAAAGCACTTCATTGAACTGAGGGTCCTTTGAACAACAACCTATGGTCCATCTGCAGAAATATGTTGTGTTCGCTGTCCCTTTTCCACTGAAGCTGAGAGCATATTTTGTGAGTGGAATCCTCACTCCTCAAGTGTTTTAGCAGAGACCCTGATGTGGCGATATGGGACGCAATGCGTCTGAATGTATCTGAGATCAGTTAAAAATGATAAATTGACAGAATTTGGAAGAGTTTTCAGTTTCCCGTCAGAACTCAGCAAAATTATAAGAAACATATACGTATATTTTATATTTCGTTCAAAAACAATGTGTGTAGCTTGAGGATTGTTGCTTTGGACCCTGAGAAAAGTAGACCCAGGCTGTTGTAATGTAACTGAATATAACACAACACTTAACACGATCAATTAATGAGATCTCGCGGCAGCAATAAAATTTGGTAACAATAACATTTTCTAATCCGAACTAATCCTTTAATTACCCTTCAAAAGATGTAAAACAAGAGCCGACAATAGCTACTGACTGTTTCTGAAACAGCCTCTGATCACAATGAAAACATTGACTGGTGACAATAAAGCATAAATTACTCCTATGAAGTTTATTCTTTTGCGATTTCCAACATCAGAAACTGGTTAAATTGAATTACAATTATGTATATCTATATACTTTTATATTTGCACTGCGACTTGTAAAGAAAATTTTGTTTCTAACATTCGACCTACCATTTAACAATTTTATTAGCACTACGACAAATATTGAAATTATTTTGAATCTATTTATAGGAAAAGACAGCACTCGTGTGGTGTTTTCCAACAAATAGTTGCAACACAATGAGAAAAAATTCAATTTCTAACATTCGGCCTGTCACTTAAGTTAACCATGCACATGTTAATTAGCACTACGAAAAAGCCCTGGGCCGATTTAATCCGTGGACAGACTTAGGGGCATACCTCAGTTGCTGACTTTATTTTTGGCCGACTTCTCCCATGGGCGACTTCATTTGGGGGCGACTTCCTACCATTTATGCGCCCGTTTCAATCAGAAGTCATAAGATATGCCTTGGAAGCAAAAAATTAAGATAAAAACCTAAAAAAAATGGGAATGATGAATTTCGTGTATAGCGCTGGTCGATTTTTACAGTTATGTCACGTAAAGTGTTAAATGCAAGAATGAATATTACACAGTAATTGGACTGAATATTTCTCCATTTGAACTTTATATGCCAAGATTATTAGGCTTTCCCAAACCCAGTTTGGGAAAGACTATTGTTATTCTTTTTCAAAATTTATCTTCTCTATTTTATTTTATTTTATTTATTTTTTTTCCTCCCTAAATTTTGTCTGTTGAACTGCTCGAAAACAAGTTGTACGATTTTGACCAAATTTGGCACACTTATGTAATGTCATAAAATCTCGTGAAATGCGGTATCGTCATATCTGTGAAAATGCGTGTTTTCAAAATATTCTGCCAAAACCATCAAAATTTCACCATTTTTCGAATGTCTCAAAATTGTTTACAGTTATTTAGCTCAAATTTTCCACACATTTAGAGCATAATATGATACACCACAATCACCACTCAGATCTTTCAACTTTAACCCCCACTGGCCAAAAATGACATGAATATAGAATTTTTCTTCAAAATTTACCAACTTCAAGGGCAAATTTCTCTAATAACAAGGTTGCTGTAACAATTATTTTGGTTTGGATAGATGCAACAATGATTGCGGAATAAAATGTTACTGTTTACTTTTTAATCTCAGATTTAACCCCCAAGCGCAATGAGGGTGAGAATAAGAGTACCGTTTGAAAATGCCAAAATTAGCCGACTTTGGTTGCTTTTTCCATCATTTTGGAAAGGGGTTAATTTCAAACACTTTTCGTGTACGTATTCACAATATTGACTACCGAGCATATTTGCTGTTGTAAGTTTAGTTGTAAAGTTTAACCCTATCCCATTCTGGTTGCATAAAAGTAGGTACCGTCCAAAAAAACTCCAATTTTTTCAGAATTTGGAAAGTTTAGGTGACGATTTACTCCATTTTTAATTGCTTGAGCTCTGAATGTTTTCTATAGCTGCTTGCAGCAGTCAAAGTATGACAAATTTTGTTCTACATGTTATTATTAAAAGTTTAACCCTTGGCAGATTTGAGACTTCCCATAAGGGTACTGTCGGAATATTTGTTATTTTCGCCAACTTCAAGGGCAATTTTTACTAATTACAAGGTAGTTGTAATAATTATTTTGGTATGGCTAGATGCAACAATGATTGTGGAAGAAAGTTACTGTTTACTTCTTAATCTCAGATTTAACCCTCTAGCACAATGAGGCTGAGAATAACAGTACTGTTTGAAAATGCCAAAATTAGCCATTTTTGGTTGCCTTTTCTATCATTTTGGAGAGGGTTAATTTCGAACACTTTTCATGTACGTATTCACAATTGACTATCGAGCATATTTGCTGTTGTTAGTTTGGTTGTAAAGTTTAACCCTATCCCATTCTGGTTACATAAAAGTAGGTACCGTCCAAAAAAATTCCAATTTTTTCAGAATTTAGTAAATTTAGGTGGCGATTTACTCCATTTTTAATTGCTTGAGCTCTGAATGTTTTCTATAGCTGCTTGCAGCAGTCAAAGTATAACAAATTTTGTTCTATATGTTATTATTAAAAGTTTAACCCTTGGCAGATTTGAGACTTCCCATAAGGGTACTGTCAGAATAATTGTTATTTTCGCCAACGTTTACATGCACTTTCTCAGCACTGGAGCCATATTGTCTGAAAACCTTTTCCATAAGAGGATTGGGCCTTCATCCAAGAACAATTTTGCTGTTATATATTTTATTCAAAGTTTTAACTTTCACCCAGTTTTCGGCCCTTGAATTTGAGTGCCCTAAAATTCTTCATAAAACTGGCTAATTTGGAGAGCACTTTTCTTCCATTTTCGAAAAGAATATTGAAAAAAGATTTACATGTTCGTATTTACAATTGCCTACCGAGCATATTTGCTGTTGTAAGTTTGGTTGTAAAGTTTAACCCTATGCTCGTTCTGTTTGCATAAAGATAGGTGCAGTCCAAAAAAACTCTCGTTTTCAGAATTTGGTAAGTTTAAGTGACGATTTACTCCCTTCTTAATTGATTGAGTGCTGAATGTTTTCTATGGCTGTATGCAGCAGTCATAATATGACAACTTTTGTTTTATATGTCATTATTAAAAGTTTAACCGTTGGCAGATTCGAGACTGCCCATATGGGTATGGTCGGAATAATTTTAATTTTCATAAAATCACTGAATATTGATAAGCATGCAGTGGTAGTTTGGAATAGAATATCCGAAAATGCTTTCGAAATTCGGATTCACAGTTCAATTCCAAGAATATTTTCTGTTATGAGGTTGATGTAAAGTTTAACGCAATCCGTGTCTCCAATGCATAATGGTAGATGTCGTCGAAAAAAACTCATTTTTTTCAGAATTTCGTAGGTTTAAGTGACAATTTACTCCATTCCTAATTCATTGAGCGCTGAATGTTTTCTATGCCTGCATGCAGCAAGCATAGCATGACAACTTCTGTTTTATACGTCATTATCAAAAGTTTAACCCATGGCATATTTAGGAGTTCCCATGTGGGTATAGTCGGAATAATTGTTATTTTCGTAAAATCAATCCCTGAATATATTGGTAACCCTGCGGTGGCCTTTCAGTGGTGCTACATGAAGCCGCAAATAGTTAAGGTTGAAAAGTTCATCAAATAGACAAATATAATACCTAATTCAGTCGGTGACAGGTAAATAATGAATGGAAAAGTCGTTGAGTTGAGAATAAAGTAGGGACGAATTGTGCCCTCGGTTTCCACCTGATCCACGGTATTTCCACGCGGTCTCGGCACTTGACAAAGATACTAAACTGTCGAGCAGGGACAGTAGGAAACATTCTGAGAATTTCAAGTTGCTGCCTTGTATGATCGGGACATAATTGGAATATATCCGACATTGTATCTGTCGGATATATTCCAATTATGTCCTGATCACTTCACCCCGACTGTCCGCATGGGGGCACCATGATGCCGTGTACTAAGGCATACTGCACGTCGATGGTGCGCATGTCTTCAATCAATCTAACCCTACCTGTGCTACAGTGCGGAAGCACTATGTTGGGGAGCTGGCAGCTGCTCGTCATTGCTCGGTGGTTCTCTCTGGGTACTCCGGCTTCCTCCACCCATACAACTGTCACCGACATAATATGACCGTGGCTGTTAATGTGTCGTTAAAACCTAATAAATAAATTCAGTACCAGTTTTGTTCATACAAATATTAGTACCGTCAGACAAAATTCATTTTCTGATTAATTTCGTACTTTTCTGTACTCACCTTCCCTGAGTAAGATTGGTATACCTTTTCAATCTCAGATTTACCCCTCAAGGACAATGAGAGTGAGAATAAGTGTACCATTTGGAAATACCCGAATTATCCAACTTTGGTTACTCTCTACTACATTTTGGAATGGGTTAATTTGAGACACTTTGCTTTGCTATATGCAGAGATGTTTAATCAATAAATCCGGCTTTAGTTATGTTCTGGGACTTAATGAAACATGTGCTTTGGCCACTTAAAAATAGCACTGTCTGCAAAAAATGACTTTGAGTGAATACTCACTTGTCCAAAAACAAAAAGGAAAGAGCTCTTTGAGCTTTCCATAACTGCTTTCAAAAATCAATGGGGAACAAATTTTGTGTTATATGTTTTGGTGTTCCGTGTTATCCAACACCAGTTTGGCCATACAAATATGAATACTGCCAGGAAAGAAAGCACATTTTCTCAGTGGTAGACTGTTTGACTTCTATGATAGAGGTCCCAAGTTTGATCCCTATCTGGGACGACCCACGTAATGTCCTTGGGCAAGGCACTTTATCCCGGTTGCCAACATGGGGGCAAGATGATGTCATGTACTAAGGCGTACTGCATGTCAATGGTGCAAATGTCTTCAACCGCTGGTACCCTGCTTCAGCAGAGCTTGAACATAATTAGAATGTTGAGCTGACAGTTGCTTGTCGATGATCGGTGGTTCTCTCTGGGTCCTCCGACTTCCCCCACCCGTAAAACTGTCACGGTCACGATTAGCCATTGGGGATAAGTATGTGACCGCAAACACCAATAAATAAATACCGTCCAGGAAACTCTCTGTGAAATCCTTTTGTTAATAAATAGCTAAGTAGTAATGTAATGCAAGAAAAATTAACAAGCTGTTCAACATCCCTTTAATCAAGTCATTTTGACTTGAACTGTACCCATCACTGTGTATACTAGATCTCTAAATGGTTTAAACCATATCAAATAAACAACTAATTTGTGCATGACAGTAACTCATATTACATGTATTTCACTGTGTCTGAAACAGATATGTTGGAAAAATTGTGAAATCATGGAGTAGGAAGCTTACCCTCATTTGTTGACAAATCCCACACATTCACAAACAGACAGAATGATAGAGAATAAATTAATTATTGATATTTAAGGTCACTTTCAGCATCTACAGCTATATCATGACCATAATATTGGCATTTATTCAAGCCCAGGTATTCGTTGCATAGGCGTACAGGGCTATTTTTCAGGGAGGGGGGATGAACCCTTTTAGCCCGAAAAAATTGAATCCCAGGAGGAAATGCCAAATGTGGGTATGGGAGGGAGAGTGGGGGTACCTGGAGAGAACCACCGAGCAATGGCAAGCGACTCAGACTCCCCAACATACTAACCCCACAAAAGCAGGGTTAGCATTGGTTGAATACAAGTGCACCCTCAAAGTACCCTTAGTACACATCGCCATCATGCCCCCCCCCCCCCCCACCCCCCACCACGTTGGAAATTAAATTGGGATGAAGTGTCTTGCTCAAGGACACAATGTGGTTGCCACAGGCGGGATTCGAACCGAGGACTTCTTGGATTGCAACAATCATCTCTACCTTCTGAGCCACCGTGCTCCCGTAATATGCAGTAATAGAACTCTTTATATGTACTTGTGTGATTATAAATGAATAATATTAACGTGGATACGGTTCCACTGAATCAACTTGTACAGTATAATGGTCAGTTTAGTTGCTACTTCTAAGTGATGAGATAGGAAAACAACATTTTGTGTGGAAAACCAAAATGTTTAGTGGTCATTTCTGGCAACTAAATTGTCCGAAATTTTCTGGCATATTGGCTGAAAAATCGGCTCCTTCCTGACTCAGGGGTGGGTTGGGGCACAGTCCTTCATGAAACCCCGGCCCGTACGCCCATAATTCATATGTACTATTTTTTTCCAAAGCAGAAAGGACATCACTTGTTTTGCTTTCTATGAAAATATTCTGTAATTTTTGAAGAGCAAATTTTGTGTTAAATGTTTTGGTGTCCTGCTGTATCTCAAATATCTGTTTTGGCTGCATAAAAACTAGTAGCATCACAAAAACTTTGATTTCCACTAAATTTTCTGTTTTCAAAACTGATCGATAGTTTTGTGTACAATACAGTTTGCCTTTTCACATTAAAAAGTTGGGAAGCCCGTAATTTGTCCAACAAATTACAATTCTCTAGTTTTAATGTGATTTTGTTACAAATTACAATTAATTAAATATATTGATATATATGCATTCCCAATAAAATATAACAAAATACAGAATAAATTTCAAAAAGATATTTAATAACATTTGATAAATAAAAGTTGTCAGAAAGGTTATAAACAATATCTCAAAAGTGTCATGCTTTATCACACCAGTGCTGAAAAACCCCATCAATTAGCTCCACCCACTCATAAAAAGTTCCTCTATAAACAGACACAGAGATCTTAATTGAACCGGCTTAACAGTGACTGCATTATGTAATCATATGTAACAACTGGGGAAATTTGGAAGACAACTTTTACGGGGACTGTACACGTAATGAATAAATTTATAGCAAACATTACTGACATAAAAAATCTTCTTTACAGGTTCTGTACAAAAAATGTAATACACAGAATTCCCATAAATATGACTGCCAACAGGCATCTGGAATTTTTGGCCAAGCCCCAAAGCACTCATTACCATCCCATGATGATAACAAACATAGTCCTAAAAGTTATGTACAAAAAAACGATTGTACCTAATTTTGGTACAAAATGGCCACTGGCAGCCATCTTGAATTTCGGACCGCACCCAAAAACACTTGTTCTCATCCCAAGGTGATAACAAAGGTACCCAAGAATTTTCGTGAAGATCGGTTCATAAATATGGCCTCTAGTCCGAGCCATATAGAAGTTGTGTACAAAAAACTGATTATACCTAATTTCGGAACAAAATGGCCGTGTTACTAAACATTCATTCAAAAATTTATTCAAATCAGAACCTTCATACAGAAGTTCTGTACAAAAAGCTGATTGTACCTAATTTCGGTACAAAATGGCCATCGTCAGCCATCTTGAATTTTGGACTGCACCCAAAAACACTTTAACAAGAAGGAACTCCAGAAGTTTCGTGAAGATCGGTTTATAAATACCACCTCTAGCCCAAGCCGTATTGACATGTGCTCTTACAGTGTATAAGTAGCACCGAATAAATAAAAGACCATCTAATTTGCATAATTTCTCCACGAGAAAAAAACCTGCATTATATGTGATGTATTCCATGTTACTAAACATTCATACAAATATTTATTGAAATCAGAACTTTCATACAGAAGTTCTGTACAGAAAACTGATTGCACTAATTTTGGTACAAAATGGCTGCCGGTGGCCATCTTGAATTTCGGACCTCAACCCAAAACACTCGTTCTCGTCCCACGGTGATAACAAAGGTACACAAGAAGTTTCGTAAAGATCGATTCATAAATATGGTCTCTAGTCCAAGCCGTATAGAAGTTGTGTACAAAAAACTTATTAGGCTTTTCCCTCTGGAAAAGACTATTGTTTTTCTACGGATTATTTTTTTTTTTTTTTTTTGGGGTTTTTTTTTTTTTCCACACATTTTGTCCGCACGATTCCGAAGCCATTTTCGGACCGATTTTCACAAAATTTTGCACACGCATAGAGAGGCACAAAATCTAAAAATGTACCGAAGCGGAATTTTCGATTTAACCCTTATTTCGTCAGAATTGGCAAAAAACTGTCAAAATTGGGGTTTATCGGCACTTTCTCGAAACACGTCTTGTAGATTTTTTTTAAACTTTCATCATTGATAGACCTGTCTGTGCCACGACCTTTGATACACATGACATATCAGGCGATGCATATGGTAACCCTCCACAGGCTGCCAAACATCGAAATTTTGATGAAATGGGCCGGTTTCAGGCCCCCAGAGCACCCAAACGATACACGAGAGATAAACATAACTTCCTTTATTTGAAGTGGAATTCACCGGAGATCATTTTTGTAAGTAATAATGGTGTTCAAAAAACCAAGCATTAACCCGTTTTGGGCTGGTTAAACAGCAATACCCCCAAAAAGCTAAAAAATTCAGGTTTTCCGTGGATTTCTCTAAACGAGTCTTGTAGATTTTCATGAAAAAATTGTCACTCCCAGGCCTTGATGTGACAATAGAAGTTGCATGGACAAAATACTTCGGTGAGCATTTGTTAACCCTCCACGGGCTGCTAAAAGTCAAAACTGTGATAAAATGGGCTGTTTTTGGATGCCAACGGCACCCAACGGGTACGCCACAAAGAAAAGTGGTTTCTTTTATCGAGCGCACAATCTATAGGGAAACATTTTTGTAAGTAGTAAGGGTATTCAAAAAACGAAGTCTTAAACCATTTTGGGCAGGCTAAAGAGAGAGACCCCTTAAAATCTAAAAATTCCGATTTTCTGTGGATTTCTCTAAATACATTCCATAGGTTTTCAAGAAAAATTGACTACTTGCAGGTCTTTGTGTGACATTACAAGTGGCATGGACAAAATATTCCGCTGAGCGTTTATTAACCCTCTACAGAATGCCAAGCATCATAATTTTGTTGAAATGGGCTGTTTTCGGACACACACAGCACGCAATGTATGTCCGAGAGTTACACATAATCTCCTTTGTTGGAAGTGGAATTCACTGAGGACCATTTTTGTAAGTAATAAGGGTATTCAAAAACCCAAGCGTTAACCCATTTTGGGGTGGTTATTAGCGATGCCATCAAAAGCTAAAAAAAAATCATGTTTTCCGTGGATTTTGTTACAAACATCTTGTAAGTTTTCAACAGAAAATGGCCATTGATAGGTCTTGGAGTCACATTACTGGCTGCATGGATAAAATATTCCAGTAAGCATTTGTTAACCCTCCATCGGCTGCTAAATGTCAACATTTTGAAAAAATAGTCTGTTTTTGGACACCAACAACAACAAATGGGAATGCCACAGAGATACATAACTTCTTTTACCGGATGCAAAACTGACAGAGAAAAATTAAGTAAGTAGTAAGGGTATTCAAAAAATCGAGGTCTTAACCCATTTTCGCCTGGTTAAGATGTACCCCTTAAAAGCTTAAAATTCCAGTTTTCTGTGGATTTCTCCAAAAAATCTAGTAAGTATTCAAGAAAAATTGACCATTTGCAGGTCTTGGAGTGACATTACAAGTTACATAGACAAAATATTCCGGTAAGCGTTAGTTAACTCTCCAGAGGCTGCAAAGCAAAGAAATTTTGAGAAAATGGACTGTCCTTGGGCACCCATTGCACGCAATGTGTACCTGCGAGATAAACATAACCTCCTTCTTTGGAAGTGGAATTCAACAGACCAAGCATTAACCCATTTAGGGCTGGTCTTAACCCGTTTTGGGCTGGTTAAACAGCGGTACCCATCAAAGACTTAAAATTTCATGCTTTCCCTGGATTTCTTTAAAAACATCTTGAGATTTCAAGAAAAAAATGGCCATTCACTGGTCTTCATGTGACATTACAAGTTACATGGACAAAATATTCCGTTGAGCATTCGTTAACT
The DNA here is from genome assembly GCA_031216915.1 of Pictodentalium vernedei. NCBI lineage: Eukaryota > Metazoa > Mollusca > Scaphopoda > Dentaliida > Dentaliidae > Pictodentalium > Pictodentalium vernedei. Next base: position 180,209,313 of record CM062295.1, read on the forward strand.
CTCCACGAGCTGCTAAACATCAAAATGTTGATAAAATGGATTGTTTTCAGACACCAAGAGCACCCAATGGATATGTAACAGAGAAATATAACTTCTTTTACTGCGCGTAGAATTCACAGAGGATCAGTTTTGTAAGTAGTAAGGGTATTTAAAAGAATGAAACTTAACCTATTTTAGACTGGATAAGGAGAGATACCCCTTAAAAACTTAAAATTTACATTTTCTGTGGATTTCGCTAACTGCTTGTTGGCGATTTTCAAGAACAATTGAACATTGGCAGGTCTTACAAATTGCATAGATAGAATATTCCGCTAGTCGTTTGTTAATCCCGCTACAGGCTGCTAAACGTCAAAATTTTGATAAAATCGGCTGTTTTCGGGCAGCAAATGGGTATGTAATAGGTAAACATAACCTCTTTTATCAGACTCAGAATTCATGAGGGATAATGTATGATAGTGTTAAGGGTATTCAAGGGAGCGTGGTGGCTCAGTGGTAGACTGTTGTACTTCTATGCTAGAGGTCCCGAGTCCGATCCCCGTCCGGGACGACTCACGTTGTGTCCTTGGGCAAGGCACTTTAGCCCGGTTGCCGACATGGGGGCACGATGACGCCGTGTACTAAGGCATACTGCACGTCGATGGTACATATGTCTTCACCCTCTGTAACCCTGCTTGAGCGGAGCTTGAACAAAGTTAGAATGTTGAGGAGCTGACAGTTGCTCATTGATGCTTGGTGGTTCTCTCCGTGTACTCCGGCTTCCTCCACCTATAAAACTGTCACGGCCACGATTAGCCATTGTGCATAAGTATGTGACCTTAAACACCAATAAACAAATAAATAAATAAATAAATAAATAAATAAATAAATAAATAAGGGTATTCAAAAACCAAGCCTTAACCCTGTTTATAGGATTAAAGACAGACAGCCCATGCCGTGTACGCTGCCTACATTACTTGTAAAATCGACTCCCCCACTAAATCTACTTCGAGGTGCGCTGTCGGACCCGACCACCTGACGGTTCTGACCTCATTAGATAACACTCCTTCGTTGTATTATCAGCATGGATTTCCCCAAGAAGCAAAGACAAAAATACGTCTGCAGAAAATAATGGCAAATATTTTATTTAGTCTGTATTTTGTCCGTGTAGAAAATGTCTCGCCCACATATACCTAAACATGATTCAATGATACAATTGGACATATTTCTCTCGTAAAACCTGAAACAAGACTTGATTTATTTCATTTTAGGATTGCGCGTGTATATTCTTAGAAGATTCTCTGTGTGTTATTAATATACAGCGTCAGTCTTTGATCTCGTTTGGGACGATCAGTGATTAACACCTTTTTGACAAGAGCCGTCGAAATTGAAAATAAAAAAAATAATCAAATTTCACTAAAACCTTTTGCAGAATCGTGTTTTTCAGAAAACTCTTTCGCGATTGCATGTGTCGTTTTCAAAATTCCGATCAGTAATCACGAAATTATAAATATGTTGTTGTCAATAACAAAATTGAAAGCCTGTCCGTCAAACTTGCATGACGTCAGAACTCGACTCGGGTGAAATACTGCAGTGAAAGGACGAGAGTAATAAACGCTGATATCGCAGTAGGCTTTAAACTGGCCATGGAATGGTCCGAAAATCATGTTTATATTTGCAGCTTTACTGCAAATAGGTTTCCCGTTGTTTCTTGTTGAAGTGTTGTTTCCGTCAAGGCCAAGTACCATAGAAAATTTGGAACACCGAGCAGTGGGCCTGCCCCATGAACACCTGCCTGTTATTAAAATTAATTAGCGGGGACATCTGCCCCCCCCCCCCCCCCCCCCCCCCCCCCCCCCACACTTCCTGCTGTTTTTTTTACCTAGGACACCTGTCCCCTATTGTTTCTTTTACCTAGGACACGTGCCCCCCCCCCCCCTGCTGTTTTTCACCAACTACACCTGCCCCCGTTTGTTTTCTAACGGGCCCCTCCCCATTGACCTTTCTATCTTTAGAAGCACCCGGGCCGACGGGGAGAGGGCGTGGTTGTGAGCATGGCTAGATTTCGCTGAAGGAAGGTACCCTCAAATCTGGGTCGAAAGTGGCGAAAATGACAAAAGGCCACTTCAACATATGGTAACGGTATAAACTTCAGACGATCTGGGCGATGTACAGACGAAAGATCATACCTTGGAGCCGGTTAGGTAATTTGGCACAAAAAACTCCGATTTTATGCTCAATCGCTGCTCTGCGATAATCTACAATAGTGCCCAATTCCATTCCAAACTGATAGAGTCGGGACGAATAGTACTCTAACATTCCACTTGATGCTTGGTGTTCTCCACGCGGTCTCGACACTTGCAACAGATGCCAAAATGTCGGCCAGGGTGTGTAGAACAAGTTCTGAAAATTAGAAGTCGCTGCCTTCAGCGGTCTGGACACGGTTCGTGTTTGTGAGAAGTGCAATTTTAATGTCAAATTGGCAAATTTTCGTTAATTGTTTCCCGCCAAAACACCTACTCACCGCCGATTTCTTTTCACTGCAACTTCTTCCGATTATCTAAGGTTTAAAGATAGTGTCAGGATACCCCCCCACCCCCTCGCCGCTACAGCCCCCTCCCCACCCCAACCCCGCACTTCCTCACTTTGGCGACGTTCTGGGTTGAAAGTCTCGAAAATGGCAAGAGGCTACATTAACGTACGGCAACGGTATAAACTACAAGTAGTAAGAACGATATTGAGACAAAAAATCATACAATGGAGCCGCTTAGGCAATGAGGCACCGAAACCGGGGACTTTATGCTCAATCGCAGTTCCACAGTCGTCTACAACACTGCCCATGTCCATTCTGAACTGATAGAGTCGGGACGAATAGTACTCTCTCATTCCAAGCGATGCGTGGTGTTTTCCAGGCGGCTCGGACGCTCCAAACAGATCCCAAAATGTCGGCCAGGGTTCGTAGAACAAGTTCTGAAAATTTCAAGTCGCTGCCTCCAGCGGTCTGGACACGGTTCGTGTATGTCAGAAGTGCTATTTTAATGTCCAATATGCAAATCTTCGTCAATCTTTTCCTGCCTGTCAGAAACCCAATCACCGCCAATTTCTTTTCACTTTAAACTTCTGACGATTCTCTTAGGTTTAAAGGTTGTGTTGGGATCCCTGGGTGGCGGTCTTAAAGGAGCAACTTCCATTTACAGAGAGAGAGAGAGAGGGGGGGGGGGGGCTCTAAAGGAGTCTGCGCCCATTCACGACGTCTTTTTTCGAACTGGCTTGAAAAGGAAGGACCAAATTCAAACAGTTACCTCCTCTCTCATTCCAAGCGATGCGTGGTGTTTTCCAGGTGGCTCGGACGCTCCAAACAGATCCCAAAATGTCGGCCAGGGTTCGCAGAACAAGTTCTGAAAATTTCAAGTCGCTGCCTCCAGCGGTCTGGACACGGTTCGTGTATGTCAGAAGTGCTATTTTAATGTCAATATGCAAATCTTCGTCAATCTTTTCCTGCCTGCCAGAAACCCAATCACCTCCAATTTCTTTTCACTTTAAACTTCTGACGATTCTCTTAGGTTTAAAGGTTGTGTTGGGATCCCTGGGTGGCGGTCTTAAAGAAGTAACTTCCATTTACGGAGAGAGAGGGGGGGGTGGGGGGGGCTCTAAAGGAGTCTGCGCCCAATCACGACGTCTTTTTTCGAACTGGCTTGAAAAGGAAGGACCAAATTCAAACAGTTACCTCCTCTCTTCAAAACGATATACCCCAACCGATTCTAGGCAGATTTCCATGAAATTTTCACTCGTTGTTCATGGATAGTTGCAGCATCACTTTCCATGAAGAGCGATACGAATTTCGCATTTCATCACGTCGAATTCGAAAAGAGCGCATGCGCATGGATTTCTCTGAAAACATCTTATAGATTTTAAGTAAAAATGGCCATTCGCACTTTTTGGTTTGAAATTGCAAGTTGCATGAATACATATGCCTGTTAGCACATGTTAACCCTCTACAATCTGCCAGACATCAATATTTTGGATACATTTGAGATAAAATGGACCATTTTCAAATAGACAGAGCACTCAAAGGGTATGTGTCAAACAAACATAACTCCTTTTGTCGGTCATTAACTTGTGGGACGACGATATTGATATTAACCCACTCTACCATTAATGATGGTTTTTACCTAAACAATTTTTTTATAAAACTGAGTCATTTGAGACTACTATAACCACCTTTCTCATAACATCAATGAAAGAACTTCAGTGAGACAGTTAAAAACAATTCATCAGACACTGTGGGGGCATGAAAAATCAAGGAATCTCATCGGGAAAAGCCATGATTCTCCAGAATCATAAAGTCTAGTTGTACCTAATTTTGGTACAAAATGGACACTGACAGCCATGTTGAATTTTGGACCTCACCCAGAAACACTCGTTCTAGTCCCAAGGTGATAACAAAGGTACCCAAGAAGTTTCGTGAAGATCAGTTCATAAATACAACCCCTAGCCCAAGCCTTATTGACATGTGTACTTACTGTGTGTAAGTAGCACTGAAAAAATCAAAGTTCACTTAATTTGCAGAATTTCTGCACGAGAAAAAACCCATATTATATGTGATGTATTCCATGTTACTAAACATTCAGACAAAAATTTATTTGAATCAGAACTTTCATACAGAAATTCTGTACAAAAAACTGATTGCACTAACTTAGGTACAAAATGGCTGCTGGTGGCCATCTTGAATTTTGGAATCGCACCCAAAAACACTTGTTCTCATCCCACGGTGACAACAAAGGCACCCAAGAAGTTTCGTAAAGATCGGTTCATAAATACGGCCTCTAGCCCGAGCCGTATTGAATTGTTGACGCACAGGTGGACGATGGGCCATGGCATAACCTCAAATTTAACTACTTCAAAGTTGAGCTAAAAATTGACGCATTAAGGCCCATAACTTGGGCTCGGCCACTTTTCAAACTCACTTGAGAAGTTATTGTAAAATACCCGTATGGCAAATATTAGTTAAATCGGAGAACGTTTGTTCAAGTTATTGCACTAACAGTGCGAGGACGCCCAGACGCTCGATCGCCCACCCACCCATGACCTGTCGCCAAACCATAGGTCTTGGTTGTTAACACAACTCAACCAAAAATATAGCATCAATACAACACACAACATCAGAAAAAGTCTCTAGTGTTGAAACTTAAAAATTAAAGTACTGAAAGAGTTTAACCTTTTACTTAATGTAACAGCCAAAACTGGTCAGTGCTAATCACAGAAATCATCATTTAATTTTCATTATTTTTTTCTCACAAAGACAGCTTATGACCCCTAATTGTTACGAGCCCAAAGAGCTTGTTCCAATGTGGGGGTCATGAGCTATATTTTTGACTTCAAAAAATGAAAAAATTTAGTTATTCAAGAATTTTGTTTGCAGGTGTCGTCTTCCTTTCATGTTAGGTAAAGGGTTAAGACTGTGCCTATTACTATATCCTGGGCATAATGGGTAAATATATCATTAGACAGACAAAAGTTAATTTCTGCATTAGAAATTATTGCAGACAAGATATGATGCTGTATGGCTTGGCCATAAACCAGATATTTAGAAGAAACTGAATTAACAAAGACATTTATGGCCGACAGAAAATAAACTTTAAGTAATTGCAAACTTTGTAAATGTAGCAGTGAAAGTTGAGGAAGCAAATAATACCATTGTAGAGAAATATTTTACACAGAATACACTGCAAGCAACAATCTTCAATGAACCTTTTCCACTAATACAGTAGAGCTACGTAATTCAAAATTTCTTAATTGTGGGTCCCTGGAAGCTCAGTAGTTAGAGCATTGGACTTTCAACCGATGTGTAAATGGTTCGATCCTGATCAGCATAACTGAGTTGTGTCCTTGGGTAAGACAGTTAATTCTTAACCCATCGAGTATTTTCAAGATATTTTTCAGCAAATCAAGTCATGGCTGCTTAAGAGCTAATTGAGCTTGTTCAAATGAGGGGTAACCTGATATAATTTTGAAGATACGACATTTAAGAACTATATGTGAATATTTTGGACCAAAAAACACAATTTGCCTTGATCAATTGCTTCTGTTCTTGTACATCTTATGTAATTGGACCTGCAGATTCTGAATTCGTTATTTTGAGGCCCACCGACAATAGGCAATTAACAAGTCAAACTGTGTGAAAGGTATGGTGAATAGTTTGGTTTATAAGGCTTTAACCCTTGAGGGCCCTAATTCCAACTTTGATTACTTTATAATGCAACAGAACAGGTGCCCCAACATGCTATCCCTTGAAAAAACTTGCAAGTTTCTTTCTAAAAAGCCTTATAATTGTTTCTTGGCAAGCCTTGGCTACCTATAAGGTAGTCAAGATTTGGCTAGAAACAACTGCAAAGCCACAGGATGTAGACTGTCAAGAGTCTTGAAAAAATTTATAAAAATCACCAAACCCGTAAGAGTTTTCCCTTTAAGGGTTTACCCCAAAGCCAAAATGAACACCAGGTGATACTTGCCAAAACAAGGCTTGTTGAATAACCAGATATTTCATTTTTTGGTTTTAAAAAACATAGCTTATGAACCCTCACTGGAATGCGATAACGATGTCATTCCAATAAAGGGGTCATGACATATGACAAGGGGTCATAAGATGTGTTTTTGAGACATAAAATTCAAAATAATGAAATTTGAATTGGGATATTTGTGAAAAACATTGGCCGATTTTAGCTGTTAACGTTAAATAAAGGGTTAAACCTGAAAGGATGCTTTTCTGCCAGAGGATCATAATACATTCATAAAAGTAAATAACTGCTCAATGAAGTTGTGAGGTAGGCCAGTCAACATTTTCAGCTACATATTGAAAAAATTACAGTGCCAAGACCATAGTTCATTCCAATATTTCTTCTAATTTGATTATTGCAATTCTTTGTTGTGTAGTATCACAGAAAAAAAAGTTGACAAGTTGCAAAGTGTTCAAAACATGGTGGCACTTATTGTCAAACAGGTACTCAAATTGTATCAAATTAGATCTGTCCAGCAATCACTACATTGGGTACATGTCAGGCTAGAAACACAATACAAGATCTTATTTACGTGGAAAAGTCTCAATCGTATGACTCCTTCTTAAATACCCAGAATGCTACCACTCTGTAAAATAGGTCGTTCATTGAGATTCTATGACAAGCTTCAAATTTTCGGCCCCAAACCAAATGGCACAAAGTATGATGGAAGGATGTTCCCATGGTAGCATTACAGCTTTGGAATAGGCTAGGCATTAACATAAGCTGCTATTCTAATCTCAATACATTCAAAAAACTACTAAAGACTCATCTATTTTAACTTCCATACAAAAATGATTAATTTTTACTCCTATTTTACTATATTGAGGTAGAATACTTTTATTACTTCAGGTTCTGTTTACTGGGATATTGAGGTGGAATATTTTTATTACTTCAGGTTCTATTAACTGTGAAGCACAGCTGTTTATATATGTATATATGTCACTAACAATTGTTATTATTGAAATTATTAATCCACCCCAAATAATGAGTATGGACCCTTCTGATTCATGAAGAAACCATCAGGGATGACAGGTTTGACCCTTTATCCAACGAATTGGCTACATCTGCCTGCATAATATGCAAATTCAGCAGCTGAAAAAATACTATTTTACAAAAAATTTCAACAAAACCACATCAGGTGACCCCTCTTTGGAACGAGCTCATCGAGCTCGTTCCAATGAGGGGGTCACATGATATGATTTTGTTGAAATTTTTTGAAAAATTTTAAAAAATGAAGACTAAAATAATAAATTTTGATATCGCCTGCGTTGGGTAGAGGGTTGAAAAAAAAAAAAAAATGAAGTAATTATCAATTAAATGAAACCCACTGTAGTTGCCTTATAGGAAGAGAAAAAAATGATGATAATACATCCATGCATGATCCACTTCAACAGTGCACAAAAAGAATTCCTGCAGCACAGAAAACAGTAGCGCAAAATTTGACAAAACATTTCTCCAGCCATGTATAAATGAGAGTGTCAATGACACTATAGCTCAACTTGAGAAACTTGAATTTGGTAAGTTAAAAGTGAAATGGCAAAATTGAAGATCATTGGTTCCAATGTTATTTGATGAAACTTCATCATAACAGCATTGTGTGTGCACAACATCACAGCAATCCATGCATTTTTAAATGTAAACTGTAAAGCTGGGTAAAGAAAGAATGCTGATACACAAATGCAGTAAGTTTAAAGATCATTGTAAATGGCAACTTTTTTACAGAAATTAATGCCAATAGATAGCTCTTACCTGTAGGTCTCACCTAATGAGCACACCAAGTTCAAAAACAATCCTATGATAAATATGCCCTGTAGGCCATGTCAAAGAAGAATGTTGATGCACAAATGTAATACATTCAAAGGTTGTTGCTAACAGCAAGTTTTTGCTGGAAATGAAAAGGATATCGATAGCTCCTATCTTGGTCACCCTGAATAAGCATACCAAGTTTCAAAACAACCTGATGATGAATGCGCCCTCTGAGGTGTGCCAAAGGAAGATGTTAATGCACAAATGCATAAGTTTGAAGGTTATTGCTGGTGGCAATGTTCTTTTTCTTCGTTTTTTTAATGGAAATTCATAAATATGCCCTGTAGAGAGTGCAAAAGGGAGAGGTTGCTGCACAAATGCACTAAGTTCAAAGGCTAATGCTAACGACAATAATTTTTTATGGAAATGAAAGAACATCAATATCTTCCATCTAGAGGTCACCCCGAACATGCATACAACGTTTCAAAGTGATCCGAACATAAATGTTCCCTGAAGGGTGTGCCAGAGGAATATATTGATGTCTGACTAAACTAGAGATGGTCTGTCGCCTGGTATACCCTCACCGTGGCATACCGCCTAGTGTGGGTGATTGAAAAGGGGCATTCAATTTTTTTAAGTAAAAAAAAAGATCCAATATGGCCACCAGGTGGCCATCTTGAATCCCATCGGGAAAAAGATTACGTCACACACTGCTCCTCATCATGTTGATCATTTTGGTGAAGTTTCATGAAAATGCGACTAAAACTGTGGAAGTAGTTTGCTCCACAAGTATTTTGCAAAATCCAATATGGATTTCAGTAGGCCATGTTGAATCCAATCTGGGAAAAATTTATGTTACGCATTGCTCCTCATCATGTCGATCAATTTATAATGAGTTTCATGAAAATGCAGCAAAAACTGTAGTAGTAGTTCGCTCCACAAGTATTTTGCAAAATCCAATATGGCCACCAGTCAGCCATCTTGAATCCGATCTGGAAAAAAAATGTCACACACTTCCCCTCACTATGTTGATCATTTTTGTGAAGTTTCATGAAAATGCGACTAAAACTGTGGAAGTAGTTTGCTCCATAAGTTTACATGTACAACGGACCGACGACGACAGACCAAGAGACCGACAGACAAGTTGACTCCTATATACCCCCTAAACTTTGTTCTGTGGGGGTATAATTAAGTTTGCAGGATGTTGCCAACATTACGCAACGTTTTTTTATGGAAATGGAAGAGAATCGAAAGTTCCTATCTAGAGATCACCCCAAACAAGCATACTAGGTTTAAAGCGATCCGAGCATAAATGTGCCTTGTAGGGTGTATCAAAGGGAATATTGATGCCTAACTAAACTAACTAAGTACAAAGGTCATTGCCAGCGGCAATATTTTTTTTACGGAAATTGAAAAAAATAGATAGCACCCATCTAGAGGTCACCCCAAACAAGTATACCAAGTTTCAAAGCGATCCGATCATAAATGTGTCCTGCAGGGTGTGCCCAAGGTATATACTGATGCCTGACTAAACTAATTTCAAAGGTTGTTGCCGCTAACATTTTTTGATGAAAAAGGAAGAAATCTGATAGCTCCCATCTAGAGGTCACCCCAAACAAGCACACCTAATTCAAAGCGATCCAATCATAAATGTGCTCTGTAGGGCATGCCAAAGGAATATTCTGATGCCTGACTAAACTAAGTTCAAAGGCTGTTGCCAGTGGCAACATTTTTCAACAGAAATGGAAGAAAATTGATAGTTCCCATCTTGGGGTCACCACAAACAAGCATACTAGGTTTCAAAGTAATCCGATCATAAATGTACCCTGCAGGGTGTGTCAAAGGGAAATATTGATGCACAACTGCATTTAGTTCATCGATGGTTGTTGCCAGCGGCAACATTTTTTGACGGAAATGGAAGCAAATTGATAGCTCCCATCTAGGGGTCACCCCAAAAAAGCATACCAGGTTTCAAAGCAATCCGATCATAAATGTGTCCTGTAGGGTGTGCCAAAAGGAAATCTTGAGGCCTGACTAAACAAAGTTCAAAGGTCGTTGCCAACAGCAACATTTTTGGATGGAAATGGAAGATAGCTCCCATCTAGAGGTCACCCCAAACAAGCATACCAAGTTTCAAACTGATCCGATCATAAATGTGCCAACAGCAACATTTTTGGATGGAAATGGAAGATAGCTCCCATCTAGAGGTCACCCCAAACAAGCATACCAAGTTTCAAACTGATCCGATCATAAATGTGACCTGTGCAGTGTTCCAAAGGAATTTGTGGACGTACGTATGTACATCGACGGACGAGAAGTGACAGCAATAGCTCAGCTTGACTTTGTCAAGTTCAGCTAAAAAATGATGAGGTTTCTGAGATCAGTCTCATCAGTGATGAAACTAACCCTTCCAGCCTTCAAATGAAAGTGTCAATGACACTGTAGCTCAACTTGACAAACTTGAACTTGGTAAGTTATAAGTGAAATGGCAAAATTGAAGAGCATTGGTGCCAATGTTATTTGGTGAAATTTCAACATAACAGCAATGTGTGTGCACAATGTCTGAGTAATCCATGCATTTTTAAATGTAAACTGTAAGACTGGCTAAAGGAAGAATGTTGAAACACAAATGCAGTAAGTTCAGAGGTTACTGTAAATGGCAACTTTTTTCACAGAAATGAATGCTAATCAATAGCTCTTATCTAAAGGTCTCGCCTAATGAGTACAAGAAGTTCAAAAACAATCCCCTGATAAATGTGGCCTGTAGGCCATGTCAAGGAAGAATGTTGATGCACAACTGCAATAAATCCAAATATTGTTGCCAACAGCAACAGTTTTTGATGGAAATGGAAAGAAAATCGATAGCTCCTATCTTTGTCACTCTGCATAAGCATACAAAGTTTCAAAACAACCTGATAATGAATGCTCCCTCTGAGGCATGCCAAAGTAAGATGTTAATGCACAAATGCACTAAGTTTGAAGGTCATTGCTTGTGGCAATGTTTTTTTCTCTCTTTTTTATAGCAATTCATAAACAGGGGTGTGGAAATGTCAATATTGGCCACTTGTCCAGAAAATTGTAAGCATCTGGAGAACACTTGTCCGAGGGCCCGCAGGGCCCGAGCCTGCTAGGGGGGTCCGGGGGCATGCCCCCCCGGAAAATTTTTAAATTTAGATGGTCTTAGATGCCATTTCCTGCATTCTGAGTCAATAGTCGACCCCTCACAAGGATGTCAAATTTTAACCAGTTTTAGGAGAAAAAATTGAAAAAACCCAAGTCATTGAGGATTAATAGAGGAATATGGTTTTCATCCTAGGTAAGTATGTTAAGTCAGTCAATAAAATAATTTAAATCATACTGTGTTGTCTTATTTTTTACAAGTTTACTGTTATAGTTAGTGCTGCAAGTATTTGTTCAAGACTTGTAAGTTGTAACTATTAAGGCAGTCAGACTCTTCTCTGCTAAAATACCAAAATCAGCTGAATCAGTTGGTTTTGGTAATTTAGCAGAGAAGAGCCAAACTGCCAATATCCTTTAGACTGCTTTAGTGATTTATGCCAACTTGAAAAAATGCTTGCAACACTTACAGTCTACACTTTGAACTTTCAGTGACAAAGTCCAAAACCTTGCCAAATTTTAACTTTTATTAATTTCAAAAAAGTCACAGTTTACAAAATTAACAATCTACAGGCCCCTGTGACAGGATCGTCTGCTCTCAGCCACGGGAAATCTTGCAACCAATGAGGCTGAAATGACCGCTTACGTTTTTTTTCATAAACTCGGTCCTTTTCCGCCTGTGTTTTTTTTCTTTTCTGACCCATTTCAACCGTTTTTTTTTCTGGTGGACTTTTGTGGAAAACAAATTTATCCATGCTTATATTTATTTTACTAGCAGACAGCTTGAGTTTATTTTTAATGTGTGTTTGTACACAGAACACGTTTCGAAGAAACAAAAATGCAACTAGCAATATAAAAAGTAAAAACCGCCCAATTCATACAAAAGACACCACCATGTAAATTATGTTCAAAATAAAAACCGCCCAAACGAAACTAATACACAAGCAAAGATAAGACTGAACAAGAGTATCTGTAGTACTGCGGACGGTTACTAGACGATTCGCCCCCGGCCCCGTGGACGATTCGCCCCTAATTTTTGTGGACGATTCGCCCCTAGACTATTCACCCTCATGGACCATTTGCCCCCGATTTTTTTTAAAAACCCTGATACTGTACATAAGCCACAAGGAACTTAAAAATTGTCTGAGACAATTGATTTTTGTGTAAATTGTTGTCCATACAAATAATATTGACATGTGTGCAGTCAATAATTGACACTGACTAAATGTGTGTAAAGAAACCTCAGAATTATGAGGAAATGTTTACACAACACTTTGCATACTCAACACTTTGCATTGAGTAGTCAAATTGTCAGAAAGGAGACCGTGGTTTTGTTTTTACAACATTTTGTTTTTTTAAGCCATGGTTTTTTTAGTACCCGAGCTTGGTCAAAGACAACATTACTGAGGCTGTGCCTCCTGTTGTGGATGCGGGTAAGAACCCCACCCCCCCCCCCGCCACCGCCTAACGTTTACTGTGGTCTCTGGTGTCTCAAAAGATCAAAACCACGTTTGGTGTCATTAAATAATTATTATTAGTGTGGTTACCAGACAACTTCACAAGTGACCCCAGACAACTGCCCCCCCCCCCCCCAACTCCCAGTCCAAAAATGTGCATTTGTATAAGTGCCCCATTTCATTTGGCAGCCAGGACAACAGCCCCCCCCCCCCCCCCCCCATTGTCAGCTAGGACAATAGCTGACAACCGCCCTCACTCCTGTTGTCAGCCAGGCCTGAGGGTAGGCCTAAGTCACGAGGCTAAGTCCCCCCCCCCCCCCCCCCCTTGAATTTTGTCAATCAAGACAAGTACACCCACGAATCGTCCATCGGGGCGAATCGTCCCGGGGGCGAATCGTCCAGTTCCCCTGCGGACGGGTTCAGGAAATAACAGCTGATTACGCGATGCGCATAACACTTGTAGTGTAAAACTTTTATTGATGTTTAAAAACTCACGACACCCCTGACGGGGATTTAAAATCGAAAATACTAATAACTTAAATAAAATGTTGCAAATTACAGGTCTGAGGACGTGTCGTATCTTACACAATGACAGGAGGGAAATAACTCTGATGCTAACTGTGGTGAACAGGTAAATGTACTCGGGATGGGTACCAATTCTCTTTTGTTACTTCCGTCTGTGTGTCCTTGAATGAATCTCACGTAAATAAATGCAGAGTGACTGACTGAGAATGTAAAAATGATATTGATTTTGAATGATGATAAACCCATTGAAGAACCAGACCCAGACAGTTATTACAGTTCGGAGTATGCCTATACTCGCTTCAGGCGAGGAGAGCTCGAATCGGATGTGTAAAAGGTACAAATCACGCATATGATGATACGGTCCTCGACTCGGGTCAGTAAGGTAACGTCAAAATTCACTTGTCCGTCGGGCAGACAGACAGTAAAATGCCACTTGTCCGTCGGTGTCAAAGTACGAGTCGGGCGAGTCGGGCATGGCATTTCCACACCCCTGATAAATATACCCTGCAGAGAGTGAAAAAGGGATAAGTTGCTGCACACATGCAGAAAGTTCAAAGACTCGTCATAACGACAATAATTTTTTATGGAAATGAAAAATGAAAGTGTCAATGACACTGTAGCTCAACTTGTTAAGACATGTACATGTATAGTATGTGACACAGCAATGACAAACATCTAGGTAATGACCTGACAACAAAGGTACATATAAAGTATTGTAACGGTCTGTACATAAATACTGACTGTAGCCTGTAACAAATGTATAGGTAAAAAATTGTAAAGCTGGGTGACAGTCAGATGCTAAACTAGAAAAGAAATCTTTGAGTCCCAGAGTGGGTCTGACTGAACCCAAAAATATTTGTTCTCATAGCACAGTGATAACAAAGGCACCCCAAAATACATTCGTTCCTGTCCCAAGGTGAAAACAAAGGTACCCAAGAAGTTTTGTGAAGATCAGTTCATAAATACGAGCTGTATAGAAGTTGTGACAAAAACTGATTGGACCTAATTTCGGTACAAAATGGCCACTGGCAGCCATCTTGAATTTTGGACCGCACCCAGAAACACTTGTTCTCGTCCCAAGGTGATAACAAAGGTACCCAAGAAGTTTTGTGAAGATCGGTTCATAAATACAGGCTCTAGCCCGAGCCGTATTGACATGTGCACTTACTGTGTATAAGTAGCACTGAATAAATCAAAGTTCATCTAATTTGCATAAATTCTGCACGAGAAAAAACCCTGTATTATATGTGATGTATTCCATGTTACTAAACATTCATACAAAAATTTATTCAAATCAGAACTTTCATACAGAAGTTCTATACAAAAGACTGATTGCACTAATTTTGGTACAAAATGGCTGCTGGTGGCCATCTTGAATTTTGGACCACACCCAAAAACACTCGTTCTCATCCCACGGTGATAACAAAGGTACCCAAGAAGTTTCGTGAAGATCGGTTCATAAATACGGCCTCTAGCCTGAGCCATATAGAAGTTGTGTACAAAAAGCTGATTATACCTAATTTTGGTACAAAATAGCCACTGGCAGCCATCTTGAATTTTAGACCACACCCAGAAACACTCGTTCTCGTCCCAAGGTGACAACAAAGGTACCCAAGACGTTTCGTGAAGATCGGTTCATAAATACAGACTCTAGTCAGAGCCATATTGACATGTGTACTTACTGTGTGTAAGTAGCACTGAAAAAATCAAAGTTCATCTAATTTGCATAATTTCTGCATGAGAAAAAAACCCGTATTATATGTGATGTATCCCATGGTACTAAACATTCATACAAAAAATTATTCAAATCAGCGCTTTCATATGGACGTTCTGCCCAAAAAACTGATTGCACCTAAGGTTCCGCTCCACAGTTTCGTACTTCTGCACAGGGGAGAATTTTGAAATAAAAGGCCTATACTGAATCTGACCCCACATAAATTAGGTCTGTATTTTTAGTATTAGGTATTTGAAAGCATGAGACTACTTGTTGGCAAGTAGACTTTAATGTTTTGGTCATTGGATGGATGCCTGATGCATAGTGTCATGACAGCATGGGATTTCTGTGAAACAGTGGCTCAGAAAATGAGGCCAACTTTTCAGACGTCATTTTTACACGGGATTGTTTACAGGTGTGTAGCCAAAAAATGAGACGGAAACATAGAATTTTTTTTTCTCTCTTTTGTAATTGGAGTTGATGTGTTCCAGGCCTGGGTAGGTGTTGAAGCTGGGAAAATTCTGCTTTTGTGGCTGCCAAGTGCCTGAAAATGGCTGGTTTTGGCAATTTTTCAGCCAAATTTTAGGGTCGTGGCTTCATGTTGTACTGGAAGTTATGCCACCCACAATTAAATGTATCCGTTTTATCTTATCAGGCTGTATTCACTAGGTTCAGCCAATTTAGAAAATGTATACATGTCAGGGGTAATGCAAATGAGTTTGGCTTCATTGGCAGTGGAATAGAACACATGGCACGCCATTTTTGAAAATGCCTTGAAAACTGTGGAGCAGAACCTAATTTTGTACAAAATGGCTGCCATCGGCCCTCTTGAATTTCGGACCGGACCCAAAAAGACTCGTTCTCGTCCCACGGTGATACCAAAGGTACCCAAGAAGTTTCGTAAAGATCGGTTCATAAATACGGCCTCTAGCCCGAGCCGTATTGGCATTTGCACTTATAGTGCTGAAAGTAACACCAAAAAACATCAAAGTTAGTCTAATTTGCATAATTTACGCACAAGAAAAAAACCTGTATTATATGTGATGTATCCCATGGTACTAAACATTCATACAAAAAATTATTCAAATCAGCGCTTTCATATGGAAGTTCTGCGCAAAAAACTGATTGCACCTAATTTTGTACAAAATGGCTGCCAGCGGCCAACTTGAATTTCGGATCGGACCCCAAAACGCTCGTTCTCGTCCCACGGTCATAACAAAGGTACCCAAGAAGTTTTGTAAAGATCGGTTCATAAATGCGGCCTCTAGCCCGAGCCATATTGAATTGTTGATGGACAAATGGACGACTGGCCATGGCAAAAGCTCAAATTTGGCTTCGCCAAAGTTGAGCTAAAAATCAATAGCTCACATCTGGAGGTCCCCACAAACACACATACCAAGTTTCAAAGTGATCCGATCATAAATGTGCCCTGAAGGGTGTGCCAAAGGGAAATATTGAAGTCTGACTAAACTACGTTCAAAGGTCGCTGCCAGCAAGATTTTATGACAGAAATGGAAGAAAATCGATAACTCCCATATAGATATCATCCCACACAAGCACACCAAGTTTCCAAGCAATCCAATTATAAATGTGTTCTGCAGGGTGTGTCAAAGGGAAATGTAGATGCATAACTGCACTAAGTTTTTACTAAGTTCATCAGAGGTCATTACCAATGGCAACTATTTTTGACGGAAATGGAAGAAAATCGATAGCTCCCATCTAGAGGACACCCCAAACAAGCACACCAAGTTTCAAAACGATCCGGTCAAAAATGTGCACTGCAGGGTGCACCCGCCAAATGGAAATATTGATGCATAACTGCACGAAGTTCATCGAAGGTCGTTGCCAGCGGCAACATTTTTTCAAAGAAATTAAAAAAAAAATCAATAGCTCCCATCTAGAGCTAACCCCAAACAAACATACCAAGTTTCAAATCATTCTGATCATAAATGTGCCCTGTAGGGCATGCCAAAGGAATATATTGATGCCTGACTAAACTAAGTTCAAAGGTCGTTGCCAGTGGCAACATTTTTTGACGGAAATGGAAGAAAATCGATTGCTCCCATCTAGAGGGCACCCCAAACAAGAATGCCAGGTTTCAAAGCAATCTGATCATAGATGTGCCCTGTAGGGTGTGCCAAAGGGAAATATTGATGTCTGACTTAACAAAGTGCTCAGAGCACTGCCAGCAGCAACATTCTTTTGACGGAAATGGAAGAAAATTGAAAGCTCCCATCTAGAGCTCACCCCAAACAAGCATACCAAGTTTCAAATGATCTGGTCAAAAATGTGCACTGCAGGGTGTGCCAAAGGGAAATATTGATGCATAACTGCACTAAGTTCATCGAAGGTCATTGCCAGCGGCAACATTTTTTGACGGAAATTGAAGAAAATCACTAGCCCCCATCTCGACGGAACACCAAACAAGCATACAAAGTTTCAAACCAATCTGATCATAAATGAGCCCTGTAGGGCATGCCAAAGGAATATATTGATGCTTGACTAAACTTAGTTCAAAGGTGGTTGCCAGCAGCAACATTTTTTTAAGGAAATGGAAGAAAATCGATAGCTCTCATCTAGAGGTCACTCCAAACATGCAATCCGATCATAAATGAGCCCTGTAGGGTGTGCCAAAGGGAAATACTGAGGTCTGACTGAACTAAGTTCTAAGAATGTTGCCAGCGGCAACATTTTTTGACAGAAATTGAAGAAAATCGATAGCTCCCATCTGAAGGTCACCTCAAACAAACAAGTTTCAAAGCGATCTGATCATAAATACAAGCTGTGAGGTGTGCCAAAGGAAATTGTGGACATACGTACGTACGACGGACGAGAAGTGATATAATAGCTCAAGTTGAGCTAAAAATTATTACATACCGTTTTTGATTTCTTTTTGTCAGCATATGCTGCACTTGGAGTGATACCAGCTTGATAGTTGGCTATTTGTTTGATGATGTGAGATATTTTCCCTGTCTGCTTCAAGTCATCCTGAAAATACAAAAGAGAAAATATTTTACTGTACCATAATCACAAAAGTTATCTTTTTCTCAAGCAGATTGAAATTCAGTTGTGGCAGGCTTTTACAAGTACAAGCAGACCAAAGTGAAAATATAGTCCAAACTAGTTTTATTGAACCACATAGTGTTAAGTCGTAGAGTGCTAAATTATATTGGCTTGCCCAAATTTATTAACATGCCTTTGTCTTGTTACAATTCATGGAAGAGTGCCTATCAGCACTCTCCAATAAATTTTAACAAGATCGATACAAACAGAGCAATATATATTATCACCATAAATTTATGTTTATGGACACAATGTTGTATTACAGTTGAGCTCTTGATTCTAAGGCCATATTTTGTCGAGTTGGGATATGGCCTTAGAAACAAGACCAAGACTCTTGAAACGTTTTGCACATAAATATAATGGTGACAATAGTTTTTTCTTACAGTTCTAAACTGTATAGTGCCAATAACTAAACTAGCAGCATTTCAATTTTAGATTCAAATTTCAGATTTGAAGGCTGATTTGTTCTGTCAAAACTATATGCGGGTGCCTTGAACTTTTTTGCTCCCGGAATATATTAAAGTAGCACGTATGTTCAATATTTCAAAAAGACCATGCACTGCAACTACATGTGGTTTCAACTTTAATACTTGCAGTGATTCAGATGCAGAAATGTACAAACATTGTGCTTTCATAATTTAATAATTATATTTTTGAGAAGTATTGTTTTTCTTTTTCAAAGTTTCATGCAGAAGAAACATATACGGTCTCCAGGAAATGCCTTTTGATTGCTTGTAATGTTCTGTAAAGCGCGATGTAAACAAAATGTAACCAAGTCCATGCATGTATACTGTTGTTGCAGGATACAAAATTTCTTTTCTGGTACTGCTGATACGCAATATATTGAGTAATTACAGACTTGATATACACTGATTGTAAGATAAAATAATGTAACTTCTAAGAGAAAATTATGCACATCACAGAATATGAAGCCTTTTACTGGTAATTATAGTACATGCATTCCAGAATAGAGACCAAATATGGACTTCCAACACTCAACTAGTTAATGTGCCATAAAATTAAAATACAAAAGCCACTATAGGGCAACTGTGAAGAAATTATACACAGGTCTCTCCATGGTTTCTCACTTACAATATCTACAGCTTTAAAAATTTACTGTCAAGCCACAACAACATATGTAGAGAAGTTATACATAGATCTCTTTGTGGTCTGTCACTTGCAGCATCTATGGCTACATTGCCATAAAAGCCACAAGAGCATCTATAGAGAAGTTATATATAGATCTCTTCATGGTTTGTCGCTTTTGCAGCATCTAAGGTATATTATGGCCAGAATACAATTATAAAGTTAAGTTCGTCCATCGTTTACAACACGACTCACAATTCATGCTAATCTGAAAGCATCTCTTTGTACAAAAATTAAGTCCAACCTGAACATTTTTATACGAAGAAAGGAAAATAACTCTTGTATAAACTTCTCTGAGATCGTTATTTTACATTGTCAGGATATGGCATATGAGGAAAATACATACTAAATTCAATTTCAATCTGTCAAACCCTCGGCATACTGAAATCGATATAGCAGAATTTCCACTCACAAATGTTTCCCATCATGCAACTAGAAATTTAACCAATTCAATCTTGTTTGACGGAGCTTGTCAGCTAAATTCCTA
Organism: Pictodentalium vernedei; assembly: GCA_031216915.1. Classification (NCBI taxonomy): domain Eukaryota; kingdom Metazoa; phylum Mollusca; class Scaphopoda; order Dentaliida; family Dentaliidae; genus Pictodentalium; species Pictodentalium vernedei. Next base: position 180,229,101 of record CM062295.1, read on the forward strand.
GTTGCATTATGGGAAAAATTTGCTTCTTCAGTTTCAGTAGTTTGACATTAGTATGCAGAGGGTTAAAGTTTTATCAACCTTCCCAGCAAATGTGATACTGATCATGATGCACCCATTTCCTGAAACCAGCATTTAATTACCCACTGATTTGTAAAGTCATTTTCAAAAATTAATATATCATGAACGCAAAGTATAAAGTCAAGTTTAACCAATAATTATGTAATAGTTACTAACTGAGTTGGAGGTATTCATGAATTTGAACAACCTGCCAAAGTGTGGTATGTGACGCCGAGCCGCGAAGCTGCGAGGTGTTACAGCACGTTGGCAGGTTGTTCAAATTCATGAATACTGACAGTGAGGTTAGTAACTTACTTACACGCCAATTCACAGAATGCACGGACCCAGGTATGGTAATTGAGTACGGGTGTTCAAGTGACGTCATTTGAACACCTAGTCTATTGTTTTATCGGGTATTTCACGTCTCTTACCAACACGGAGAAGACAAAGGAATTGGTATGTAAATATATATATTCACAACAAGTGTTCAAGTGGTGTTAACCGTGAGCCTTTGGTGAGCGGTTAACACCACTTCACCACGAGTGTTGAACATCTGGTACACCAAGCTACTTTGGGTATATTTTATTTATACCATGATTGTCAGATTATCAAGAGCTGCTATTATTTTCTGTTGCTTTTACGGAGCACCAGACATACACACATGCAAATCTGTTTTTGTTTACATGAGCACCAGTGGGTGGTACTTCCACTGTCAATTTTATTGCCAAAATGAAATGGAAAAAGAAACGCGCAAATCTCAGGGCCTTTCTCATTTTAATAACATAATAACATACTATTTTGAGTTATGGATGCTTTATTAACATGAGACAATGCATGTTTGTTAATTTTTGGCATCTTATGAGGTAAACTCATTTAAACACATAATAAATAATTGCTGCTTTCATTTCACTCTTCGTGAGGCGACGAGCAATAAATTAAGACAAGTTTGCGTTCAGGTTGAGGTCACCAAAGATCAACATGGATGTAGTTCCACTGTAGGTGTAAATTTAAACTATTGAACTCCCATTGCTGGCGTGTTCACCACAGACACGCATGTTAATCATGGTTGGTGTGCAAAGCTAAAATTTATGTCATAGGCTTTTTATATATAGTAGAATATGTAATCATGGTATAAAACAATGTTGCCGACTTTAGAGGCTTCAACTCCATGTGTTGGTTACAGAGTCCTGTTTTGCAAATAAAACAGAACTTCTTCACCACAGCAAAGAAACAATTCTGAACTTTCCAGGGCCCCAGCAGGGATCAGAATAGTGTTTTATATGATGATAGAGGATTTATTTCACAGCGTCCATAAAATACATCATTAGATTTTACAAACTGTGATATGGATCGACTGACATACTGCTGTGTGATGGCATAGCAATATTGTCTGTGTTCCTGCTATGCCCATAGGAAAAGGAAAATCGTATCAACAAACTACAGTTAAAACTAGAAGTCCTGTCACGAATAGTGCGCTTATTTAGGCTTAATTGTGCGTTGGAATTGCGCGCAATTGCCATATCGAATGGCATCCGAAGCACGAAAGGTTCTCCTGGTTACTCATAGCAAACACAGGCAATGTTTCTGCCAATGGACCTCCGGGTTACCCGGAGGTCCATTGGCTGTAACACTGCTTGTGCACAGGCCATATGTACAAAATTTGATAGCTTTACTTGGGCCATAACGCGTATATTAACGCGCATATCAACGTGCTATTTGTGCGCATTTCAGGACAGGACTTCTAGTTTTAACTGTAGTTACAAATAGAGCAGGGCAGTTTTTTTGGTTTTCTGGTTTGGTTCCGTTTTTTGTGGTAAACTAGAAAACCGAACAAAAACTAGCCAAAGAGTTTTACTTTTTGCATATAAAGTTATGAAACAATCTAAATGTAGGAAACTAGACTAAAGACCACTATGGACTCTCGTCACTTAGTCTATCCGGCAAAGGGGAGAATACATTGTGTTTTGATTGTCACATTTTCTCCCTTATTGACTCATCCACTGGTGGACAAGTCAAAAAGAGAGAAAATGTGACAATGAGAACACAACACAGATTAGATGGACTTTATTAATTTGTTTCTCGGATTTATGTGGTTTTTTTTCTGACTGAACAGGCTAAGCAACTGATCCCCAAAACCCCCTAAGAATGATCAAGGGAAGTTATGATGAACCCGATACAGACAGTGAGTGGTGTAGTACAAACTGTTGTGGATTTTGTCTAAGTTAAGGAGGTTGAAGTGTTATTTACTATCTGTTCTTACCACACAGAAAAAAACAGACAGAAACCTAGTTTTTTTCTGAAACTGAACTGAAAACGAATCTGAAAAATCCAAAACTTCCCACCTCTGGTTACAAAAGAAAAAACTCTCACAAGAATAAAAAGAAAAAGGAAATCCTGATAGCAGGGTTATTTTGGAAAACTCTTGTAAGTAATCTGTAGAAAGTTTTCACACTATTAGCTTGGAACATTTCAAGCCTGAATTTGAGCAACCTGTCATTTGCAAAATGGGGTCCCCAGAGGGTGAATTTGCTGATGCTATCCCATACAGTGGGCCAATTTATCCTCTAGGTACATCCTTCTGATTTGGCTTGAGACCTTAATTCAGACTGAGGTTCACAGAGGGTACATTTTGTGATGCTACCCTGCTGTGCAGGGTAGCATCACGAAATTCACCCTCTGGGAACCTCATTTTGCAGATGACAGTCTGCTTATTTTCAGGCTTGGACCATTTCAAGTTATAGAGAATTAGGAAGTAAGTAACAATTCAAGCTGGAAGTACTTCATGAATCTGAGAAACCCTCCATATGCATTGAGTGATGCCAAGGCATATAGCGACAAGGTGTTACTTCACGGGATAGGTTACTCAAACCCATGAAATACCCACAATGAGGTTGTTGGCTGATTTCCACCCTGCCCTTTGTACAATTAACTGAATGCCCAAACTCAGATATACTCAGTGGACCAACGGTATTGATGATCCCAAGAAAATGTATTAAAGGGGTTAATATATACAAGTATACAATCAGTCTCTTATATAACTCAGAAACTCCAGTAATGATTTTTTACAGTTCAAAAAAATGATAAATGCATGAAGCTGATCAATGAGTAGACAGATCAGTCAATACATGGATACTACCAAAACTGTGAAACAAAATTGATGACGGAGGAGACGAGATATCAAATATGACATCTCCATCAAAGCTGACAATGATTTTTCCTTCCCCATTTGTCAAAACACCAAATAGATCACTCACAGAGTTGGGAAAGGTTATCAAGCCAGAGTTTGTAATTATTTTTTGACTTGAATTGTCAAATATATTGGTTATGTTATTTGGTATTGCATTAACTAGACATGCTTAACCTTTTACCTAGAGAATCAGTCAAGAGAAAAGATCAATGCAAGGTGTTATATATGCCCTCTCCTGCAATACTACTGACAGCATACACTATTGATTGTAGTGGTAGAATTTCTTAAGATGGCATAAATATCAGCCACTTTGAACAAACAAAAGAACACACATGTAGACTAACTTGGTTAAACTCCCTCTGCATACCCATTCAACAAGTGCGATACAAATATCATTCTATTTTCTACTATCATTCAATAAAAATTATTCCCAATGGACAAAAAACAATGCAAAAAGTTTGTAACAATTTTTTCAAAGTCTAACAAGGGGCATAACTGTGGTAAATATACGTTGATGAAACTTGCAATATACAGATATCTTTTGCCCATATTGAAAGGACAGCAAAACCTGACAATCAATACCTAAGTTATAATGCAAAACATTCATGGAGACAGTTTTGTAAATACACTGACGGAAAAAAGAAACGTAAGTTCAGTTTTGGTAGTATAATCTTTTTATCCGTAGACCAAATGTAATATAATTTGACATAACTACCTCAGTGTACTGTCTAAAGAGTCTTTGGTTAAAATTCAGTCAACTATGTGCCACACTGCATGCTTTCAAAAGATTTTTCAACAAAGTGTGTATCCGGGGCACTCCCACAGGCTTGAAAACCATACTAAATCGAAGTTTTGAACAGTACACATCGATTGCACGACATTTCATTTCATCTCGCTTGAAAAGCAAAATGCTGCAAATGTCCAAAGTTGATAGGGGTAGGGCCATTGCTCTAATTATGGCCAATCGCAATGTCTCTCCGTCCAGCAATTTGGGGTCCATGAGTCAAAGACAGCTTGTTTAGTTAGGTGTCTCAGAGCCACAGGAAGAATAGATGACCAACCCAGGAGTGGATGCATTACACCACGCTAAGAAAGAGGCATGCGTCTCTCACACCTCCGTAACTGATTTCAGATGGCGACAGAGATGGCAAGTCAGGTTGTTGGAACTCATGGTCACCAAGTGTGTCCAAGAACAGTTAGGAATCCATTGTGGGAGTTCAATTCAAGGCCACTATGTCCCTACATTGGTCCGCAACTTACACCCAGGTGATGTCAACGTCGATTGCAATGGCTACGGGAACATGCACCAAATTGGTCTCACTTGGCCCAATGGAGAGGTGTGTTATTCACTGACAAGTCTTGGTTCACGGTTTACAGGTCAGATGGGCAACAACGTTGCTATCGACGTCGTGGTGAGTGATATTCTGATGTATGCGTTGAAGAAAATGATAGATTCAGGGGTAAGGTCTGTTATGGTTTGGGGGGGGGGGGGGGGGAGAGGGATTTCTCAAGGAGTGAAAACACCTCTTGTGGTCATCCGGACAATCTAAAAGCAGAAAAATATCGGGATCAGGTCCTCATACCTCACGCCCTTCCACTTATCCATATGCGTAACCTTACATTGCAGCTAGATAATATGAAGCTGCACATTGCTAGGGTTGACTTCCTCAAAACAATGTCCCAGTTCTCGATTGGCCACCCAACAGACCAGATTTGTCCCCGATCGAGCCTTTGTGGGACGAGCTGGACAGGAGGGTCAGGAAGTACGTCAATGTCCAACAACATTGCTCAGCTCATGCAGGCTCTTCTTCAGGAGTGGAATAACATACCACAAGGAACCATAAACAACTTGCTGGGGCTAATGGTAAGGAGAGTTAGAGCAGCGACTAAAGCCCGGGGTGGACATACATGTTATTGATTTTTATCAGGAAATGCTATAGGGTATCCACGTTTGAATGTTATCCATGCAAACACCGCCTGTGTTAAGACAACAAAACTCGTCAAAATTTAATCAGTAAGGAAGAAATAACAACAAAATCCAAACAATGAAATCATCATCCATAACACATTTGAAATATTTACCACAGAAAAAACTTGCTTTTTTCCCGCTAATATATAACAAGGAAGGGACATAACTTTAATACATATGTGTGTACAAAACTGGCAATATGATATCCCTTTTCCCATGCTAGTCTCTCACCATACCAAAGGACATCGAAATTCTACAACTGATGCTTGAATTATAATGCAAAACACACATACACAAAGTTTTCAAAGTGTAACAAGGGCCATAACTCCAGTAAGTATGCATGGATGAAACTCAAACTATGTGGATATCCTTTCCACCATGCTGGTCTCTCACTATACCAAAGAACATCAATATCTGCCCACCAATGATGGAGTTATAATGCAAAATGTTGGGGGCGCGGTGGCACGGTGGCGTTGCGGTAACCGGTTCTCGTCAGATCACCAAAGTTAAGCAACATCAAGCCCGGTTAGTCCTCAGATGGGTGACCGTTTGAGTAATCTATTCGGACTCCTGCGTTGTGTCCTCGGGCAGTTATTTTTCATAAAATCAAATCATGGCTTCATTTTATGACAAATTCAAGAAAATACTCAACAGGTAGGGAACGAATGGCACTCTCCAATAAAATGGAACAAGGCAAACCTACATGACTAAATTCTCCTGCCAAAAATCAAACTATTCACTTATTTATTGGCATTTTAAGGTCACCTTCAGCATCTTTGTGGCTCTATCATGACTGCAACAATGGAAAGAAGTGAAGTTTAACCAATCGTTTATATCTATGCTGCCCACGTTAGCAGACTTCCACCCCAGACACTGGTTCATAGTCCTATTTTATCAATAAGGTAGAATTTGCTTACCACAATAAACAAGCACTGCTCCACTTCCCAGGGTGCCCACATGGGTGGGTGGGGGGGGGGGGGGGAGAGATTGAACTAGCACTCTACCTGTTCAGAGAGCATATATTTGCTGCTTCACTTCCGAATGTTCGCACATAAAACAACTGCATTTCTATATAAGTAAAAAATGAAAATCAACAGTGTCGCTATTTTTAAAAGTTTTACCACAATACATTATTTAGGACCTCTTGAGCTCTCAGCACAAAGAGACGATCAATTTTCAAATTATTTTGAAGACACAGCTTCTGCAGTCTTCAGCCTGAATCAGAAGATGGTTGAAAAGGAAAAGATGATTGGGAAAAGTGTATTGTAAAAACACGGATGTGTATTATATAAATAAATCAATTTTTCGCAATCATTTCAATGGTAACAGCCATCATATTTTTCTATTTTGAGAAGCTGTCACTATAAACACACTTTACATTTGAAGCCATGCAATATCGGTCCACTAAATTAGTGTCTTTATTACAAGCCTTTCTCAATTACTTATGATGAAAAACTTTGTATTCCCTGTTCCATTATCAGTCCCAACAGGAAAAATCTCATTTGTTTTATAACAATTAATTCTGAGAAGGGTAATAGTGCAAAGAGAATCAATGCATATAAACCAATATCTTATATTATCTAAGTAATGAAAGGAAGATAAGTGAATAAATCGACGTAGAACTCCTACAGTAAACACATTTCAGTGTTATTCCTGAACATTAGCCCTGTCTATAAAAGAGATAACTATTGAATTTGGTAGCAGTGAGACCATGTGTATTAACTCTTAACTGGTGGAGTATTTTTCTTTTATACCACGATTGCTGTGCAGAGCTGGGGGTTTCTTTTATTTTCTGGTTTGGTTCTGGTTTTATTGGCAAACCAGAAAACCAAACTGCACGACCCAGCAAAAAACGACCAAACGTTTGTAAATGTTTTGTGCATAAACTGATGAAACTCAATCTACCTTACTTGGAGAGAACTAGAGATGGGTGGTACACTCGTAAATATCATTCGGTATCGGTACTGAACCAATATCGATTCAACGTACAGAGGAAATCTCAAAATATTGAGATTTTGGTATTGAAATATATTCCAAACATTAGTTAAACAAGAAGAATGTTAAAAAAATAAAAAAATCTGTTTCTCAGGCCCTCCCGCATGGTCCTTTTAGCTGCCGCATGCTCTCTTTTTATAACCAATTTAAACTTAAAAAAAATAAAAATTAAACGGTTTATGTCTGATATTTTACCCAAGTTAAAAAAAATGATGAATTTGTCCATTGAGTGCAAGAAGGCTTTGCAATGCTTTAGCATTGCAAAGCCTTCTTGCACTCAAGGGATGAAATACACCACCACCCATGCTATTCTGTAGATTATGAGGCCTAAAACTTGAACCAAGAACATGAACTTTTGATGGCAAAGAAGTAATTACTGAAAAAAAAAATAAAATAAAAAACCGCTCGCCCGCATGTAATTTCACAAATAATGGCCCGAGAAACAGAAGATCTACTTTGTGTGGCCTAAAGGGAAGTAAACTAGTGGCCACTATGGAATCTTGTCACTTAGTCTATCCACTGGACAAGTCTACAATGGAGAAATGTGACAATGAGAACACAACATAGATTAGATGTACTTTATGCATTTGTTACACTAATTTCTATTTTTCTTTCGAACTCAATGGGATTAGTAACTTGTCTTTTAGAACCTCTAAGAATGATCAAAGGGAAGTTATGCTGAACTCAATGGAGATAATTACAGACAAGACTTTTTGTGGTGAGTGGTGTCTTACTAAGTATTGGGACTTTTTCCAAGTTAAGGAGCCTGAAGGGTTATTTACTGTATGTTCTTAACTGGTTGAAGGCTAAATTATTTTTGGTGGCTCAATTTATTCAAAATTTGTTTTATTACAAATTATTGGAGAGTGCCAGTGGGCACTCTCCAATAATTTGTAATAAAACAAATTTAAATATATAAAATATTATTTACATTGCGTTCGACTAAAATATGAAACATGAGCAAGGAAAATGTTGGCTTTTGCTCTGGTACCCCCCATTCTTCTGAAAGCCCTGACAGTGGCTTCTATCACTCAACCAGTTAACACATAGAAAAACTGAACTGACACCAGGGTTTTTTTCCTAAAACCGAACTAAAACAAAAACTGAATCTGAAAAATGAAAACCTCCCAGCTCAATTGCTGTGTGTATTCAATGTTACCCGACACAATATGGACCTTGAGAAATGTGCTAGAACACACCTGAATGGTCGATATGCATCTGATTGACATTAATACATGTTATCTGTTTGGCTAACCCATTACTCATTGTAATATCTTGCCAGTTCTTTTGACAAAAATTACTATTCACATTTTATTATTTCTAAAATGCCTCCAAAACATATAGCTTCTTATCAAGCTTGTTCCAGTGAGGAGTCATAAACTAGGTTGTACAGGCCCAAAATTAGTAATTCAAGAAAATTTCACTCAAATGTTTTATTTATTTAATCTTATTTGTATTACAAGGATTGGCGAACAAGATGTGCAACTTATATTAATGCCTTTCCTTGGCCAAATGGCGCAGATGTGTGGGATGACCTTCGTAGCGGCAACTTCGTGGCCTTGCTCTTCTTGAATACTACGAAGGGATCTTTAGCCTGCAGGGAGTGTGTCTCTCTCCGCACAGAGGACAGCCATTTTACGTCCCCACCCGATAGGACAGTACACTGTGACAGCACCAACCCCACACTTGATGCTGACAGGGAGTGTTCGGACACTTCGAGAACATTCCCCAACCGGGAATCAATCCGGGACTTCTGGCATGAGATACCAGTGCACTTATCCACTCGGCCACCACTAAAATGTTATGTCATGTACAGGGTTAAAAGGTCTAAATTAAATAAACTCTTCCTGCTAAATAAGACTGTTGTACTGGGTAGGAATATCCACAAGCAACATACAAAGAGCTAACCCCCAGATTCCAGGCACATTGAATTAACTATCAGTATATATTCAAGACTGTTACATTAACCTGTAACAGTCTGGAAATATCCAAGAAACATTCTCGTTAACACTGTTTTGCACATGTTGAGTTAGGGATTTAACCAATTATGTCTTGTTTGACTGAGCTCAGGGAGCTGTTCATTATTACAAGTTCACAAAATTTACATAAATATTAAAACAGCCTGCAACTATTTGTCAAGCCCAATTTCATCTGCCTGCAAAATGGCAGCCCACTGAACATTTCTTTCATAAACTGTTTTAGTGATACAGAGAATTGGGAGGGTGTACTACTGAAAAACATTCAAGTGAGTCTTTCATCCAATAAGTCTGAGAAAAAGCTCTTACAGTTCACTTATTGGCCAGCAACTGCAACTGTGGACCATCAGCTAAATACAAGTTAAATTATTTTTCTTATGTTTTTTGCTAAAACAGTGAGTATCTAATGACCTCGTTATCAGACAAATAAGGCCCCACAAAATAGATCATCTGTTTCTCAGTCCATTTTTGGGGGTTAAAATTACATGCTAAAGCTGTGCAAAACCTTGTTTATTTCATCCCTTGAATGCAAGAGGGCTTTGCAATGCTAAAGCACTGCAAAGCCTTGTTGCAATGAGGGGACAAATGTATCAATTTTAATTTAAGTAAAGTATCATAAACCATTTAATTTTTATTTTTTTAAGTTTGCAATGGTTATAAAAAGAGCATGCAGCAGCCAAAATGACCACACAGGAAGGCCTGAGAAAATGATTTTTAACTTTTTAGGGGCGTAAGAACAATTTTTTACAAAATTAAGAAATTTATTTGCAAGTGCTGTTTTCCTTGCAGAGTTAGGTAAAGGGTTAGGTTGTTGTTTGTTGGTGGTTAACGTCACACATTTATGCACCATGGCTAATCATGACACAACATGGAGATGAAGTCAAGTTTAGTCAATCAACATGTTGCCCATTTTAGAGGACTTTCACCCCAAGCATTGGTGACTGGGTCCTATTTTACTAGTAAAGCAGAACTGGTTCACCACAGTAAACAAGTGCTGCTTACTTCCCGGAGTTCCAACGGGGAGGGTAAAGGGTTAACTGAGCCCGATCTTTTTCATTCTATACATAGAGAATATATAAAATTCAATGTAAAAGATGTTGGTTGGATTTGAGATTATTTGATGTTCATGACATTACAGAAGAGAGCATTTACAAATCTCAGCAATTTGACACCGTAATGTCTACAAACTATTTTTGCTTACAATATGTTTCAATGGTTTAGTTGTATTCCAGAAAATATTCTCTAAAATCAGTATCTGAAGTTTGAAGTTTGTAAAGAGACTACATTGAAAATTCTGAAAAACATTCATGTAATGTATTTTTCAAAGAAGTGATGATCTATTTTAACACAATGCTTTTTTTCTCATGAATATAACTTATACAGTAACCCTTTTGATCTGAAAAATGATTGTGTCACAACACAGGAGGGTAATATAACAAGAGGCCCCAAGGGGCCTGAGAGCACTCACCTGACAATGACAACTATCAACTGAGTGTTGCATCTGCCCCATTAAGAAAGCCATATACCAAATATCAAAACATACTGACCGGTAGATCTGAAAATTTATTTTTTTACAAATATTCCTCATATTGAACTAAGTTATAATTTGGACTCCCATAGGGAGCCCAAATATGAACACAGGGACTTGGCTTGAACAAACATGAATCTCACCTCCCTAAGGATGATGTATTCCAAATATCAAAAGATTCTGACTACTGGATCTGAAGAAAAATATTTAAAAAAATATTCCTTATGTTCAACTAAGATATAATTCAGGCTCCCACAGGGAGCCCAAAAATAAGCCCAGGGACTTGGGTATAAAAAATTTGAATCTCACCTCCCAAGCGATACAGTATACCAAATATCAAAAGATTCTTACTGGTGGAAGTGAAAATGATGAGTTTTAAAGAATGTTCCTCATATTGAACTGAGTTACAATTTGGTCTCCCACAGGGAGCCCAAATGTGGACTCTGAGACTTGTCTTTAACAAACTTGAATCCCACATCCCTAAGGATGCTGTATACCAAATATCAAAACATTCCGACTGCTGGATCTGAACAAGAAGATTTTTAAAGAAAATTCCTCATATTGATCTAAGTTACAATTCGGGCTCCCACAGGGAATTCAAATATGAACCCAGAGATTTGGCTTGAACAAACTTGAATCTCACCCTCCTAAGGATGCCGCATACCAAATATCAAAAGATTCTGATTGGTGGATCTGAAGGAGAAGATTTTTAAAGAATATTCCTCATACTGCATTAATTTAAACATTTGGGCTCCCATAGAGAGCCCAAATAGGGACCCAGGAATTTGATTTCACCAAACATGTGAAACAATCTTCCAAAGATGTTATATGTGAAATTTGAAAGCTTTTGGAACAGTGGTTTGGGAGAAGAAGAGTCTTAAATGTTTTCCCCATTACCCACAGTGTTAAACAAGAGGTCCCAGGGGGCCTGAGGGCGCTCACCTGACATGGTAGTCTAAATATCAAACAGGGACTTGACTTGAATAAGCTGCATATGCCTCTCCTAAGAAAAGCATGTACCAACTAGATGAAGCAATTGCACCCACACAATACACAGGATTTGCCTTCTATTTTCAGTTCCTGCACTTTTACGTCCCAAAACTGAGATAAACGCATAAAGAACAGATTTTTTTTCCCAAACAAAATATTTTCAGCCTAAATTTTTTTTTTCTTCTTAAAACACATAAAAAAACCCAAAAACTAATTTCCGGATTTTGGTCCCACACGGACCTCAAATTTCCAGTGTAAAAAAAAAAAAAAAAATTTTGTCTTAAAATTGACCGAAACGCATAAAAAACGAAAAAAAAAATTCCGGATTTTGGTCCAAAATTTTCCAAGTCCCACCTGGATCCCAAATTTTCAGTGTAAAAAAAAAAAAAAATTTTTGTCTTAAAATTGACCGAAACGCATAAAAAAAACAAAAAAAAAATTTCCGGATTTTGGTCCAAAATTTCTAAGTCCGGAACAGGGCCCCAAATTTTCAGCCTAAATATGAACCCAGGGACTTGGCTTGAACAAACTTGAATCTCACCCCCCCTAAGGATGCTGCATACCAAATATCAAAAGATTCTTATTGGTAGATCTGAAGAAGAAGATTTTTAAAGAATATTCCTCATACAGCACTAATTTAAACATTTGGGCTCCCATAGAAAAGTAGTCTTACATGTTTTTCCCATTACCCACTGTGTTAAAAAATGCTGACTCAGCACTTTTTCAAAGTCCCCAAAAAGTGCCCCATGATAAAACCGATAGCAATTTTTTTTGACCATTCCATTCTGTTGGTCCTAAGGAAGCTTCACACCAAATAAGAATTCTCAGTGCCATGTAGTTTTGGAGATATGGGCATTTTAATTTTTATTTTTAGCTCCTGCGATTCCCATGGGGCGACAGGAAAAAAAATTTGGGCATAAATTAAGTACTTATGACCCAATAAGCCCTCATATCAAATTTGGTTCAAATCTGCCTTTCGGTTTGGAAAATAGAAATTTTGGGAGTGGCAAAAATTCTTGCCCCTCCCATAACGAAGGCAAATAATGCCCGACAAACTTCTCTTGAACAAACTTGATTCTAAACCTCAAAAGGACTCTGTATACCACATATCAAGTCTCTGCTACTGGAAGTTCATTAGAAGAAGATTTTCAAAAAATTTGGCCATTTTTTCCCCACACCTCTGCTCAATATGAGCCGAAACCTAATTTGCATAAAAATCAAAATGACCCTATATAACCACTACTTACATGAAATTTAATTAAAATGTGGCCAGTGGTTTAGGAGAAAGAGGCTTAAACACCACCTTCATGCAGGACGACGGATGACGGACGACAGATGACGGACGACGGAAGAAGAGTGATAAGGAAAGCTCACCCTGACTTTCAGTCAGGTGAGCCAAAAATGCTGACTCAGAATTTTTTCAAAGTCCTGAAAAAGTACCCAATGATAAAACCGATAGCAATTTTTTTTTACCATTCCATTCTTTTGGTCCTAAGGAAGCTTCACACCAAATAAGAATTCTCAGTGCCGTGTAGTTTTAGAGATTAAGACATTTGAAATTTTTTTCTATTTTTAGCTCCTGTGGTTCCCATGGGGCATTTTGAAAAACACTTTTGGCATAAATCAAGTACTTGTGACCCATTGATAATTTTGGGTGGGGTAAAAATTCTTGCCCCTTCCATAACAATGACAAATATTGCCCCTCAAACTTCTCTTGAACAAACTTGAGTCTACACCTCAAAAGGAAGCTGTATACCATATATCAAGTCTCTGCTACAGCTGGTTCATGAGAAGAAGATTTTTAAATCAAGAGGCCCCACGGGGCCTGAAGCGCTCACCTTGAACAGAACACGGTATAAACAGATTCCAAGAATGAGTCTACATTAAGCAATCCATCTTCAGGGGATACATTGTCAATCCTTGAGCACCTCAGGAGTGACAAAAATAGTCCAAGCATAATGCCTTTTCTTCAGTTGATAATAATGTAAAATGTGAAGCTCCCCTATTAAGCCCTTTGATACAACCTATGTGGATTAATCTTAGTCACACACCTCAAGTGGGTACTGAATACAAAATTTCTAATTCTTCAGCTACATGGTCAATTCTGGCTCCCATAGGGAACCCAAATATTAACTCAGGCTCTCGATTTGAACAAAGTTGAATCTGACCTCCCTAGAGATGTTGTATACCAAATATGAAAGCATTCTTACTGTTGGATATGAAGAAGAAAATTTTTAAAAGAAATTTCTTCATATTGCATTAAGTTAAAATTTGGGCTACCATAGCGAGCCCAAATATTAAAATACAGACACGATTTGAACAAACTTGAATCTGACCCCCCTAGAGATGTTGTATACCAATTATGAAAGCATTCTGGCTAGTGGATCTGAAGAAGATTTTTAAAGAAATTTCATCATATTGCACTAAGTTAAAATTCTGGCTACCATAGGGAGCCCAAATATTAACCCAGGGAACCAATTTGAACAAACTTGAATCTGATTCCCCTAGAGATGTTCCAAACCAAATATGAAAGGATTCTGATAAGTAAATCTGAAGAAGAAGAGTTTTGAAGAAATTCCCTCATATTATACTAAGTTAAATTTCAGGTTCCCATATGGAGCCCAAATATTAACCCAAGCACTCGAATTGAACAAACTTGAATCTGACCTCCCTAGAGATGTTGTATACCAAATATGAAAGCATTCTGACAGGTGGATCTGTAGAAGAAGATTTTTTAAGAAATTTCCTCATATTGCACAATGTTAAAATTTTGGCTTCCATAGTGAGCCCAAATATATCTCTATGGACCTGATTTAAACAAACTTGAATCTGACCCCCCTAGAGATGTTGTATACCAAATATGAAAGCATTCTGACTGGTGGATCTGAAGAAGAAGATTTTTAAAAATTATCCCCCATTTTGAACAGAGTTAAAATTTGGAATTCCGTAGAAAGCCCAAATATTAACCTACGGACTTGGTTTGAACAATCCTGAATCTGACCCTCATAACAATGATGTATACCAAACATTAAAAGATTCTGACTGGTAGGTCTGAAGAAGGTTTTTAAAGAATATTCCCTATATATTGCCCTAAGTTAAAAATTTGGGCTCCTGTATTGAGCCCAAATATGAACCAATGGCTTTATTTTAACAAACTGGTATCTGACCGACCCCCCAACCCCCCCCCCCCCCCCCCCCCCCTCCCTTTGGATGCTGTATACCAAATATCAAAAGATTCTGACCATTGGTTCTGGAGAAAAGATTTTTTTTAATTTTTGAAAATATGCTGACTCAGCATTTTTTCAATGCCAACTACAGAACACCTTAACATAACCGATGGCATTTTTTTTTACCATTCAATTCTACTGGTCCTAAGGATGCTTCATACCAAATAAGAGTTCTCTGTTCCATGTGGTTTGGGAAATATGGGCGTTTGAAAATATTTCTATTTTTAGCTCCTGGGGTTCCCATGGGGATGCGGGAATTATTTTTTTTGGCACGAGTTAAGTAATTTGACCCAGTAATACCACATACGAATTTACTTCAAATCGGACCATCGGTTCAGAAAATAAAATTTTGGGCAGGGCCAAAAATCTTACCCAAGCCATCACAAAGCCAAATATTGCTTCACGAACTTCGTTTGAACCAACCACTCGTTCAAGAGAAGATTTTAAAAATATTTTGGAGCATTTTCCCCCACTCCCTCCCTATGGGGCTGGGCATGATGAGTTGACCAAAAATGCAATGCCACTTCAGGACCATCACTCACACAAACTTTCAATTGAATTGGCCCAGTGGTTTTGGGGAGAAGACCAAAACATGGTGTTGATGGATGACGGATGGATGGATGGATGGATGGATGGATGGATGGATGGACAGATGGACGGAGAGCGATGTGATTAGTTCAGCTTGACTTTGTCAAGGTGAGCTAAAAATTGGGGCATTTTTGCCCCACTCCCTCCTCAATATGAGCAGAAACTCAATTTGAAGAAAAACCCAAATGCCCCTATATAACCACTACTCATATGAAATTTCATTAAAATGTGGCCAGTGGTTTGGGAGAAAAAGACCCAAACACCATCTTCATGACAGACGGAAAGTGATCAGAACAGCTCACCGTGACTTTTAGACAGGTGAGCTAATAAAAGGTTACAAGCCAAACATCCTGTGATAGGGGAGTGGGGAGGTCAAATCTTAAGTACCAAAAACACTGTAAATTTTCTTCCAAGTCGACAAAGGAGAATAAATCTGTGAAAAATTGTTGCTTCCAAGATACATATACATGTTGCACTTCTTCAATGTGTGTGTAACCATGCCCTAACATTTCAATTCTCTACATTAGAATTGGAGCAGGGTTTGATATACCACATAGGAAACGCAACATGCTAAGAAATTCAAAATCTTTAGGAGATGATGAAGGGCAATAACTAGTGAAAAATGACTTTTTCCCATGATCCATGTACATGCTGCACATCTTCAATATGTGGGTAATAATTGTCCAAAAGTTTCAAATCTAGACATTAAAAACTGTAAGACTTGATTACACCATAAATGTATCCAGAATTGCAAAAAATTGGAAGTTTTCTACGTCAACAAAGAACAGGGTTCCCACTGATACCAAGAATGAAATTCAAACACTACTTAAGCAGTTTTCAAGGACTCTGACAATGATTTTCAAGGATTATAATAATTTTGAAAATATGAAGGTTTTACGTGGATGGCAAATGGTGTTTTTTAATCGGAAGAATTGAATGAAGATTCATAGGTTTAGATGATTATCTAGTGTCACAAACAGTTCATTTTCAGTAAATAATAACAATCACACTAATGTCACTATTCAACAACAAAGTTTATAAGAATTCAGAAATTATCACTGAATTTAAGTGTCTCATGAATTGGAATCAGAACCGTCCAAAAACACGAAGTGTATGTTCACTTGCATGTATGAATTCATTACCATCTGAGTTAAAGTTCATGGAATAAAAACATTCATGGTTCATAGTAAAAAAGTTTGATAGTTCTCTTGGGGAAGTTAAAAGACTTAAGCGGGTGGAACTTGCTTGGTAATTCGGAAACAGACATTTTTCTAATCCAACATTTAACTTCCTTAGTCAAATTTCAAATTGGACTACCAGCCAAGATATCAAATTCTAGCATTTTGGATTTATCATTCAGACGACCTTTTTACATTCTTATTTTTAGAAAGTTGATCTTAACCCAATTATAGGAAAAATATTGGTCCGGTGACGGCGAGTGCTGAGTCTGCCGGATCAGTTCCGGTGCCCATGAATTTAGTGATTATTGGATAATTTCTCAAAATATTACATTTTTTATTCAATTAACAGTAATTTACTCCATAATCTACATGCAAACAACAGGTTAAATTTGTACTGAAGATATTTAAATTTTATAGTAAATTTCCTTTCTTATTATACCTACCACAATTGCTTACTGCAGGCTTGCACTACAGTGGAAGACCCTAACTCGGAAAATATACTCTCTATTTTGATCTTTCCCAAGCGATTTGGGAAAGAAAAGTGGTGCAAAAGCACCAAGAGTAAATAAGCCAAAACTGGGTCGAGTGCCATCGGTGCACACCCAGGAGGGGACGCTCTTCTCTTAGTACAAATCCATGACTTCCAGGAACCAGTGCACACGCAGTAACTAATTAATCATTCTTTTGAATCCACCAACATTGGGGTTATGTGATCAGTGGGGAGGAAGGATTCTTACCAAAATAAGAAGACGGGAGGGCCTCCATGTAAACAATTGTGGTATGTATAATAAGAAAGGAAATTTACAATAAAATTTAAATTTCTTATCAACCTACCTTACAATTGTTTACTACTACAGGATGAAGAGACAACAGGATGGAGGGAATCACATAACCAACCCCCACATAACACAACTGCACTGGAACTGTGGACAGAGGAAGAGGTCCCTAGGCCTATCAAACCATAGCATCACAAACATTAGTAAAAGACAATGAGAGATGAGGCGTACGGTTCTGCGCGACGCACATACAGAAATGGTAGTAACAGCACAGAGCTGGAACTGACCTTGTAAGAAGCCTAATGGCTAGGGTAGATAACAGCCTGAGCAGAAGAAAGAGGGCCCATAGTAAAAAGGTCGTCTGACTGCTCCTGCAATTGACGCAGATAGGTAGAGAAAGTAGCATTTCTCCAGTAGGCTGCCTGCATAACATCCGACAATGTGACGGAGTTAGTATAAGCCCAAGAGGAAGACAATGCACGCACCTCGTGGGCAGAAATACGATTGGTAATACAATCATCAGTCGCTAGACGAGCGGAAGCCATGTGAATTGCAAGACAAATCCATCGAGAAATGGACTGAGAAGAGATCTTCTGTCGACCAGCAATAAGAGATAGAAAAATTGTTTCCTGCCTTTCCTAATGAACTGCGTCCAATTGAGATAAATGCTAATTGCACGAACCGGACAGAGCAAAGGGCGGCTACCTGCAGCAGAAGGAAGAGCCCTGATACAGATAGGAGGTGGAGTAGTTTCTGGTATCTGATTCTTGGCCAGAAAGGAGCAATCAGTGGTAAACCTAACACTGTTGAGAGAGCTCCTGAAAAAGGCTGGATCAACCGAGAGGGCGTGAAGCTCATTAACATGTCTGGTTGAGGGCACTCCCCCCCCCCCCCCCAAGCAAATCAGCACCCAAGAAAGATTCCATCTTGGGATAAGCGGCAAAGTCCTAAGCCTTTTCAAGGAAAAGTGCCAAACAAGCTTGGAGAGGTATGGATTAGTGCCGATACGACGCTGTCCCACATACGAAAGCATGGACCTGTACCCTTTCATTGTAACAGGCTGGAGCCCCCGAGAATCAAACAGATATGCCAGAAAACTCCACAATCTGTGAAATCGAAGGATTGGCATAATCAGCAGAGTGATCGGCACACCATCGACAGAAGACCTTCCACTTAGCCACATAGGCTAAACCAGTGGAGTGCCACCTTGAAGAAGAAATTCACTCCACTGCTCGTCTTGAAAAAACCTCTATGGAGGAGACATGACCTGACAAAAAATATGCGTGAAGGCAAAATGAAGTCGCGTCGACGTGAAACCTCATCGGGTGACCTTGGCAAAGAAGGTCGTGACGTAGAAGGAGACATGCCGGAACTGCCGCCAACAGGAAGCGGAGCTGATTGATTCACACCCACTGAGGCGATAGGGGTGCGATCAGAATGCTTCGACAACTGCAGGTTTGTATCTTGGTTAGAACCTGAGGCAGAATCGGAACCGGCAGGAATGCGTAGCCGACAAGACCATTCCAATCGAGTGACAGAGCATCCACGGTGAAAGGCAGAGGATCTGGACATGGGAACACGAAAGTGTCCACCTGATGGTTCCAACGAGTCGCAAAGAGATCAATGTGGGGATGACCCCAGAGATCTCACAGCGACAGGAACACTGCCCTGTGGAGCATCCACTCAGTGGAAATGACCCTATCCCTTTGGGACAGGGAGTCGGCTAGGATGTTCAGACGACCGGGAATGTGACGAACCGCCACACCGGCTTTGACATCCTGAGCGAGCTGTAGAAGATCCCGAGACAATTTGTACATGGGAACAGAGTGCGTGCCGCCCTGGTTCCGAACGTAAGCAACCACTGTCGAATTGTCGGACAACAGAAGGACCTGGCTATTTGAAAGGTGGGGGATCCACTGCCGGAAACTCTGAAGAAGAGCAAGAAGCTCCTTCTAGTTGATCTGAAGAGCTGTCTGATCCTGGTCCCATGCCCTGTGAAGGATAAGACCTAGAGGATCCAATGTTTCACCCCATTTGAGATCGCTAGTGACTGCCGTCAGAACACGATCGGACGTGGGTAAGTCCAACGGAACTCCCTGCATAATCCACTGAACATCTGTCCAGGGGAGAAGGTGACGATGAAGAGACTCCAGTAACTGAAGCACCAGATCCAGAGGATCGACATTCGGCCTCCAACGACTGAGCAGAAAGTGTTGGAGAGGTCTGACATGCAGCCGAACTAGAGGAATGAGATCCGTCACCGAACCACAGAGACCGAGCAGCAGTAGAAGACTCCGAGCTGTCGTAGACTGGGACAGACTCCAGAAAGGCAGCATTGGAATGCCTCTGGAGGATATTGTCTAGATATGCCGAATTGTAGTTACCCTAGACTGTGTGCGATGTAAGGCTAACACATGCGACATCAGTCGGGTGAAGGCCCAAGGAGCCAGGTTGAGGCCGAAGGGCATGGCCTTGAACTGGTAAACTCGCCCCAGAAAAGCGAACCTGAGATACTTTTGCGATGTCCAATGAATCGGAATGTGAAAGTAAACGTCTCGCAGGTCGATGCTGGAAGCAAAAACTCCCTGGTGAATGGAGAGGCGAACCAACCTGAAAGTCTCCATGCTGAACTTAGGAGCAGTGATAGACTGGTTCAGGATACTCAGATCGATAACCGGTCGGAGTTGGCCATCCTTCTTTGGCACCAAGAACAGACGGGAATAAAATCCCACAGAATGAATGTTCTTGATGACCTCGATCGCCCCCTTTGACAGGAGAATGACTATCTCCATGATCAAAAGTTCCCAACGTGTAACGTCTAAAGGAACTTGTGTTGGAAGAGGCACTCTCGACATAGTTGGATGCCTCAACCTGGAACGAATCGAGGTGATGACTGCCGATGCCTACCTGTACCCCGTGAGTAAGTAGAAGCAGCAGCAGGAGGATCAGCCCTTGGCTTCGCAGAGGAAGCAGAAGGGCACATGTTATTCTTTGGATGGCCCCTGCCTCCAACAGAAGGCTGATCATGCTGACGAAGCAGGAGCTGATCTATGGAATGACGTATGACATCATCCCAGATCGTCGCCACGGAACCATGGAATAGTTGTGGACCCACCGAAGAAGCAGATCGAAGAGCAGCGCGCTGCCCCTCAGGTAAGGAACGGCGTGTGTCCAACACAGCGTCCCTGTGAACTAATTCCAAGTTAGCCATGTTACAGGCATGCGTGTACATGAGCGCCTTGGAAAGCACATGCAAAGGAGCCTGTACGTCGTCAAACTTATCTGGAAGCAGATAAGCAGCTAAAGCAGAGACGATGTGATCTGAGAGAGAAAGCATGCCCAGCAAAACTGGCCATGGGACCAGAGTGCGTGAACGGAAACCCCACCATGAACATCCGAATCCAATGAGAAAACTGTGGTGCTCGACGGCTGAGAGACCACAGCAGAGGGTTCAGCCGGCAGCCCCTTCCGAATTCGCCGAGTTGAAGTCAGGGAAGGCTGAGGCCGATACCCCACGTCTACATTACCAGACATCTCTGCAGACCCGGGCTGCAGGGATAAAACTGCTATGCTCAACGGATGAGAGGCCACAGCAGAGGGTTCAGACGGCAGCCCCTTCCGACTTCGCCGAGTTGAAGTCAGGGAAGGCTGAGGCCGATACCTCACGTCTACACTACCAGACATTTCTGCAGACCCCTGCAGGGATAAAACTGCTATGCTCAACGGATGAGAGGCCACAGCAGAGGGTTCAGTCGGCAGCCCCTTCCGACTTTGCCGAGTTGAAGTCAGGGAAGGCTGAGGCCGATACCTCAAGTCTACACTACCAGACATTTCTGCAGACCCCCGCAGGGATAAAACTGCTGTGCTCAACAGCGGAGAGGCCACAGTAGAGGGTTTGGTCGGCTGCCCCTTCCGACTTCGCCGAGTTGTAGTCAGGGAAGGCTGAAGCCGATACCCCACATCCACAATACCAGAGATGCATCAATGCAGACCCCTGCAGGGATAAGCCGAGGCCGGCTGAAACGGTGACCAATGACATTGCAGACAGAACAACGGTAGCAGCAGATACGATGGGAGCTGTTGAAACTGGTGGAAAAGGGGAGAGAGCAACCTAGCTCGGCTCCAAAGGAGGAGTCACAACCCTAGTGACAGCCTCAGATGTTGACTGGAGAGGGCTCCACAGTCCCGGAACCAGGCATCTCTTCACCAGACAACTCAACAGCTCCCGCAGTATCCACCACAGAAAAAGACTGCTCATCCCCCACAGAGGGGGTATAACTCTCGTAGGTCCCGAATGACAGCGTTCCCAATCCCCGCTTATTTTTTCTTGGTGCTTTTGCACCACTTTTCTTTCCAAAATCTCTTGGGAAAGATCAAAATAGAGAGTATATTTTCTGCGTTAGGGTCTTCCACTGTAGTGCAAGCCTGTAGTAAACAATTGTAAGGTCAGTTGATAAGAAAATTCGTATGGATGAACAAAAAGAAAAATGAAAGTGTCAATGACACTGTAGCTCAACTTGTCAAGACAAAGACATGTACATGTATAGTATGTGACACAGCAATGACAAACATCTAGGTAATGACCTGATAACAAAGGTACATATAAAGTATTGTAATGGTCTGTACATAAATACTGACCGTTGCCTGTAACAAATGTATAGGTAAAGTATTGTAACGGTGGGTGACAGTCAGATGCTAAACTAGAAAAGAAAACTTTGAGTCCCAGAGTGGGTCTGACTGAACCCCAAAATATTTGTTCTCATAGCACAGTGATAACAAAGGCACCCCAAAACACACTCATTCCTGTCCCAAGGTGAAAACAAAGGTACCCAAGAAGTTTCGTGAAGATCAGTTCACAAATATGAGCTGTGTAGAAGTTGTGACAAAAAACTGATTGGACCTAATTTCAGTACAAAATGGCCACTGGCAGCCATCTTGAATTTTGGACCGCACTCAGAAAGACTCGTTCTCGTCCCAAGGTGATAACAAAGGTATCCAGGAAGTTTTGTGAAGATCGGTTCATAAATACAGCCTCTAGCCCGAGCCGTATTGACATGTGCACTTACAGTGTATAAGTAGCACTAAATAAATCAAAGTTCATCTAATTTGCATAATTTCTGCACGAGAAGAAACCCCGTACTATATGTGATGTATTCCATGTTACTAAACATTCATACAAAACTTTATTCAAATCAGAACTTTCATACAGAAGTTCTGTACAAAAGACTGATTGCACTAATTTTGGTACAAAATGGCTGCTGGTGGCCATCTTGAATTTCGGACCACACCCAAAAACACTTGTTCTCATCCCACAGTGATAACAAAGGTACCCAAGAAGTTTCATAAAGATCGGTTCATAAATACGGCCTCTAGCCTGAGCCGTATAGAAGTTGTGTACAAAAAACTGATTAGACCTAATTTCGGTACAAAATGGCCACTGGCAGCCATCTTGAATTTTGGACCGGACCAAAAAAGACTCGTTCTCGTCCCACAGTGATAACAAAGGTACCCAAGGAGTTTTGTAAAGATCGGTTCATAAATACGGCCTCTAGCCCGAGCCGTATTGGCATTTGCACTTACAGTGTTGAAAGTAACACCAAAAAACATCAAAGTTAGTCTAATTTGCATAATTTATGCACGAGAAAAAAACCCGTATTATATGATGTATCCCATGGTACTAAACATTCATACAAAAAATTATTCAAATCAGAGCTTTCATATGGAAGTTCTGTACAAAAAACAGATTTTTGCATCGTCGGTACAAAATGGTGGCTGGCAGCCATCTTGAATTTCGGACTGCACCCAAAAACCCTCTTTCTCGTCCCACGGTCATAACAAAGATACCCAAGAAGTTTCGTAAAGATAGGTTCATAAATATGGCCTCTAGCCCGAGCCGTATCCAATTGTTGACGGACAGACGGACGACGGGCCATGGCATAAGCTCAAATTTGGCTTCGCCAAAGTTGAGCTAAAAATGGAACTCACGCAAAAGGAACGTGCTTGTATCCGACCCCCTGATACAAACAACTGTATCAGGAGGGCGGATACACGACAGTTGCAGAGTTAATAGACAAAGTACATGTTGATTGTAAGATAAAAGTGGATAACCTAATATTTTGTAAAAAGCATTAAAAGTACAAGCAAAGATTTTGTCAATGGACATCCAGGTTAAAGGTGGAGGACCAAAGTTTGAAACTGTTCTTGTGGTTCAATACTTTTATTCAGATTTAAGTTATTGTCTGAATGAAATTCCACTCTTTGTGTGTCATAGAGATAAAGGGGAAGACAATAAATCGTCCAAAAGAAACTAGTGATGCTCTGCTTCCCTCTCAACATATTTTTTAAAAACAAAATGGAGGTTTGAATGGCATAATCTCCTGGTTGCTTGGGATGAAATCTCTACTCCGACAATAACATTCTGTGAGAAGTATTGAAAGTGCATGCCCGGTTTTAGTCAACAGACCTCTAGACTGTTGGTTGACACTTTGCTTTTATACCTTAGCCTCTGCACACTGATGCCAAAACACTGAATTTTCAAACACCAAATTTGTCCTTCAAACAAGATTGAATAGGTTAATTCCTATTTAACCCTTTACCCAACTTAACGGCCAAAACCGGCCAGTGTTATTCTAAAAAATCCCCAATTAATTTTCATTATTTTTATTTTCTTATCGAGCTTTTTCCAAAGAGGGGTCATAACCTATGTTTTTGAGACAAAAAATGAAAAAAATTAGTTATTAGTTATTCAAGAATTTTTTTTTACAAGTGTCGTCTGCTTTTCATGTTAGGTAAAGGGTTAAATTATGGGCAAAATTGATACTTTCACATCAGTGTGCAGAGGGTTGATGTTTTTATTCAGATTTCCAAGTTACTGTCTAGGTTTAAATTCCTCTCAACACACCCAGCGCAATAAGTGCCTTATATATACTCAGAACGACACATGCGTGTGAATGGGTTAATCGATATGGCATCAGTGCGAGCACGGAAACATAAAACGAGGGGCCGCAGGCCTCGAGTTTTATCCTTCCACAATGGCACAAGTGCCATATAGATTAACCCATTCACACGCATGTGTTGTTCTGTGTTTATTACATGCCTTCACATCTATAAATACAATTATTAAAAGGACACTCAGCAATTCATTTGAAAACTATCAACAAAAACAACACATTTTATCACCAACCAAACTTGCAAGGGAAACCTGTGTTACTATTTCATTCCCTAGCATATAGGAAACATTGGAACACAGGGGAAAATTTTCAGCTATCACTAGCGATTCAAATTGTAATTGTGTTGCACGATTTGTAGAAAATTCCAGTCAAATTTCGCTTCTATTTAAAAATAGTCTGTCAATGATTTTCGTTCTGCACATATGTGCAGAACAGATTTTCATTTTCCACATGGTTTAGTGTTGCTGTAGATGAGGATTTCATAGAACAGGCGTGTAATAAAGCTTTTTCTGGCATTTAGTGTGAGCAACTGTCAGACTCTCCAACTCAATAACTCTGCACAATCCAAGTTAGCGAGCAAGTTAGCGAGCAGACAAAGGCAAGGGAAACACAGATGCGCAGTACTCCTTACACAGTGCCAACGTGCCTCCACATGGGCAAGCAAGATTAGCTGTCTTGTGCACTGACACAATGCAGTTACCATGGATCAGGATCGAACTTTCGACCTTTCGCTTTAACTCCTTGCATGCTGCTGATGGATATTCTTGCCCAGGACAGGATTTCTCTTGCCACTGAATTAAGTATAATTTGGGCACATTTAATCAAATTTTACCTCTGTAAATTGTTTGTAGTTTTCCGCCAATGATTCCTGAAGTTAAATTTAGATGAATTTTAATGCTGCTTCCCAGCAACCATGACTAGATTTGATGAAAGATATTTTAAAAATACATAGCAGGTTAAGAGTTAAAGTCCAAAATTGTATGCACTGAGCCACTCCACTCTCAAGCTATCATGTAATCAAAAACAATATGACAGAACTTCAACTTTGGGACAATTTCTTTGTGGAGTCATGACACTGTGAGTCATTGGTTTCTAAGATTAGTTTTAAAAATCACAGAATCAATGGATACTCCACAAAGACAATTTCACCTAAAAGTCACCTCTAGCTCAATGTTTATCAAAGAAAGAGATGAAAATGCTGTTGATTTTGCTAAAGTTTCAAGTCAATTTCAGCACTTGTGACTACTGTATAGAAAATACATTTCATGTTTTTTTTACTGACTTGGGCTCAATGTTTATCATCAAAGAAAGATATAAAAATGCTGTTTATTCTTTTGCTAAAGTTTCATGCCAATTTCTGCACTTGTTACTTTTCTGTAATAGAAAAGCATTCAACATCAAGCCCCTTTAGCCCCTTATATATGCAACTAGTTGCCAAGTCCTTTATTAACAGGGAAGCATCATGCATCTTCAAGAAAATACTTGTCCAATGGAGGTGATCCAGTGTTCAGAAGCAGCAGAAAAAAAATCGCGAATTCACTCCTTGGCTTCAATGGATTGCAAAAATGAAACAAATTCAAAGTCCTTAAAGGGCAATCACCCTGACCTCTGCAATGAACATGGAGCTAGGCATCAACAACATACAGTTGCATGTCAAATATGATGTGTCATTCAAGTTTAAAAACTTGTTGAGCACAGAACGATCGACAGATGGCCTGACCGACTAAAATAGCGAAATGCAGAGCTGCCTGTCACAACTAATAACAAGTTATCCACAATTATTAAATGAAATTAAAACTTGAGGTGCGACTGTCCAACTTGGGCCTGTTCATACCCCCCCCCGCCGGCCACACTGCCATGATTATTCCAAGACAAAAGTGGGGCACCACTCTGGTAATAAAGGTCTGATCACAACTATAATTATAGGTGCATGGGTTCCCTTGGTAGTGAACATCTATACCAAGTTTCAAAGGAATCGACCCATAAACATCCGAGAAAATCTCTGGACAAAATTCAGGCAAGACGAAGAGGGGTACAACTCTGGTAGAAAAAAAGTCCAATCAAAACTATAATCACAGGTGCACAGGTTCCCATGGTAGTGAACATCCATACCAAGTTTCAAAAGAATTGACCTAAAACATCCGAGAAAATCTCCGGACAAAATTATTCTAAGATGAAAGGGGGCATAACTCTGGTAAAAAATGTCTGATCAAAACTATAATTCACAATTATTAAATGAAATTAAAACTAGAGGTGCGACTGTCCAAGTTGGGCCTGTCAATACCCCCCACTGGCCCTACTGCCATGATTATTCCAAGACAAAAGAGGGGCATCACTCTGGTAATAAAAGTCTGATCAAAACTATAATTGCAGGTGCACAGGTTCCCTTGGTAGTGAACATCCATACCAAGTTTCAATTGGAATCAACCCATAAACATCCAAGAAAATTTCTGGACAAAATTCAGGCATTCAAAGACAAAAAGGAGCATAACTCTGGCAAAAAAAGTCCGATCAAAACTATAATTACTGGTGCACAGGTTCCCATGGTAGTGAACATCCGTAACAAGTTTCAAAAGAATTGACCCATAAACATCCGAGAAAATCTCCGGACAAAATTATTCTAAGATGAAAAGGGACATAACTCTGGCAAAAAACGTCTTATCAAAACTATAATCACTGTGCACAGGTTCCCATGGTAGTGAACATCCATACCAAGTTTCAAAGGAATCGACCCATAAACATACAAGGAACTCTCCGGACAACATTCAGGCATTCTAAGATGAAAAGGGGCATAACTCTGGCAAAAAAACTCTGTGATCAAAACAAAATTTCACTAGTGCGCAGGTTCTCATGATAACGAACATCCATACCAAGTTTCAAAGGAATCGACCCATAAACATCCGAGAAAATCTCCGGACAAAATTAATTATTCTAGGAGGAAAAGGGGCACAACTCTGGCAAAAAAGTCCGATCAAAACTATAATCACTGGTGCACGGGTTTCCATGGTAGTGAATATCCATTCAAAGTTTCAAATGAATCGACCCATAAACATCTGAGAAAATCTCCAGACAAAATTCTAGCATTCTAACACATGTAAAAAAGGGGCATAACTCTGGAAAAAAATAGTCTGACCGGAACTATAATTGCAGGTGTATAGATTCCCACAGTGGTAAACATTCATACCAAATTTCGATGGCAATGGTCCATAAACATTGGAGAAAATCTCCGGACAAAATTATGTCTATGGATGGACAGACAGACTGATGGACAGATGGACAAATTGATTCCAGTAAATCCCCCCACAACTCGTTGTGGGGGGTATAATAACAAGAGGCCCCAAGGGGCCTGAGGGCGCTCACTTGACATGGTAGCCTAAATATCAACCCAGAGAATTGATTTCAACAAGTTGCATCTGCTCCTCCTAAGAAAAGCTTATACCAAATATCCAAAGATTCTGACCAGTGGATCTAAAAAAAAAGAAGATTTTTAAAGAATATTCCTCATATTGAACGAAGTTATAATTCGGGCTCCCACAGGGAACCCATATATGAACCCAGGGACTTGGCTTTAACAAACTTAAATCTCCCCCCCTCCTAAGGATGCTGCACACCAAATATCAAAACATTCCGACTGTTGGATCTGAAGAAGAAGATTTTTAAAGAAAATTCCTCATTTTGAACTAAGTTACAGTTCAAGCTCCCACAGTGAGTCCAAATATGGACCTAGGGACATGGATTGAACAAACTTGAATCTCACCCCCCTAAGGATGCTGCATATCAAATATCAAAACATTCCAACTGCTGGATCTGAAGACGATTTTTAAAGAAAATTCCTCATTTTAAACTAAGTTATAATTCGTGCTTCCACAGTGAGCCCAAATATGAACCCAGGACTTGGCTCGAACAAACTTGAATCTCACCCCCCCAAGCATGGTGCATACCAAATATCAAAAGATTCTGCCTGCTGGATCTTGAGAAGAAGATTTTCAAAGAAATTTGCCTGAAATGCACTAAGTTCAAATTCAAGCTTCTATAGTGAGCCCAAATATGAATCTAGGGAGCCGATTTGAACAAACTTGAATCAGATCCACCCCACAATGTTGCATACCAAATATCAAAAGATTCTGCCTGCTCGATCTGGAGAAGAAGATTTTTTAAGAAATTTGCCTGAAATGCACTAAGTTCGAATTCAGGCTTCTATAGTGAGCCCAAATATGAATCCAGGGGGCCGATTTGAATAAACTTGAATCAGATCCACCCCACAATGTTGCATACCAAATATCAAAAGATTCTGCCTGCTGGATCTTGAGAAGAAGATTTTTTAAGAAATTTGCCTGAAATGCACTAAGTTCGAATTCGAGCTTCTATACTGAGCCCAAATATAAACCCAGGGGGCCGATTTGAACAAACTTGAATCAGATCCACCCCACAATGTTGCATACCAAATATCAAAAGATTCTGCCTGCTGGATCTGGAGAAGAAGATTTTTTAAGAAATTTGCCTGAAATGCACTAAGTTCGAATTCGAGCTTCTATACTGAGCCCAAATATAAACCCAGGGGGCCGATTTGAACAAACTTGAATCAGATCCACCCCACAATGTTGCATACCAAATATCAAAAGATTCTGCCTGCTGAATCTGGAGAAGAAGATTTTTTAAGAAATTTGCCTGAAATGCACTATGTTCGAATTCGGGCTTCTATAGTGAGCCCAAATATGAATCCAGGGGGCCGATTTGAACAAACTTGAATCCGATCCACCCCACAATGTTGCATACCAAATATCAAAAGATCCTGCCTTCTGGGTCTGGAGAAGAAGATTTTTTAAGAAATTTGCCTGAAATGCACTATGTTCGAATTCAAGCTTCTATAGTGAGCCCAAATATGAATCCAGTGGGGCAATTTGAACACACTTGAATCAGATCCACCCTACAATGTTGCATACCAAATATCAAAAGATTCTGCCTGCTCGATCTGGAGAAGATTTTTTAAGAAATTTGCCTGAAATGCACTGAGTTCGAATTCGGGCTTCTATAGTGAGCCCAAATATGAATCCAGGGAGCCGATTTGAACAAACTTCCATCAGATCCACCCCACAATGTTACATACCAAATATCATAAGATTCTGCCTGCTGGATCTGGAGAAGAAGATTTTTTAAGAAATTTGCCTGAAATGCACTAAGTTCGAAATCGGGCTCCTATACTGAGCCCAAATATGAATCCAGGGGGCCGATTTGAACAAACTTGAATCAGATCCACCCTACAATGTTGCATACCAAATATCAAAAGATTCTGCCTGCTGGATCTGGAGAAGAAGATTTTTTAATCTTTTTCCCATAGCCTTCAGTGTTAAAAAGGGCTGACTCAGCACTTTTTCAAAGTCCTGAAAAAAGTACCTTGTGATCACACCGATAGGTATTTTTTTTAACCATTCTATTCTACTGGATAAAAGTAAGCTTTATACAAAATAAGAATTCTCTGTGCCGTGTAGTTTTGGAGATATGGCAGTTTTAAGGTTTTTCCTATTTTTAGCTCCCGAGGTTCCCACGGGGCAATGAGAAAATTTTTTTTGCATCAATCAACTACTTATGACCCATTATCATCTCATATCAAATTTGGTTCAAATCGACCTCACGGTTCTGAAAATAGAAATTTTAGGCTTGGCCAAAATTTTTGCCCCTCCCATAACGAAGGCAAATAATGCCTGACAAACTTCTCTTGAACAAACTTGATTCTAAACCTCAAAAGGACTCTGTATACCACATATCAAGTCTCTGCTACTGGTGGTTCATTAGAAGAAGATTTTCAAAAAATTTGGCCATTTTTCCCCCACACCTCTGCTCAATATGAGCCGAAAGCTATTTTGGATGAAAATCAAAATGCCCCTATATAACCACTACTTACATGAAATTTAATTAAAATGTGGCCAGTGGTTTAGGAGAAAGAGGCTCAAACACCACCTTCACGCAGGACGACGGACGACGAGTGATAAGAAAAGCTCACCCTGACTTTCAGTCAGGTGAGCTAAAAATGCAGCACTGCAAAGGCTCATAACAAAGTTGGGGGTGGGGGAGGGGTTTACCCATGTCTGATCATGGCACAAATTCATTATGTTCTTACTTGCAAATAATGATGCTTCTAAGTGATTTATTCAGACAAAGATTCTACAATCACCAAAAGTAGCTACAGCAAATCAGCAATGTCATGGTAAAAGCCAAATAATTGGGGTGTGTGATCCTTCCCTCCCAGGATTTATGTCCATGGAACCAGCAAGTCATTGATAAATAAGTAAGATTACTTATTTATTTTTTATAATATTGGTGTTAAAGGTCACATATTTCCACACAATGGCCAATTATGACCACAACATGGATATAAATAAAGTCAAGTCCATCCAATTGTTTATACCCACGTTGCCAATTTTAGAGGACTTCCACCCCAGGAATTGGTGACCTGGTAGTATTTTACCAGTAAAACAGAGCTTGTTTACCACAGTAAACAAGCACTGCCTCACTTCCCAGGGTTCCAACGGAGAAAATAAGCTGGATTAAAAGCTACATAACATAACATGAATGAGACCAGTTTGATCCAGAATTTCTTGACTGCTTCCCTTAACCCTTTAACCAACGTAACGGCCAAAACCGGCCAGCGCTATTCTCAAAAATCGCCAATTAATTTTCATTATTTCTTTCATTTTTTGTCTCAAAGACATAGGTTATGACCCCTCGTTGGAACGAGCTCGTCGAGCTCATTCCAACGAGGGGTCATAACCTATGTTTTTGAGACAAATGAAAGAGTCAATGACTCTGTAGCTCAACTTGGATATGACAGGAATTAGTACTTGCTGTGACCAAGACAACTGAATAATGAATATGACAGGAATTAGTATTTGTTTTGGCCCAGTCAACAATAATAAAAGAATTACAAGGTGACTGTAATGGACTACAGATTAAGACCAATCATTGTAGATTATTATTTTGTGTGGAAATTTTCAGTCCCAAACAAAATATTTTCAGACTAAAATTTTTTCTTCTTCTTAAAATTTCCCAAAATGCATCAAAACACAAAAAACTAATTTCCGGATTTTGGTCCAAAATTTTCTAAGTCCCACCCGGACCCCAAATTTTCAGTGTAAAAATTTTTTTTTTTTTTTTTGTCTTAAAATTGACCAAAACGCATAAAAAAACAAAAAACTAATTTCCGGATTTTGGTCCAAAATTTTCTAAGTCCCACCCGGACCCCTAATTTGCATAATTTATTCACGAGAAAAACTCTGTATTATATGTAATGTATCCCATGGTACTAAACATTCATACAAAAATTTATTCAAATCAGATCTTTCATTTGGAAGTTCTGCGCAAAAATCTGATTGCACTTAATTTTGAACAAAATGGCTGCTAGCGGCCATCTTGAATTTCAGACTGGACCCAAAAACACTCCTTCTCGTCCCACAGTGATAACAAAGGTACCCAAGAAGTTTCGTGAAGATTGGTTCATAAATACGGCCTCTAGCCCGAGCCATATTGGGATTTGCACTCACAGTGCTGAAAGTAACACTAAATAAATCAAAGTTAGCCTAATTTGCATAATTTACGCACAAGAAAAAAACCTGTAATACATGTAATGTATCCCATGGTACTAAACATTCATACAAAAAATTATTCAAATCAGAGCTTTCATATGGAAGTTCTGTACAAAAAACAGATTTCGGCATCGTCGGTACAAAATGGCTGCTGGCAGCCATCTGGAATTTGGGACTGCACCCAAAAACACTCGTTCTCGTCCCACGGTCATAACAAAGGTACCCAAGAAGTTTCGTAAAGATTGGTTCATAAATACGGCCTCTAGCCCGAGCCATAGCAGCTTGGCACTTACAGCTCTGAAAGTAACACTAAATAAATCAAAGTTAGTCTAATTTGCATAATTTACGCACGAGAAAAAAACCCGTATTATATGTGATGTATCCCATTGTACTATACATTTATACAAAACTTTATTCAAATCAGAACTTTCATACAGAAGTTCTGTACAAAAAACTGATTTTTGCATCATCGGTACAAAATGGCCACTGGCAGCCATCTTGAATTTCGGACCACACCCAAAAACACTCGTTCCCGTCCCAGGGTCATAACAAAGGTACCCAAGAAGTTTCGTAAAGATTGGTTCATAAATACGGCCTCTAGCCCGAGCCATAGCAGCTTGGCACTTACAGCTCTGAAAGTAACACTAAATAAATCAAAGTCAGTCTAATTTGCATAATTTACGCACGAGAAAAAAACCCGTATTATATGTGATGTATCCCATGGTACTAAACATTTATACAAAACTTTATTCAAATCAGAACTTTCATACAGAAGTTCTGTACAAAAAACTGATTTTTGCATCATCGGTACAAAATGGCCGCTGGCAGCCATCTTGAATTTCGGACCACACCTAAAAACACTCGTTCCCGTCCCAGGGTCATAACAAAGGTACACAAGAAGTTTCGTAAAGATCGGTTCATAAATACGACCTCTAGCCAGAGCCATAGCCAATTGTTGACGTACGGACAGATGGACAGACGGACGGATGGACGGACGGACAGACAGACGACGGGCCATGACAATAGCTCAAATTTGACTTCGTCAAAGTTGAGCTAAAAATGAAAAAAATTAGTTATTCAAGAATTATTTTTGCAAGTGTCGTCTGCTTTTCACGTCAGGTAAAGGGTTAATTATAAAATCAAAGTAAATGGCAATAATATACTGCAACAATTCAAATGAGATCAGAAATTAAATTTGTGGAAATTTCTATTCAGCTCACAAGCAGAAAATTGTAAACATAAATTTTAGCTCAACAAAACAGACACCTGGAAAATGTAACTGTTCTGCCGGCAGGGCTTAATAACCCTCTGCACATTAATTCAAAATTGCAAGAAGTGAATCAGAATGCAACTTGGAATTCAACCAATTCAATCTTATTTGACAGAGCTCACTGAAACAAGACTGAATTGGCCAAAGTGTTGGAAAAATTTGCTCCTTGAAATTGGGTGTTTTACAATCCTGCAGAGGGTTGAAAAAATCCCATTCTCCAGAAGCGAGTGAATTTTAAAGTAAATTTATGAAATGCTGTCTTGTGATATCATATTCAACTGTTAGGCACAAAATGACATTTCACCAATGGAGGCATTTACTGGTTAAGTGCTGAAAGCCCAAATTTGGGCTCCACTCTTAACCCACTGAATCCCTGGCAGCCGTTTTTCCGGCCAGGAACCTGATACACCATAACATTATTAAATAGGATGGCTGTTTGGTAAACATGTGAGGTAGACCAATCAATATTTTCAATGTGCAGCCCCGAGGCTGCACATTGAAAATATTGATTGGTCTACCCTAAATAATGAATATGGACTCTTCTATGAAATTGTTTTTATTGAACTGGCATGGAAGATACCACCAGAGTTCAAAGGGTTAAGTGCCGTTTCTAGAACTTAAGGGCTTCATATTTTGTGTATGTGGTTCACAATACCTTTCAAATGAAATTATTTCACCTCTGTGTTTGTGTCTTGTTACTATTTATGGGAGAGTGCCAATAGGCACTCTGTAATAAATTGAAACAGGGCAAATACATTTGGACAAATTTTGACAACCAAAAAATATTTAGAACTCTACCAGTTAATACCCCAAACTTTCATACTGATTCTCTGATGGCCCTTGAAGACAATTCATCTTTATTTTATTCTCTGCCAACTAATATACTTGGATTGAAAGTACTCTGTCTGTTACAAATTTCTAGAAATAAAGCCATACATTATTCTAATGAATGCTAAACTCATTATTGACTAAAGGCTAACAACCTTAAAAAAAAATCAAATAAAAAATGTCCACTCTTCCATTTACTCAATTATGCAAGCAGAGTATTCCTTGAGAATCTGTTGATGACAGTGCTGAGAAATTAAAGGGATGTGATCACTGGAATTTATGAAGACAGAATCCAACAGTATTCCAAATACCCCTATGTCTCACAATAATCAGAGTTTGCTCATTCATCAGAGCTACAGAGGTTAAATGATACATCCACAGCCTGAACTATCCTGTCATCATGCACACTTCTCTACAAAAGAAAACACTTAACTCTTTACCCAACACAGACGATATCAAAATTTCTTATTTTGAATATAATTTTTTTAATTTTTTTCCAAAAATGTCAACCATACCATGTGACCCCTCATTGGAACGAGCCCGACGAGCTCATTCCAATGAGGGGTTATATGATATGGTTTTGTTGAAATTTGTTGACAAACAATATTTTTTCAACTGCTGAATTTGCATATTACAGGGGCAGATGTGGCCAATTCGTTAGGTAAAGGGTTAAAGTACCCAATTTCAAAAGTCAACATGGGTAACAGAGACTGTTTAGTATAAGAAAGAAACTTAATGCTTGAATTCACAAACTAAAGAGCCTGTAATCACTCACCTGGCAGAACTACATATCCCTGAATTATTCTAATCAGAATCAAAGAATGCAGCTGGCTGCCATGCTTCTTCATCTCATCAAAACAAAATAAGGATTGTTTTCAGAGGACTTTCCATACTTTATTTGTGCTATGTTTGGTTCACAATTGGCCAAGTAGTTTCATAGAAATGGAAATGTGATTTTCCATAGGGTTTAAATGGGAATTATGTAATGCTATTGCCACCATGTTTGCTATCATATCAGCATTAAATTAGGATCATTGGTCACGGGATTTCCAGTCATCAATCCTGTAAAGTTTCAAAAACATTTGGTCTTGAAGTTCGACAGGCAAATCAGAATTAAAGAATGTATCTAGTGGGCAAGTGTTTCATCTGAAAATGAGGATCCTTTGCAGAGAACCTTGAATATAACATTCCTGCCAAGTTTGGTTCATACTGACCAAGTAGTTTCAGATAAGAAGACGAAAATGTGATTTCCCACAGGGTTTCCATGGTAATTATGAGCCACAATTGTGGTCATGTTTACAACCCAATCAACATTAAATGCAGATCGTTGGAAGTGGGTGCCCCAGTCATCAAGCATGTGAAGTTTCAAAACATTTGGCCTTGTAGTTTCAGAGGAGGAGATTTTTGAAAATCGACCAATCAGAATCAAAGAGTGCCTCTGGAGGCCATGTTTTTCATCCGATGGGAACGAAATGAGGATCGTTTGTAGAGGACCTCCCATAGACTAGTCCTGCCAAGTTTAGTTCACAATGGCTCAGCAGTTCCAGAGAAGATGAAAATGTGAAAAGTTTATGGACAACAACGGACACCAAGTGATGCCAATAGCTCACCTGGCCCTTTGGGCCAGATGAGCTAAAAATGTCATTCAAACATGGCTTATGATCCCTTATAGGAACAAGCTTGTCTGGTTTGTTCCAAGGAGGGGTCATATGCTATGTTTTGGAAGAAGATAAGGATATTTGTTTAGTTATTCAAACAAGAGGCCCCAAGGGGCCTTAATCACTAACCTGCCAAAGTGGTCCAAAGAAGTATTTGGGGACACATTAGTTAGACATGGTTCATCAACACTACAAAGGAATGAAGTCATGAAAGGCAAATTTTATGGAAAAATACTAAGGAATGGATTTGAACAAACCTGAACCTAACATGCTCCCACCTACCACCCCCACCTACCCACCCAAAGAGAGCCCAAATATTAAGCCAGGGACTCAAATTGAACAAACATTAATCTGATCCCCTTGAGATGTTATATACCAAATATGAATTCTGACTGGTGGATCTGAAAAAGTTTTTTAAAGAAATGGCATCACATTGCACTAAGTTAAAATTCAGGCTCCCATAAGTAGCCATTATTAGTAGTCCAGGGGCTCGATTTGAACAAATTGGAATCTGATCCTCCTAGAGATGTTGTATACCCACTATGAAAGGATTCTGAATGGTGGATCTGAAGAAGAAGATTTTTAAAGAAATTTCCTCATATTGCACTAAGTTAAAATTTGGGCTCCCATAGGGAGCCCAAATATCAACCCAGGGATCCGATTTCAACAAACTTGAATCTGACCCCTCTAGAGATATTGTATACCAAATATCAGGCGATTCTAATTGATGATTCTGGAGAAGATTTTTAAAGAAATTTCCTCATATTGCACTAAGTTAAAATTTGGGCTCCCATAGGGAGCTTTGGGCTCAAATGGGAAGCCAAAATATTAACCACGGACCGGATTTGAACAAACCTGAATCTGACCTACCTAGAGATGTTGTATACCAAATATGAAAGGATTCTGATTGGTGGATCTGAAGAAGAAGATTTTAAAAGAAATTCCCTCATATTGCACTATGTTAAAATTCTGGCTCCCATAGGTTATGATAGGTAGCCATTATTAGTAATCGAGGAGCTCGATTTGAACAAATTGGAATCTGATCCTCCTAGAGAAGTTGTATACCCACTATGAAAGGATTCTGAACGGTGGATCTGAAGAAGATTTTTAAAGAAATTTCCTCATACTGCTCTAAGTTAAAATATGGGCTCCCATAGGGAGCCCAAATATCAACCCAGTGATCCGATTTCAACAAACTTGAATCTGACCCATCTAGAGATGTTGTATACCAAATATCAGACGATTCTAATTGATGGTTCTGTAGAAGAAGATTTTTAAAGAAATTTCCTCATATTGCACGAAGTTAAAATTTGGGCTCCCATAGGGAGCCTAAATATCAACCCAGGGACTAGGTTTGAACAAACTTGAATCTGACCCTCCTAGAGATGTTGTATACCAAATATGAAAGCATTCTGACTACTGGGTCTAAAGAAGAAGATTTTTTTAAAAATTCCTCATATTGCACTAAGTTGACATTCAGGCTCCCATAGGGAGCCCAAATATTTACCCAGGTAAGCAATTTGAACAAACCTGAAACTGACCCACCTCAAGATGTTGTATACCACATATGTAAAGATTCTGACTGGTGGATTTGAAGAAGACGACTTCTAAAGAAC
Organism: Pictodentalium vernedei; assembly: GCA_031216915.1. Lineage (NCBI taxonomy): Eukaryota > Metazoa > Mollusca > Scaphopoda > Dentaliida > Dentaliidae > Pictodentalium > Pictodentalium vernedei. Next base: position 180,266,477 of record CM062295.1, read on the forward strand.
ATTCCTCATACTGCAGTAAGTTAAACTTTGGGCTCCAATAGGGAGCCCAAATATTAACCCAGGGACCCAATTTGAACAGACTTGAATCTGACCGCCAAGAGATGTTGTACACCAAATATGAAAGGATTTGACTAGTGGATCTGAAGAAGAAGATATTCAAAGACATTTCCTCATATTGCACTAAGTTAAAATTCAGGCTCCAAAAGAGAGCCCAAATATTAACTCAGGCACCTGATTTGAAAAAACTTGAATCTGACCCCCCTAGAGATGTTGTATACCATATATCAAAAGATTTCAACTGGTGGGTATATATCAAAAGATTTCAACTGGTGGGTATATATCAAAAGATTTCAACTGGTGGGTATATATCAAAAGATTTCAACTGGTGAATCTGAATACGAAGATTTTTAAAGAATATTCCACATATTGCACAAAGTTAAAATTTGGGATCAATAGAGAGCCCAAATCTTAATCCAGGGACTCAATTTGAACAAAATAGAATCTGACCCACCTCCCACCACCACCCCCACCCCCCTCCCCCCACCCCCTAGAGAAGTTGGATATCAAACATGAAACGATTCTGACTAGTGGTTCTGAAGAAGATTTTTTTGAATTTTGGAAACAAATTTATGGGTGCTATCAGAGTTATGCCCCTTGTGGTGCCCCCCCCCCTCCCCCCCATGGGCATAACAACTTTATTTGAACAAACTTGACTTGACATATGATAGGGAACATGCACACCAGTTTTGGTTCAATTTGGTCGAGTAGTTTGTGAGAAGAAGTCGATAATGTAAAGTTAACGATGGGCGACGACGGACGGAAAGTGATTGGTAAAGCTCCCCTTGAGCTTTGCTCAGGTGCGCTAAAAATGTTTTTACAAATGCAGTCTTCTAGTTCTGTCAGGTAAAGGGCTAAAGAATCTATTTTTTTGACAATAGATAACCTGAAATGATAAATCATTTTGTTCCAACTTGACGTGAAAGCTAATTTATATTGGCTATTAGATAGGCCAAAAGTATGAGGATACTCGTCTGGCTTCTCCACCCTATTTATCAGTTAGCCATGCAGATCATTTAATAACCATCAGCGGTAATTACAGGAGTCCAGAAATCTGACAGCTTTTACACTTCTGTTCTCTCTTATGATATTTACAGAATTGATTCTGTCATTGATTTTTGTGGCCATAGTTTCCTCATCTCGAGGAATTAGTTTGTGTTCAGACAACTAAAAGTCGGAAGTGAATTGCTAGCACCCCATGCCCCTTTTATAACTAATTTGAACTTGGCAGGAATTACTCTGTTTGCTGATCAATTGAAAATCATATTGGAACACAAAATCAAAGATGCCTTGAGAAATCATTTCCAATTAGTAACATTTTTCATTAACCATTTCTCTGATGCTTTCCAACAGAATTACTGGCACTGTAAAGTTTACAATGTCAGGAATGTTCATTTAGTTCTCATGGTAGTTATGTGAAACCAACTTCACACAAACAACTGGTCGGCTAATGAAAAGGTTTCCTTCAAACTTCCAGCTGACACAGGAGTGGGGTGCCATGATTATTGATTTTCCTAATCAATTAACTGACTGGGATAATTGATTATAATCAACTAATCACTTTTAAATGCAAAGGAACAAGTGCCCCAACATGCATTGTTTTCTAAGTACCCTGTCAGTTGTTTCTTGGCTAGTCTTGGTCAAAGGTGGGTCGTGGGTTAAGAATTATTTATTTATTTCTTGGGGTTTAACAACATTTTTGACAGCCAGGGTCACCTCGTTTCGGTCAGTTTTACGGGTGGAGGAAGCCAGAGTACCAAGAAAGAACAACTGAGCAACAGCAAGCTACTGTCAGACTCCCCAATGTACTAACTCCACACAAGTAGGGTTAGCATTGGTTGAAGACAAGTGCACCATCGACGTGCAGTACGCCTCAGTACACAATGCCATCGTGCCCCCAGGTGGGGAACTGGGATTAAGTGCTTTGCCAAAGGACACAACATGGTTGCTGCAGATGGGATTCAAATCAAGGATATCTTGGCTTGTAGCCTGAATCTCTACCTACCGAGCCACTGCGCCCCCGGGTTAAGAGTTTTAGAAACACTCACCTGCCCAAAGTTGTTTAAGAAGGATTTAATTACCATCCATAGCTAGTTAACCCAACAGAGGAATGAAGTTATCTAATTATTTATAACTCTGCTCTCCAAGTCAGATGATTTTTTTCTAGTATTGGGATGCTACCACAGAAATAATGCACATATTATCAGTAATGGAAAACTAGGGAGTCCAAATATCAACCTGGGGACTTGACTGGAACAAACCTGAAGCATGTTGTATACCAAATACATGTATCAAAAGATTCGGACTGTTGGATCTGGTGAAGATTTTTAAAGATTATTTCTCTTATTGCACTAAGTTAAAATTTGGGCTCCCTTAATGTGCCCAAATATTAACCCAGGCTCCCAGTTTGAACAAACCTGAATCTGATACACCCCCCTCCCCCCTAGAGATGCTGTATACCAAATATTAAAACTATCTGACAGGTGGATCTGAAGAAGATGTTTAAAGAAATTTCCTCATATTGCACTAAGTTAAAATTCGGGCTACCACAGGGAGCCCAAATATTAACCCACTCGATTTGAACAAACTAGAATCTGACCCCCCTAAAGATGTTGTATAGCAAATATGAAAGGATTCTGACTGGTGGATCTGAAGAAGAAGATTTTTAAAGAAATTTCCTCATATTGCACTATGTTAAAATTCGGGCTACCACTGGGAGCCCAAATATTAATTCAGGGACCTGATTTGGACAGATTTTAATCTGACCCCCCTAGAGATGTATACTAAATACGAAATTATTCTGACTGGTGGATCTGAATAAGAAGATTTTTAAAGATTATCCTCCATATTGCACTAAGTTAAAATTCGGCTACCACAGGGAGCCCAAATATTAACCCAGGGACTCAATTTGAACAAACTGGAATCTGACCTCCAAGTTTAAAAGGAATCGACCCATAAACATCTGAGAAAATCCCCGGACAAAATTAATTATTCTAAGACGAAAAGGAGCATAACTCTGGCAAAAAAGTCTGATCAAAACTATAATCACTGGTGCACAGGTTCCCATGGTAGTGAATATCCAGACCAAGTGTCAAAGGAATCGACCCATAAACATCTGCCACGCACAACTTATTGCAGGGGGTATAATTATGCATACCAAACATTAAAAGATTCTGACTGGCGGTTCTGAAGAAGAATTTTAAAGATTATTTCCCGCATTGCCCCAAGTTGAAAATTCCTGTATTGAGCCCAAATATGAACCAAAGGGCTTCACTGTAACAAACTCATTGAGCTCGTTCTAATGAGGTGTCATAAACTATGTTTTTACGCAAATAATGAAAAAAAAATAGTTAGTCAAGAGTTTTATTTGCAAGTGTCATCTGCCTTTCATGTTAGGTAAAGGGTTAAAGGGAGTTAAAATTTACCAATTAAGGGAAAATACTAATTGATTCTGCTGATATGATCGATAGTTTACTAATCGAATACTTGGGACAGCTCTACACAGGAGCTGACACTACATACTCTTGGATGCAACACAATGTCAACTCTCATTAGAATGACATCTTTTTATTTATTGGCTCAGCTGAGAAAAGCTCAAGGGGTGCTTTACTGATCACTTTTAATCTTTCGTCTGCCTGTCATCCGACATCCGTCCAGCATGAACTTTACATTGTCAACTTCTCAAATCCTACTGAACCAAATTCGATATGCATATTTCTTATCAACTATCAATTCAAGTTTGTTCAAATAAAGTCTCCAAGCCCTCGGGGCACCACAAGAGGCATAAATCTGTTAGCACCCAAAAAATGCTTTTAAAAGTTAAAACATCTTCTTCTCCAGAACCACCAATTAATATGGGGGTGGGGCTGGATTCAAGATTGTTCAAATCAAGTACATAGGGTCATATCTGGGTCCTCTGTGGGAGCCCAAATTCAAACTTAGTGCAAAATTTTTCTCACCTCTCCTTCTCCAGAACCACCAATCAGAATCTTTTGATATTTTGATATTTGGTATACAACAGATCCAAATTTATTCAAACCAAATCTCTTGACATGGGTTGGGGGGGGGGGGGAAGATATCCAGGCCTGGTTATCTTCCCCCCACCCATGTCAAAAAATATAGAACAAATTAAAAACAGTTTCAACTTGGCTTATACCATTGAATAATGACCAGTGAATTGAAAATAGGCAATCTTAGAACCTTTCCAGCAATTTTGGGGACTTTTCCGAACACGTGGATGGGGTTAGGGAGATGTCCAACCTGCATATCTTCCGCCTCACCCGTCCAAAAAACATAGCTAACATTGATAGATAACATTGATATTACTGGTAATGGAGCCTGCATACCAAATATTGATAATTGAATCATAGCAGCCCAAAAGAGGATTGTTTAGTGTTTTTTGCATTACCAATAAGTGCAACATGGGGTCCCCAAAGGAAGCCCCTGATGAAACGAATTTAGTGTTTTGTCTTCAGCCCAACTGACTCAACTACTCCGAAGGAAGTTTAGTACATGTACAAAATACGCAAAATTTTTCTCTGGTACAGTTCTAAAAATAGAGGTACACATTGGGGTCACACAAGGCATATGAAAAATTTTTTATCTCCACGAATGAAGTAAATTTCACCAAATAGTACTAAATACAAAATTTTGTTTAAATTGGCCAACTGGTTCGAGGATTAAATATTTTGGGGATGGCAAAAAATTCAGCCCCTCAGACGACAAGCCCCGATATTGCCAGATTTTTTTATTGGGGTTTAGAGATACTTTCAACAGCCAGGATCACCTTGTGTCAGAAATATTAGCAGATCAAGTTTTTTTTAATAAACATGAATCTACACCATTAAAAGACGCTCTCTAGCAAATATAGACTCATTACAGCCAGCAGTTAATGAGAAGATTGTTTCACGTTTTTCCCATTACCAACTGTGTTGACCGTTTTACTGCCATGCCTAATTTAACCATATATGGAGGACCTCTATGTACGCATGTATGCAAGAATGTTTAATAAAATTTATGACATACTTGGAACTCTATCACCTGAATGATTGTTGGAAAGGCCTCTCTGAGCCCTTTCAAACAATTAATCAGATGGTAGGTTTGATCTGCACATACCAGAACATCAAGATAATCATCATAAAATAGGTGACAATTGTCGCTTTCGGCAGCATAAGTGTTAAATGTTGGTCTCCATAGGCAGTCCCTGAAGAAACTGATAGCAAGTTCCTTCTACTCCTGTTGAAGCTTCATACCATATACAAAAAAACTGTTGTCTGTTCCTCAAAATATGGACGGTTGAAATTGTGGTTCGCATGAGGATGTAAAAAACTTTTTCCAACATGAATCAAGTTCACGCCACTTGTTAATACTTCAAAACGAATTTGGTTCAAATTGGCCAACTGGTTTGGAAAATAGAAATTTTGGTTGGGGCCATGAATTTAGCCCCTCCTAGCAAATATTGCAAGAGAAACTTTCTTTAACTTGAATGTTCAGCACTAAAGAAAGCTGCACACCGAATCTCAAAGCCTTCTGAAAAAGAAGATTGATATGCAAAGCTAATGGTCGACAGACAAATCGTTACAAACAATAAACAGGATTATATACAATTAAGTAGGGTCACTGTATTAGGATTAATTCAGAAACTTACCTCATACAGTGCCATGGAATGACCATAAGGAGAAAGTTCATCTGCCTCCGTGAGAGCTTCATGTTCCCTGTTCTGTGTGTTTTCACCTGTAAACAAACAATTATTATATTTAACAGAAATAAAATATTGCCAGAATTGAAATTTCTCATCAATTTTTCTTAATTTATTTATATAACTGCTTAATTGATTCAGTGTCTTAGGATTTTTCAGTAAGAAGACAAATTTACTTTTGAGTTGGTTCACTGGTAAAGTCAACAGGAAATTTGTAGTTTTTCATTCAATCTATTTCATATACATTTCTTAATCTGTTCTTTAAACTGAATTTCAATTGACTCAAACTACTATTTAGAGTCTCATGGTTAGAGAAAGAATAAAAGTTTTACCAAAATTAGGAGAAGAAAATTTATATAAGCTAACATAAAGGCTGTTTATTTATTTATTGGAGCAGAGATTCGTCAGCCCTCTTTAGGAAAGGGTACGTGTACCATGCTATTGGGAAAACCTGCATCATGAAGGCTCCAATTGGGAATTTATTTGGGAGAAGAAACACACTAAGAATAAGAAATCCTACCATCATATTGTAATATTAAATAATGAAGATTTTTGAATTTATGCATTTTGCTACCCTTCAACAGTCAACATTCTGTGGCTTTGCAGTTATGTGTAGGCAAGTCTTGGCTGCCTATGTAGGCAGCCGAGACTTGCTGAGAAACAACTGAGAAGGTTCTTGGGATGCAACTTGCAAATGTATCTAAAAACTGCCTGTTGAGGTAGCTGTTTTGTTGCAGTAAAAAGTAATGAAAGTCAAAATTAAGCCTTCAAGAGTCAAAGAAGGATTAGGTTGTTATTTGAATGAGGGCTGATATTAGGAAATTTGGGGTTTGAATTGGGAAAAATCATGCCAAAATGCCATTAGGAATGGGGCCCATATTCCGCCCCCTATGAACACCCAAAATAATCCCAGTTGGAGTTTAAGATTACTTTCAGCATCCATGGCTATATCACAGCCACATCACACAGTCAAGTTCAGATAATACTTTGCAAGACTCTCACCCAAGTTGTGGGCAACTTTTGATCTATAAACATGATTCTCACACTTAAGCAAAAATAAAATTCTTGGGGTATTCAAGAAAAATTGTGAGAAAAAAAATCCACGAGATTTACCAATCAACAGGCCTGAAAATAAGCAGTCTGACATTTGCAGAATGAGGTCCCCAGAGGGTGAATTTGGTGATGCTATCTGACGATACACCAAATTCACAGTACGATACGTGTCTTGGTACACAAGTCACAATATGATATGTACCTAGATACATATCTTGATATTTATCCTGGCATTGAAGCTACAGTCAAGATCACAGGGACAATGGTGGAGCCAGCAATTCATAGTTGGGGAGCACAGGTACATAAGGGAGGAGGGGGATCAATTTCACCCCCCCCCCCCAACTTCCCATATTCTATCACGTACTGCACTGACTGGTCATGCGTGTCTGAGCTCATACTCTGGCATAAGCCCATCAATAATTTTACAAATGTGAGTTACCAAGTGACCCGTCTGAGTCTTAGCACATCTATCTACTTTTCAGTTTTAGAATAAAGATGATTTTAGTCAAAGGCGCTGGTAATTACGCCGAAAATAGGTAAGTAGTCATCTGATGATCACAACAACTTATCTTACCAAATACATAAAAAAGCTGCAGTCTCCTGGTCTGTAGGTTGGCAATGAAAATATATCAGTGATTGAGACATGCTCTTGCAGTTCATGGTTCGACTTCCACTTTCCAAGTTTCAAATCGATTCACCCGAACGAAAAATGCCATGGAAGATGATTACGAAGAATAACTGATGCACATCAAGGTAGTTAATTAATAGGCACCAACAATGTAGAAAACATGAGTGAAGTTTTGTCAACTGCTTTGAAAACACAAATGGTGGCTAAAAATTTATCATTTCGCATAACCAACAGTCATTCATAATAAATTGGTGTATTGTTACACTGTTTATCTGGAGTTTTACCATTTTTGTATCGGAATGTTGGATGAGCGCATAAAATAATAAAATAAAGAATCGCACCATGCAAGCGAAATTTTGGTGATTAGATCGCACCTGGGAGATCGTGCTTCACAAAACAGTGTTGTGAACCCAAACAAAAAATACCCTGATTTAATAATCGGTATTCCGGTGTACCCTGGTGTTATATTCTGAATTGCGGGGTATATGAGTTGACCAAAGCACCCAAGCCAAAAATGTGATGTGGTGAATGTATTGAGAGTGAAATAGTTGAATTTCAAGATTGGTGACCAGCCTATATAGTGGTATCGCAATACGACAAAATTTAGACGTCCGCACCGGTACCCGTATGGTGGCTTGCCATATCGGTATGTATCAGAGCACCGGGATATCGTCCCAAGCCTAATACAGTGGGCCAATTTATCCTTAGGGTACCTCTTTCTGTTTAGTTTTGAGACCCTGGTTCAGACTGAGGTTCACAGAGGGTAAATTTAGTCATGCTACCCTGCTGTGCAGGGTAGCATCACTAAATTCACCCTCTGCAAACCTCATTTTGTAGACGACAGTCAGCTTATTTTCTGGCTTGCCAATCGAGCTGGATAATCTGTGTCTGTGCGACCACTGATGGCCCTGAACCCATGCTCTGAGTGCCTCTTTATAAAATACATGTTAATAATTGTTAAATTAGTTGCCCAGCAAATAAAGAACTCACATTAAAATAATTATTTGAATCCATCGATGTTTGTTTAAGTTATTCTGTTTATAATGGGCTAATAAATCATGAAAATAATTCAACTAAGGCCAATAATACAGGTAAAATAACTGCAACACGGGTGTTCGAATGCAGATATTATACATGTAGCAGCAAAATCACACATCAGAAATAATTTTATACCATGATTATCTATTCTACTATATATAAAAAGCCTATGACATAAATTTTAGCTTTACACCCCAACCATGAACACTCTAGTAATGGGATTCCAATAGTTAAAATTTACACTTATTGTCGAACTACATCCAAGATGACCTTTGGTAACCTCGACGTGAATGCAAACTTGTCTAAATTTATCACTCATTGCCTCGCAAAGAGTGAAATGAAACCCACAATTATTTAGTACGTTTTTAAATGAGTTCACCTCATAAGATACCCAAAATTAACAAACATGCGTTGTCTCATCTTGATAAAGCATCCATAACTCAAAACAGTATGTTATTATGTTATTAAAATGAAAGTATAAATTTTATAGTAAATTTCCTTTCTTATTGTACCTATCGAAATTGTTTACTACAGGCTTGCACTACAGTGGAAGAACCTAACTCGGATAAAATACTCTCTGTTTTAATCTTTCCCAAGATTTGGATAAGAAAAGTGGTGTAAAAACACCACGAAAAAATAAGCCAAAACTGGGTCGAGCGCCATCGGGGCACACCCAGTATGGGACGCTCTTCCATAGTACAAATCCACGGCTACCGTAAAACAGTGCGCAATGCGTCAATTCATCATTCTTTTGATTCCGAACAACACAGTAGTTATGTGATCAGCGGGGAGGAAGGATTCTTACCCGAATAAGAAGATGGGAGGGCCTCCATGTAAACAATTTCGGTAGGTATAATAAGAAAGGGAATTTACTATAAAATTTATACTTCTTATCAACCTACCTCAATTGTTTACTACAGGCTGAATAGACAAAAGGATGGAGGGAATCACATAACCAACCCACACATAACTCAATAGCACTGGGACCGTGGACAGAGGAAGAGATCCCTAGGCCTATCAAACCATAGCATCACAAACATTAGAAAAGACAATGAAAGATGAGGCGTATGGTGAAGTGCGACGCACAGACAGAAAGGGCAGTAACAGCACAAAGCTGGAACTGACCCTGAAAAAAGCTGAAAGGCTGCGAGAGACAACAGCCTGAGCCGAAGAAAGAGGCCCCAAGGTTCTCTGTCGGCTCCTGCAACTGTCGCAGACAAAAGGAGAATGTAGCATTTCTCCAGAAGGCTGCCAGTATAACATCCGTCACCCAACAACATGACAGAGTTATTAAAAGAGGAAGACAATGCACGCACCTCGTGGCAGAAAAAATAATCGGTAATACAATCACCAGTAGCTAGACAAGCAGAAGCTGCACGAATAACAAGACAAATCCATCAAGAAATGGATGCAGGAGAGATCTGGCATGTGAGAAAACGCATATTCATCCAGGATAAAGGTGCGAACGCCCCGCACCCCCAAGCAGAGCAGCGCCCAAGAAAGTGACCATCTTGGAGTAAACTGCAAAGTCCTAGGCCTTTTCAAGGAAAAGAGCTGAACAAGCTTGAAGAGGCAAGGATGAGTGTCGAAAAAATGCGGTATCACATATGAAAAAATGTCCCCGAAGCATGGACTTGTACCCATTGCTGGAGTTCCCCAGAAACAAACATATACCAGAAACTCCGCAAGCGGTGTGATCGAAGGAGTGACAGAAGCAGCAGAGTGATCGCACACCATCAACAGAAGAACCTTCGACTTAGCCACAGAGGCTAAACCAGTGGAGTGAGTGCCTCCTTGAAGAAGAAAAGCAACTCCACTGCGTGTCTCGAAAAACCACTACGGAGGAGACAGGACCCGATAAAAGACATGTGCGAAGGCACAATGAAGTCGGGTCTACGTGAAACCTCCTCGGGCGACTTTGGCAAAGAAAGTCGCGAGGTAGAGGGAGATATGCTGGAACCGCCGCTAACAGAGAGCGGAGCAGTTGATCCACACCCACCGAGGTGATGGGTGTGATCGAAAGGATTCGATGACTGCAGGTTCATATCTGGGCGAGAACATGAGGTGGAATCGGAACCGGTAGGAAGGCATAGCCGACAAGACCATCCCAAAGGAGGGCCAGAGCGTCCCCGACGGGACAGGGAGTCGGCTAGGACGTTCAGACGACTGGGAATGTGACGAACAGCCACCCCGGCGTGGACATCCTGAGTGAGCAGTAGAAAATCCCGAGCCAATTCGTACACTGGAACAGAGTGCGTGCCGCCCTGGTTCCGAATGTAAGCAACCACCATAGAATGGTCGGACAACAGAAGGACCTGGCGATTCGACATGTGAGGGATCCACTGCCTGAAACTCAGAAGAAGAGCAAGAAGCTCCTTCTGGTTGATGTATAGAGCTGCATGATCCTGGTCCCACATCCCGTGAATGGAAAGACCTAGAGGATCCTACGTCGCACCCCATCCGAGATCGCTGGCATCTGCCGTCAGAATACGATCGGACGTGGGTAAGTCCAACGGAACACCCTGCAAAAGCCACTGGACATCCGTCCAGAGGAGAAGATGAGGATAAAGATATTCTGGAAACTGAAGCACCAGATCCAGAAAATCTACATTCGGCCTCCAACGACTGAGCAGAAAGTGTTGGAGAGGTCTGACACGCAGCCGACCTAGAGGAATGAGATTCGTCACCGAACAGCAGAGACCGATTAGCCGGAGAATACTCCGAGCCGTCACGGATGTGGACTGGGACAGAGTCAGAGCAAAAGCTGAGAGAATCACAGCCTTGGCCTGGGGAACCACCATCAAACTGAATTGTGTGCGGAAAGCCATCCCCTGATGATAAAACGACTGAGAAGGGACCAGGTCCGACTTCTCCTCGTTGACTCTGAAACCTAGCGATGTGAACAAGCTCAACAGCGTGGCGATATCCAACTCCAGTAAGGCAGCACTGGAATGCCCCTGGAGGATATCGTCCAGATATGCCGAAGTAGTCACCCTGGACTGTGTGCGATGGAAAGCTATCACATGCGACATCAGTCTGGTGAAGACCCAAGGAGCCAGGTTGAGGCCGAAAGGCATGGCGTTGAACTGGTAAACTCGCCCCAGAAAAGCGAACCTGAGATACTTCCGTAACGCCCAATGAATCGGAACGTGAAAGTAAGTGTCTTGCAGGTCGAAGCTGGAAGCGAAATCTCCCTGGTGAATTGAACGGAGGACCGACCTGAAAGTCTCCATGCTGAAGTTGGGAGCAATGATAGACTGGTTCAGGAAACTCAGATCGATAACCGGTTGGAGTCGGCTGTCATTCTTCGGCACCAAGAACAGGTGGGAATAGAAACCCACTGACCTAATGTTCTTGATGACCTCAATCGCCCCTTTTGTCAAGAGATTGTCTATCTCCGTGGACAAAAGTTCCCGACGTAAAATGTCTGAAGGAACTGTGGTTGGAAGAGGCACCCTGGACAGAGTGGGGTGCCTTCGGAAGGATATTCGCAGCCCGGACCGAACAACATCTAACACCCAAGAATCGGATGTGATGGTGGCCCAATGGTCTGCGAACTCTGCTATCCTTCCTCCAACCTGGGGCAAGTCGAGGTGAGGACCTTCATTTCGAACCCTGACGAGGCTCGCGAGAGGAGAAAACAACTCCTCTACTGAATGAAGAATCCTGGGACTTCCCTCAAGACTGCAAATGCTTACCCTTACCCCTTGAGTAAGAAGTAGAAGCGGTGGCAGAAGGATCAGCCCCTTTGCTTCGCAGAGCAAGCAGAGGGTACTTGTTAGGCTTGGAACGGCCTCTGCCTACCCTAGAAGGCTGATCAAGCTGAAGAAACAGCAGCTGATCTTTGGAATGACGTAGGACGTCATCCCGGACCGTCAACACAGAATCATGGAAAAGTTGCGGACCTGCCAAAGAAGCAGATCGAAGAGTAGCACACTGCTCCTCAGGAAGGGATCGGCCTGTGTCCAGCACAGAGTCCCTTCGAACTAATTCCAGATTAGCTGTGTTACAGGCAAGCGTGTGAGTAAGATGCATGAGCGCCTTGGACAGCACACGCAAAGAAGCCTGTACCTCATCAAACTTATCTGGAGGCAGATAAGCAGCTAAAGCTGAGACGATGTGATCGGAGAGAGAAAGCATACCAAGCACCTCTCTCGATAAGCCCAATGTGGACTCCAGAGTCATCATCGGAATGACGGCAGACTTGGACTTGGAAAGCCCAAGGGAATTGGAGTCCTGATCCAAAACCGTCAAAGCCTAGTAGACTGACGGATTGGCGGAATCGTAGGAACAATAACTTGCCAGAGGCAAAAAGTTGTCAACCCTGGTGAAGAACGGAGCCTTCATAGCCTTGGAACTCAGCTGGAGTCCAAGGCTGAAAAAACTTCAACCAACTGGCACGGTCGAAGACGCCCAGGAGCAGGTTGCTCCATAGGCTGTTGGCACGCGACCGATGATCACGGCCTGGCTGACACTGTCAACTGGTTAGATGGTTTGAGATCCGGAAGGAACCCAAACACGAAATCAAGAGCTGCCCCCAAGTCCGAAGACTGCTGGCTCTCGACATCAAGCATGTCTGACTCTTCCCCTGAGTCAGAAGACACATAGCCCATCGTGGGCAAACCAGCCGATGCCTCCCATGGTGTCGGAACACCAGGGGGATCAGAAAGCGGCCTGTTTCCAATCCCGAGAGGCAACGCCATAGGGGCGCCTGGAAACCACTCGCTGCCTCGCTGGAAGCAACGGGAAGGCTCTTTGACAGAACCTGGGTGAGTAAGGAGAGGGCCTCCCTAAGCTCACTGCCCGTACTGGCCGGTTCGACAGGGGAACGAACCGGCAAAGTGGCTTCACCTCTGACCCTCTTAACCAGCGAAGGGTCACGATCCTCCAAAACACCTGACCAAGGACGACGGGCGGCAGCCGAAAGGTCTGAATGCAGACGTGTATAGGGGTGTGACACACCCCGAGGATCAACATAGCGGGAACTCATGAGAGTCACCGCAGACCTCTGCAGGACAGAAGGCCAGGCTGCACAAAAGACGTTGGTCCCCCAAAACTGGTCGTGTGGCCAGAATGAGTGGACGGAAACGCCACGGAGTTCATAGTGTCCCACTAAGAACATCCGAATCCAATGACAACTGTGGTGCTCGATGGCACAGAGACCACAGTAGAGGGTCTGGCCGGCAGCCACTTCCAACTTCGCCGAGTTGAAGACAGGGAAGGCTGAGGCCGATACCCCCACGTCTACACAACCAGACACCGCAGCAGACCACTGCAGGTATAAAACTACTGTGCTCAACGGCTGAGAGGACACAGTAGGGGGTTCAGTCGGCAGCCTCATCCGACTTCGCTGAGTTGAAGTCGGGGAAGGCTGAGGCCGATACCCCACAACCACACTACAGACATCCCTGCAGACCCTTGCAGGGATAAGCCGAGGCCGGTTAAAAACAGTGCCCAATGACATTGTAGACGAAACAGCAGTAGCAGCAGATACGACGGGAGCTGTTGAACTGGCGTAAAAGCGGAGAGATCCACCAAGCTCGGTCTCCAAAGGAGGAGTCACAACCGTAGTGACAGCCTCAGATGTCGACTGGAGAGGGCGCATAGTCCCAGAACCAGGCATCTCTTCACCAGAAATCCAACAGGTCCCGCAGTATCCACCACGGTAAAAAACTGCACATTCCCCACGGAAGGGGAATAACTCTCACCAGACATGGTCGAGTCAGAAAGCCCCGAAATGACAGCGTTCCCCACCCCCCGCTGGTGCGGGAGGAGCTGCACCTCCCCCACGGAGGGGGAGAAATTATCACCAGACGTGGTCGAATCGGGAGACCCCGAAACGATAGCGTTCCCCACCACCCACAGGAACAGGAGGAGGTGCACATCCCCCACAGAGGGGCCAAACTCCCACTAGACGTGGTCGAGTTGGGGGGCTGAAACGACAGTGCCCCCCCCCCCCCCCCCCCCCCTGCGGGGACTAGAGGAGCTGTGCACATCCCCCATGGAGGGGGTAAACTCACACCAGACGTGGTCAAGTTGGGAGGCTCCCGAAACGACAGCGTTCCATAACCACCCGCGGGCGCGGAAGAAACGGCCACGAGAACGCAAAAGGAATTGCCCTAAAGGAACCGAACTGGAAATAACAGAGGTGACAGCAGTAGAAGAAAAAAGGTGAACTCAACAGAAACAGAAAGTAGAAGAACACCCTCAACTACGAGAGAAGGTGGCAGAAAAAAAGCGGTGGGTACATGACAGAACCCAGATGGTCGACAGGGACCGAAAAAACAGAAATTCAGCCCTCAACAGAGTGAAGAAATCCTGTCCAGACAGTCCCTGATTGACATCTAACTCCAAAAACAATTAATTCATCAACCGAAAAATTCATTGTCGAATCGCGTGATGTCAAAAACAAAACATTCGCGAAAACGGAATAGTAAATAATATACAATGAGAATGTGGTTGAAAATATAAACGAGAATATATAAAACACAGTCCTGTTATTATACGATCTTCAGATCCATAATTCCAGTCACAGGAAAACCATTATCTACAAGTTAAAATATCACTGTTACTGAGCAAAGATGGCACACATCCACCACGTGTGCGGATAATCAAAAGAATGACGACTTGCCACTTTGCGCACTGTTTTACGGTAGTCGTGGATTTGTACTATGGAAGAGCGTCCCATACTGGGTGTGCGCCGATGGCGCTCGACGGAGTTTTGGCTTATTTTTTCGTCGTGTTTTTACACCACTTTTCTTTCCCAAATCTTAGGAAAGATCAAAATAGAGAGTATTTTAACCAAGTTAGGTTCTTCTACTGTAGTGCAAGCCTGTAGTAAACAATTGAGGTAGGTTGATAAGAAAAGACCCTGTGATTTGCGTATTTTTTTTTTCCGTTTCATTTCGGTGGTAAAATTGACAGCGGAAGCACCACCCACCAGTGTTCATGTAAACAAAAACAGATTTGCACATGTGAATATTGTGTATTATTTAACATTAAACTCTTATTAATCTGACGATAATGGTATAAAAAAATACACATGTATACCAAAAGTAGCTTGGTGTACCAAATGTTCAGCGCTCGTGGTGAAGTGGTGTAACCACATGCCAAAGGCTCACGGTTAACACCACTTCACCACTTGTGGTGAACATTTGGTACACCAAGCTACTATGGGTATATTCTACATGAAATCTATTGACAATTGTTCGAGTTATATCCCTAATGGACAAAAAATCACAATAAATCAACAAACCAAGGGGTTTTACTCTGGTAAGAAAAACTGGACAAACATGTTTTGAATCTGACCAAGATATTTTAGCCGCAAACTCACATATCCAAAATTGTTGAAATCCATGTGTGTTTGTTGAAATTTTTTGTTTTATTATTAGGGTTTAACGACACATTAACAGCCAGGGTCATATCATGTCAGTGACAGTTTTACGAGTGGAGGAAGATGGAGTACCCGGAGAGAACCACCAAGCAACGCCGAGCAGCTGTCAGCTCTCCAACATCGTAACTCTGAACTCTGCACCGCGGCACAGGCAGGGTAAGATTGGTTGAAGACAAGTGCACCATCGACATGCAGTACGCCTTAGTACACAGTGTCATCGGGCCACCATGTAGGCAATTGGGGTGAAGTGCCTCGCCCAAGGACACAATGCGGGAGCACGAATCAGTCGCTGAAATGGTCACCCATCCAACTACTAACCGCACTCGACGTTGCTTAACTTCGGTGATCTGACGAGAACTGGTTACCGTGATGCCACCGCGCCCCCAGATGGTTGAAATAAAAGCAAGAACAATTTCAGAAAAAGAAGTCTGTGCACCAAATATCTATTTATCAAAGTTCACACACTTTCATAATAGTTTTAATTTCTGAAATTGTCACATATGAAATCCAAGCTGATGACAGTGTTAAAAACATTCAAAACAAGTTCAACTCTTGAAGATCTGGGACATAGCCTGCAATCAGCAAATATTTTTGCTGCACACTTAACATTTCGGCGAAAAAAGTGAGAAAAAAAATTTGTACATCGACTTTGTAGTCTTCAATACTTTTGGTTTCTCATTTGAAAAATCAAGACAAAAAATCTTATTGTTAATGGGTAAACCGGGGAAAGGTAAACACTACTGTTTGAACAAATGTTTATCTACACTTCCTTCAAGTGCAATATGACATTTATGATACCACAACAAGATAAACAATGTAAATACTATTGTTACTCAAAATACTGTCAAGAGTATTTTATCAGTACATGTATGTCAAAAGGTTTCCAATGACTTCAGTCAAGCAGGAGTGAAGCAATGCTGAGACTACTTATAATTCTTTGGAAACTTTCTTTATGTATGAAAAAGAACAACTAACCACTGTAAAAAGGCCAAGTAGTTTTAACCTTTTCAGGGCTAAAATTTCGACGAGAATCCGAGAATCGATTCGCACAAAGATTCGTGCAATAAAACCTGCGAGAATCCATATAGATTCTCGCAGCACCTCTGCTAGGATTTGCGTGAAAAAAATTGAGTCAATTTAACCCTTTATGTAACACAGTGGCAACAAATTAACCAGCAGAAGGCTAATTTTGACCTGAAATATCCTGACACTAATAAAATCTTACAAATATGGCAGTCATTGGAACTGGCTCATTGAGCCGGTTCCAACGACAACCATATTTGTAAGATTTTATTGGTAAATATTGTTCATTTAATAATTTTATCATCTATTTATTATTTATTGTTTAAAAATTATCAAATTAAGTTTTAAAAATTAAAAAGGTGTTTTGGGTAAAATGTTAACATGTGTTATCAGTATACAACAGTGGTTCAACCATGGTGGCGTCATGGGATCCTGGGACACTCATAGTCGGTATGGATTCTCGCAACCATTTGCACGAGAATCCAAATGGATTCTCACAAATTTAGACGAAATATAAGCCCTGCTTTTTAAACCTTGATGCCCAAAAAGGAGGTCTAATTTCAGACTTAATTGTATGCAGTGAAAAGGGAGGAGCATAATTTGTGTGTGTGGGGTGGTCAGTAACGATTCAATCCAACAAGATTATCTGTATGTATATGCCTTGTTACAATTGATGGGAGAGTGCTCATAGGCACTCTCCCATAAGTTGTAACAAGAGGCCTGCATCGCAAAGCACTGCTAATGCCCCCAACCGCAAACAATTTTCTAAGTCCAAAGAGTGAAAAAGGACCTTAACTCTGGAAAACATTTGGTGAAAGAAACTCACACTATACAGATATTGTTCCCCAATGATGCGCTATTACAACATCAAATATCATTCAAATCGGAGTAGTAGTGGTGGAGATACAAGAGGAAATGTTGGTACAGGCGGACGGAATGGACGGACGGATGGATGGATGGATGGATGGACAGATGGGCAGACTGACAAATGGATGGACAGAGGTCTCCACCAGATACCCCTTCAACTTTTCAAGTCGGGGCTTAACAAGTCAAACACATATGAATAAATTTTGATGACCAAATATTATTTAGCACTCTTCCACTCTACAATTTAAGTGTTTATTGTATTGTGTGCTCCCAAATTGCCAACTTTGGCTTTATGCATAAAATATAAGCATACCATTCTTGAATCACAAACAAACCTAGCCAAACAAAGTATCACCTGTTTGCAGGCCCGATAATAAAAAGCTTACAGGCTATGCTATATAACATGGTCATAACCTGATGTTTTTTCCACCTTCTTTTTTTTTTTACTTTACTTTTACTATTCATGTCTTTAAAAGATTTTTGGCCAAAATAATCAGCAATCTTGCTTTGGCGAGATCATACATTAGTTGTTGCTATTTATTTCGGCAGAAGTGCTGTTAAGATGTAAACAGTATGCCACCCTGTTCATATGTGGACACAATAAGCAACCTTTGTGTTGAATTTGATTTGAAAGATTGCATGGCCAGTCTGATATGCAAAACATCCAGGATTTGTGTTGTATTATTTTGTCATAACCAGTAGTTTGTTCACCATGTTATTTATTTATTGGTTGGTGTTTAATGACACATACTTATGCACAATGGCTAATCGTCACCATGAGAGTTTTACGGGTGGAGGAAGCCGGAGTACTCAGAGAGAACCACCGAACATCGATGAGCAACTGTCAGCTCCTCAACATTCTAACTCTGCTCAAGCAGGGTTACAGCATTTGAAGACAAGTGCATCATCGTACATGGTGCCATTGTGCCCCCATGTAGGCAACCAGGATAAAGTGACTTGCCCAAGGACACACTGTGGGTCATATCCGGACGGGGATCGAATCCGAGACTTCTAGCATAGAAAAGTCCAACAGTCTGCCACCGAGCCACTGCGCTCCCTTGTTCACCATGTATTTTACAATTGAAGTAATCCTACAGAACCTAAACAATTGTTTGCAGAATATTTCTAGCCTGAGACATTACCCCCTGCGAGTAAGTAAGATTTATTTATTATTTATTGGGGTTTAACGGCACTTTCGACAGCCAGGGTCACCTTGTGTCAGTTCATGTTATGGGTGGAGAAAGCCGAAGTACCCATAGAGAACCACCACGCAGTGGTAGACTGTCAGACTCCCCAACGTACTAACTCCAAACAAGCAGGGTTAGCATTGGATGAAGACAAGTGCAGTAAGCCTCAGTAAATAGCACCACCATGCCCTACACAATCAGGATTAAGTGCCTTGCCCAAGGACACAACACAGTTACAGGGAAGTAAGATGCCAGTCTGTTCATATGTGGATACAATGCACAACCTACGAGTCGAGTTAGTTCCGAAAGACTGTCAAGTCTGACCGGTAAAGCATGCAGAAGGGATTTAATTTATGTTGTATTGTTTTGTTGTAACCTGTAAATTGTTTGCATATATTAGATTTGAATTAGACTTCATGTAACCTAAACAACCGTTTTTGGGTTATTTCCATGTTTATGTTTATTAGCAATTCACATTAATAGCTAGGTGTTGCACTCTGAAATAATGTCGGGCCTACCAAAAAGACTTGTAGAATGGACCTAGGGGTCTACTTTGCTGTCATCGGGTCAGGTTTTTATAAAATGTAATGGTAAAATATTTTCTTCAGACCTCAGAAAAACATCTTTGGGGCTGATCTAGAGGACTCTCAGCCTTGACAAAATACAAGGCCTGTAGTTCTAACGATATTGTCAGTGTGTGAACAGTAAATTAAGGTAATTAAAAGTGAATATCCAATTTTCATTAACCGCAACAAGGCACCATTTGCAAAGTGAGTGACAAAATGTATTTCAGAATTATGGTGCTGTCCTGTTGTTTTAGGCATCTCAGTGTCAATTAGGTACAACGCATAAATTAAGATATAATAGCAAAGGTCCGATATTGTGTGATTGTTTGGGCCAAAGTAAATACTCCCTGGAACGACACTATATTTAACACTATATTTAATGATGAAAAACAATGTCAAGATAAATGCAGCCTACCAGTAGATTTCTTAACTGGTAGAGTGCGGGAAGCCCATTTTTGGACTTTATTCTGAAGTGCAGGTACCCCAACTTAAAGGCTTCATATTCTGTGGATGTGCATCATATTATCTTCTGAAGTAAAATTATTTAATTTGTATGAATTTGCCTTGTTATAATTTATGGGAGAGTGCCTACAGGCACTCTCCCATAAATTTTAACAAGACAAAGACATGTGAACAAATTTTAACAGCCAAAAATAATTTAGCACTCTGCCAGTTAAGGAAGAACTTTTTCAATGCAATATAAAAAGGCAGTTTGTGGCTGTATGTTGACAAAAGGGTTAATGTCTACTAGTGTTTACAGAATTGTGTGCCAAAATGTTTTTAGCGTTTCACTTATGATGTTCCCTGTATCTGTTCATTCATTACAGATAGATACAGTATTGTGTAAAGCAATCAGTGCAGTCTGTAGCCCTATGGATTCCCACACACATGGTATTGTGATTAAAAAAGTAGAAATAACAAGAGATTGTCACTCAAAAGTGACTATGGCCATGATGTGGCAATGACCTTGATATGTGACCTTGTCCTCCCTTGAACAAAAAAAAAATTTGTGTGTGACAAATTGTCTCCCCATAAGCAACATGTATTCCAAGTTTCAACAAAATCCAACGAAGCATCTCTGAGTTATGGAGCAGAAATGAAAACAGACAGACAGACGGTTGGATGAATGGAAATGACAAGCACTATATGTCCCCGAGAAAATTTTTCAGGGGCATAAAAATTTAACCCTTTACCAAACGCACTCGACATCAAAATTTGGTATTTTAATTACATGTTTACAATTTTTCACACAATTTCAACAAAACCAAATCATGTGAACCCCTCATTGGAATGAGCTCGTTCGAATGAGGGTTCACATGATATGGTTTGTTGAAATATTTTGAAAATAATTTTCATGCAACTGCTCAATTTCCACACTACGTGTGCATATGCTGCCGATTCCTTAGGTAAAGAGTTAAAGTGTGGGTTTAAATAAAATTTCATGGACGTGGCTAATAAATTCTGAATATGAGAACCTCTTTAGACCAGGACTATTAAAAAGCATGTAAAAAATCCACATGGACCAAATTTCGACAAACTATTGATATTTTATTATGATGTTCTTGAAAAACCAAACCGCTAAACAGTTGTCAGTCCCAAAAGTCACTATCAGAACACCCTTGAAAAATGTTGGCAACATAATGAAGGCTCCATATGCAAAGAGAAACAAACCATATTGTTGAGATTTTGATGCAATCTCGTTATTGGGGTTTAACAACACTTTTGACAGCCAGGGTCACTTCATGTCGGACAGTTTAACTCTTAACCCTCTAAGTAATTTTAAAATATTTTTAATCAAATCTCGTCATGGTTTCTTCCCAGAAGCCATTGCTAGATTTGATGGAAAGTTTATGAAACTTTGACTTGAAAAATAATTGTGCAAAAAAGTCTATACAATTTACAGGGGGAAATTTGGTTAAATATCCTTAAATTTTACTTATTTTATCAACAAGACATTTCTTGCTCAGGCAGAAATATCCCTCAGCAGCGTGCAAGGAGTTAATGGGTGGAGGAAGCTGTAATACCCAGAGAGAAACACTGAGCATTGGTGAGCAACTGTCAGACTCCCCAACGTACTAACTCCACACAATCAGGGTTAGCATTGGTTGAAGACAAGTGCACCATCGACTTGCAGTATGCCTTAGTACACAGTGCCACTGCGCCCTCATGCAGGCAATCGGGATTAAGTGTCTTGCCCAAGGACACAATGCAGTTACTCCTGATCGGGATTAAATCATTGTCCTTTCGGTTTGAAGTTCAATGCCGTAAATACTGAACCACTGCACTCCCAGATGCAATCTATCAGTGCGTCCCTGTGGGTACCACATGGAATGGAGCAGTACTTGTTTACTGAACCTGGTAACCAATGCATGGTGTATTAATCTTCTGAGCAACATAATTATAAGTGATTTGGTTAAACTCAACCCTTCCAACACTGAACTTCTGAATGGTATCATCCTAAAGAATATACTTCATAAAAAAATGGGCCAGTCTATTTTGTATTACCAGGGAGGTTCAGTAATAATTTTAATTTAATCCTACACTCCTTAGGGTTTTAGGAGTAAATTATTACTTAACCACCCTTCTCATTTTGGGGGCATTTTGCATCACTGAATGCTTTCTATATATCTATTTATTTACTTATTTATTGGTGTTTAAGGTCACATATTTCTGCGCCTTGGTTAATCATGACCACAACAAGGAGATAAAGTCAATTAAAGTCAGTCGTTCATGTTGCCCATTTTATAGGACTTCCACCCCAACCATTGGTGACTGGGTCCTATTTTACCAGTAAAGCAGCGCTTGTTTACCACAGTAAACAAGCGCTGCTTCAATTCCCAGGCTCTATTTTCTTGATATAAAAAAAGAAAATAAAAATAACAATACACGTGAAGAGTTGAAAGGGTTACCTTGTTGTGATATAGCCAAATATGCTTAAAGTAACTCTAAATTGCCAATTTACAATCTATTGACGAGTACCTATTGATGCGCACAAATACTTTGTGCAAGAAAAAATTACAGTTGCGATACAGCAATCCATGCTGAAAGTGACCCTGAATTCTCAGTAAACAAGAATTGAAGAGTGCCTATTGGCACACTCCAACACTTTGTGCAAGAGCAATTACTGATGACTTGATATGATTTAGCACTCTATCAGTTAAAGTCCATCTTATTCTACGCTGTCTGAACATCATGTCTACCTCAAGAGTTCTTATATTTTTCTCAATCAAGCAAATAGCACTTAATCATCCATACCAGATTACACCTCTAGTCTTAATTGTCTCTCTGTTCTGACGTTCTGTGAAATAACACACCGCAACCTATACACAGCTCGCAGGCTATTTAGGAAAATTCCCAGCAAGATGTTTATACACTGATTGCTTTGCTATTGCCAGTCTATCTGAACCAGTAAACATGAGACAATGTACTGAATGAGTTTATTGTTAACTGTTTGGTTACCATAACTATGTCATAGAATTGAAGGAGTACACTTAATTGAATATCACTTAATAGAATAACCCTGTTAATTGAATATAATTTCAAAACACCAAATCATTTACCATACCTTCAATACACATTTGACTTGTTAACCCTTAACAGCCTGGACAGTTGTCCTGAATTCACACCTGACCACACCCTGTACACATCCAGTAGCTTAACAGTGACTTCTAGTCAAGTTTTGCCTGCCTGAACAGGCAGCCATGACTTGACTAGAAATCACTGTCTATGTAATTTGTTTACTGTCAGCAGGACCTACTCATGATGGCATGTTAAGGGCACCTGTTCTGAGGTCGTAAAAGTCGGAAATAGGCCTTGAAGGGTTAACTGCAGATTGGTTGAAGAGCAAACTTCTGTTAATTAAAAACAAAATTCTTGTAATATGTCGAGATAATCACCGAATTGTACTTGTTTATTGACCGTGTTGGCCTCCGTACATCCATGAGCTTTGTTAAACAAGATATAATAGAATAAATCTCAGTATATCTCTAGAATGAATCAGTGACTAAATCTCTGTAAGTTGAATAGTCCTGTTAGTTGAATAATTGTCAATTGCAAACTCAGCCTGCCAAACTCTCAAATTTCCATGGTTTCCATGGAATTCCGTGGAAAGTGTAATCATGGAGAAACCAAGGAGTATTGAGAAACAAATTTTCCATGGATTTATTGAAGCAGTTGAGGAAAAAAAAAATGTCCATTCAGTCAGGCTGACTTTTTAATCTATGGAATCCAGACAAAACTCTGGAAATTCCTGGTACATGTACACTAAGGAAACTGTGGAATTCTGAAAAGCATTAAAAGTATGGAATTCCATGGAATTCTATGAAAAGCATGGAATTTTATGGAATTACATATAAACCACAGAATTCCTTGGAAAGCATGGAGGCCCATGGAATTCCAGATAAACCAAGGAAACTATGGCAAAACCTGGTAAACTTTGAATTCTTTGAAAACAAAGTGTGTAGAACCCTCAAACAGTTGGTCCCTTGAGGGCACAGAGCTGTTTTGTTGGCACCTTTGTGCCTAATGGTCAAAATAACATCGTTGGCATGTCCTGTTTGGTTATTCCATCTCCTCTGTACTTTTGGAGGTATCCTCATGGTTGTCTATAGGTTCATTACTGTCGATATCTTTCTCAATGTCCCAGGGCCAGTGCAGTTCCTATTCTCATTGTAAATCTGAATGAGAAGACATATTTCTTAACTGGTAGAGTGCTGGAAGTCCATATTTGGGCTTTATTTTCAAGTACAGGTATTGCCACTTAAAGGCTTCAAATACAATAGATGTGCTTTATATTCTGTTTGAAGTGATATTATTTACTCTGTTAGGATTTGCCTTGTTACAATTTATAGGAGAGTGCCCACAGGCACTCTCCTATAAATTGTAACAAGGCAAGACATAAGAACAAATTTTGATGGCCAAAAATAATTTAGCACTCTACCATTTAACGGCTTTTTAGTGATTAACAGAATGTTTTTTTTCAAGTGCTTCTTTCAGGTTTCTTGAAAGACTGGTAGATCTTTGAATGTCACTTTCCAAATGAACTTTTTTTGAGTAAACAAACCACAGCACACCTATTTCTGTGATTAGGCTGGTTTTCATGTGCATACTAATCAATGAGTGTGGGAGAATTGCTTCTTTAGTGTCAAAGTGGCTGTATAGCAATTTTGTTATGCCCCTCTCCTTTACCACTATTCACAGTATCAAAGACACTAGGTGGGAAATAGTCCTCAAAATTTATGTGCGTTCTTTGATTCCTAATTGTTTGATGGGACCCATGACCCCTGAAACTTGAGGTACTTTTTGGCAAATCATGTGCAAATTTAGCCTTGCCTGAAAACACTTCAGTTCGAACAGCATTGGTCATACAGTAGTCCAATACTTCCCCAAAACAATTCCCCCGGACACCCCCCTCCCTATTGGACATCTCCCTCCCCCAGTTTTGCAATTTCTCCTCAGTTTTACAATCTCAACAGTCTTTTTGTTTTATGATTGACTTGTTTTTTTCAAAAGCACATTTTAACCCTTTAAGAACTTTTATAAAATAGATAGAAGCTGTCTAAAATGGGTAATGCACCCATTCTATTGTATTGGCATAATGCTAGATGAAAAAAAACACTCAACCCCCTCAAATTTTACAATTTTCTCAGCAAATTTGTCCTTTCAATGTAAACCAACAGGTAATCTACATGTAAATTTATGACAGAACTGGCATTTTTATGTAGAATTTCTAATTTTGACATATTATCACAATATTAATATTTTGATACTGAAGAGTAAATCAATAAAATAAAAAATTATTTGATACCTTGAAAGCAAAATATTATATCGGTACATCAGAAATGTTTTGGAAGCAGATGCAATAACTACCTGTAAAATTGTTTTAAAAGCTATATATTGTCACAGACCAAAGTGTTAAAACTAAGAAATTACAATGGCTCTGTGCAGCAGCCATGACTGGATGTGATGAAAAATTCACCTAAATTTAACTCACGAAATCATTGGTAAAAAATCAATTCAATTTACAGGGGGAAATTTGGATTAAATGTGCGCAAACTATACTCATTTTAAAGGTAAGAGAAATCCTGTCCTGGGCAGGAATAACCGCCAGCAGCATGCAAGGAATTAAAGGCAAGCGTACAATAAATGTAGTGTACATTAGCACATGGCACCATTGGATTTACATGTTGTGCCTAAGGACAGATGACGTGGCTCAGGTTCGAACTATCACCCAGTTTTCTTGGATAGCTTCAGGTCAAATTGGTGTGATAATGGTTTCTAATCAATATTTGGCCACCTACACTGTATATATGTACTGATTTTTTTATTTATTTATTTGTTGGGGTTTAACAACACTTTCAACATGGTCACCTCGTGTCAGACAGTTTTACCGTTGGAGGAAGCCGGAGTACCTGGAGAGAACAACATAGCAACAGCAAGCAACTGTCTCCCCAACAAACTAACTCCACACAAGCAGGGTTAGCATTGGTTGAAAACAAGTGCACCATCGACGTACAGTACGCCTTTGTACACAACACCACCGTGCACCCATGTGGGCAAGTGGGATAAGTGTAGTACTGTAATTGACTTGGAATTATTATTCGAATCGAGAATAGGAACCGCACTGGCCCTGGGACATTGAGAAAGATCTGCAACTGGTTCATTGCAACTGAACGAACCATATGGATCGCAACTGAAGATATCTTCCAAAGTATGCCTTTGTATACAAAGACAACGTGCCCCCACGTGGGCAAGTGGGATATGTGTAGTACTGATAGCCACTGATAAAATTTCATTTGAGAAAAACTGACAAGCAATATGTGTTACAGGTTTTGATGTACTTAAAATAAGTTAACCCTTTTACTAAAACAACCAATAGATGACAGTTGCAAACCTTTTTCTTGAATAACTTGAAATTTTACTTTTCTGTCTCCAAAACATAGCTTATAACACCTCATTGGAACAAGCTCAATGAGCTCATTCCAATAAAGTGTCACGAGCTATGCTTTGGTTGCAAAATTTAAAAAAGAAAAAACTTTGAACACCAAATTTTATGAATAAAACAGGCTGCATATGATGAATAAAATAGATAAAGAGTTAAGCAGGTTTCATAGAAAACATGTTTCATATGTGAAAGGAAGATCAGAATTACTAAAAATTCTAAACTACTGCTCAGTGTTTTTACACAGATACATGTTGACATTTCTGCAAAGAATTGCTCCTTTCCCAGAACATGGAAATTAAATTATCTGATAATAGAAGAAGATGATAAATCCAGAGGGAAATGACTCAGAAATGCTGAGGGAAAGATTATGTTTATAAAGCAGTGTCATCACAACTGCACACTTCAATTATACCCCCACTCTGTGTGCAAAACTTAAATCCAACGTGTACATTTTCAACAAAAAAGGGTATGCATAACTCTTGGATGAGATCCTCTGGCTTTGTGATTTAGCATTGTGAATACCAGTACACCATCCTTACCTAACTTAACAGAAAAATCTGGCCAGTGTTATTCACAAAAATTGTCCGATTTTATTATTTTTTATCGGCCAAAACATGCCTCAATGGAAAGAGTCATAAGCTGTGTTTTTTAAAGAAATAAACAAGAGTCCCCAAGTGGCCTTAATCGCTCACCTGATAAAGTCTTTAAAGAAGGATTTAAAGTCACATTCAGCATCTACATTTTAATATAATTAATCTAATTTTGCCAGGGATGAAGGGGTGGGGGAGTCTGGTTTGTTGGGAGATTTTTTTTTTAAAGCTTAAATTCACTTAATCACTTCAAAACACATTTTGAAGCAAAGAGAAAAAAATCACCCAGTGGACCCCCTCCAACTTCCCATACCCCAAAAGAGGGAAAGTTCATTTTCTTGTGTAAAATCAATCAAAATCCTCCAAATCTTCTTTTTCTATTGCCCAAAGGACCCCCACCACAATTCATTTAAACAAATAGTAAATTCTCCATAAACTTCGAATCCCTCTGGTGCCTCCCAAAATAAGTCAAACATAACACTTTGAACAAACTTTAATCTAGTAGTCATAGTAATGCTATCAAGAGAATCTGACTGAAGAAGTTCCCTCATACTGTACCAAGTTAAAACTCAGGTTCCCGTAAGGATCCCAAATATGAACCCAGGGACTAGTTTTGAACAAAACTGCAGGATGTTGTATACGAAGTGTCAACAGGTTCTGATTAGTAGTTCTCGAGAAGAGGATTTTTTAATTTTGTAAAAAAAAATTTGGTAGGGGTTAGCAGAATTATGCCCCTTGTGGTGCACCCTGAGGGCATGGCAACTTTATTTGAACAAGACAGTCTAATGATATCCACATCCCGAAGGGTTACATACCTCATTTGGTTTATTGTAACTGAAGGAACCATATGTATCGCAACTGAAGATATCTTCCAAAAACCTGCAATTTTAGTAAATTCAAAGTCGACAAGGGCTATAACTCTGGAAAAATTATTCGAATCGAACTTCGTTTCCATATTTACATGTACACATCATACTGATACTGCACACAAAGTTTCGTAAAAATTCAATGAAAAATGCAGGAGTTAAGCGGACAAGCATTTGTGACAGAAATTTTGCTATTACCAAGAGCCATAACCATGCAAAATTTATCGCATCAAAAAATTCTGACCACATGCACATCTACACTTGATTCTGATACTTCAGACCAAGTTTCATAAAAATCCAATACAAAATGTAGGAGCAGTGAAGCAGACAAGCCTTTGTGATGGAAGTTTTGTGATTTCCAAGAGCTGTAATGACACAAAACTTGTCACATCGAAAATTCCTGACCACATGCACATCTACACTTGATACTGATACTTCAGATGAAGTTTCGTAAAAAATCCAATAAATTTTTGGAGGACTTAAGTGGACAATCATTTGTGATGGAAATTTTGCTATTTCTAAGGGCTGTAACCACTCAAAATTCGGTGCATTGAAAATTCCTGACCACATGCATATCTACAATTGATACTGATACTTCAGACCAAGTTTCATAAAAATCCACTGAAAACTGAAGGAGGAGTTAAGCAGACAAAGTTTGTGACGGACGGATGGAGGGATGGACAAACACCATTTCAATATCCCCCTCCCGACTTCGTCGGCGGGGGATAATAAATGTGAATTTACATATGATAAGGAACATGCATATCAAATTTGGCCCAGTAATTTATGAGAAGTCGATAAGGTAAAGTTCACACTGAACAGATGTGGATGGATGACGGACGCCAGACAATGGATGACGGAAGGAATGTGATCTCCAAAGCTCCCATTGAGCTTCACTCAGGTGAGCAAAAAAATGAAAATCTTTCGTCATTCCAGCTGGAAATCGTTTTCTGAAAGTGTGCTTTCTTATTATGTTTCGTAAAGGGTTAATCTGGAATATGAAACCAAGTTTCATTACCATCCTTCAACTATTGATTAAGTTACAACAAGTTTATGATTTTGGATGGATAAACTGATGCCCCTACAGATGAACCAGGACCTTGAGTATTTTTTACGTTTGTTGCAAACCCAACCCTGAACTGGTTGAGTGATCAATTGTTTTTCAAAGGTGATTTGAAACAGGTATTTTTTTCAAAAGTACCATGCTACAAGCAAGAGTAGCCTTTGTTTAGCAAGATTTTATTCATAAATAATTATTTTACTACAATTTATTGGAGAGTGCATATAGGCACTCTCCAATACATTGCAACCAAAGAATTTTATATAAACTCTTTTTCTTCTACTGCTGAGCAAACATCAAGCTAAAGCATACTGTGTAATACCACTAAAGTGGCTTCCAATACTTTTCAAGAGAGCCATGATAATGGCTTCTAGCACTTAAGTAGTTAAGCACTTAGGAACAAAAGAATAACCAACCAGGATACATTACCTGATATAATTACACCATGAACATTTTTTGTGTTGGGCCATACCTTGTATCACATGGTAGTGAGCCTGGAGAGATGCACAGGATGGACACCTGTACATGTAATCCAGTATACTCCTCAAACTCTTTGAGAGTTCGGGGAGGGGTTATAAAAAAAAATGTTTCTGTGCTCTTGGGACATTTCGCTCTTCTTTCAAAACATCACTTATGGACGCATATTTTTTACTTTTCTGAACTGAGCTCATTGAGATGGCATATGTCATTGTGAAGCCCTAAATTTTGGAAGATTATGTTACATTTATCCCTGGTCCATTTATCTAATCAATATCAAAATTTCAAGCAGCAAATATTTCCTATAATGCAAGTGGGAATGTAGCCAATTGTAATTCAACAGTTAAATTTGACCTTGTTGTTCTTTTTGAACCTGTAATTGATTGGCTGAGAACCTGTTGGCTATGTGCTCTAATCTCAGGTAAATTCACTCTTACCATGCTCGAACTGCCGGAAGCAGGTCAATTAGAACAGGTCTGTATCCACGCTACGCGCAATCTTCCTTCTCTCTTTTGACACTAATGCCACCCGAGTCAAGAATCGAACACATTCTGTAAATTTGATCATGGCAAATAGACCGAGATGGAAAATGACATTGTTTTTTACTGTTTTTCTTCAAATAAAACAAGTTTGGAGAATTTTCTCACTTCTAACAATGACAGGAATTACAATGGAGATAAACGTCTTTTGTTTCGTTAAGACATTTGGGAATGGTTTTCCATAGTCAAATTCCCGAATGTCTAACTGAACAATAGACATTTATCTCCTAATTCAGTCTTGTTTGACAGAGCTCACTGAGCTCTGTCAAACAAGATTGAATTGGTTCAATTCCTCATTGCATTGTGAGGAAAACTTTCAACTTGAAATTTTGTTATTTTGACATCAGTGTACAGAGGGTTAAGTGGTTTCATCATGTTCGAATTATCAAATTCTGATGTCAGTTCTAAACGCTATTTGGTGGGCATGCTGTTTGTTGACCCCAACAGAATTAGTAATTAAAATATTATTGCAAAAATTGATTTTTACTAAACTGAAACTTTCAAAACAAGACTTCAACTGATAGAGACATTACAACCTCAGAAGTACACATGTACACAAATAACTGAAAAAAGTACTTTTTTCTTGTCATTGAAATGTTACCTGCAAAGATAACAGATGATTATTTTTTAAAATTGGCTATCTTGAAGATACTGCTTCAAGGTTACATGTATATAAAGCAAATTTTAACCTCAAACTTATTCTGGCATATGAACCTTGTCCATTAACCTAGAGTGAAGTGCTAAATTATATTTCAAAGGTGATTTGTAATATGAGTATTTTTTTCAAAGATACCATGCTAATAGCATGCAAGGTACGTTCATAAATATTTTATAACAATATTATTGGTGATTATCAGTTGACACACTCCCAAATATTTTAACACTCTTCTTTATATGAATATTTTTTTTGAGTGCTGGACCAACAAGTTGCTAATATATGCATTCAGTGTGAAGCCACTAAAGTGGCTATCAGCACTTTTCGAAAGAGACATGATAGCGAATTCTGCCTCACAGTTAACCAGAAATATAATCTAGTATAATGAGAACAAAGTGAGCGGGAGCTCACAAGAAATATCCCCCTTTGCTGTTCAGCCATCTGAAGGTGATTTAATTAACCCTTTACCCAATGAAATGGACAAAGCCAGCCAGCATTATTATAGAAAAAACTCCATTC
Source organism: Pictodentalium vernedei (assembly GCA_031216915.1). Taxonomy (NCBI): domain Eukaryota; kingdom Metazoa; phylum Mollusca; class Scaphopoda; order Dentaliida; family Dentaliidae; genus Pictodentalium; species Pictodentalium vernedei. Next base: position 180,297,636 of record CM062295.1, read on the forward strand.
AATTTCATATTTTATTGTTTTCAATTTTTGTCTCAAAAACAAGCTTATGACTCCTCATTGGAACGAGCTCATTCAGCTCACTCCAATGAGGGGGTCATAAGCTATGTTTTTCAAATGCAATCCCAACGATCAACACCTCAAATGCAATCACAAAAGTTATAGCGAAAACTAAAGTTATTGCATGGAAACCAAAAATCTATTTATAGTAATAGTGACCTTGACCTTTGACCTATTGACCCCAAATTCAATCCCAATGATTGACATCTCAAATGGTTGCACATGAAGTTATAGCTTCGTACACAAAAGAAAACTAAAGTTATTGTACAGAAACCAAAAATTCTATTTATAGCAACAGTGACCTTGACCTTTGACCTACAGATCCCAAGATCAATCCCCATCATCATCCCCTTACAGGCAGCCTACTGTGCGACCAATGGTACAAAAGTTATTGCCCGGAAATGAGTGTGACAGACAGACGAGACGGATGGAAGAACAGAAGGATGAATGGGCGAAGCAATTACTATATACCCCACTTTTATGACTAGAGTGATGTCATGCATGCAGCCCGACTGTCCCAGCAATGGCAATGCTTAGACACAAAGGATTTTTAACCACAAACTTTTAAGCAAAAATATACAAATACATTTCTGACGAAAGAAAAAAAGTGCCTAATTGGCGCCACGGGAGAGGGGGGGAGGGTTACATGAGTTTTAAAAAAAAAAGTTCCTCATGAAGTGACTGTAAATAGTTAAAAATGCATATTGGGGGAAAGAAAGAAAAAAAAAATGCCTAATTGGCGGGGGCTGGGCAGGGCAATAACTTCAACAATTTTCATTGGATGATTGTGATCATCGAACTTGACCTAGAGGCATGCACTGAAAAGAATTGAAATCTGTTAACTTTTGTTTAAGTTATGGCATAAAGAAAGTCTGGACAGACAGATGGACTGACGAATGGACGGATGGACTGATGGTCGGATTGACAGATAGATGGACGCAGCAAGCTCTGTGCTATATCCCTCTCTTGTGGGAGGGGATAATGAAAGTGTCAATGACACTGTAGCTTAACTTGTGTATGTGTTGTGTTTGATGAAAAGGATAATGTTCAATGTTTATGAAAGGATTATGAAATAAGAATTGTGATAATTGGGAATATGTTAATTTCTGTTCCCTGTATGCTATGTTTTTAACTGGTAGAGGGCTGGAAGCCCTATTTTGGGCTATACTAAAAGTGACAGGCAATAACTGTGTGTAGCTACATTCTGCCTGAGGAAGCCTTTATTGTCCCTGATATGAATCAGATTTTTTATACAATTGCTCTCTGACATTTAATTGGATAAGGCACTATCCAATTAAATGCAATAGAGCAGTATATGATGAGCTTTGATTTGTTGTCAGAAAAAACACAGCACTTTACCAGTTAATAAAAATAATATGAGGTGTACACGGTACTAAAGAGCTGAGGGGTGGGTTAATATGACCTCACAGTTAATGTATGTGGCCCTCACAGTTAACGTATGTCAATGAAAGTTACCAAGTTACAGTGAAATTATTTCAAAATGAGTCATCCTATCAAGTTACACTGAAATCCCTTCATAAATATGGCCTGTAGACTGTGCTAAAGGTTTTCGGGCTTCAGGCCTGTGTAGCCATGACGGTAGACCGATTGCAACTAAAAGAGAAGGTCCTCATCTCAACATTATACTGAGTCATTCTACTAAGTTACAATAAAATCCCTTCACAAATACGACCTGTAGTCTGTACTAAAGTTTTGGGGGTTTCGGGAAGCCATCATGGTTGAATGATCATGACCAGAAGTGGGCGTTGTCATCTGGGCATAATCTGGAGTGATCCTACGAAGTTACAATGAAACCCCTTCATATATACTCTCCCAAAAAAGAAAGTGTGCATGCTAAAAATAACACTAAGAAAAGATATATATCATTTTCATTCATGGAAATTTTATTCAATCACAGATGAATCAATTTGTGATCAACACGAGAAATTTCATTACGCTACGACGAATACTCTTGGTGCCATGGAGAGTCAAAGACACTAAGGGTCCAACACAAAAGTCACACACTCAATATCTGGTATGACCTCCGTCTGCATCGACTACTGCTGTGCATCTACGCCTCATGGAAGCGAACAAGTTAGCATGGAAGTGGGTTAGGGTATGGTTAGGTTAGGGTTAGGTAGGGTTAGGGTTAGGTAGGGTTAGGTTAGGGTTAGGGTTAGTTTAGGGTTAGGGTAGGGTTAGGGTTAGGTTAGGCTAACCCTAACCCTACTCTACACCACTGCAGTCGAGCATGACGATGACATAACGTCAAAATCGGACGAATTGCAGGTCTTCGAGGACGTAAGCCATATTCTCTCAGGCGGTTGATTAATGTTTGAGGATGTATCCGTCTCAGGTTAGGGATGTTCCTGGCTGTCGTCGTTGCCGTTTGTTGTCGGTTCCAGAGATGGACGACACGGATATACCGATCTTGTGCAGGGGTGGTAACTTGGGGTCTCCCGGAGCGGGGTCGGTCTCGAACGTCATCATGTTGTGCATGTTAATGGACTAGCCTGTCTACAGTGTTACGGTGGCAGTTCAAATGCTGGGCAACCTCTCTGCCAGCTCTAATCATACCCAGGGCAAGGAGACGTTGATTCATTGTCAATCTTGGCATGTTAATGTGGAGTCGTTTTAACAGCAGCGCAAGTTTGAATGTGAACGATAGGAAGGCCTTACTTTAGTGTTTAAATACCCAAGGATTCACACTGCTGCATGAATTTTCAGACTCTCCACATGCAAAACATGCCTTTTCACAAACGTGCAGCACATCATTTAACATTAATGCAATTTTAACAGGAAAAGCTGTTTTTGTGTTCAATATAACTTATTCATGAACAGGTTAACACTCTTTACACCTACGAAATTATTTTTTTTGGAGTTTGATCAATTTCTGCAATGCACACTTTCTTTTTTGGGCGAGTATATATGACCTGTAGACCGTGCTCAAGGTTTTGGGGCTTCGAGCCCCTGAAGCAATCACAGTTGACCAAACACGACCAAAAGGGGATGTAATCATCTAGGCATTATATGGAGTCAACCTAACAAGTTACAATGAAATCCTTCCATAAATATGACCTATAGACTATGCTAAAGGTTTTTGGGTTTTGGGCCCGGGCAGCCATCAAGGCTAAATGATCGCGACCAAAAGGGGATGTTGTCATCTAGACATTATTTGGAGTCATCCTACCGAGTTACATTGAAATCCCTTCATAAATAAGACCTCTGGACCGTGATTAAGGTTTTCAGGCTTCAGGCCCCTGTAGCCATCACAGTTGCCCAATTGCGTCCAAAAGGAGTCGTTTTCATCTAGACATTATATGAAGTCAACCTACCAAGTTACAATGAAATCCCTTCATAAATAGGACCTGTAGACTGTGCTATAGGTTTTTGGGCTTTGGGCTCAGGCAGCCATCATGGTTGAATGAGCACAACCAAAAGGGGACATTCTCATCTGGGCATCATCTGGAGTGATCCTACGAAGGTACAATGAAATCCATTCATAAATATGACCTGTAGACTGTGCTCAAGGTTTTCGGGCTTCGGGCCCCTGTAGCAGTCATAGTTGACCAATCATGACCAAAAGGGGATGTCATGATCTAGGCATTATATGGTGTCAACCTAACAAGTTACAATGAAATCCTTCCATAAATAGGACTTATAGAGTATGCTAAAGGTTTTTGGGCTCGGGCAGCCATCAAGGCTGAATGATCGCGACCAAAAGGGGACGTTCTCATCTAGACATTATTTGGAGTCATCCTACCATGGTTCAATGAAATCCCTTCATAAATATGACTTGTAGACCGTGCTAAAGGTGTTCAGGCTTCAGGCCCCTGTAGCTGGCACACTTGCCCAATCGTGTCCAAAAGGGGCTGTTCTCATCTAGACATTATATGAAGTCAACCAACCAAGTTACAATGAAATCCCTTCATAAATATGGCCTAAAGACTGTGCTAAAGGTTTTCGGGCTTTGGGCTCGCAAGCCATCATGGGTGAATGATCGCAACCAAAAGGGCACATTCTCATCTGGGCATCATCTGGAGTGATCCTACGGAGTTACATTGAAATCCCTTCATAAATATGACCTGTAGACTGTGCTCAATATTTTCAAGCTTTGGGCGCCTGTAGCCATCACAGTTGACCAATCACGACCAAAAGGGGAGGTCATCATCTAGGCATTATATGGAGTGAACCTAACAAGTTACAATGAAATCCTTCCATAAATACGACCTGTAGACTATGCTAAAGGTTTTTGGGCTCGGGCAGCCATCAAGGCTGAATGATCGCGACCAAAAGGAGATGGGATGTTCTCATCTAGACATTATTTGGAGTCATCCTACCAAGCTACAATGAAATCACTTCATAATTATGGCTTGTAGACTGTTCTAAAGGTTTTCAGGCTTTGGGCCCCTGTTGCCGTCACAGTTGCCCAAAATGGGACGTTCTCATCTTGACATTATATGAAGACATCCTATCAAGTTACAATGAAATCCCTCCATAAATATTACCTGTAAACTGTGCTAAAGGTTTTCGGGCTTTGGGCTCGGACAGCCATCATGGTTGAATGATCACGACCAAAAGGGGACATTCTCATCTGGGCATCATGTGGAGTGATCCTATGAAGTTACAATGAAATCCCTTCATAAATATGACCTGTAGACTGTGCTCAAGGTTTTCGGGCTTCGGGCACCTGTTGCCGTCACAGATGACCAATCACGACAAAAAGAGGATGTCATCATCTGAGCATTATATGGAGTCAACCTAACAAGTTACAAAGAAATCTTTCCATGAATATGACCTTTTGACTATGCTAAATGTTTTTGGGCTCAGGCAGCCATCGAGGCTGAATGACCGCGATCAAAATGGGACGTTCTCATCCAGACATTATTTGGAGTCATCCTACCAAGTTACAATGAAATCCCTTCATAAATATGACCTGTAGACTGTGCTAAAGGTTTTTGGGCTTCGGGCCCCTGTAGCCATCATAGTTGCCCAATCACGTCCAAAAGGGGACTTTCTCATGTAGACATTATATGAAGTCAACCTATCAAGCTACCATGGTTGACAGATCATGCTCAAAAGGGGACGTTCTCATCTAGGCATTATACTGAGACATCCTACCAAGTTACAATGAAATCCCTTCATAAATACGACCTGTAGACTGTGCTAATGGTTTTCGGGTTTTGGGCTCAGGCAGCCATACTGGTTGACCAATCACGACCAAAAGGGGATGTTCTCCTGTAGACATGACCTAAAACCTGCATATGAAATTTCGTGATGATCAGACAAGAACTACCGGGTGTAGCCTGTACTTGAAGGTTAAATAAAAAACTTTAACCACAAACTTTAACCAAAACTCCAAATGTCAACTAAACAGGAAAAAAAAAAAAAAAACCCACTTGAACCTTCAGTAAAAACTTTAACCACAAACTTTAACCAAAACTCTAAATGTTAACAGACGGACAGACGGACGGACAAAAGTCATTACTATAGCCCTCACTGTAAACAGTAGGGCTAGAAAGGGGGGGGGGGGGGGGGGGTATAATGAGTAATTTTCTACAAAAACATACAAGTGAATTTTCCACCAACATAATACCTCAAGCTCAGAAAACTGGAAGAAGCACTAATTTCTAGCCAACAGACTAGGGAGACAATATCTTTAATAACAAAAAAACTTATTATTTTTCAGAAAACACAGAATGTTTGATACATCAAGTCATAAACTCAGTATTTTTCTTGCCATTTCCATAAAATCAATTTACAGCTTCCATGAAGCAGCCATTGCTCAATAAGATGAAAAGATAATGGATAAATAAATATACATGAATATATTTTCTTAATAAAAACAAAAACCCAGGATTATTCTTTTACCAGTAAACAGAAATTAGATGTACTGACAAAACCTGCAGGCAAGCAATACACAAAAAGTGAAGCCAACAGTACTCTGGTTATGCAAATGTAATCTGGGGCCAATACTATAAAACTACTTTTACAACTGTATTTTCCCAAACTGGATTTTCTGCCTATGAAAATAAATAACTGACATTAATCCTTAGCAGTTTAAAAGATGTGGCTTTTGAAACACTAAGGATTTCTTTTAGTTCTTAATTGTGATAGACATAAAATACAAATCATGAAAACTGAAAATACAATTGTAAACATTTTATATTACTGCCCCCTGGTTGCGAAACAGTATTGCACCATTCAGTCAAGATTTCAGGAAAAAAAAATATTATGAAAACAAGAACGCTTGTATCGCTGAAGCAATACAATGTCCCCAACCGGACTAATGAGCATTAATAATTATACAAATGTTATAACCTAGATGTGATCAGCAAGAATTCCGTTGAAGCATTTCCAAAAAAAAAGTCCAGAAAACTGGTATTTTGGTGCTTTTCCATATTTCCAAGGGCCATAACGCACACAAGAATAATGCAATCAGCATGAAACTCAAACTTGATCTGTAAGTCATCGTTCTATAGTAGGTTACCAAGAATGAAATCATTCGGTTGAAGCATTTCCAAAAAAAGTCTGGAAAACTGAAGTATGAATGACAGACTGACTGACAGAGTGACGGATGGACAGATTACAAATGAAACTTGATCTGTAAGTCATCATTCTATAGTAGGTTACCAAAAATGAAATCATTCCGTTGAAGCATTTCCAAAAAAAGTCCGGAAAACTAAAGGATAACCGACAGACTGACTGACAGACTGACGGATGGATGGACAGAGTGTAAATGAAACTTGATCTGTAAGTCATCGTTCTATAGTAGGTTACCAAAAATGAAATCATTCCATTGAAGCGTTTCCAAAAAAAGTCTGGAAAACTAAAGTACGACCGACAGACTGACTGACAGACTGACGGATGGATGGACAGAGTGCAAATGAAACGTGATCTGTAAGTCATCATTCTATAGTAGGTTACCAAAAATGAAATCATTCCATTGAAGCGTTTCCAGAAAAAGTCCGGAAAACTGATATTTTGGCACTTTTCCATATTTCCAGGGGCAATAACTCACACAAGAATAAGGCAATCAGCATGAAACTCAAACTTGATCTGTAAGTCATCCTTCTATAGTAGGTTACCAAAAATGAAATCATTCCGTTGAAGCGTTTCCAAAAAAAGTCCAGAAAACTGAAATTTTGGCGCTTTTCCATATTTCCAAGGGCCATAACTCACACAAGAATGACGCAATCAGCATGAAACTCAAACTTGATCTGTAAGTCATCGTTCTATAGTAGTTTACCAAAAATGAAATCATTCCATTGAAGCGTTTCCAAAAAAAACTCCGGAAAACTGATATTTTGGTGCTTTTCCATATTTCCAAGGGCCGTAACTCACACAAGAATAATGCAATCAGCATGAAACTCAAACTTGATCTGTAAGTCATCGTTCTATAGTAGTTTACCAAAAATGAAATCATTCCGTTGAAGCGTTTCCAAAAAAAACTCCGGAAAACTGATATTTTGGTGCTTTTCCATATTTCCAAGGGCCGTAACTCATACAAGAATAATGCAATCAGCATGAAACTCAAACTTGATCTGTAAGTCATCGTTCTATAGTAGTTTACCAAAAATGAAATCATTCTGTTGAAGCGTTTCCAAAAAGACTCCAGAAAACTGATATTTTGGTGCTTTTTCCCATATTTCCAAGGGCCGTTACTCACACAAGAATAATGCAATCAGCATGAAACTCACACTTGATCTGTAAGTCATCGTCTATAGTAGTTTACCAAAAATGAAATGATTCCGTTGAAGCGTTTCCTAAAAAACTCCGGAAAACTAAAGTGTGACTGACAGACGGACAGACTGACAGACTGACGGATGGACGGAGTGCAAACCTATAGTCCCCTCCGGCGATGCCGGTAGGGGACTAATAAGACAAATTCAAGAATAGTAAATTAAATTAGAGTCTTAGATTCAGGTTCTGGCATTTTTCTTTGACAGCTTGAATTCTACAGTATTGTGAGGAGAAAAGCAGGCAAAGAATTTCAACCAGATCATCAAGTCGTGATCAGGGACTTTGCAAAATGGCAAATTGTCATACCTTTGAAATTGCTAATGGTCCAGAAAAAACAATTCTGAAAATTACAACTATAAAAGCCTCTGGTCAAAATTTTCAGTCATGATTTTGTACGTAAGGATCTATCACTTTTCAAGTGAGCTCAGATATAGACTTAGAGCACTGAACGTTAATCCTGTGCACACTGATGTCAAAACAGGCCTGAAAAAAAGCAGTCTGGTATTTGCAGAATGGGGTCACCAGAGGGTGAATTTGATAATGCTATTCCATACAGTGGGCCAATTTATCCTCTAGGCACCTCTTTCTGTTTAGTTTTGAGACCCTGATTCAGATTTGAGGTTCACAGAGGGTAAATTAATTAATGCTCACTAAATTAATTCCGATTATGGGGACCTCATTCTGCAGAAGACAGTCTGCTTATTTACTGACTTGGGTCAAAATACCAAAATGCCCAACTAAATGTTTCCCATAAGGCTACCAGGAATTTAACCAATTCAGTTTTGTTAGACAGAGGTCAATGCACTTTGTCAAACATCACTGGAATGGTTAAATTCCTAGTTACACAAATGGATGCTCAGCCACGAGAGATTAAAGTCCTTGTACAGTAGCACAAAGCCTCAATTTACATCAATCCACACAGTAATCCTAATGTTTACTGAAGAAGAACTATTGTGCTCATGCAGTGATTATTAAGCTTCTTCAAAACATTTCATCCATTGTTTTCAGTGACCTATAAAACCATTTATTGGTGTTTATTATTCATTTATTTATTCATTGGTGCTTAAGGTCACTTTCAGCATCTAGGGCTATCTCATGACCACAACATAGGTATATGAATGAAGTCATGTTTAGCCAATCATTCATACTTATGTTGCCAACTTCAGATGAATTCCAAACCAGGCACTGGTTGGTAGATCCTATTTTACCAGTAAAGCCAACCTTCTTTAGCACAATAAGCAAGCATTATTCCACTTCCTGTGATTCCAATGGGGATATTGGTGTTAAAGGTCACTTTCAACATCTATGGTCATATCACGATAGGAACACAAGTACATAATCAAGTATAGCCAATCATTTATATGTGTTTAGCCCATCGTATATACATGTACTGCACACACACACAAATTGATCCCGGGTAATGTTTACTGAATCCAAAAGCAGGCTTTGTTTACAACAGTAGATAAGTACTGCTCCACTTCCAGGGTTCCCATGGGGAACCTATAAATTTTGCCACTTTATAGGTGACAATGACACCTCAAATAAGGTGATCTTTGTACACCATTCATTACTAGACCTCAGACAAATAGCATGATATCGGAATTTCCCTTGGTATTCCTTGTTAATTCTTTCACAATCATGATGCCATGGTTCACAATGATGATTAAACTCAGAGGTGCTGATTTTGAACAGTGGGGGGGTGGAGTGGGTTGGAAAGGGGGGGGGGGGGGTAGGGAAATCTGAGCCCTATCAAAAACCATAGTACATAACATACCATTAACTTACCCCCCTGAAAACCGATATAAAAAACTCCAAATTTCAAGCAGCTATTTTTCCATAATGCAACTTAGAATTCAACCAATTCAATCTTCATTGACAGAGCTCAAAGAGGTCTTTCAAACACGATAGACTGGTTAAATTTCTAGTTGCATTATGGGGCAACTTTGAAGCCTGAAATTTAAATATTTCAACTTCGGTGTGTAAGTGGCTCAATGAAAAAAGCTCAGGAAATAAGCTGATGCAGGCATGTTGTTTTGAGGAGAAAAATCGTACCCGCCCTCTATAGCCTGCCTTACTTGAAAATCATGATTAACTATTTATTTATTTATTTATTTATTTATTTATTTATTTATTTATTGGTGTTTAAGGTCACATACTTATGCACAATGGCTAATCGTGACCGTGACAGTTTTACGGGTGAAGGAAGCCGGAGTACCCAGAGAGAACCACCGAGCAACGACGAGCAGCTGTCAGCTCTCCAACATCGTAACTCTGAACTATGCACCGCAGCACAGGCAGGGTTAGATTGGTTGAAGACATGCGCACCATCGACGTGCAGTACGCCTCAGTACACAGTGTCATCGTGCCCCCATGTAGGCAATCGGGGTGAAGTGTCTTGCCCAAGGACACAACGCGGTTGCCGCATGTGGGATTCGAACAGAGGACCTCTCGGCTTGCAGCCTGCACCTCTACCAACTGAGCCACTGCACTCCTCAGGATTAACTGATGAATTCTGAAATCTGTATTTGCACAATATTTGATATGAAAACATGCCAAGTCTCGTTTAACCCCTTAACTGGTTGAGGGCTAGATTATATTTGGTGGTCTGAATTTATTCATTCAAAATGTTTTATTACAAATTATTGGAGAGTGCCTACATGCACTCTCCAATAAATTGTAATAGAACAAATTTATATAAACAAAATTATATTTGCGTTTGACTGAATATGAAACATGATCAAGGAAAACATTGGCTTTTGCTCTGGTATCCTTATTTTTTTTTTTAGTCCTGATAGTGGCTTCTAGCATTCAACCAGTTAAGAGTCCTGGTAATTTTCCAATATTGTTACTACTCCCCACAACTTGTAAGTTTAGCAGATAAGCAGTGATTTCTAGTTTGGATGACTCCAGACGCAGTCAAGACTTGACCAGAAGCCACTTGCCCGGGTAATATGACTGTAGTCCATGGGACCTTTTTCCTGATTGTATGTTAACCCTTTGCCTAACAAAGTGGAAATATCCACTAAAGAAATACAAACTGAGCAGTTGAAAAAAATGATATTTAAAAAAATGTCAACCAAACCATATCATGAAACTGTTCACTGGATTGAGCTCATCAAGCTTGGTCCACTGAGGGGTGTCAAATGATATTTATTCATTTACTGGTGTTTAAGGTCATATACTTCTGCACAATGGCTAATTGTGACTGCAACATGGAGATAAAGTCAAGTTTGGTCAATTGCTTATACCCATGTTGCTCATTTTAGAAGACTCCCACCCCATGCACTGGTGATTGCATCCTATCTTATCAGTAAAACAGTGCTTGTTTACTGTTGCACTGCTTCATTTCCTAGGGTTCCCATGGGGGCAGGGTGTTACATGATATTTTGTTGAAATTCTGTGAAAAGTTTCAAACAAAAATACTTACAAAAAATAGCAAATTTGGATATTGTATGCATTGGGTAAAGGGTTAAAGCTCCAATCACATGGCTGCTTCACAACAGTTACTGAATTTTTTTTTTTTTTAAAAATCCATGTTTCAGAATAGAAAAACATCTGTGTCATAGAAAGTCATACGCCAATAGAAGCTTAAATATTTTGGACCGAAAATAAAACGAAAACAAATTTACTCTATCCCGCCTAGCCCCTCCCCCCCCAACCAGAACAGATCCAGAGCCGATTTGATACCTGTTACAGGTGTGGGTGCCCAAACTCTGGAGCCCAAATGTCCCCAAATTCCCGCAGGAAAATATCATTCACCTTTGAAATCTACCAGTCTGAAACAATTATTTGCAATATTTAGTAAAAATCTTTTCTTTTTCACATGCAGTTGATAAAAAGCACTTCAAGACACATGCAGTGGTCTAATCATCTCTATTAAGACATCTCAGTTTATTTGGGGACATCCCTCAATTGAAAAACAGGTGTCCCCCAAAACTTCCTGGATCTGTCCCTGTCCCTGCCACCCTCCCAACACACACACACATACACACATCAGCCCAAACATTTCTTTAAAATCATGGTCTGTCTTAAACAGATGAAGAAATGTACAATATTCACAACATGGAGTAAAGAATCTTCTCGAAGATTATCTCATAAAAAAAGATAACCTACTTTCATTTTGAGCTTCATTGTCAGCTTCTGCTTCATCCTCAAATTTTACAGATGTGTAAACTGGCTGCACATCAAAAATCCGTTCCACAGACTTGACACCCATCTTGGAACAATTTACCCTAGCAGGAAACTCAAACTTGTGATCTGGGTGGCAGTAAGTACCTAATCCAATGATACAACAATGTAATGCAAATAAAAATGGTGACTGCCCTGTATATATAGTTATCTCTTGCAGCACAATGTCACACTATGTCAACAATAAAAATGGATAAAATTACCCTGGAACAGACTGGGGCATTAATTAGGCAAAACATTATCTCTGGCAAGATCTTTATTATACAATCTAATCCTACCACAAAAGAACAGTTTTCAATATGCAGCTGAACAACGAACAGCCATTGTCATAAGGTAAGTTCACCTGGCTTTGTTAACCATTTAGATATCAAACTGGGAAATTAATGCACTAAAATATGGTTTAAAAATGTCCCCAAAAGGCTTTTCAACTCCTTGACTGATTTTAATGTCCTGTGCTTTAAATATGTACTGAGAATAGATATTCTACAAACAAGGAATTGATACCACAGCATAGTGTTATTTTCAATATATTATTACACATCCATTAAACTTTAAACCCTTGTATTTAACGGAATCGTCGCTATGACATAAATTTTTCTGTATTCAACTGGTGATGTACAAGTCGGAACTTTTTTCCCAACACCGTTTATACCAGCTCCTTTCCCAGTCATTAGTTACGCTTCGAAAAGTTTCCAAATTCCATTGTACAGTCATCGATCGTCTGTCTCACAGTGTGAAAATGAAATGACCAAAGCAAAATCAAGTTGGTCCACAAAAAAAAATTTGTTAACCAAAAATGAGATAATATTAAGAAAAACAATCATTTCCAACCACAAAATTAACCCAGTCCTGTGGTCGTCTCTTCTGCAGATCCTGTTATATCTAAATTGGTCAACTATATTTTGGTAAAACTTCGGACATCTTGATTATCAGATATGCTTCGAACTTCTTTTAAAAAAGTTTCTCCCAGCTGTTTTGCAAATCTGCCCAAATTTGTACTTATATTTTTGCAAACAGTAATAGCCACCAAATGGTTAGGCGTGAATGGACACCAGCCGAAGAGAAACAGCGACATGAATTTCAACAAACACGTCCAATAGAAAAGATAATGAATGTAATTAGACTGGTTCCCAAAATGTTGTTTTGATTTTTTATCAATCCATTTGATCAGTACAGCTTCAAACAAAAAAAAATGGACTCTTCACCTTCGGCTTTAAATATCGGAATTAAAATTTCTTTACTGAAATGAATTTTAATGCATGGGATGTGTAATAAACACAGAAAGCGATGTGTGTTTGAATCGGTAGTGTTTTACATAACTTGGAAAAATATAACTATGCCATTCCAACTCGTTATGTAAAACACCCACCAATTCAAACATACATCATGTTCTGTCTACATACACACTGTAACAAATGTAAGCAGCAGATAGGTTGTCATCCATTTATGCTATTTTCTGCTTTTCATGGACAACCGAGGCAACAATGCACTCTGCTGCCAGTTAGAATTACCTTTCTCGATGTTCTTGAAATAAAAATAATGAGTTTGGGAGTGGGTGGGAGTGTGGGTGGGAGGGTGTGTGCATGGGTTTTCATCATCATTTAAACAAGTAACAACTTTTCCAAGTAACCCTTTTCCTGATGAGTTCTTGGATGAGATTTTCTTATAATGTTCAAATATGTTGTAGCATTTTAAAATGACCAATAAGTGTATGTTCCTGACATTTTCAATTTTTTTTCTCACTTTTCCCCCAATATATGCTTCAGCACAGCATATCAAAAACAAGCTATTAACCCTTTACATTCTGATGTCAAACTGGCAAAGTTTTCAGCAGCAAATATTTCCCATTATTCAGTGTGATATTTAACCAATAATAATCTTGTATGACTGAGCTCAAACAAGATGTAATTGGTTAAATTCATAGGAAACAAGAGAAAAATAGAATGATTGGAGAAAATTCTGTTGCACTACCACTGTGCCAGAGGTTAACTGAAAAAAGAATATGTTTTCATTATCAGAATTCACTTTAAAATTTTTTTTCAATAATCCAATATAAGTATTTACATTAGTTCTTTGAATCCTGCACCCTACATAACATCAAACGAACTAACCTTATGCATCTGTACAGACTTAGTCAGTGTATATTTTCATGTAGTGTGTGATATGGAAGTTACCAATTTTTTATGACCAGAAAGTGTGACTAACCCTGTGCATTGCACAGGGTTAGTCACACTTACTGGATAAAAACATTTTTATTATCAACTGAGTAACTGCACAGACTGCCTTAGCGCAAATCTCATCTATATTAACTCTTTACCCAACGTAATCGTCAAAACCAACCAGTACTACTCTCAGAAAGCATTTAAACTCCACTGATGAGCATCATTGGTATTGATAGTGGAAAGTTTTTTTTTTTAGTGAATTCCAAAAATGAAAATATATTCTACTTAGGGCTGTCGCGATTATTCGATTAGTCGACTAACCGTCGACTGTTGAAGTAGTCGACGTTTTTTTTATTTTTAGTCGATTGTCGTTCATTTTCAAGGTGGTACACGTCGGGGCTAAATTGCATTGTTTTGTGAGGTGAATGATCAATGAAGGTGAATAACTTTAAATATCTAACCATAGTTAACATTCATATCCGGAAGACTGTACGACTGTCACTGACTGTGTAAGAAAGAACACTCACAGTTACTCGAGAAGAATAGATTCTTCTGAATTTCTCCAGTCTGGTACACACGAATGCACCCATTGGAAAACTCAAAGTGCGGAAGTGACAAAATTATGACGAAAGTCAGAACGTCAGATCACTTCTCAAAGTTCGGAACTTCAGACTAAGATCCAATTTTAACAACTGACGAGGGAATGCATAGATCTTAATGTTCAAAATTTTGAGAAACTTATTGCAGAAGGAAACATATGCAGGAACGTTCTTTGGTAAATTCATTTTAATTCATCGGCTTCAATCTAGTTCAAACTTGGACCCGCAGTCAGTAATATTATTTTTGGGGTTGGTACATCCTACAGGACGTACCAACCCCAAAAATTATATTACGGACTGTGGGTCCAAGATTGGACTACATGTAGCTTCAGTCGGGACCGATTTGATGTTCCCACAACCCCACTTCGTCTGAACACACTGGTGCCATTGTCATTTTCAGTGTTTTACGAACAGAAGAATGATTTGCTAAAAAATCATGGGAAGCGACTATTAATCGACTAACCGTCGATTACTGGTCACGATTAGTCGATTACAAATGAAAGTGTCAATGACACTGTAGCTTAACTTGTGTGTTGTGTTTGATGAAAAGGATAATGTTCAATGTTTATAAAAGGATTATGAAATAAGACAAGAATTGTGATAATTGGGAATATGTTCATTTCTGTTCCCTGTATGCTATGTTTATGATAAAAATAATATGAGGTGTACACTGTACTAAAGATCTGAGGGGATGGGTTAATATGACCTCACAGTTAATATATGTGGCCCTCACAGTTAACATATATCAACAAAATTACAATGAAATTATTCCAAAATGAGTCATCCTATCAAGTTACATTAAAATCCCTTCATAAATATGGCCTGTAGACTGTGCTAAAGGTTTTCGGGCTTCGGGCCCCTGTAGCCGTCAGTTTCCCAATTGCGTCCAAAGGGGACGTTCTCATCTAGACATTATATGAAGTCAACCTACCAAGTTACAATGAAATCCCTCCATAAATACGACCTGTAGACTGTGCTAAAGGTTTTCAGGCTTCAGGCAGCCATCAAGCTGAATGATCATGACCAAAAGGGGACGTTCTCATCTGGAGACTATTCAGAGTCATCCTACCAAGCTACAATAAAATCCCTTCATAATTATGACCTGTAGACTGTTCTAAAGGTTTTTGGGCTTTGGGCCCCTGAAGCCGTCACAGTTGCCCACTCGTGTCCAAAAGGGGACGTTCTCATCTAGACATTATATGAAGTCAACCAACCAAGTTACAATGAAATCCCTGCATAAATATGACCTTAGACTGTGCTAAAGGTTTTCGGGCTTCGGGCTCGGGCAGCCATCATGGTTGAATGATCGCAACCAAAGGGAACAATTTCATCTGGGCTTCATCTGGAGTGATCCTGCGAAGTTACAATGAAATCCCTTCATAAATATGACCTGTAGACTGTGTTCAAGGTTTTCGGGCTTCGGGCACCTGTAGCCATCACAGTTGACCAATCACGACCAAAAGGGGATGTCATCATCTAGGCATTATATGGAGTCAACCTAACAATGTTACAATGAAATCCTTCTATAAATATAAACTTTTGCCTATGCTAAAGGTTTTTGGGCTCGGGCACCCATCAAGGCTGAATGATCACGGCCAAAATGGAACGTTCTCATCTTGACCTTATTTGGAGTCAACCTACCAAGTTACAATGAAATCCCTTCATAAATATGACCTGTAGACAGTGCTAAAGGTTTTTGGGCTTCGGGCACCTTTAGCCGTCAAAGTTGCCCAAACATGTCCAAAAGGGGACGCTCTCATCTAGGCATTATATGAAGTCAACCTACCAAGTTACAATGAAATCCCTTCACAAATATGACTTGTAGACTGTGCTTAAGGTTTTCGGGCTTCGGGTTCAGGCAGCCATCATGGTTGAATAATCGCAACCAAAGGGGACAATCTCATCTGGGCATCATCTGGAATGATCCTATGAAGTTACAATGAAATCCCTTCATAAATATGGCCTGTAGACTGTGCTCAAGGTTTTTGGGCTTCGGGCACTTGTAGCCAACACAGCTGACCAATTACGACCAAAAGGGGATGTCATCATCTAGGCATTATATGGAGTCAACCTAATAGGTTACAATGAAATCCTTCCATAAATATGACCTTTTACCTATGCTAAAGGTTTTTGGGCTCGGGCACCCATCAAGGCTGAATGATCGCGATCAAAAGGGGCCGTTCTCATCTAAACATTATTTGGAGTCATCCTACCAAGTTACAATGAAATCCCTCATAAATATGACCTGTAGACTGTGCTAAAGGTTTTCGGGCTTCGGGCACCTTTAGCTGTCACAGTTGCCCAATCATGTCCAAAAGGGGACGTTCTCACCTAGACATTATATGAAGTTAACCTACCAAGTTACAATGAAATCCCTTCATAAATATGACCTGTGGACTGTGCTGAAGGTTTTCGGGCTTCGGGCTCGGGCAGCCATCATGGGTGAATGATCGCACGTTCTCATCTAGATATTATATGAAGTTAACCTACCAAGTTACAATGAAATCCCTTTTGAAATATGACCTGTAGACTGTGCTAAAGGTTTTCGGGCTTCGGGCTTGGGCAGCCATCATGGTTGAATGATCGCAACCATAGGGGACAATCTCATCTGAGCATCATCTGGAGTGATCCTAAGAAGTTACAATGAAATCCCTTCATAAATATGACCTGTAGACTGTGCTCAAGGTTTTCGGGCTTCGGGCACTTGTAGCCATCACAACTGACCAATCACGACCGAAAGGGGATGTCATCATCTAGGCATTATATGGAGTCAACCTAACAGGTTACAATGAAATCCTTCCATAAATATGACCTTTTGCCTATGCTAAAGGTTTTTGGGCTCGGGCACCCATCAAGGCTGCATGATCGCGATCAAAATGGGATGTTCTCATCTAGACATTATTTGGAGTCATCCTGCCAAGTTACAATGAAATCATTTCATAAATATGACCTCTAGACTGTGCTAAAGGTTTTCGGGCTTCGGGCTCCTGTAGCCGTCACAGTTGCCCAATCACGTCCAAAGGGGGACTTTCTCATCTAGACATTGTATGAAGTCAACCCACCAAGTTACAATGAAATTCCTCAATAAATATGACCTGTAGACTGTGCTAAAGGTTTTCGGGTTTTGGGCTTGGGCAGTCATCATGGTTGGCAGATCATGCCCAAATGGGGAAATTAGCATCTAGACATCATAAGGAGTCATCCTACCAAGATACAATGAAATCCCTCCACATTAAACATGACCTGCAGACTGTGCTAAAAGTTTTTGGGTTTCGGGCTTGGGCAGCCATCACGGTTGATAGATCATGCCCAAAAGGGGACGTTCTCGTCTAGGCACTATACAGAGGCATCCTACCAAGTTACAATGAAATCCCTTCATAAATACGACCTGTAGACTGTGCTAATGGTTTTCGGGTTTTGGGCTCGGGCAGCCATACCGGTTGCCCGATCGCGACCAAAAGGGGACGTTCTCATCTAGACATGACCCCAAACCTGCATATGAAATTTCATGACGATCAGACAAGAACTGCGGGGTGTAGCCCGTGCTAAAGGAAATGTGAACAGACGTCACAGACTCACAGACTTCCGCACGCGTGATGGCAATAGCTTATCTTGACTATGTCAAGTTAAGCTAAAAATGATAGTCGCGACAGCCCTAATTCTACTTTCAATTAATAGCTTGTTATCCCCTGCCAAAACGAAGTTTTGTGGGCGAACTAGAAGTGAGATCCATCCATTCATTTGTCCACCTGTGACAACTTTACACCTCAGTATTTCGGTCAATGCATGTTGGATTTGAAAGATCTTTGGTATGCTAATGGACAATCAATGGGGGAAAGGATATTCAGAAGTCACAGGTTTTGTCCAATCATTTTTTCTAGAGTTATAGGCCTTTTAGGACTTATTTCACTGTTTGTCCATCCGTAACAACTTTAGAACTATGTCTTTCAGTCAGTGCATGTCGGATCTGAATGATCTTTGATATGCTGATGGAACGTCATGGGAGAAAGGATAGTCACAAGTAATGTGTTTTGTCCAATCATTTTTTCTAGAGTTAGGGGCCTTTTCGAATTTTTCAACTTAGAAATTTCAGTTGTTGTGGTTTCTGGATGATAACTCGGTCAGTGCATTTCGGATTTGAATGACCTTTGGTATGCTGATGGACCATCATAGAGGAAAGGATATTCACAAGTACTGGGTTTTAACCATCCATCCGTAACAACTATAGGCCTCTGTATCTTGGTCAGTGCATGCTGGATTTGAATGATCTTTGGTCTGCTGATGGATCAGCATAGGGGAAAGGATATTCATAAGTAACAAGTTTGTCTAATGATTTTTTCTAAAGTTATGGGTCTTTTTTGATTTAGAAAATTTCAATTGTTATGGTTTCTAGATGATAACTTTAGTAGTGTATAGATCTTTGGTATGCTGATAGATCACCAACCTCCAACAACTTTGTCCCCTTTTTAGTAAACCACTTCTCAGAGGAGGATATTGGTGGCATTGCACCTTGTTCAAATTGCACAGCATCAAAGGGGTTAAACTAAGAACAAGGGTTTCAAAGTGAGAAAGCATATACCATTGGTTTATGCTTGCAGAACTAAACTATCCAATAATTAAACAATGTTCTGTTTATCAGGGTTCCCATGAACTCCCTTGTAATGTTGCCTCAATGAAGCATTTTGACCCAATAAAGAGCATCAGTGACCTTGAAATATTTGACAGGTAAATTGCCTGTCAGTGAAGACAGTCTATTCTGATCTTCATCCTTGATTCTCTGTTACTGCGGTCAAGTAACAGCAGATATTTTCACAATGCTAGTCATTTGCTTTCAATACCAAATTGTGCTTCAATGAAGAGATCCGTTGAGATTGAGTATATGTAGATAATAAGTGCACAACACAAAGAGTAATTTGGTGGCAATTCATGTAAATACTTACCAATACCATGCTCAAGTAGGTTTCTGACACTAAATCAATGCAGTTTTGAAAAACAGTTTATCACTGTAAATAAATGTTCATGCATAAAATGGCATGGAACACCAGTTCAAAATACTTGCACTCAATATTCAACAGATAAAAGGACGAGATCTATTCCGGTTTTAACTGGTTTAATCGCTTATAGTGATGTGATTTTTCAGCTTTTCATCCAATTTCAATCTTTTTATAATTTTTCATTACCAATTGTTTTGGGGCACAGAGGCACTGCGTAGTAAGGCACACTGCCTGTCGATAATGCACTTGTCTTCAACTGATGCTAACCCTGCTTGTGCAGAGTCAGTACATTGGGGAGTCTGGCAGTTGCTTGCCTCATCCCAGTGGTTATTTCTGGCTTCCTCCACCCATAAAACTGTCCCAACAAAAGGTGACCTGGCTGTCAAGTGTTATTAAACCCCAATAAGAAAAAAAAAATTATCAATTCTTGACCCAATCTTTCTGACAATTTTCATGTAAATTAAAAAATAAAAGGTCCTTAAGATCTTTTTTTTAACAGAATATCATTTGTTTTGAAGTAAGGATGATGTTGATACAATTCCCTTTAATGTAAACAGTTTAGGCCCAACTAAGTAGATCATCTGTTTCTCAGGCCCTTTTTTTGTAAAACCACATCCTACTGAAATGCAATCAAGTAAGTTTTTTATCCAATAAGTCTCAGAAAAAGCTCTTACAGTTCACTTATGGACCTTCAATTGCAACTGTGGACCATCAGCTAAACAAAAGTTAAATTATTTTTCTTATGTTTTTTGCTAAAACTGTGAGTATCCAATGACCTGGTTTCAAGATAATTAAGGCCCCACAAAATAGATCATCTGTTTCTCAGGCCATTTTTTGTGTAAAATTGCATGTGGGCGGGCGTTTTTTTATTTTTTATTTTTGTAATCATTTCTTAGCCATCAAAAGTTCATATTCTTGGTTTGTTTTATGTTTTAGGTCTCATAATCTACAGAATAGCATGGGTGAAATGCAATGCAATGCTAAAACATTGCAAAGCCTTGTTGCACTCAAGAGACAAATTTATTAATTTTATTAACTTGGGTAAAATATCAGCCATAAACCATTTAATTTTTATTTTTTTAAGTTTGTGTTAATGGTTATAAAAAGAGAGCATGTGGCAGCCAAAATGACCATGCAGTCTCATGCCTGCTCTTCACCTTTCTGATAATAAATAAAAACTTAATATTTTGGGGGATTTCTACCAAAATTAAGTCATGGCTGCCAAAAGTGGCAGCCTCCTTGCTAAGTGTTTTATGAGTTTGTGTAACTATCATACCAAACTCCAATTTCAGAGATTATAACATGATGGCAATAATACAATTTTAGTAATGTCCATTTGTTTATTTGTAAAGAAGCCATTCAGGAAAGCTATTGTTTTATGTTTGCCCTTTAGTATTAGGTGATTTACATTTCTTATAATTTACATCTCACATACCCAGATTGTGGAACAAGGAGCCTGTGAGCATTTGGGCAATATTTTTCGAGTCTTGATTTGTTCTGCACAAGGATACAGTGTAACTAACTTTTCTTTGTGAGGTCATGATATAGATAATTTATCTTTCTGTTTATGATGAAGGCAGTATTTACTTTGTCACTATAGGTGATATCTTGTGCTGTGACACAAGCATGGAGAAGAGATGTTATGTTTCATATTTTTAAAAAAAGTCTTCTAATAAAAGGGCAAAAATGTTTGGAGTGGAGGATGTTAATTTGTCTTCCTATACATTTTTCATGTTGTGAACTTACCTGCACGGAATCCCTTTACCTGAATTTATTACATGCCTGTTCTATGTAATCCCCATCTACAGCAACACTAAACCATGCAGAAAATGAAAATTTGTTCTGCACATATGTGCAGAATGGAAATCGTTGACAGACTATTTTTAAATAGAAGCGAAATTTCACTGGAATTTTCTACAAATTGTGCTACGCAATTACAATTTGAATGGCTAGCGATAGCTGAAAATCGTCCCCTGAGTTCCAATGTATTCTATGTGCCAGTAGGCACATAGAACACATTGGAACACAGGGGACGAAATAGTAACACAGGTTCTCCTCGCAAATTTGGTCGGCAATAAAATGTGTTCTTTTTGTTGATAGCTGTCAAATGAATTGCTGAGTGTCCTTCTAATAATTGTTTTCACAGATGTGAAGGCATGTAATAAACATAGAATGACACATGCGTCTGAATGGGTTAATCGATATGGCACTTGTGGCCTCTCGTTTTATCCTTCTGTGCTGGCACTTGTGCCATATCAATTAACCCATTCACATGTGTGGGTCATTCTGTGAATTTATTGCTTTTTGACCTAATTATTTTTCATGGTAGAGTGCTGTACTATTTCATAGGCATTCCATGGTCAGAGAGATTCTAGTTCTTTACTGGTACATTTTTTAAGCTACAATTATTTATGATATCATGTATGATGGTGTAGCAAAAACTTAGAAAGTTAGAATTGAGATCATCAATAATTGTAAAAGATGGGTTTAGGTATTATTTATTGATTGGTGTTTAACTCTTTGACTACAGGCCTGCTGTTTTAAAACATTTTCGTAACCCATTTATCGTTCACCTAGTCTGATCTTTGGTAAATTATCATTTCCCTGTATTTGATTCAGGTAACCCATTAGGTAGTCTAAATATACATGCATTCCAAGTTACAATGAAATCACTTCATAAATAAGAACTGTAGACTGTGCTAAACAAATATAGATCACAGGCCTGTGCTGCCATCATGGTAGACCAATCGCGGTCAAAATAGGAAGTTCTCATCTAGACCTTATACTGAGTCATACTACCAAGTTACAACGCAATCCCTTCATAAATATGGCCTGTAGTCTGTGCTAAAGGTTTTTGGGCTCGGGCAGCCGCCACGGTTGAACGATCGTGACCAAAAGAGGACGTTCTCATCTAGACATTATCTGGAGTCATCCTACCAAGTTAAAATGAAATTCCTTCATAAATATGACCTGTAGATTGTGCTAAAGGTTTTGGGGCTTCAGGCCCCTGTAGCCATCACAGTTGACCGATCGTGACCAAAAGGGGACGTTCTCACCTAGACACTATACAGAGTTATCCTACCCAGTTACAAAGAAATCCCTCAAAAAATATGACCTGTAGACTGTGCTGAAGGGTTTTGGGTTTTGGGCTCAGGCACCCATCAAGGATGACAGATCGCAACCAAATGGGGAAGTTCTCATCTAGACATCACGCGGAGTCATCCTACCAAGTTACAATGAAATGCCTCAATATTAAATACGACCTGTAGACTGTGCTAAAAGTTTTTGGGTGTTGGGCTTGGGCAGTAGTCACGTTTGACAGATCATGACCTAAAGGGAATGTTCTCATCTAGATATTATACAGAGTCATCCTACCAATTTACAATGAAATCCCTTCATAAATACGACCTGTAGACTGTGCTAAAGGTTTTCGGTTTTGGGCTCAGGGAGCCATCATGGTTGACCGATTGCAACAAAAAGGTGACGTTTTCATCTAGACATGACCTCAAACCTGCATATGAAATTTTGTGATGATCAGACAAGAACTACAGGTGTAGCCTGTGCTAAAGGAAAAGGTGAACAGACTGACAGACTTCCGCACGCATGATGGCAATAGCTTATCTTGACTTTGTCAAGTTAAGCTAAAAATCGGGCTGGACCAGTTTTTGAACACGCTTGAGATATTATTGCAAAAGACCCGTATGGAAAATATTAGGCAAATCGGAGAACGTTTGTTCAAGTTATTGTGCTAACGAGCTCAAAATTTGTTAAAATTGACTAATTAACCCTTTACCCAGCGAATCGCCTGCATCCGCCCGCATATGCAAATTCAGCAGCTGAAAAAATATTATTTTTTGAAAAATTTAAAAAAAAACCATACCATGTGACCCCTCTTTAGAACGAGCTCGTTCCAAAGAGGGGTCACATGATATGGTTTTGTTGAAATTTTTTGAAAAAATCGCGACATCGACGCCGTAGCTGTGACAGGTGGTGCAATCTCACATAATTCTAAGTTCATCAAGGGCCATAACTCCAAGAAAAATATTTGGAACAACACATTCATAGAACAGTGGCTCGACATCAATAAGATATACTTACATGCCAAATATAAAGTCATTCCATCAAGTATTTCAAAAGTTATTGAGTTTTGAAACTCGTTGGTCACAGACAGACCGACAGACCGACAGACCGACCGACAGACCGACATTGCCACTTATAGAGCTGCTAGTCGCAGCTAAAAATTAAAAAAAATATATTTAAAATAATAAATTTTGAAATCGTCTGCGTTGGGTAATGGGTTAAGGCCCATAACTCTGTAACAAAAGAAAGTGTCAATGACACTGAGGCTTAACTTGTGTTGTGTTTGATGAAAAGGATAAAGTTCAATGTTTATGAAAGGATTATGAAATAAGACAAGATTGTGATAATTGGGAATATGTTCATTTCTGTTCCCTGTATGCTATGTTTATAATAAAAATAATATGAGGTGTACACTGTACTAAAGAACTGAGGGGTGGGTTAATATGACCTTACAGTTAATGTATGTGGCCCTCACAGTTAACGTATATCAACAAAAGTTACCAAGTTACAGTGAAATTATTCCAAAACGGGTCATCCTATCAAGTTACATTAAAATCCCTTCATAAATATGGCCTGTAGACTGTGCTAAAGGTTTTCAGGCTTCGGGCCCCTGTAGCCGTCAGTTTCCCAATTGCATATAAAGGGGATGTTCTCATCTAGACATTATATGAAGTCAACCTACCAAGTTACAATGAAATCCCTTAATAAATATGACCTGTAGACTGTGCTAAAGGTTTTTGGGCTTTGGGCTCTGGCAGCCATCATGGTAGAATGATCGCAACCAAAAGGGGACATTCTCATCTGGGCATCATCTGGAGTGATCCTACAAAGTTACAATGAAATCCCTTCATAAATATGACCTGTAGACTGTGCTCAAGGTTATTGGGCTTCGGGCGCCTGAAGCAGTCACAGTTGACCAATCACGACCAAAAGGGGATGTAATCATCTAGGCATTATATGGAGTCCAACTTACGGGTTACAATGAAGTCCTTCCATAAATATGACCAATAGACTATGCTAAAGCTTTTGGGGTTTTGGGTTCGGGCAGCCATCAAGGCTGAATGATCGGGACCAAAAGGGGACGTTCTCATCTAGACATTATTTAGAGTCATCCTACCAAGGTACAATGAAATCCCTTCATAAATATCACCTGTAGACTGTGCTAAAGATTTTTGGGCTTTGGGCCCCTGTAGCCAACACAGCTGCCTAATGGTGTCCAAAAGGGGCTGTGCTCATCTAGACATTACATGAAGTCAACCTACCAAGTTACAATGAAATCCCTTCATAAATATGATCTGAAGACTGCGCTAAAGGTTTTCGGGCTTTAGGCTTGGGCAGCCATCATGGTTGAATGATCGCAACCAAAAGGGGACAGTCTTATCTGGATATCATTTGGAGTGGTCCTATGAAGTTACAATGAAATCCCTTGATAAATATAACCTGTAGACTGTGCTCAAGATTTTCGGGCTTCAGGCACCTGTAGCCATCACAGTTGACCAACCACGACGAAAAGGGGATGTCATATCTAGGCATTATATGGAGTCAACCTAATAAGTTACAATGAAATCCTTCCATAAATACGACCTACAGATATGCTAAAGGTTTTTGGGCTCGGACAGCCATCAAGGCTGAATGATCGTGACCAAAAGGGGACATTCTCATCTGGACACTATTCAGAGTCATCCTACCAAGCTACAATGAAATCCCTTCATAATTATGACCTGTAGACTGTTCTAAAGGTTTTTGGGCTTTGGGCCCCTGAAGCAATCACAGTTGCCCAGTCGTGTCCAAAAGGGGACGTTCTCATCTAGACATTATATGAAGTCAACCTACCAAGTTACAATGAAATCCCTTCATAAATATGACCTGTAGACTGTGCTAAAGGTTTTCGGGCTTCGGGCACCTGTAGCCATCACAGTTGACCAATCACGACCAAAAGGGGATGTCATCATCTAGGCATTATATGGAGACAACCTAACAGGTTACAATGAAATCCTTCTATAAATATAACCATTTGCCTATGCTATAGGTTTTTGGGTTCGGGCACCCATAAAGGCTGAATGATCACGGCCAAAATGGGACGTTCTAATCTAGACATTATTTGGAGTCATCCTACCAAGTTACAATGAAATCCCTTCATAAATATGACCTCTAGACAGTGCTAAAGGTTTTCGGGCTTCGGGCACCTTTAGCAGTCAAAGTTGCCCAATCATGTCCAAAAGAGGAGGTTCTCATCTAGACATTATATGAAGTCAACCTACCCAGTTACAATGAAATCCCTTCATAAATATGACCTGTAGACTGTGCTTAAGGTTTTCGGGCTTCGGGCTCGGGCAGCCATCATGGTTGAATGATCGCAACCAAAGGGGACAATCTCATCTGGGCATCATCTGGAGTGATCCTACGAAGTTACAATGAAATCCCTTCATAAATATGACATGTAGACTGTGCTCAAGGTTTTTGGGCTTCGGGCACTTCTAGCCATCACAGCTGACCAATCATGACCAAAAGGGGATGTCATCATCTAGGCATTATATGGAGTCAACCTAATAGTTTACAATGAAATCCTTCCATAAATATGACCTTTTACCTATGCTAAAGGTTTTTGGGTTCGGACACCCATCAAGGCTGAATGATCGCGATCAAAATGGGACGTTCTCATCTAGACAGTATTTGGAGTCATCCTACCAAGTTACAATGACATCCCCTCATAAATATGACCTGTATTATTTATTCATTTATTGATGTTTAAGGTCACATATTTATGCACAATGGCTAATCATGACCGTGACAGTTTTACGGGTGGAGGAAGCCGGAGTACCCGGAGAGAACCACCGAGCAACGACGAGCAGCTGCCAGCTCCCCAACATCGTAACTCCGCACTGCAGCACAGGCAGGGTTAGATTGGTTGAAGACATGCGTACCATTGACGTGCAGTACGCCTTAGTACACGGCGTCATCGTGCCCCCACGTGGGCAATGGAGATGAAGTGTCTTGCCCAAGGACACAACGTGGTTGCCGCAGGTGGGATTCGAACCGAGGACCTCTCGGCTTGCAGCCTCCACATCTACCTATTGCGCCAGCGCGCTCCCAATATGACCTGTGGACCGTCACAGTTGCCCAATCATGTCCAAAAGGGGATGTTCTCATCTAGACATTATATGAAGTTAACCTACCAAGTTACAATGAAATCTCTTCATAAATATGACCTGTAGACTGTGCTAAAGGTTTTCGGGCTTTGGGCTCGGGCAGCCATCATGGCTGAATGATCGCAACCATAGGGGACAATCTCATCTGGGCATCATCTGGATTGATCCTAAGAAGCTACAATGAAATCCCTTCATAAATATGATCTGTAGACTGTGCACAAGGTTTTTGGGCTTCGGGCACTTGTAGCCATCACAACTGACCAATCACGACCAAAAGGGGATGTCATCATCTAGGCATTATATGGAGTCAACCTAACAGGTTACAATGAAATCCTTCCATAAATATGACCTTTTGCCTATGCTAAAGGTTTTTGGGCTCGGGCACCCATCAAGCTGCATGATCACGATCAAAATGGGATGTTCTCATCTAGACATTATTTGGAGTCATCCTACCAAGTTACTATGAAATCCCTTCATAAATATGACCTCTAGACTGTGCTAAAGGTTTTCGGGCTACGGGCCCCTGTAGCCATCACAGTTGCCCAATCACGTCCAAAAGGGGACTTTCTCACCTAGACATTGTATGAAGTCAACCCACCAAGTTACAATGAAATTCCTCAATAAATATGTCCTGTAGACTGTGCTAAAGGTTTTCGGGTTTGGGGCTCGGGCAGTCGTCACGGTTGGCAGATCATGCCCAAATGGGGAAATTCTCATCTAGACATCATAAGGAGTCATCCTACCAAGTTACAATGAAATCCCTCCATATTAAACATGACCTGCAGACTGTGTTAAAAGTTTTGGGGTTTCAGGCTTGGGCAGCCATCACGGTTGATAGATCATGCCCAAAAGGGGACGTTCTCATCTAGGCATTATACAGAGGCATCCTACCAAGTTACAATGAAATCCCTTCATAAATACGACCTGTAGACTGTGCCAATGGTTTTCGGGTTTTGGGCTCGGGCAGCCATACCAGTTGCCCGATCACGACCAAAAGGGGACGTTCTCATCTAGACATGACCCCAAACCTGCATATGAAATTTCGTGACGATCAGACAAGAACTGCGGGGTGTAGTCCGTGCTAAAGGAAAATGTGAACAGACTAACAGACTTCCGCACGCGTGATGGCAATAGCTTATCTTGACTATGTCAAGTTTAGCTAAAAATCAGGTTGGGCCAGTTTTCAAACTTGCTTGAGATATTACTGCATAAGACCTTTGTGGCAAATATTAGTTAAATCAGAGAATGTTTGTTCAAGTTATTGTGCTAACAGTGTGAGGATGCCCGGACCCTGCCCAGATGCCCTGATGCACACCAACCATCGCCAAACCATAGGTCTTGGTTGTTAACACAACTTGACCAACAATTATGTGACCTCCACTGCAGTGACTGCCGGGAAGAAAATGCAGGCGAGTGAATGATCATTCTCCTCATTTTGACTTTGCGAGAGTGAAAAGTTCAGAAGAGTGATTTGAACCCCTTACCTATGATGACAGCCCAAACTCACCAGCACTACGCACGGAAAGTAAAGTCCAGCTAATCGTTTATACCTATGTTGCCCATTTTAGAGGACTTCCACCTAAGGAATTTGTGATCTGGTCTGACCTGGTCCTATTTCACGAGTAAAACAAAGCTTAATTACCACACTAAACATGCATTGCTTTACTTTCCAGGGTTCCCACCGGGAGAGCTGGGAGGTACTGAACTTACAAGTTTGGTATCGATATCAGTATTTTTAGAAGGATTTACCTTAGTATCAGTATGGTATTCAGTGTGAAAAACATGAATTCACCCCAAATTTTTTGGTATACTGACCAGTTGTAGTTCACCATTTCACAGCAGACAAATCTGGTGAGTGTCAAAATATTGGAAATAATAAGAGGGCACTGATGGTGACTGCCTTTAGAAATATATAGTCCATAGGCTCTTCCTGTTATGAATTTTGAGTAATGCTCTATTGTTTGCCCTTTTATTTTTTAACTAACGTCAGGAATATTTTTCAATACTCAAATCTTGTATTTTGATACTGATACCAAATAGTATTTATGGTATACCGCCCATCTCAAATAGTTATTTTTTATGTTTAATCTTTTTTCTTCCAAAACATAGTTTCTAATCCTTCAATAAATGGAAGGAGCTTTCTGAACTTTTCGGGAGCATGGTGTCTCTGTGGTTAGAGCATTGGATTTTAAACCAAAAGGTCCACTGTGCGACCCTAACCAGTAGTAACTGCATTGTGTCTTTGGGCAAGACATTTAATCCCAATTGGACAGGTGGGGTCATGGTGGCACTGTGTGCAAAGGCACACTAAGTGTCGATGGTGCACTTGCCTTCAATCATTGCTAACTTTTCTTATGTGGAATATGGCAGTTACTAGCTATTACTCAGTGGTTCTCTCTGGGTCCTCCAGCTTTCTCCACATTTAAAGCTGTCCAACACCATGAGACCCTGGCCAGGCCTGAAAATAAGCAGTCTGACATTTGCTGAATGAGATCAACAGAGGGTGAATTTGATGATGCTATCCCATACAGTGGGCCAATTTATGCTATGGGTCTCGAGTTTTGAGACCCTGATTCAGATTGAGGTTCACAGAGGGTAAATTTAGTGATGCTACCCTGCTATGCAGGGTAGCATCACTAAATTCACCCTCTGGGGACCTCAATTTGCAGATGACAGTCTGCTTTACACTCTGGCTTGACCCTGGCTGTTGAAAGTGTCGTTATAAAAAAAAAAAACAAAAAAAAAACAACAAATGAAACAAACAAACCTTTTCCAAGGGGAAAAATGAATTATTCAAAATAGTGATCTCAGCAATAAAGTTGGTATAGCTACATGTATCAAAAGATTGTGTATGTAGAGGGTTCAATGAGTTACAACATGTACCGAAGTTCTGGAGGCGAAGTGAACTGGATTAGACTTGATCACACACATTCTTAATTTTAGAGAGCTGACAAGGTAAAGTCCATGTAATGAAAGATATATGACTTTACCTTTGCTGAGGTGCACCTGTTAACTAATCAGGAAATGTGCATAGTAATAAAGGAAATACATGACCTTCAAGACACAAGTACAATAAACTACTCAAGGTTAGCTTATAGTCTGGAGGTGGAAAAACTGATCCAAGAAATTCATGAATCTTTATACCAAAACTGAAGTTTTATGCATTTTTAAGGTTTAACACCTGGTCCATTTTAAAAAAAAGCCCTCAGAAAATTACTGATGTGCTGCAACTGGGAACTTTTCTGAGCATTATCTGGGATACTTCTGCCCTGTTTGAGAAAGGGTCCAGGGCCCATGCCATTGGGAAAAATCACATCGTGAGGGCTCCAACTGGTAATGTGTTTTGGAGATGAAGAAACATACAAAGAATTGAAAGAAGGACAAATATTACCTTCATGTTGAACGGAGAACATTAATACAGAAGCTACTTATTTATTTATTTATTTATTGGTGTGCAAGGTCACATACTTATGCATAATGGCTAATCATGACCCTGACAGTTTTACGAGTGGAGGAAGCGGAGTACCCGGAGAGAACCACCGAGCAACGACGAGCAGCTGCCAGCTCCCCAACATCGTAACTCCGCACAGCAGCACAGGCAGGGTTCGATTGGTTGAAGACATGCGCACCATCGATGTGCAGTACGCCTTAGTACACGGCGTCATCGTGCCCCCATGTGGACAATTGGGGTTAAGTGCTTTGCCCAAGGATAGAATGCGGGAGTCCGAATCGATCGCTCAGACGGTCACCCATCCAAGGATTAACCAGGCTCGACGTTGCTTAACTTCGGTGATCTGACGAGAACCGGTTACCGCAACACCACCGCGCCCCACAGAAGCTACTACATGCAGTAAATTTTATAACAGCTCTCATCTAAACCATCACATTACATTTCAATGTCATGGTAGAGATATTCCTCTTTTTACAAAGATGGTGATTACATTGTGTGGTACATGCCATGCATTCCTGTAATCTTCTGAATTCAGATGCTTTCTATTCTTCGGTAGGTTGGCAATAATTGGTTTTCTGAGGGCTTACGGTATGCATGCCCAATTCAGGACACCAATTGTGAATTAATTTTTGTTTAAATTCGTGGGGATAGTGAATGAGAAAGTTTGGGTTGGAAATTGGGAAAAATACAAGTTAGATGAATTTTTGTCAAATCTAGTCATGGCTGCTTCATAGCAGCCATGACTAGATTTGATGACTAGATGACTAGATTTGATGACCTATATCTTGAAAATACACAGCGGGTTAAGGTTAAAAAACATGGCCCAAATTCTCCAAATAACACTAGAACTTAACATGGGGTTAGGCATCATTAACCCTTTACCTAACAAATCGGTCACATCCGCCCACGTATAAATTTACAAATTGATCAATATTATTAATAAGATATATTTTTT
Organism: Pictodentalium vernedei; assembly: GCA_031216915.1. NCBI lineage: Eukaryota > Metazoa > Mollusca > Scaphopoda > Dentaliida > Dentaliidae > Pictodentalium > Pictodentalium vernedei. Next base: position 180,329,014 of record CM062295.1, read on the forward strand.
AAAAAATTCCAACAAAATCATATCATGTGACCCTGCATTGGAACGAGCTCATTGAGCTCGTTCCAATGAGGGGTCACAGGATATAGTTTTGTTGAAATTTTTTGAAAAAATTGAAAAAACAAAAATTAAAATAATAAATTTTGATATTGTCTGCATTGGGTAAAGGGTTAAGATACACTTGCATTCCAAATATGATGTCATTCCACTCAGTATTTTAAAAGTTATTGAGTTGAGTTTCAAATCTTGTTGGTCACAGACCAACAGATAGACCGACAAATGGACGAACAGTCAAACCAACATTACTATATGAAGAGCTGTTGCCATTGTTAAAAATATTTTCTGTCACCCCAAAAATTCAACCCGAACAAACATAACTTTCAAATGATTGATCGTTAAGAGTGCTTTTTACTTGTAATGTCTTATTACAGGGGCACAAGGAGGATTAATCTGGGGAGTTTACAGGGGCCATTTGTGGGACTCTTTCCCAATGACATTTGGTCATGATTTTTAACCTCAAATTTCCCAATCTCACTTCTGACTTGCACAAAAATTTAATGCACAACTCATGCCCTAAACTGGGTAGTCATAAGTCCTCAGAAAACCATTGGTTTTATGTGGTCTTATGACCACCCAGTTCTTGACACGAATTGTACCTGAAATTTAAATGGCTGGTCTAACTTGGTCTCCCAAAGGTAAAATAAGTTCTTTAACTCCTTGTATGCTGCTGGCAGTATTCCTTCCCAGGATACAAAGTCTCTTGCCACCGAAATAAGTGAAATTTGGGATCATTTAACCAAATCTTTCACCCCTGTCTTACTGGTGTTGGAATTTAATTTCGTGGTATATACCTGTGGTATATACAAGCAAATCAGTTTTTTTTAAAAAAATGGACGACAAAATTGTTCAATATAGCTGCACGTGCCCCTGGATTACATTTGATGATGTCAGTGTATTGGTGGGGGGAGAAAAATCATCCCTGATGGGGGTGGGTGTGAGATGGGGAAATCTCACCCTTGAGACAAGATATTTGGCCCAGACACTCAGCAAGCCTCCTGTCTGGCCCAAATATCTTGCCCTCAGGTAAGATTTCCCCATCTCACACCTTCACCCATCAGGGATAATAATAATCTAACAAGGCCTTCTCACATGAGGCGTGCATATCTTGCATAGGAAGTGGGGGGAGAATATTAAATCTTAGGTGCTATTTTCATTCATTTTTCTAAATTCAGTCTTGATTTCACAAAATTTTGTTTCTGAAATCTCGACCCACTGGAGTAATTGTGTTGTGACCAGGAGCCAATACTATAGAACTTTTACAATTGTATTTTCTAGAATTGTATTTTCTACCTATTAATATATCTGACTAATATGAATCATTAGCATTTTAAAAGATATGGAAATTCGCCAACTGGCAAATTGCCACATTTTTGAAAATGCTAATGGTTCATTTCACCCCATTTAAAGTCATAACTAGAAAATACAATTGTAAAAGTTTTGTAGTATTGGCCTCTGATCACGATCTGACTGAGAATGAGAAAGAGTGGACTTTTGAATTACAATACTGTACCTATGTGATGTAATGTTAACCTACCATACCATGAACAGCAGGCCGCACTTGTGAAGAAATTTCCTGAATAACTAAATATTTTTTTCATTTTTTGCCTCAAAAACACAGCTTATGACCTCTCACTGAAACGAGATGAGCTCGTTCGAATAAGCGATCATATGCTATATTTTTGAGGAAAATATTGAAAAAAAAAATATTTGAATGGTTATTTTTGTGAACAGCACTGACCAATTAAGGGTGTTGTGTTTGGGGAAGGGTTGAAGGTTAATAATTTTCCATTTTTTTTTCCAGCATTGTCCAAACGTCATCTTTCCACACGATATTTGATGATGCTGGCCTTTTTCAATTTTTAAGGCTCACCACCACAGCGGTGAGACTTATTGTTATTGCTCAAAAAAAGTGTACCTAAATTTTGTGGCCTCTAGATCTCGAAAACTGGCTGTACAATTCTTCTGAAATTTTAGTGAAAACATTTAACCCCTTCAGGTGGACCAAAATAGCATAACCTCCAGAGGCCATTTCTCGATACTGCGAGTGATATATGCCAAAGAATTTAGTATAGGAAGATGACATAACAATTGGAGGACAACTTTATGGTTGAAGTTTGTTTATTGCATTTAACCCTTCAGCTCAGTGATATCTAGAGTAAGGGTACAGTTTGAAAAAATTGCAAACTTTGGATACTGTTTTCGATCAGTTGTACTAGGTTTAACTTGACACTTTTGTTTTGCCATGTGCAGAAATATCTACTCATCAAACTTGCTTGATAGGTTTAAATATCAGACTTAACCCACAACCTGTTTTTGTAACTTGAATACAAGTGGTATCTTGTTTTGTACAAAATTCACACACTTTGTGTTTACTTTTCCAGAATTGGGAATGATGTAGATGATGTAAATTTGTTGCACAGGCATATAGATCACTAACTGATGAACATTTTTGCTATCATAAGTTATCTAGAAATGTTTAACCCCACTCCTCTTCTACCGATGTAAATGTGGAAACTGTTCGAAAATTGTGATAATTTGCAAAAGTTTGGTTACAGTGTTCGATCAGTTGTACGAGGGTTAACTTAAAACTTTTTGTTTTGTCATATACAGAAATATCTACTCAATAAACTTGCTATGATAAGTTTAAATATCAGACTTCCCCCTCACCCTGTTTTTGTAACTTGAATATGAGTGGTGTCTGATTTTGTACAAAATTCACGCACTTAGTGTTCACTTTTCCAGCATTGGTAATGTCATAGATGCAAATTTGTTGCACAGACATATAGATCATTAACTGGAAAATCTCTTTGCTGTTATAAGTTATCTTGAAATATTTAACCCAATGCCTCTTCTGCCTGCGTGCATGTGGGACCTGTTCCCAAAATTTGCTACTTTGGTTACTGTTTTTGGGTATTTGCAGGAGGGTTAACTTCAAAAGTTTTGTTTTCCTTGTGAAGACCTCAGACTTAACAACCCTTACCCATTCTGGTTGTCTTAATAAGGGAGAAATGTCATATATTTTTAACAAATTCCACCTCAATTTGCGGCCTGTAGATCTAAAAAATGGGTTGACTGTTTCTGAAAGTTCGCAGAGTCTTCAATTCTAATGTCTAATAAGCCAATTTACATCTTTTTAGACAGCGATTTCTGTTCACTTTCATCTGAGTTTTAAGGGTAGTGCTGGAATCCACAGGCGATGTTCTTGAAAAAGCAAATTTGATTGAGTCCCATCTATCCACCTGTGGCATCGAATTATAAGTTTTAAGTGGCACTATCTCAGAGAGGGGGTAGTCAGCAGCCCACATCCCTGCGTCATTTCGCACCAGCTTGAAAAATGACCAAATTCTAAAAATTACCTCCTCTCATCAAAATGCTCTATCTCCGTCAATTCTTGGGGGATTTCCATGAGATTTTCAGTCACCATTCACGAATAGTTGCTTCATCGATACTCAGTTTTCCACTTCAGCTAACTGGTTCAGGATGGTTATCTCCCCTTATTGACTATCCCTTATCAACTTTGAGAACCCATCAGCTAATTGCTTCACAGATAATTGGCGATGGTGTGAGAAAAGTAATCAGATTATACAGAATTTTGTACGACAAAGGAACAAAAGTCAAGACTTGTGTCTTATAGATATTTTTACGAGGCAGCAGACACAAGATCATAATTTCCAAATTAATGTGCTTCCCAGTTATCTGTCAAACCAAAAAGCGTACATGGTCAAAAGTCAATGGAAACACTGTTTTTAAACATTTTTAGCATGACTGCACTGGAGAAAACAGTACATTTTATAAGTGACAGGGGAACAAAACTCAGAGGGTAAACTGGCAACATTCAACAATCACTATAAGGAAAATATATCGAACTTTCTGATGCCATGTGCTTCCATAAAGTAACTTTTGAACATTTTATTTAATCTTAGGAACGTAAAACTTTCCCATCTCCATAGCGCTAATTTCCAATTCCTGAAACGGTAATTTCAGGGGTGATAACCAGACCGTTTTTTCCACTAATTTGATGTTAAAAGGTGGACATGGTGGTATGACATCTGGAATATTGGAGACCACGGCGATCAGGGCATGCTTATGACATGTCCGGCTGCAAATTTCCACAGGTGTTTTGGGAAGGAAACATCACAGTTATGCTGTATTTAATTCCCAACTCTATTTGATGGAAGCACATTGTGCCATGACATCAGCAAAATGGACAACAGAGCACTTCTGAAGGTACAATCTCCTACATTCAAATCTTGATTCATGTCACATATAACACTATTTAAGAGGAGTAGCTACCCCTAACCCCTCCCCCCCCCCCCCCAAAGTTTCAAACAACCTGGAAGAGAGCACATCTGAATGTACAATCTCCAATCTTCAAATCTTGATTTGATTCATTTCACATACAACACTGTTTAATAGGCATGGCTATGCCCCCACCCCCATCACAAATTTTTGAACAACCTACCCATGAGTGTGCTGAATAAATACCCGAAACACAGCTGTTTTTCATGCTGAAGCATGTTTCTAAAAAGTGATCTATTTCTGCCATCAAAGAGTTAATGTATCAGTGGTCGATGAATTAGGTATCTTTGTGTAGAAGTGGCCAGGTTGTCAGTTTAAACGGCTCTAAGATCAGAGGCGGACTGGCCATATGGTTTACCAAGAAAATTTCCGCTGCCCGTAATTAACGTAATTAATTTCCAGTCATCTTAAACATACAAATAAAAAGATATAAGAAAATGATATGTGAATACCAACAGTTGGTAACTAATTGTAACCTGAACATCATATTCTGAATACTTGTATGTTCGGGATTACAAGTGAACTAAAAAATGAAAGTGTCAATGACACTGTAGCTCAACTTGTGTAAGACATGTACATGTATAGGATGTGACACAGCAATGACAAACATCTAGGTAATGACCTGATAACAAAGGTACATGTAAAGTATTGTAACGGTCTGTACATAAATGCTGACCGCAGCCTGTAACAAATATACAGGTAAAGTATTGTAAAAGTGGGGTGACAGTTTGATGCTAAACTAGAAAAGAAATCTTTGAGTCCCAGAGTGGGTCTGACTGAACCCAAAAATATTTGTTCTCATAGCACAGTGATAACAAAGGCACCCCAAAACACTTGTTCCTGTCACAAGGTGATAACAAAGGTACCCCAAGAAGTTTTGCGAAGATCAGTTCATAAGCCCGAACTGTATTGACATGTGCACTTACAGTGTATAAGGAGCACTGAACAAATCAAAGTTCATCTAATTTGCATAATTTCTGTACGAGATAAAACCTGTATTATATGTGATGCATTCCATGTTACTAAACTTTCCTACAAAAATTTATTCAAATCAGAACTTTTATACAGAAGTTCTGTACAAAAAACTGATTGCACTAATTTTGGTACAAAAAGGCTGCTGGCGGCCATCTTGAATTTTGGACCGCACCCAAAAACACTCGTTCTCGTTCCACGGTGATAACAAAGGTACCCAAGAAGTTTTGTAAAGATCGGTTCATAAATACGGCCTCTAGCCTGAGCCGTATAGAAGTTGTGTATAAAAAACTGATTGGACCTAATTTCGGTACAAAATGGCCACTGGCAGCCATCTTGAATTTTGGACCACACCCAGAAACACTCCTTCTCATCCCAAGGTGATAACAAAGGTACCCAAGAATTTTTGTGAAGATCGGTTCATAAATACAGCCTCTAGCCCGAGCCGTATTGACACATGCATTTACTGTGTATAAGTAGTGCTAAATAAATCAAAGTTCATCTAATTTGCAAAATTTCTGCTCGAGAAAAAACCCCATATCATATGTGATGTATTCCATGTTACTAAACATTCATACAGAAATTTATTCAAATCAGAACTTTCATACAGAAGTTCTGTACAAAAAACTGATTGCACCAATTTTGGTACAAAATCGCCAGTGGCAGCCATCTTGAATTTCAGACCGCACCCCAAAACACTCGTTCTTGTCCCAAGGTGATAACAAAGGTACCCAAGAAGTTTCATAAATACAGACTCTAGCCCGAGCCGTATTGACATGTGCACTTACTGTGTATAAGTAGCACTGAACAAATCAAAGTTCATCTAATTTGCATAATTTCTGTACGAGATAAAAACCTGTATTATATGTGATGTATTCCATGTTACTAAACTTTCCTACAAAAATTTATTCAAATCAGAACTTTTATACAGAAGTTCTGTACAAAAAACTGATTGCACTAATTTTGGTACAAAAAGGCTGCTGGCGGCCATCTTGAATTTTGGACCGCACCCAAAAACACTCGTTCTCGTTCCACGGTGATAACAAAGGTACCCAAGAAGTTTTGTAAAGATCGGTTCATAAATACGGCCTCTAGCCTGAGCCGTATAGAAGTTGTGTATAAAAAACTGATTGGACCTAATTTCGGTACAAAATGGCCACTGGCAGCCATCTTGAATTTTGGACCACACCCAGAAACACTCCTTCTCATCCCAAGGTGATAACAAAGGTACCCAAGAATTTTTGTGAAGATCGGTTCATAAATACAGCCTCTAGCCCGAGCCGTATTGACACATGCATTTACTGTGTATAAGTAGTGCTAAATAAATCAAAGTTCATCTAATTTGCAAAATTTCTGCTCGAGAAAAAAACCCATATCATATGTGATGTATTCCATGTTACTAAACATTCATACAGAAATTTATTCAAATCAGAACTTTCATACAGAAGTTCTGTACGAAAAACTGATTGCACCAATTTTGGTACAAAATCGCCAGCGGCAGCCATCTTGAATTTCAGACCGCACCCCAAAACACTCGTTCTTGTCCCAAGGTGATAACAAAGGTACCCAAGAAGTTTCATAAATACAGACTCTAGCCCGAGCCGTATTGACATGTGCACTTACTGTGTATAAGTAGCACTGAACAAATCAAAGTTCATCTAATTTGCATAATTTCTGTACGAGATAAAAACCTGTATTATATGTGATGTATTCCATGTTACTAAACTTTCCTACAAAAATTTATTCAAATCAGAACTTTTATACAGAAGTTCTGTACAAAAAACTGATTGCACTAATTTTGGTACAAAAAGGCTGCTGGCGGCCATCTTGAATTTTGGACCGCACCCAAAAACACTCGTTCTCGTTCCACGGTGATAACAAAGGTACCCAAGAAGTTTTGTAAAGATCGGTTCATAAATACGGCCTCTAGCCTGAGCCGTATAGAAGTTGTGTATAAAAAACTGATTGGACCTAATTTCGGTACAAAATGGCCACTGGCAGCCATCTTGAATTTTGGACCACACCCAGAAACACTCCTTCTCATCCCAAGGTGATAACAAAGGTACCCAAGAATTTTTGTGAAGATCGGTTCATAAATACAGCCTCTAGCCCGAGCTGTATTGACACATGCATTTACTGTGTATAAGTAGTGCTAAATAAATCAAAGTTCATCTAATTTGCAAAATTTCTGCTCGAGAAAAAAACCCATATCATATGTGATGTATTCCATGTTACTAAACATTCATACAGAAATTTATTCAAATCAGAACTTTCATACAGAAGTTCTGTACGAAAAACTGATTGCACCAATTTTGGTACAAAATCGCCAGCGGCAGCCATCTTGAATTTCAGACCGCACCCCAAAACACTCGTTCTTGTCCCAAGGTGATAACAAAGGTACCCAAGAAGTTTCATAAATACAGACTCTAGCCCGAGCCGTATTGACATGTGCACTTACTGTGTATAAGTAGCACTGAACAAATCAAAGTTCATCTAATTTGCATAATTTCTGTACGAGATAAAAACCTGTATTATATGTGATGTATTCCATGTTACTAAACTTTCCTACAAAAATTTATTCAAATCAGAACTTTTATACAGAAGTTCTGTACAAAAAACTGATTGCACTAATTTTGGTACAAAAAGGCTGCTGGCGGCCATCTTGAATTTTGGACTGCACCCAAAAACACTCATTCTCATTCCACGGTGATAACAAAGGTACCCAAGAAGTTTTGTAAAGATCGGTTCATAAATACAGCCTCTAGCCTGAGCCGTATAGAAGTTGTGTATAAAAAACTGATTGGACCTAATTTCGGTACAAAATGGCCACTGGCAGCCATCTTGAATTTTAGACCACACCCAGAAACACTCCTTCTCATCCCAAGGTGATAACAAAGGTACCCAAGAATTTTTGTGAAGATCGGTTCATAAATACAGCCTCTAGCCCAAGCCGTATTGACACATGCACTTACTGTGTATAAGTAGTGCTAAATAAATCAAAGTTCATCTAATTTGCATAATTTCTGCTCGAGAAAAAACCCCATATCATATGTGATGTATTCCATGTTACTAAACATTCATACAGAAATTTATTCAAATCAGAACTTTCATACAGAAGTTCTGTACAAAAAACTGATTGCACCAATTTTGGTACAAAATCGCCAGCGGCAGCCATCTTGAATTTCAGACCGCACCCCAAAACACTCGTTCTCGTCCCAAGGTGATAACAAAGGTACCCAAGAAGTTTCATAAATACAGACTCTAGCCCGAGCCGTATTGACATGTGCACTTACTGTGTATAAGTAGCACTGAACAAATCAAAGTTCATCTAATTTGCATAATTTCTGTACGAGATAAAAACCTGTATTATATGTGATGTATTCCATGTTACTAAACTTTCCTACAAAAATTTATTCAAATCAGAACTTTTATACAGAAGTTCTGCACAAAAAACTGATTGCACTAATTTTGGTACAAAAAGGCTGCTGGCGGCCATCTTGAATTTTGGACCGCACCCAAAAACACTCGTTCTCGTTCCACGATGATAACAAAGGTACCCAAGAAGTTTTGTAAAGATTGGTTCATAAATACGGCCTCTAGCCTGAGCCGTATAGAAGTTGTGTATAAAAAACTGATTGGACCAAAGTTCGGTACAAAATGGCCACTGGCAGCCATCTTGAATTTTGGACCACACCCAGAAACACTCGTTCTCATCCAAAGGTGATAACAAAGGTACCCAAGAATTTTTGTGAAGATCGGTTCATAAATACAGCCTCTAGCCCGAGCCGTATTGACACATGCACTAACTGTGTATAATTAAGTAGCGCTAAATAAATCAAAGTTCATCTAATTTGCATAATTTCTGCTCTAGAAAAAAACCCGTATTGAATGTGATGAATTCCATGTTACTAAACATTTATACAGAAATTTATTCAAATCAGAGCTTTCATACAGAAGTTCTGTACAAAAAACTGATTTTGGTACAAAATGGCTGCTGGTGGCCATCTTGAATTTGGACTGCACCCAAAAACACTCATTCTCGTCCCACGGTGATAACAAAGGTATCCAAGAAGTTTTGTAAAGATTGGTTCATAAATACAGCCTCTAGCCTGAGCCGTATAGAAGTTGTGTACAAAAAACTGATTGGACCTAATTTCGGTACAAAATGGCCACTGGCAGCCATCTCGAATTTTGGACCTCACCCAGAAACACTCGTTCTCATCCCAAGGTGATAACAGAGGTACCCAAGAAGTTTAGTGAAGATCGGTTCATAAATACAGACTCTAGCCCAAGCCGTATTAACATGTGCACTTACTGTGTATAAGTAGCACTGAATAAATCAAAGTTCATCTAATTTGCATAATTTTTGCACGAGAAAAAAACCCGTATTATATGTGATGTATTCCTTGTTACTAAACATTCATACAAAAATTTATTCAAATCAGAACTTTCATACTTTAGTTCTGTTCAAAAAACTGATTGCACTAACTGAAGTACAAAATGGCTGCTGGTGGCCATCTTGAATTTTGGACCGCACCCAAAACCACTTGTTCTCGTCCCACGGTGATAACAAAGGTACCCAAGAAGTTTCGTAAAGATCGGTTCACAAATACGGCCTCTAGCCCGAGCCGTATTGGCATTTGCAGTTACAGTGCTGAAAGTAACATTAAATAGATCAAAGTTAGTCTAATTGGCATAATTTATGCACGAGAAAAAAACCCATATTATATGTAATGTATCCCATGGTACTAAACATTCACACAAAAAATTATTCAAATCAGCGCTTTCATATGGAAGTTCTGTGCAAAAATCTGATTGCACTTAATTTTGTACAAAATGGCTGCCAGCGGCCATCTTGAATTTCAGACCAAAATGGCTGCCAGCAGCCATCTTGAATTTCAGACCGGACCCAAAAATACTCGTTCTCGTCCCACGGTGATAACAAAGGTGCCCAAGACGTTTTGTAAAGATCGGTTCATAAATACAGCCTCTAGCCCAAGCCGTATTGGCATTTGCACTTACAGTGCTGAAAGTAACACTAAATAAATCAAAGTTAGTCTAATTTGCATAATTTACACACGAGAAAAAAACCTGTATTATATGTGATGTAACCCATGGTACTAAACATTCATACAAAAAATTATTCAAATCAGAGCTTTCATATGGAAGTTCTTTGAGCAAAAATCTGATTGCACCTAATTTTGTACAAAATGGCTGCCAGCGGCCGTCTTGAATTTCGGACCGGAACCAAAAACACTCGTTCTCGTCTCACAGTGATAACAAAGGTACCCAAGACGTTTCGTAAAGATCGGTTCATAAATATGGCCTCTAGCCCGAGCTGTGAAGGACAGATGGACGACGGGCCATGACAATACTCAAATTTGGCTTCGCCAAAGTTGAGCTAAAAACCATAAAGACTACAAGTGGTGTCAAATATTTCAATGGGTAAAATTTAAAATTTTTAACATGAAATACATAACAAGTACATGTAAGTAAATATTTACAAAAAAAACACCCACAGAGAAACATAGAAATCTTAAAGTATATGCATGTGGGGGTGGGGACTGCCTTATTTCATGTAAGTTAAAAAATGGTTATTTAGGTCATGTATGGGGTTACTGTTGCAAAGACTCAAGATTATTTTGCCTGCGAGGAGACTAGATCGTTTGTTATTAACTCTTTATTTAACCTTAGCAGCAGCCAACAGTTAAAAAAAAAATTTCATAACACTAAAAATGTTCATTTTTTGCATCAAAAACATAGCTTATGAGCCCTCATTGGAATCCGACACTGAGTAATTGCTAAAAAAACAACACCAACACCAAAGGGTCTTCCAATTAGCTGTTAACTGTTAACTTCATACCCATCAAGCTGTTCAAAACTTTACCTTCCAAAAAGGTTATTAATTCTTAATCGTTAAAATCACATACATTGTGGCCAGTGCAAAACTAAACACCTCTATTTTCAATTTTTTTTTAACAAATTCCACCTCAATTTTGTGGCCTGTAGATCTCAGAAAGGATCCGACTTTTTCTGAAAGTTTTAACACCTATTTTTCTCATCTGAAGCTGTTTCTCCACATACTGTCATTTTAGTGAAAACATTTTATGCATCAAAATCTGAGAAAATTATGGCAAAATTTCAGAAAAATATGACAAAGTTTGAGTCCAGACAAGATTAAATTTTCCATATATTTAGAGTGCAATATGATGCAATATTATAACCAAGTAGCGCCATCACCTTTAACTCCCATCGACCGTTAATGGGCCATAGTTTGTGATTTTTAGAAAAACTGCACAACTTCCCTAGTGAAAATATATAGAGACTAACATATGATCACAATTTTAGTATAGGAAGATGCCACGTTGATGATAAAACAAATTTATGGTTCGAGTTTGTTTGAGGTATTTAACCCTTTAGTAAAGTTATTTATAGAGTAAGGTTACTGTTTAAAAAAAATATAAAAATCTGCATCGATCAGTTGCAGGGGGGTTAACTACAAACATTTTGTTTCTCGGTGTGTAGAGATGTTTGGTAAGCAAAGTTGCTGTTGCAAGGTTAGATCTTTGATAAAAACCCTCTCTCAGTTTTGGTAACTTGAATAGGGGTAGTTTCAGTACTATTTTATCAAACATGGTGAGTCTGTGATTCTACAGAATCACAATTTTCTAGTTCTGACTAATTTTTCTAACTCAGAACATGTTCGTTCAACACATGCACACATTTGCTGGTTAAAGTGAATGTTTAGTACAAGTGGTTTCGAGTCTAGTCTAATTTGCTTGACATGTGTAGTTGGATTCACAAAATTGCCATTTCAGTTCCAGCAATTGTCTTTACTATTTTCTTCCACAGTTTATGACTCATCAATGAAATTACTTTTCTGAGCTCTTTCCAATAGAGGTTGGGGTCAGGATTGTGGGATATGATGTTGAAGAAAGAAAACAAAACTTAGGTCATTCAGGAAAAGATAATTAGCATTCCTAGTCTATGATTTGTGTTTGGAAAGTGGTTAGAACTTAACCCTTTACCCAATGCAGACGATATCAAAATTTATTATTTTAAATATCATTTTTTCAAATTTTTCAAAACATTTCAACAAAACCATATCATGTGACCCCTCATTGGAACGAGCTCATTCCAACGAGGGGTCACATGATATGGTTTTGTTGAAATTTTTTGAAAAATAATATTTCTTCAACTGCTGAATTTGCATATTACGCGGGCGGATGCGGGCGATTCGTTGGGTAAAGGATTAACACTTTACTTCACTGCCATTCAAAATATCACAATCTGATTTCATTTATTATTTCTAGTTTCACCACCCAAACACTGCTTATGACACCTCACCTATGACCCCACAATGGGAGGGGGGAGGGGTAATATGCCTGCAAAAAGTTTTCTTGAATAAGAACCCACAAAGTAGATCTCCTGTTTCACAGGCCATTTTTTTGTAAAATTGCATGTGGGCAGACAGAATTTTTTTTTAGTTTTGTAATTATTTCTTTACCATCAAAAGTTCATGTTCTTGGTTTGTTCTATGTTTTAGGCCTCATAACCTACAGAATAGCATGGGTGGTGGTGTATTTCGACCCCCGAGTGCAGGAAGGCTTTGCAATGCTAAAACATTACAAAGCCCTGTTGCACTCAAGGGACAAATTTATCAATTTTATTAACTTGGGTAAAATATCAGACATAAACCACTTAATTTTTATTTTTCCAAGTTTGCATTGGTTATAAAAAGAGAGCATGCAGCAGGCCTGAGAAACAGATGTTTAACTGTTTTGGCCTAACTGGAAAATTATTTTTATTTATTGCTTCAAAATCCTAGCTCATGACTCCTCATTGGAATGAGCTTGTTCCAAAGAGTGGTCATATTCTATGATTTGGAGGCAGCAAAGTTTTGGATGGTTCTCAATGGAAATAATTATCCTGTGTGATTAGTGCAAAACTTAAAAGTATGGGAATCAGGCAAAATTAAGTTCGATCACATTTAAACAAGCACTATTTCTGTTTCAAAATTCATCATCCCAACTTCACAATATCAGGAAATTCCAAGAAGTGTACTGTCTAAAGTCAGGTTGTTTGTGGGAATTGTTTGTCCAATTTGTCCACAAACGCATCCCACTAAAAATATAAAATTACATCATCTCAGGTGCCAGGAAATGGCATGTGAGACTGATTTATTTATTTAACTGATAAAATAAAAAGAAATTGATTCCCCCACAGATTGGCCACCATGTTTTCCAGAGTGGAAACCTTCAGCACTAAGCATACCAGATCATATTGTTAAAGGTTATGTATGGAACAAGCAATGTCTGGAGTTGTGTTGACATCTTGAACTCCCAGTGGAAATCACAGTATTTGTTCATGGATTTGACATTTCTAACTTGCCAATCCAACTTAATGTCTACAAAAAAAAAAAATTGTCTAACATTTCAGTATAATCTCATCCTGGATGTCTGATATATCTTATTACAAATTTGAGACTAAATCCCTTTGGATTATGCATGGTTTGATACAGACAAGGATAAAGTTATTTTTTGCCGACAGGTTTCACTCTTCTTCCAGTACCTTAGACTGATTTAACCCTTTCAAGTCCAAATACAGCCACAAACTGCCCCTTTTATATTGCTCGGGAAAAGGTGTCCTAAGTATATTTTTTGTTAAAGACTCCACTGGTAGGATACATTTTTCTTGACTTTGTTGTTACATCATTGTTGGCTGCCTATACAGGCAGCCAACAATAATGTAGAAACACTAATAGGTCATCTGCAGCTGTGCACATGTTTCTCCAGTAGTTATTTAATTATTTATTTATTAGGGTTTAACAGCACTTTAACAGCCAAGGTCATATTGTGTCGGTGACAGTTTTAGGGTGGAGGAAGCCAGAGTACCTGGAGAGAACCACTGACCAACGACGAGCAGCTGCCAGCTCCCCAACATTGCAACACCGCACTGCAGCACAGGGCGGGTTAGATTGGTTGAAGACATGTGCACCATCGACGTACAGTATGCCTTAGTACACTGCGTCATCATGCCCCCATGTGGACATTCAGGGTTAAGTGCCTTGCCCAAGGACACAACACGGGAGTCCGAATTGATCGCTCAGATGGTCACCCATCCAAGGACTAACCGGGCTTGACCTTGCTTAACTTCGGTGATCTGACGAGAACCAGTTATTTACATAAAATTAATCTGAGGACTTGAGGGTTAACTGGCTGTCAGTGCTAAATTATATTTGTTAACAGGTCTTTGTATTATTTCTTCATTTATTGGTTCTTAATACCACATCAACACCTAAGACTATATCATGGCTATAAAAAGTTATGTGGGGTAAACGATTCCATCAGGATGAGAAATATTTGATTAGAAACATGAATGAAAGTTTCAATGACACTGTACCTTAACCGGACTGTGTGTATGGTGTTTGATGCAAGGGATAATGTTCAATGTTTATGAAACGATTATGAAATAAGAAAAGAATTGTGATAATTGAGAATATGTTAATTTCTGTTCCCTACATGCTATGTTTTCAATAAAAATAATTTGCGGTGTAGACTGTACTAAAGAATTGAGACCTGGGTTGATGTGGCCCTTACAGTTAACGTATGTCAACCAAAGTTACCAAGATACAGTAAAATCATTCCAAAATGAGTCATCCTACCAAGTTACAATGAAATCCCTTCATAAATATGCCTCCTAGACTTTGCTAAAGGAATCCAGGTCAAGTGCTGGTCCGGCAGTCACGGTTGACCGATTGTGACCAAAATACGACAGTCTCATCTAGATATCATACCCAGTTATCCTACCAAGTTACAATGAAATCCCTTCCTAGAAACAACCTATACACAGTGCAAATGGAATCTAGGTCACGTGACCAGGTGGTGGTAACAGATGACTGATCGTGACCAAATAGGACAGTCTCATCTAGATATCATACCAAGTTATCCTACCAAGTTACAATGAAATTGCTTTATAAATATGAACTGTAGACTGTGCTAAACAAAGTTATGCCACATGCCTGTGCGGCCATCACGGTTGACCAACCACGACCAAAATAGGCTGTTCTCATCTAGACATTATACGAGTCATCCTACCAATTTACAATGAAATTACTTCATAAATGCAACCTGTAGACTGTGCTAAAGGAATACAGTAACGTGGCCTTGCAGCCATCACGGTTAACTAAAACTGACCAAAATAAACATTCTCATCTATACATTATATGGAGTCATCCTACCAAGTTACAATGAAATCCCTTCATAAATACGTGTTGTTGCAAAAGAGAGATATACCAGAAAAAATTGAACTCCATTAGATATTGTTCAAGTTATGCCATAAACAAGTTTAACAGGATATTTTTATAACAAAGAGCTATAACTCCCATGATTTTTAAGTGATATCAGTGGTAATTGAACTTGACATAGAAATTGTTGCTGTAGAGACATATACCTAACAGAATTTAAATCCATTAACTATTGTTCAATTTATGCCATAAACAAAGTTTGGATGGATGGAGGGCTGGACAGTGGGACAGACGGACAGATGAATGAATGGATGGATGGATGGATGGATGGATGGATGGATGGATGGATGGATGGATGGATGGATGGATGGACGGACATTCTTACAAATGGCTCCACATGTGGCTATTTTATGGACATGTTAGGTGGCTAACTTAAAACACATGTCCAACATAATAAAACAAGTTTTTGGGGGGAAAATTTTGGGGGGTCAGCTGACCCTAACCCTACCCTTTATTGACCCTACCCACCCCTAACCCTAAGCTAACCCTAGCCACATAACTAACACCCCTTCACTGACCCCCACCCCACCCCCACCTCTAAACCCCACCTCTAAACCCCACCCAGGAATGCCCAAACCCTACTCTACATTTATCCAAACCCCCACCCCCAACTATCCCCACCCTCCCCACAATAAGAGATTCTGTTACATGGCTAGCCACGTAACAGTCTTTAACCACATAAGTATCCTGTTTTACTAATTCGTAGCCACATAAGTAGTCATTTGTGTGTACGGACAGACGGATGGACAGACGGACATTCTAACAATTGGTAGTTATGTGGCTATATTTATGGGACTACAATAAAATGCATGTCCATTATATTAAAACAAGTGAATTTTGGAAAAATTTTTGGGATGGTAGCAAACCTTGACCCTACCCTTTACTGACCCTAACCCTACCCCACCCCCACCCCAATTCTAAACTCCCACCCTAGACTAATGAAAATTCAATATATTCCTAGTCTATTTTAACTAAAATGCAATGCCACTGTATTAAAACAACTTTTTGTGTGAAAATTTTTTGGGGTGGTAGCAAACCCTAACCCTACCCTTTACCTCACCCCACCCCAACTCTAAACCCCACCCTAGAATAATGACATTTAACTATGTGACTAGTCGCATAAAGTGCGGTAGTCACCTAGCCCCCATTTCTACCAATAAATAGCCACCTAAACCCCATATGTCTGCCCGGGTGGACGGACAGATTTATTTATTTATTTATTTATTTATGTTTAAGGTCACATATTTTTGCAGAATGGCTAATCATGACCGTGACAGTTTTACGGGTGGAGGAAGCCGGAGTACCCGAAGAGAACCACCGAGCAACGACGAGCAGCTGCCAGCTCCCCAACATCGTAACTCGTAGATTGGTTGAAGAAATACGGACCATCGACGTGCAGTACGCCTTAGTACATGGCATTATCGTGCCCCCACGCGGGCAATGGAGATGAAGTGTCTTGCCCAAGGACACAACGCGGTTGCCGAAGGTGGGATTCGAACCGAGGACCTCTCAGCTTGTAGTCTGCACTTCTACCTACTGAGCCACTGCGCCTCAGGATGGACAGATGGATGGACGGAAAATAATTGGTTTTGTCATCATTTTAAAGTTCATTACAGTTCTGAGAGTTAACAAATGAATACAATGGCAAAGCAAGTGAAGATATTTGTCAAAGATCTTGTAATGTAGGTGAACACAAAATCGGTTGCCCTGTACTAAGTACTTTTAGATGAATAGGTGACTGAAATGGCTGTTCACTTAATTTATATAAAAACAAGTCTGAATCAATGTTATGGCATTGTGTAACAGCCAACCAAACTTGTATCACACACTGCAAAGCAAAAAGAAACATAGACACACCCTGCATAAGTTCTACAGTTGAATTAATGCCTTTAATATTATTAGGTAGGGTTAACAGAACTGAAAGTTTCTTTCCATTAAACACTGGTTTAACCCTTTACCTAACATGAAAAGCAGACGACACTTGCAAAAATAATTCTTGAATAACTAATTTTTTTCATTTTTTGTCTCAAAAACATAGGTTATGACCCCCTCATTGAAACTAGCTTGACGAGCTCGTTCCAACGAGGGGTCATAACCTATGTTTTTGAGACAAAAAATGAAAAAAATAATGAAAATTAATAGGCGATTTTTGAGAATAGCGCTGGCCGGTTTTGGCCGTTACGTTAGGTAAAGGGTTAAAAAATTTTATTCATCCACAGTGAACTCTTGAAAGCCCCGGAGGAAATTTACTTTGCAGCAGTCAGTGGTGGCACCATATGGGGGTCTAACCCCCCTCCCACTCCCCCCCCCTTCCCCCAAACAAACAAACAAAAAAATCAAAATTGCCATCTGACACAATCTTGGAGCCTTTGAAGACCACATCAAGTGTTGTAGAAACGCTCAGATATCGCTCCCAGAGCATCCAAATCTTAAAATTTTTCCTGGGGGACCAATGGAAAGGGGATACCCCTCCCATACTCAGCTCAGGCCTTCTGGACCTTGAATCCCCCATATCTTACTTAGCTCCCCCCACCCCCACCCCACCCCACCCCCACACTACAAATCAAAATCCTGGTGATACCATTTGCAGCAGTGAATATATAATAGAACTCACATGAGTTTTTGAACCTACACACTTCTGGTTGGGTTGCAACATGCATGGAAATTGTATCAAGTCAAATTAGTGAATTTGGCATTCAAGAACGCAATATAAATTTCCAGTCTTTTCCAATTATTTTCTGTCTATACCATGCTTTAAACTTCTCAATCTCTCTAACTTTTCATTTGTTTGACGAATCAAATGTCTTTGCCTGTTATCAATCTCATTTCAGTTCATTGATTTTTTCCCATAAACTTGGTCTGTAACATTTGAGAAATAGAATTCACAGAGTAATACAAGATGATAAAGAATTGCCAGTCAAGTTCATGAAACAATAAGATGTTTAATCACACTGATGATGTACACAGAATGTGCAATAAACCAATTCTTAAATTAAATAATTTTCTGTATCGAATCCAATAAAATTTTAGCACAAAACTTAAAGCTCAACCCTGCATCAACAGGGAACTTAGTGACCGATTTTTCATTTGCAGAGATTATTAGACTTTCAACTCTTGACAAATAGCAATTCCAATTGGTATAAATTCTTCAACAATTTTAGAACAATGATCTATCGAAAGGGTTAAAGATTACATCATTGTGATGGGGTGAGCCAGTTATTCTGTGACCTAAATTTAGAACTGGCTGCGGGTGACACGATACGCACGAAAGCTTGCCTCTGTTACCAGTGGGAGTTGCAAACAGCGAGGAAAATCTCCACCTGCTGCCGGGTCTCCCCTCCTTGAGATATAAATCTCGGGGAAAAAATGCTGGCTTCCCCATCCAAAAGGACGGAAAAGGTGTAAATTAAAAACCGAATTGCTCTAATTTCCAGCTCTCTATCTTTTCTCCCTCCTCTATCTCATCAGACACACGACCAAACTGAATGACATACTATGAGGGATTGAAACAATCCTCAAGCAAAGATGTGCAGAAAACCTAACAAGACCAAGGCAAGGATTGAAACAATTTTGCCAGCAAACAGCCCTTTTAAGGGCTTTTTTTTTTTTTTTTTTTTTTTTTGGGGGGGGGGGAGGGGGGGGTGGGGGGGGGGGAGGTCATTTGGAATTCCCGAAGGATAACCAGATACCTCAAAATAACATACGGCATCCTATCTCCCAGAAGGCTTGATGGATGACTCCCGGGTTTTTTTCAAACTAAACTGTTGGAGCTTTCTCCATTCCTTTTTTGTAACCGCTATGGTCATATACCGGGGCCGCTACCAAACCGGCATTGCTGTTTGGTTTTCTTTTTTCCTTTTCCCTTAAAATTGCCATCGCACAACATTATATTTTGGCTCGCCACCATGGTGGGACTCAAACCTCTACCATCGCCAAGCTGGAACCGAATAGAGCCCACTCTCAAATAGTCTTAATGGCGTTGAGGGTTTGGTCTTTGACAATCTATCACTCCAATGCAAACTGCCAGGAATTCTAACCGCGTGCATACCCCTTCAGACCCCATTTGAGGCAATAGGAAAGCTAGGCCTGTGTGATCCAAGATCCAAGTGAAATAAAATAAGGCTAACCGGGTCGCAAGGGATTTGTAAATCCCACATCGTCCCTGCGCGCCTTCGGCACGTTAAAACCTTTCATTCATTCATCAACAATGATCTGTTTTATAATGATGGCTAAGCTTGGCATCCTCTGAAATATTGTGATCTAATACAATGTTGGGAAGGGCTCTGTGAGCCATTTCCAACAGTGTATTACAACAAAGCATATTTTTTTTACTGAGCTTCCCCCGTCTCTGCAGTTCAACTTCATGAATTCCTTGGAAAAGCTTGAAGACAACTGGACTTGTAGCACCCACTGTGTTCAGGTCTGAGTTGTATACTGATGATGAGATTAATTTCATCTTTGACAGAGTTCAAGGAGGTAAGTGATCAGGCTAAATGAACTGGAGGGGGGCAGGGGGGGGAGGGGGGGGGGGACATATTTTTTGTTGCGAATGGCATTTCATCTCGTGCTGGGCTAAGAGTAAACATCCCCCATAGCTGAAGGCCACTGGGGCAAAAAAAACCTTTCTTTTCATGCCAAATGGAGCATCCTGAGTACTTTTTTAACCCTTTACCCAACGTAACGGCCAAAACCGGCCAGCGCTATTCTCAAAAATCGCCAATTAATTTTCAGTATTTTTTTCATTTTTGTCTTAAAAACATAGGTTATGACCCCTCATTGGAACGAGCTCATCGAGCTCGTTCCAATGAGGGGTCATAACCTATGTTTTTGAGACAAAAAATGAAAAAATTTAGTCAGTCAAGATTTTTTTTTTGAAGTGTCGTCTGCTTTTCATGTTAGGTAAAGGGTTAAAGACATATTAGTACCCAGAAAGTGGAAGTATATAGATGTAGAAAAATAACCCAAGAAATATCAGAGCAAGAGTACATGAACTAGTTTTTCATATTTCAGGCATGAATGTATATCAGGCTGTCATTTTTCGAAAAAAAATCCCTCATGGTTATCCCACTGAGTTCAAAAAAATATCTGTGTCATGAAACAATTTCAGACCTGCATGTAATGGTGCAATGAACTACAATGCGGATACTTTATAAAGAATTTACTGTCCGATAGTGATTAACCGAAAAGGATTTGCAACCATCATCTGCCTGCCAATTAGTGGAGTGCACAATTGACCGATTGTGAGTGCCGACGTCAGATTAACAACCAAAAGGTCAGTCACAGATTGAAGAACGCACAGAAAAGTGTTAATTTTACAGTACAGTCAGGTTGATATGCCCATTGATCTCAAGAGTGAGTCACTGTTTCAAAATAAAAATACAACGTCAGCAGAAACATGTTGACAGTGCAGCACCTTTGATCAATGCGAAAATAGGTGACTTACACTCATTCTATTTTTAAATTCCACCTCCATTTAAATTTAGTTTCAAGATGAAACTGAATAAAATATATCAAAGGGCAATTAAATAACATATATTTATTTATTTGATTTAATTGCAGATTTATGTCCCAATTTGAATTTTAGATTTCAAACCCTGTTTTGCACACAGTAATTCAGATTGCTTTCATTGTGGGGCAGAAGTATAAATTTTATAGTAAATTTCCTTTCTTATTATACCTACCGAAATTGTTTACAACAGGCTTGCACTACAGTGGAAGAACCTAACTCGGATAAAATACTCTCTATTTTAATCTTTCCCAAGATTTAGGAAAGAAAAGTGGTGTAAAAACACCACGAAAAAATAAGCCAAAACTGGGTCGAGCGCCATCGGTGCACACCCAGTATGGGACGCTCTTCCATAGTACAAATCCACGACTACCGTAAAACAGTGCACAATGCATCAATTTGTCATTCTTTTGATTCCGAACAACACAGGAGTTATGTGATCAGCAGCGAGGAAGGATTCTTACCCGAATAAGAAGATGGGAGGGCCTCCATGTAAACATTTTCGGTAGGTGTAATAAGAAAGGAAATTTACTATAAAATTTATACTTCTTATCAACCTACCTCAACTGTTTACTACAGGCTGAATAGACAAAAGGATGGAGGGAATCACATAACCAACCCACACATAACTCAATAGCACTGGGACCGTGGACAGAGGAAGAGATCCCTAGGCCTATCAAACCATAGCATCACAAACATTAGAAAAAACAATGAAAGATGAGGCATATGGTGAAGTGCAACGCACAGACAGAAAGGGCAGTAACAGCACAGAGCTGGAACTGACCCTGAAAAAAAAACTGAAAGGCTGGGATAGCCAACAGCCTGAGCTGAAGAAAGAGGGCCCCAAGGACCAAGGTCCTCTATCGGCTCCTGCAACTGTCGCAGATAAAAGAATGCAGCATTTCTCCAGTGGGCTGCCAGTATAACATCCGTCATCCGACAACATGACAGAGTTATTAAAAGAGGAAGACAACGCACGCACCTCGTGGCAGAAAAAACAATTGGTAATACAATCACCAGTAGCTAGACGAGCAGAAGCTGCACGAATAGCAAGACAAATCCATCGAGAAAAGGATGCAGGAGAAATCTGGCATGTGAGAAAATGCACAGTCATCCAGGATAAAGGCATGAACACCCCTCCCACCCCCAAGCAGAGCAGCGCCCAAGAAAGCGACCATCTTGGAGTAAACTGCAAAGTCCTAGGCCTTTTCAAGGAAAAGAGCTGAACAAGCTTGGAGAGGCAAGGATGAGTGTCGAAACAATGCGGTACCACATATGAAAAAGGTCTCTGAAGCATGGAATTGTACCCATTGCTGGAGACCCCCAGAAACAAACATAAACCAGAAACTCCGTAAGCGGCGTGATCGAAGGAGTGACAGAAGCAACAGAGTGATCGCACACCATCGACATAAGAACCTTCCACTTAGCCACAGAGGCTAAACCAGTGGAGTGAGTGCCTCCTTGACGAAAAAAAGCAACTCCACTGCGTGTCTCGAAAAACCACTACGGAGGAGACAGAACCCGATAGAAGACATGTGCCAAGGCACAATGAAGTCGGGTCAACTTGAAACCTCCTCGGGCGACTTTGGCAAAGAAAGTCGCGACGTAGAGGGAGACATGCCGGAACCGCCGCTAACAGAGAGCGGAGCAGATTGACCCACACCCACCGAGGAGACGGGTGTGATCGAAAGGATTCGACGACTGCAGGTTCATATCTGGGAGAGAACCTGAGGCAGAATCGGAACCGGCAGGAAGGCGTAGCCGACAAGACCGTCCCAAAGGAGGGCCAGAGCATTCACGGCGAAAGCCAGAGCATCTGGACACGGGGACACGAAAGTGTCTACCTGATGGTTCCAACGAGCCACAAAGAGATCGATGGAACCCGCCATGTGGAGCATCCACTCGGTGGAAAAGAACCTGCCCCGTCAGGACAGGGAGTCAGTTAGGATGTACAGACGACCGGAAATGTGACGAACAACCACACCGGCGTTGACATCCTGAACGAGCAGTAGAAGATCCCGAGCCAATTCGTACATTGGAACCGAGTGCGTGCCGCCCTGGTCCCGAATGTAAGCAACCACTGTCGAATAGTCGAACAACAGAAGGACCTGACGATTCGACAGGTGAGGGATCCACTGCCTGAAACTCAGAAGAAGAGCAAGAAGCTCTGCTGGCAGATGTGTACAGATGCCCGATCCTGGTCCCACATCCCGTGAAGGGAAAGACCTAGAGGATCCAACGTCGCACCCCATCCGAGATCGCTGACATCTGCCATCAGAACGCGATCGGACGTGGGTAAGTTCAACAGGACACCCTGAGTGATCCACTGAACATTCGTCCAGTGGAGAAGGTGAGGATAAGAGAATCTGGTAACTGAAGCACCAGATCCAGAGAATTGACATTCGGCCTCCAATGACTGACCAGAAAGTGTTGGAGAGGTCTGATGACACGCAGCCGACCTAGAGGAATGAGATCCGTCACCGAACCGCAGAGACCGATCAGCCGGAGAATACTCTGTGGCGTCGCGGATTTGGACTGGGACAGAGTCAGAGCAAAAGCTGAGAGAACCACAGCCTTGGCCTGGGGAACCGCCACCAAATTGAATTGGGTGCGGAAAGCCATCCCCAGATGACAAAAAGACTGAGAAGGGACCAGTTCCGACCTCTCCTCGATGACTCGGAATCCAAGCGACGTGAGCAAGCTCAACAGAGTGGCGACATCCGACTCCAGTAAGGCAGCATTGGAATGCCTCTGGAGGATATCGCCCAGATATGCCGAAGTAATCACCCTGGACTGTGTGCAATGGAAAGCTATCACATGCGACATCGGTCAGGTGAAGGCCCAAGGGGCCAGGTTGAGGCCGAAAGGCATGGCCTTGAACTGGTAAACTCGCCCCAGAAAAGCGAACCTGAGATACTTCCGTGACGCCCGATGAATTGGAACGTGAAAGTAAGCGTCTCGCAGGTCGAAGCTGGAAGCTAAATCTCCCTGGTGAATTGAACGGAGGACCGACCTGAAAGTCTCCATGCCGAACTTGGGAGCAATGATAGACTGGTTCAGGATACTCAGATCCATAACCGGTCGGTTTCGGCCGTCCTTCTTCGGCACCAAGAACAGGCAGGAATAGAACCCCACTGACTGAATATTCTTGACGATCTTGATCGCCCCCTTTGTCAGGAGATTGCCTATCTCCGTGGACAAAAGTTCCCGACGTAAAACGTCTGAAGGAACTGTGTTTGGAAGAGGCACCCTGGTCAGAGTGGGGTGCCGTCGGAAGGATATTCACAGCCCAGACCGAACAACATCTAACACCCAAGGATGGGATGTGATGGTGGCCCAACGGTCTGCGAGCTCTGCTATTCTTCCTCCAACCTGGGACAAGTCAAGGTGAGGACCTTCATTTCGAGGCCCACGAGAGGAGAAACCACCTCCTCAACTGAATGAAGAATCCTGATACTTCCCTCTAGTCTGCCGACGCTTACCCTTACCCCTGGAGTAAGAAGTAGAAGCGGTGGCAGAAGGATCAGCCTTTTGCTTCGCAGAGGAAGCAGAAGGGTACTTGTTAGGCTTGGAATGGCCCCTGTCATGAGACCACCTGTTTTTGAGACCACTTTTGCCTGTCAAAAAAGGGTGGTCTCTCAAGACAGGTTCTACTGTATCTATACACTTACTTACTAGATGAGTAACTTTCCATAAAACAATGTTAGGCTTTATCAATTAATATTTTAACCTGCAACCTAACCTCCAGGCTGCGTGTGGAAAATACTGTTTATTTACTTAATCAGTTTAAGGTAACTTTCAGCATCTGTGGCTATATTATGACTGCAAATTACAGATTTTAAGTCACTGTTTAGCCATCTCATAACATAGTTAGTTTATAGGCTGTCCCGTTTATTGGACTTCCACCCCAGGCATTGGTTTCATATTTTACCAGTGAAGCAGAACTTGTTTACAACAGAAAACAAGCACTGCTCCACTTCCCAGGGTTCCAACAGGGTGGTTAATAATATCAATTAATTTTCTATCCTGGTAGTGTTCTTTGCACTGAATGTTTCTGTCAAGGAATGAAAATTATGGCTTTCTGCACTAAACTTTTGTCATATATTGTAATTCATCAGTTAAAGTCGACCGGGTCAATTAGAACATGTCTGTTTCCATGATACGTGCAAGCAACGGTGCTAAACTGCTCCTATCACTGATCGAACACACCCCAGAGTTGTTTTCTATGGCAACGGTTGTTAGCATCCGTGCTTTAAAGTTCACCTTGTAAATCTGATCACGGCAAATGGACCGAGATTGAAAATGACATTTTTTAGATTGTTTTTCTAAAAATAAAATGGGTTTGGAGAATTTTTTCACTTCTAACGATGACAGGAATTACGATGGAGACAAACGTCTCTTGTTTCGTTAGACATTCGGGAATTTGACGATGGAAAATTATTTGTTAACATGCCCCTTCGGGGGTCGTTAACAAATGGTTTTCCATAGTCAAATTCCTGAATGTCTAACTCAACAAGAGACGTTTATCTCCTAATTATACTGTTCTTGAAATAATTCTTAGATAAAAATTTTTATATCGAATATTGATATATGCAGTAAACTTTCTGGTCTATTGTATGGTGTCCCATCAATAAAAGGAACTGGTTAATAAAATACATTTTATTAACCCTTCACCCAATACAAATGATATCAAAATTTATTATTTTGATTACCGTTTTTTTTTTTTCATTTGTCAAAACATTTCAATAAAACCATATCATGTGATACCTCATAGGAATGACCTTGATGAGCTCATTCCAATGAGAGGTCACGATATGGTTTTGTTGAAATTTTTTGGACAAATATATTTTTTACAACTGCTTAATTTGTAAATTATGAGGGCGGATGCAACCAATTCGTTAGGTAAAAGGTTAATAGTGTTTTTGTGTGTTTCTGTCTAATTCCCAGGCATAAAAAATCTTTGTTTTCTCCAATATTGATTCCAATAATTATAAAGTATGAGAGAAATATCTTTTCAAATTTCTTGTTGACTTTTGCACTCGTATACACTGTTAATCATCAATAAAAGTGAAAAGACTTGTAATTCTTTCTTTTTAATCATATTTATTGACTTATTCATGTCATAACGCTAGATCATTTCTTTTGATCTTCAATCAGTCCACAGTACCTGTGTTATTTGTGATTTCTGTATAAAACATGAAGAGGAAAAGCCGACAGATATATTCATTTCTTGCCTCAAAAACATAGCTTATGACCCTTCATTGGAATGAACTCTATGTTTTTGAGGCAAAAAGTGAAAAAATTAAATTCGAATAGCAATTTTTTATGAATTCCATTGGTTTAGCCATTCTGTTGGCACAAGGGTTATTCATTTTCAAGGATCTATGCAAACCCTGAATAAGTAATAAATCAGCAGGAAATAATACCCCAACATTCACAAATAAAAAAAAAATGGAAATTACCCACTTGTTGAAAATACTATGTGTCAAAAAGTCTGAGGATTTCACCCAGGTATATAATCTTACAGGGTTAACCCATTACCCAATGCACAAGATATCAAAATTTGTTATTTTAACTGTTATTTTTCCTAATTTTAAAAAAACATTCAACAAAACCATATCATGTGATGCTTCATTGGAACAAGCTCTGTAAAAAGTTCAACTACTCCGTTTCTAAAGTACTTTGGTGGATGCGACTGATTTGATAGGTAAAGGGTTAAAATGTGGTATATGAGAATAAAATACAGAGTAAGCAATTTAATATCAACTTGTCACATAGTTATGACGTCACTCCTTTGTTTAAAAGAAGTGATTCATTTCGAACAGTTGATTAGAGCATATGCTGTATTCAACAAATATCATCCCAAGCTCTGCAACACTTGGATGATGAAGAAAATTTTTCGAGAACAAAGGCAATGAATTGGGACAGTGTCAGCTCTGACATAAACAAAAACCTATGAACATTTCAGTGATCTGTATTAACCCTTTACCTATCACAAAAGGCAAATGACACTTGCAAATGAAATTCTTGAATAACTATTTTTTTTCATTTTTTGCATCAAAAACATAGCTTATGACCTCTCTTTGGAATGAGCTCGATGAGCTCATTCCAAAGAGGGAGTCATAAGCTATTTTTTTTTGAGACAAAAAATGAAAAATAAATCGCGATTTATGTAAATAGAGCTGGCCTGTTTTGGTCTTTACATTGGGTAAAGGGTTAAAGTATCCGGACCTATTTGTGCACTATTCTGAACTTCCTCGCCTGGTGATATTTTACAACGTTTCTCACATAAAATAAAACAAAACAGTTTGATAAAATGACATTTTCCGAAAAACAATAGCAAGATTTTGCTGACTCAAAAAAAAAAAGTATTGAAAAGAATGAGAAAAAAATGTGGAATTTAGTTATTTAGTCGAGGCTTGATATCGAGTCTTTCTTGCTGATTGTGCGTCTTTTGTGTGTCTAAGAAAACAACTCTGTGACAAGTCGTTTACACCATATCAGCCCGTGATATTGAACATACGATTGTTTGGGGATGTTCACTCGGGCAAAGCCCTCATGAATATCCTTGCGATTGTATCTTCAATATCACTTGCTTTCAAAAGTGTAACCTCTGCTTATTTGTGCAACAAAAAACTTTAGGCACTAATTATAGCATTTCATAACTTCAAAGGTTTTCCAAACAGCAGGGAGTGCTTTGCTTTCAGAGAGGTAATAAATTTTGTTTCTTCTGAATATATTTTTTCTCACCGATTTTTTTTGTGTCTGCTTGCATGTAATTAATAAGTCATGATCCCTTGCATAACAGTTATAGATTTACACTGACAGGTGGACAAGTCCATAACACTTGACGTTAGTTAGGTAATAGATTATCCATTAAATTGCTGTTGTCTGCCATTAGCTTTTGTGTGTAAGCCATAATCAAAGATTTTAAATTTCAGTGTAACTCAAAATAATTTTGGGGTTAAGAAATAAAAAAATTCTGTTGTGTGTCTTTCAATATCATTGCAAGATGGGGATGGGGATGGGGGAGAGGTGTGCTCTAAAGGATAAGTTTAAGTCTTCTGTTGAATCCCAACTATACCCCCCCCCCCCCCCCTCCCCCACACACACACTACACACTACCCCCATGGTGCTTTTCTCTGCCCCCTTTGCATTTCGATTTATGTTCTGATTTACATATTTATTATAGTGTATTACAATAATGTGTATAACCACCATATTTTGAAATCATATGAAGATATTAAAAGTATGGAATAGCTTATTTCAACATAATACGTGTTCATTTTGTTCATGCAAACAGAACTTTGCCTCTTTGTCCCTATCTGTTGAAAGCATCGAAAAAATAATATTTAACTCTTTACATAACACACAGGATATCAAAATTTATTACTTTAATTATTGATTTTTAAACTTTTTCAAAAACTTTCATGAAAACCATGTTATGTGATCCCTCTTCTTGTCGAGCTTGTTCCAATGAGGGGTCACATGTCATGGTTTTCTTGAATTTTTCTGCAATTTTTTTTTTCAGCTGCCCAATTTGAAAATCATTCGGGTGGATGTGGCAGATTTGTTAGGTAAAGGGTTACACTTCACCCCCATTGCCCACTTGGGGGCACGGTGACGTTGTGTTCTAAGGCGTACTGCACGTCGATGGTGCACCTGTCTTCAACCAATGCTAACCCTGCTTGTGTGGAGTTGGTATGTTGGGGAGCTGACAGTTGCTCGCCGTTGCTCGGTGGTTCTCTCCGGGTACTCCGGCTTCCTCCACCTGTAAAACTGTCACGGTCATGGTTAGCCATTGTGCAGAAATATATGACCTTAAACACCAATAAATAATAATAAATAAATAGGTAAAGGGTTAAAATAACAAAAGCAATGTGAAGCGTGGCATATGTCCCCGATGGTGTCATAATGCCATGGCACTGAATTGGCCGGCTGGACCAAAATCGAAAGGAAGCATTGTCTAGTCATCCACAAGTAACCCCTAAAATTATGATTTGATCAAATAAGCAGTTTTCAAATCTAACTTACAGTGAATGCAATACAGAGGTCGATAAAAATTTTCTTCCAAGTCAAAAGAGAAAAAAGGGCCATAACTCTGGAAAAGATTATTGGACAGAACCCGTTTCTTGTACATATCCATTCCCCCATGTGGGTCTATCAGCATACCAAAGGAGATCCAAATCTGACTGATGGCTTTCAAATTACAATCCAGAACGTTTGTATGGACAGACAGATGGACAGATGTGTCCACTAGGTACCCCCGAATCTTCCTTCAGAGGTCAGGGCGTAATAAATGTTGATATTCTGTGCGTTGTGTAAAGGGTTAAGCCTTGTCTAAAAGTTTGAGTACTATCACATGGGTGAAAACTCCACTCTTCATGAACCAACTACATGTACATGAGAAACTAATAGTCGAAAATGTTAAGATTGTGCAGTACAAGTCATTTTTAAATTGAATTACAGTGAAATCCCTCTAAACCAAAACTCTACAAACTCTACCCCCCCCTCCCACTCCCCCCCCCCCCCCCCCCCCCACGTGTATCGAACAATTTCAAAGGGCACAAAATTAAGTCTATATAAAGTCGTCACCTTCAAACTGTCTATAAACTGAATGCACACTATTCCAAAAACAAAAACAGAACAGTCTGAGATTTATCACACCGTTTTAATGCCTATACATACTCACTAATTGGAACGCTTCACACTTTGATCATGATTTTGAACACCTGTTTAGCATCTCATTGAGATTTCATCACTCAATTATGAAACAATAGAAAAGTACAACATCATTGCTTTCTTTACACGGCAGATTAGATATTGTAAAGAGTAACTAAGCTGTAGAACTGATTTTTGGTGCAGGAAATTAATCATGTTTTTTAGGCACGGAAATAACTTGCGATGTTTGGCTTTTATTTGTTTCAAGATTATCAGTCCACTCACAACTTTCAGAAAACTCTATGCTTCCGAAATCTTACAAAGAGAGCTGAACCTCCAAAAAAGTGCCAATGTATGGAACTGGATGTGTTAAACATGTTGTCAAAGTTACAAGACTTTGCCATGTATAAAGATGGCAGGTCTTAAACCCATAATAGATTTAAACTCCCAAACTGAAACAATCATGTCCACTGAAGCAAATGACATTGGATAACTTTTTTTTAAAAATCTTAATCATACCAGTGTGTATTTGTTCTTATTTATCTGCAAAATGTTTCAAAAAAATTTTTAAAAGTTTTTTATGCTACTTCCAAGTTATTTGTCACATTTTTCATCATAGTAAAATTAATTCTGCCTGGATAATGAAAGGATTTTCAAACCTCTATAAACCAAATCTGCAGCTCTCTCTAAACCAAACATCATGGCTGGTCCTGATAGCATTCGGTTCAGAGGAATTTCTTATATTTTTTATCCATTGAAGGTC
The DNA here is from genome assembly GCA_031216915.1 of Pictodentalium vernedei. Taxonomy (NCBI): domain Eukaryota; kingdom Metazoa; phylum Mollusca; class Scaphopoda; order Dentaliida; family Dentaliidae; genus Pictodentalium; species Pictodentalium vernedei. Next base: position 180,359,578 of record CM062295.1, read on the forward strand.
TGTGTACATATCTGTGCAAAGCTTACTAAGAGTCAGTGGCATAGATACAGGTTGTGCTGGTGGATCATCCCCCATCCCACTCCAGACCCACCCCCTCCCCCCCCCCCCCCCAAAATTTGTCAGAAAAATTTTCAACTTTTTGACATTCTGCAAAATGGAAGAAAATGTACTGATATTTTGGATAAAACAGAGGTTTTTAAACTGAGTTTTTGTTAATTAATCCGTTTGGGAAACAAAAAATGGTAGAAATAGGGATTCGGAATCTGAAATCAGTAGAAAATTGTTTTTGGTCTGTCGAAAAAGTTCTTTCTTGCCCCCACCATCACACACATACACACACTGTTGAAAAGCTTTCTACACAACTTCTTACCCTCTACATCATAGAACACTTTATCAAACATAATGTTCATAACCAGCCAGTGTTATACAATGAAAGTGTCAATGACACTGTAGCTTAACTTGTGTGTTGTGTTTGATGAAAAGGATAATGTTCAATGTTTATGAAAGGATTATGAAATAAGACAAGAATTGTGATAATTGGGAATATGTTCATTTCTGTTCCCTGTATGCTATGTTTTTGCTAAAAATAATATGAGGTGTACACTGTACTGAAGAGCTGAGGGGTGGGTTAATATGACCTCACAGTTAATGTATGTGGCCCCCACAGTTAACGTATATCAACGAAAGTTACCAAGTTACAGTGAAATTATTCCAAAACGAGTTATCCTATCAAGTTTCATTAATATTTATTTATTTATTGGTGATCAAGTTACATTGAAATCCCTTCATAAATTTGGCCTGTAGACTGTGCTAAAGGTTTTCGGTCTTCAGGCCCCTGTAGCTGTCAGTTTCCCAATTGCGTCCAAAGGGGATGTTCTCATCTAGACATTATATGAAGTCAACCTACCAAGTTACAATGAAATCCCTTCACAAATATGACTTGTAGACTGTGCTAAAGGTTTTTGGGCTTTGGGCTCGGGCAGCCATCATGGTTGAATGATCGCAACCAAAAGGAGACATTCTCATCTGGGCATCATCTGGAGTGATCCTATGAAGTTACAATGAAATCCCTTCATAAATATGACCTGTAGACTGTGCTCAAGATTTTCGGGCTTCAGGCACCTGTAGCTATCACAGTTGACCAATCACGACCAAAAGGGGATGTCATCATCTAGGCATTATATGGAGTCAAACTAACAGGTTACAATGAAATCCTTCCATAAATACGACCTATAGATTATGCTAAATGTCTTTGGGCTCGGGCAGCCATAAAGGCTGAATGATCGCGACCAAAAGGGGATGTTCTCATCTAGACATTATCTGGAGTCATCCTACCAAGCTACAATGAAATCCCTTCATAATTATGACCTGTAGACTGTTCTAAAGGTTTTTGGGCTTCGGGCCCCTGTAGCCATCACAGTTGCCCAATCGAGTCCAAAAGGGGACGTTCTCATCTAGACATTATATGAAGTCAACCTACCAAGTTACAATGAAATCCCTTCATAAATATGACCTGTAGACTGTGCTAAAGGTTTTCGGGCTTTGGGCTCGGGCAGCCATCATGGTTGAATGATCGCAACCAAAGGGGGCAATCTCATCTGGAGGGATCCTATGAAGTTACAATGAAATCCCTTCATAAATATGACCTGTAGACTGTGCTCAAGTTTTTCGGGCTTCGGGCACATGTAGCCATCACAGTTGACCAATCATGACCAAAAGGGGATGTCATCATCTAGGCATTATATGGAGTCAACCTAACAGGTTACAATGAAATCCTTCCATAAATATGACCTATAGACTATGCTAAAGGTTTTTGGGCTCGGGCACCCATCAAGGCTGAATGATCGCGATCAAAATGTGACGTTCTCATCTAGACATTATTTGGAGTCATCCTACCAAGTTACAATGAAATCCCTTCATAAATATGACCTGTATACTCTGCTAAAGGTTTTCAGGCTTCAGGGCCCCTGTAGCCGTCACAGTTGCCCAATCACGTCCAAAAGGGGACTTTCTCATCTAGACATTATATGAAGTCAACCCACCAAGTTACAATGAAATTCCTCAATAAATATGACCTGTAGACTGTGCTAAAGGTTTTCAGGTTTTGGGCTCGGGCAGTCGTCACGGTTGGCAGATCACGCCCAAATGGGGAAATTCTCATCTAGACATCATAAGGAGTCATCCTACCAAGTTACTGACAATTAACCATATTAAACATGACCTGCAGACTGTGCTAAAAGTTTTTGGGTTTCAGGCTTGGGCAGCCATCACGGTTGACAGATCATGCCCAAAAGGGGACGTTCTCATCTAGGCATTATACAGAGGGATCCTACCAAGTTACTATGAAATCCCTTCATAAATACAACCTGCAGACTGTGCTAATGGTTTTCGGGTTTTGGGCTAGGGCAGCCATACCGGTTGACTAATCGCGACCAAAAGGGGACATTCTCATCTAGACATGACCCCAAACCTGCATATGAAATTTCGTGACAATCAGGCAAGAACTGTGGGGTGTAGCCCGTGCTAAATGAAAATGTGAACAGACTCACAGACTAACAGACTTCCGCACGCATGATGGCAATAGCTTATCTTGACTTTGTCAAGTTAAGCTAAAAATCGCAATTCAAATTTTAATATATTTTTTTAAATTTTGCCTCAAAAACATAGCAATTTTGCCTCAAAAACATAGTTCACTGGAATGAGATCAACAAGCTTGTTGCAATGAAGAGTCATAAGTTAAGTGTTTGGTGTAAAAAATAAAAAAATTTAAGAGTTATTCAAGAAATTTTTTTTCCCACTTCTGCCATTTGTGTTAGAGAGTTAAATGAACACACAACACTCATATTTTGCTAGAGATATATCACTGATTTACAGAATTCTTAAAGGTTAATTGTCAGAACTTCATTAATGCCAGTTGTTCCCTGATGAGACCTTCGATTACATGTCAATCACAGCCCAAGAATTAAACCATCTTATGAAAGTTATGTTTTCTGAGATTGACTTTGATGCACACTGCCAAGGTCTGTTGATTAGAAACTACAGCTGATCAATACCTCAGGATGACTAACCCTAAACAAATTCAATATGCTATCATGCCTAAAAATTTAATTCAATTAATAAACTGGCCCGGAAAAATAATTTTTTGAACCAATCATTGAACTGGCCCAGAAGAATGACCAGACATCAAGTGGAAGTATCAATGACATTGTAGCTTACTTAGACTTTATGGTGCATTTATGGGATTTATGTTGTAATTATCTCCCTAATGTTGCATTCAAGTCAAGAGTGGAATAATTATTGATGTTTTGTTATCTATCAGAAATAAAAAACATAAAAAAGGGTCTAAATTGTGATTGCCAATATCCCTTCAATATGAAATCAATAACCAAAGGCTGACTAGAAAGACGTTGGCACATATTTTGGACCTCCAATGTGTTTCAACTTGATTTTTAAAGGTTCCAAATTGATTATGTCATACTATGCTTGAGATATCAGCATGACAATCTTTCAAATTTTAAGGCTCTGTCTATTTTTTTAGCCTTAGATAATAGTTAATACCATGCTCTAAAAAGTGGACGGGGCCCAAAATTGTGAAAGTGGGTAACTTTTAACTTTTTTGGCTCTGTCCACTTTTCTGAGTGATGATATGCATGTATGACCTATGGGGATGCATCGGGGGTTATAAGTGCAGTTTACAGCAACTATGAAAAATGCACTCAGTGTCCCCTGCATGACCTCAGTAGCCTTGACCAATATTTTGAACCTCCTGCACATTTCGACTCATTTGGTGTTGTACTCAAACTACAGGCCTTACCATACTTGCGATATCAGGGTGAACCATACTAAAATTATACACTCTGCCTGCTTTTTGTGAGTGAAGAAATACATGTATGAACCTGGGGCGGGCATTATGGTGTCATAACATGCGATTTCCAGCAGTTCTAAAAAATGCACTCAATGACTCTGGGTGACCTCAATGACCTTGACCCATATTTTGAATCTCCATTGAGTTTCAACTCATTTGGTGTTGGTCCCAGGTCAATAGGTCATACCATGCGGAGATATGAGTGTGACCCATTTTCAAAACGTTTGGCCCAATCACATTTCTTGGGTGTAAAAATACATGTATGAACTTCAGGAATGCATTAGGAGATCATAAAATGCATTTTCCAGCAATTCTAAAAATGCACTCAATGACCCCTGGGTGACCTCAGTGATCTTTACCCATATTTTGAGTTTTGACTCATTCGGTGTTGGTGCCCGGTCCATAGGTCCTACCTTGCTTGAGATATGAGTGTGACCCACTTTCAGAATACCTCTAGAGACACACCTAATGCTCCAAGAACCTGAAAAATATAAATAGCCAAGTACTAATGGCTGTCTATCAGTAGGCCAAAAAGCAGCGAGACAGGAAGATTTGTATTCAAGTTATCATGAGGAAGAGGAAGTGGGGAGAATGATGAACGAATTGTAGCCAGGTGGACAGAGGAATCTAAGATGGCTCCCATGTTTATTTCTTAGTGTTTACAGGTAACATATTTCTGCAAAATGGATAATTATGATCGCAACATGGAAATAAAGGCAAGTTTTCACAATTGTTTATACCCATGTTGCTCATTTTAGAGGACTTCCACCCCAAGCATTGGTTATTGAGTCCTATTTTACCAGTAAAACAGTGCTTATTTACCACAGTAAACAACAACCTCTTTACTTCCCGGGGTTCCCAAAGGGGGATGGCTGCCATAGCAGCCATTATGTGCAGCCAACCTTGACCAACATAGGACTTTAGGATCTACTCAACATACTAAGTTTTTCAGCCAAGTTTTAAAGATAATTGTATAAATGCTACCTGCAGAGTGTTCTGGAAAAATCCAAGATGGCCAATGTAGTGGCCATTATGGGTTATCAACTGTGTCCAAAATAGGGTGTTCTCATCTACTCATCACATCAAGTCACCCTGCTGAGTTTCAAGACAAGAGGCTCCATGGGGCCTGGACATTCACATGACAATAGTTGTTTAAAGAAGGATTTAATTAGCATCTATAGCTAGTTAACACTACAGAGAATGAAGATATTTAATTATTTATAACTTTGTTGTCCATGTCAGATGATTTTTTTTCTAGTACTGAGATGCTACCACAGAAGTAATGCCCCATTTTCCATTAATGCACAACTTGGGAGTCCAAATATCAATCTAGGAATTTAACTTGAACAAACTTGAGTCTGAGCCCTTCCCATCCTTCACCAGGATGCTGTATACCAAATGTGAAAGCATTCTCACTGGGGGATCTGAAGAAGATTTTTAAAGAAATTTCCTGATATTGAACTAAGTTGAAATTCGGGCTACTATAAGGGGCTCAAATATTAACCCAGGGGCCCCAATTTGAACAAACTTGAATCACACCCCCCAGAGATATTGTATACCATATACAAAGACATTCGGACTGATGGATCTGGAGAAGGTGATTTTTAAAGGAATTCCCTCATATTGCACTAAGTTAAAATTCAGGCTCTCATAAAATGCCCAAATATTAACTCAGGGGCTCGATTTGAACAAACTTGAATCTGCCCCCCCCCCCTCCCACCCCCCCCCCCCCACCCCCCAGAGATGTTGTATACCAAATGCCAAAACATTCTAAGAGATGGTTCTGGAGAAGAGGACTTTTAAAGAAATTCCCTCATATTGTACCAAGTTAAAATTTGGGCTACCATAGGAAGCCCAAATATTAACCCAGGGACCTGATTTGAACAAACTTGAATCTGACCCCCAATAGATGTTGCATACCAAATATGAAAGCATTCTGTCTGGTGGATTTGAAGAAGATTTTTAAAGATCGTTCCCCGTATTACCATAAGTTAAAAATTTGGGCTCCTGTATTGAGCCCAAATATTAACCAGGGGGCCACATTTTAAAATACTTGGATATGCTTATACCAAATATCAAAAGATTCTGATCAGTGGTTGTGGAGAAAATATTTTTAAAATTTTTGCAAATATGTTGAATCAGCATTTTTTCGATACCCCTTATAGAACACCCTGACATAATCGATGGCAATTTGTTTTTACCATTCAATTCTACTGGTCCTAAGGATGCTTCATACCAAATAACAGTTCTCTGTTCTGTGTGGTTTGGGAAATAAGGGCATTTGAAAATATTTCTATTTTTAGTTCGTGGGGTTCCCACGGGGGACACAGGAAAAATTTTTTTGACATGAATCAAGAACTTATGACTCAATAATACCACATATCAAATTTTGTTCAAATCGGATCAGTTCAGAAAATGAAATTTTGAGCGGGGACAAACATCTTACCCCTCCCATTACAAAGACAAATATTGATCCATGAACTTCATTTGGACAAACTTGATTCTACACCTCAAAAGGAAGTTCCATACCAAACATCAAGTCACTGTACACACTGGTTCATGAGAAGAAGATTTTTAAGGAATTTTGGTGGATTTCCCCCACCACCCTCCCTATGAAGTTGGTCAAGTTGATTTGAAAGAAAACAAAATGCGATGGCAGAACAAGCAATCACCTCAAATATAATTAAAATTGGTTCAGCGGTTTAGGAGGGGCAAGTGCTAACACCATGTTCATGGACACCGGAAGACAGACGATGGACGGTCAGTGATCACTATAGCTCATCCCGACTTTCAGTCAGGTGAGCCAAAAACTGATGCATAAATGTGACCTGTAGCCTGTCTGGAAGAAATCCAAGATGGTTTCTGTAACGGCCATTGTGGGCAGCCAACCATGACCATAATGTCTCATCTTGGCATGAACCTGATCATGAGTATGAAGTTTGGTGATGATCGGAAAGTAACTGTGAGCTGTTATCTGCACTGAACAAATTGTAGTCAGTCGTACAGACTCAAGGACATCTATGCTCACCCTGACAACAGCTTAGCTTTACTTCATCAAGTTAAGCTAAGAATTATTCAAACAATAAATATGCATCTGAATATTCAAGCTCTCAGGCCACCAGTCTAATTCTCAAAGAAATCTGACGTTGTTATGGGCTATTTGTTTACATATGTTTTGTGGAGTTTCAGCACAGACTACTGTTAATTTAATGTTATGTTTCTTTACTCAGAGATACAGATATTTTGTGTGCTCCAGTTATAGATATCCCAATCAAAAAGTATTTATTTCACCTTTAAACCATCAAGATATCAACACAATTAGTGGAAGTATGAGGCGTAATCATAAACCTACTGCAGAGGTGAGTGTTCATTCCTAATAGTAATGTCATTAAAAAAATCATTAAAATCAAGTCTCGATTGAGGAACATTTCTAGCACTGATTCAAAGAAAAAGAATGTTTAGGGTATTTTTAGAATTCATTTGGAATATGTCAGTTGGTCAGAAAAGCAATCCATAGGTTCGCTTTTTTAGCCAACTCAAATATTCCAGACAAGTGAATGTAAACATAGACAATGGACTATTTAAGGGCTAGACTGGTTCCAGGCTATGACAGCATTAAAATTCCTTACAGAGTTAGATTGGTGGGCAGAGAGCTTGCAGAATACTATGCCTGAGATGTGTGTGTAATTAATCATTGCCTGCTTGTGGAATTTTGATTTAGACAAACATGCTTACAATATAAATCTCAAGACAACCATTAATTTGTATTTTTGTCATTAAATCGAACTAGGAGTGCCATCCCTTAAAATAACATTGAATAATAATAGAGACATTCTTAACTTAAATGAAAACATTCTGCTAACCCTGCACTACTACAGTACACAGCACGAACTGATACACTGCAAAGTAACAATTTATTTATTATGTTATCAGTGTTTAAGGTAATTTTCAATGTAAGGCTGTTTCAAAACTGCAGTATAAGGTTAAGTTAAGTTTAGCCAATTTGCTTATACCAATGCCACCCTGACTTTAGAATACTTTCACCACAGACCTTGGTTACAAAGAAAGTCAGAAAGTGCAGGCCTCTACAGATTAGAAATTAATGCAACCTGAAGAAGGGTTATCTTAATATTTTTAGGGAACATGTTTTTCAGGTAATCAATTTTCTGAGAGCACTTTCCAACACTGTTTCACACCATAGTACTTATCGCCAACAGGGGCAACATGAAGGGGCAGTTTAATGGTGGTGTAATCACAGCCCGAGTAATTTTTTTGTTGTTGCAATATTTTGATATGAATATTTTAATATACATTAATTCATGCTTGCTAGTAATCATGTACTTTCTTACTAGACTAGAGTTGATACATGGACCTGCCACACATACACAGTCGGTCATACAAATGGCGGTCTGTGACAACCTATTTGGGCTGTTGGGGAACCTAGCATGACCAATTTGGAATACAGTAAATACTAATTAATCAAGAAGTTGGGAAGTCCATGTATCTATGACTGCTACATGTATTTATCCACAAATAAAGTTTCAAGAACTTAAGAGTCTCTTAACTATAATCCTGACTGACTAATATATTCCAACTACATCATCAAGGCATGCCTTCACGGAAGGCATGCCTTGATGATGTTGTTGGAATATTTTGACAGATGTGAATTATCACAGTAAGGAATAAGAGCAATGCCCAAGGTGGCTAAATATGCCCATTGAGCAATTCGAGTTGTAGCAATTTTTCTTCCGAGAGAGAAGTGAAAAAATCCCCATAACTTTGAATGGGTTATTTGGATGAGCCTCCAAATTGCAAGTGTGCAGGTTCCAACTGTGGTTATTAATCAAGTCAAGTTCGGAGATGATCACCTGAAACACGACTGAGAAAACCACCAGACAACTTTAGAGAGCAATGAAAATTCCATATGGCCATATCTTAGGAAGGGTCAATCTGATCACCCTCAAAATCGCAGGTGCACAGGCTCCTATCATGGTTATTATTCAAGCCAAGTTTGGAAAAGATCAGTTGAAAGACGACTGAGAAAACTTCTGGACAAAAAGTTCAGCTTATAAATCAAGTATACACCTCCTACCCTAACAAACACAACCCCCTCCAACTGGATCATTTTCGTAATGTTCCTGATTGCCACAGTTGGAGAAAACAGAATTTTATCAACATGAGAAAAGCAGATCACGATTTTGGAAGAACTAAAAGCAAAAGATTATCATGGGCAATTTGAGTATATGCTCCTGGTATTTTCTGAGGTCAAGTGGAGTTGATGAATGGAAAATTGGTCATCTTATTTGAAGATATTTCATTTAAGAAGAATGATAAGCAAACTTAATGATCAATCACCCTTTTTGTACAGGCCTGAAAGTGTTGCTTGTCACATGTGGAAAAAAATGTCCAGACAATGGGGGATTAAGAGCCAAGAAGGAGGTGGGGAAATTTGTAAAAACACAAAATTCAGTGGGTGATGACATCATATTTATTTATTGGTGTTTAAGGTCGCATATTTCTGCACACCAGCTAACAGTGAATGCAGCATGGATATAAAGTAAAATTTAGACAATTGCTTATACCCATGTTGCCCATTTTAGAGAACTTCCACCACTTCATTGGTGACTGGATTCTATTTTACCTGTAAAACAGCTTGTTTACCAGAACAATCAAGCACTGCATCACTTCCTGGGGTTCCCACAGAGGGAGATGACTTCATTTTTGAGCAGCATGTATATTACCAAACGGGGGAGCGTGGTGGCTCAGTGGAAGACTGTTCAACTTCTATGCTGGAGGTTTCAAGTTCGATCCCTGTCCGGGACGGCCTGCGTTGTGTCCTTGGGCAAGGCACTTTATCCCGGTTGTCTAAATGGGGGCACGATGTTGCCGTGTACTAAGGTGTACTGCACATCGATGGTGCACGTCTTCAACCCACCGCATACTCCAGCTTCCTCCACCCATAAAACTGTCACAGTCATGATTAGCCATTGTGCATAAGTATGTGACCTTAAACACCAATAAATAAATAAATAAATAAATATTACCAAACAATATGTAACCACAGTTTTTAATCAAAATATTTTTTTCTCTTTTGAGTATAAAACAAATTGATAAGAGATGAAAAAAACGAGTGCTGTTGACCAAGGCTCTCATGCAAGCAATATACTACTGTCAAATCATTAACCTGCATCTAACATCCTCCTTAACACTAGTTATGGAGAGTCAAATCTTATCGGCATTCTTTCTGCAACAGACCTTTCCCTCATGATAAAAATTTTAATGCTGCCATGATTTATTGGAACCAAACAGATAGTGGCAGAGTTATAGCATTAAATATGTTTTTGGATCATATCCGTGTAGCAAAGTGAGAGAAGCTCTGACCATAGAGAATTGAAACAATATCTTGGAAAAAAATAAAAATCATCATGTAAATTTAGCTACAGATGTTTGTTATATTATCAATATGAAACAACTTGAACTTGATACATTTTGTTGAAAACAGATTCAATAATTTAGTTACTTCCCTTGATATGCATGTAGAAAACAAAAAAAAATGACCTGACCACACAAAACTTTGAATCGTTTGATGATGAAGTACACATTCAAATTATTTATTTACTCATTCGCAAGAAGTGGATTAGAGATGTTTTACACTCAGAGGATTCTAAAAAAAAAAATGAGAAAAAAAATATATTTGGTAAGATTTTTCTATCGTGTAAACTTTTGATAAACAGGAGAAAGAAAAAAGTGAACTTCTTGCATACTGGTAATCCTATTTCCTTCATCCTCAAAGCTCTCCATCATCCATCATCATTAGGTTAACCCTTTGAACTCTAGTGGTATCTTCCATGCCAGTTCAATGGCAACAATTAGAAGAGTCCATATTCATTATTTGGGGTAGACCAATCAGTATTTTCAACATGCAGCCTCGGGCTGCATGCTGAAAATACTGATTGGTCTACCCCACAATATTTACTGAACAGCCATCCTATATAATGACAGTATGACGTATCATGTTCCTGGCCAGAAAAGCGGCAGCTGGGGTTCAAAGCGTTAATATCTGAAGATTATAGATGAAAGATTACTTGAAATACTCATCTGCATACAAACTAAACAATCTTCGGTCATAAAAGGAAGGAGAAGTCAAAGATTATTACCGAAGATTATTACCGCTTATACTGGAGTGAAATCCTGTTAATTCAATAATTGAATAGCTACTTTGCCCATGAAAATTTTTCATTTGAAAGTGTACAGTTAACAGGAATTGGATTATTTTCTTGTCTTCTAGTGACAAGATGACCATTTATTCTTAGAGATGGGCAATAGACTGAAAAATTGAACTGATATCGATATCAGAGGGTACTGAAACAGGAGGCCCCACGGGGCCTGAAACACTCACCTTGAACAGAACACGATATAAAAAGAGTCCAAGAAAGAGTCTGATTTAAGCAAGCTATCTCCATAGGATACATTGTCAATCCTTGAGCCAGTCAAGAGTGATAAAAATAGTCCGAGCATCATGCCTTTTCTTCAGTTGATCATAATGCAAAAAGTGGAGCTCCCCTATGAAACCCCTTAATACAACCTATGTGGATTAATCTTAGTTACACACCTCTAGAGGGTACTGAATACAAAATTTCTAGTTCTTCAGCTACATGGACAATTCCGGCTCCCATAGGGAGCCCAAATATTAACCCAGGCACTCAATTTGAACAAAGTTGAATATGACCTCCATAGAGGTTGTATACCAAATATGAAAGCATTCTGACTGGTGGATCATCTTATACTAAGTTAAAATTTGGGCTACCATAGCAAGCCCAAATATGAACCTACAGACCCGAGTTGAACAAACTTGAAGCTCACTCCATTTGTATACCAAATATGAAAGCATTCTGACTAGTGGATATGAAGAAGAAGATTTTTAAAGAAATTTCCTCATATTGCACTAAGTTAAAATTCGGGCTACCCTAAGGGAGCCCAAATATTAACCCAGTCAACCAATTTGAACAAACTTGAATCTAACTCCCCTAGAGATGTTGTAAACCAAATATGAAGGGATTCTGACAGGTGAAACTGAAAAAGAAGATTTTTAAAGAAATTCCCTCATATTGTACTAAGTTAAATTTCAGGTTCCCATATGGAGTCCAAATATTAACCCAGGCCCTTGAATTGAAGAACTTGAATCTGACCCCCCTAGAGATGTTGTATACCAAATATGAAAGCATTCTGACTGGTGGATCAGAAGAAGATTTTTAAAGAAATTTCCTCATATTGCACTATGTTAAAATTTGGGCTACCATAGCGAGCCCAAATATATACCTAGGGACCCATTGAACAAACTTGAATCTGACCTCCCCTAGAGATGTTGTATACCAAATATTCTGAAGAAGATGATTTTTAAAGACTATCCCCTTGGTTTGAACAATCTCGAATCTGACCCTCATAACAATGATGTATACCAAACATTAAAAGATTCTGACTGGTGGTTCTGAAGAAGATTTTTAAAGAATATTCCCCATATTGCCCTAAGTTAAAAATTAGGGCTCCTGTATTGAGCCCAAATATGAACCAATAGGCTTTAATTTAACAAGCTTGTATCTCACCCCCTATGGTTGCTGTATACCAAATATCAGAAGATTATGAACATTGGTTCTGGAGAAAAGATTTTTTTTATTTTTTGCAAATATGCTGACTCAGTATTTTTCCGATGCCCTCTACAGAACACTCTAACAAAACTGATGGTATTTGTTTTTTCACCACTCAATTCAACTGGTCCTAAGGATGCTTCATACCATATAACAGTTCTCTGTTCCGTGTGATTTGGGAAATATGGGTGTTTGAAAATACTTCTATTTTTAGCTCTTGCGGTCCTCATGGGGATGAAGGAATTTTTTTTTTTTTGCATGAGTCATGAACTTATGACCCAATAATACCACACACCACATTTGGTTCAAATCAGACCATCAGTTCAGAAAATACATATTTGGGGAGAGGCCAAAAATCTTACCCCTCCAATTACAAAGCCAAATTTTGCTTTACGAACTTTATTTGAACGAACTTTATTTGAACAAACTTGATTCTACACCTCAAAAGAAAGCTCCATAACAAATATCAAATCAGTGTACCCACTGGTTCATGAGAAGAAGATTTTAAAAATATTTTGGAGCACTTTCCCCCACCCCCTCCCTATGGGGCTGGGCATGTTGAGTTAAACAAAAATGCAATGCCGATTTGGGACCATCACTCACACAAACTTTCACTTCAATTGGCCCAGTAGTTTTGCAGAAGACCAAAACATGGTGTTGACAGATAACGGCCAGATGATGGCCGGATGACGGATGGACGACGGATGGAGAGAGATTAGATTAGCTCAGCTTGACTTCGTCAATGTGAGCTAAAAATTAACCAAACCAATCACTGAATACTGAAACCATCAAAATTTTCAAACTTTCCTACATTTGCTATTTATAAGACCTTGCTGAGACTTGATAGCAGCTTTAGTGTTCATTTTCATGAAAGAAGTTACTGATTTTCTTTTCAGTTTTGTGAAAGATTAAAGGCCTGGGCAATTGTCTCGAATTCACACCAAATACAACCTGTACACATCCAGTTTCTCAGCAGGACTTTACTAGAAATCACTGCCCAGGTGCTTTGTATATTGTCAGCAGAACCTCCTAATAATGGCATGTTAACCCTTCACCCAACACAAAGAATATCAAAATTTATTATTTTAATAACGATTTTTTAAATTTTTCAAAAAATTTCAACAAAACCATATCATGTGACCCCTCAATGGAACGAGCTCATCAAACTCGTTGCAATGAGGGGTCACATGATATGGTTTTGTTGAAATATTTTGAAAAAAGTATTTTTTCAACTGCTCAATTTGCAAATTACACGGGGTGGATGAGAGCGATTCATTAGGTAAAAGGTTAAGAGCATATGCTCTGAGATTGCAAAAGCCTGAAATAGATCTCTAAGAGTCAAGTTGCTTGGTACAAGTCACAATATTACATGTACTGTAGATATGATTTGTATTTGGAAAAGAATGCCAATGTTAAGCTCATTTGTCAGTGGCATTTATGGTGCAATGGCAGAATGATATAAGAACAGGGTATTTTTTGTTTTTAAAAATTTGATTAGCAGTTTTTATCGCTGTCCTGGAAGATTGATTAGCAATTTCAACTTCATCCCCCACCCCACCATCCCCCCAAAATTTCTCAATTTATATCACATACTACACTGCATGTTTACTCGTGTCCGAACTCATACTCTAGTATAACCACATCCCTAACTTTACAAACGTGAGTTACCAAGTGGCCCCTCTGCGTACAAGCACACCTTTTCACATGGTACTTTTCAGTTTTCGATTAAAAACGATTTTAGTCACAGGTACAGGTAATTACGACAAAAATAGGTAAGTAGTCATCTGATGATCGCGACAACTAACCTTACCAAAGAAATAAAAAGATTCACTGGTCCCATGGGTTGGCAATGAAAAAATGAAAGTGTCAATGACACTGTAGCTCAACTTGACAAACTTGAACTTGGTAAGTTATAAATGAAATGGCAAAATTGAAGATCATTGGTACCAATGTTATTTTTTTTGCCAGTGGCAACATTTTTTGACAGAAACCGAAGAAAATCGATAGCTCCCATCTAGAGGCCTCCCCAAACAAGCATGCCAGGTTTCAAAGCAATCCGATCATAAATGTGCCCTATAGGGTGTACAAAAGGGAAATATTGTGGTCTGACTAGACTAAATTCTAAGAACGTTGGCCGTGGAAACATTTTTTGACGGAAATGGAAGAAAATCGATAGCTCCCATCTAGAGGTCACCGTAAATAAGCATACCAGGTTTCAAAGCAATCTAATCATAAATGTGCCCTGTAGAGTGAGCCAAAGGAAAATATTGTGGTCTGACTAAACTAAGTTCTAAGAATGTTGGCTGCGGCAACATTTTTTGATGGAAATTGAAGAAAATTGATAGCTCCCATCTAGAGGTCACCCCAAACAAGCATGCCAGATTTCAAAGCAATCCGATCATAAATGTACCCTGTAGGGTGTGCCAAAGGGAAATATTGAGTCTTCTGACTAAACCAAGTTCTAAGAACGTTGGCTGCGGCAACATTTTTTGACAGAAATTGAAGAAAATCGTTAGCTCCCATCTAGAGGTCTCCCCAAACAAGCATACCAGGATTCAAAGCAATCTGATCATAAATGGGCCCTGTAGGGTGTGCCAAAGGGAAATATTGAGGTCTGACTAAACTAAGTTCTACGAACGTTGGCCGTGGCAACATTTTTTGCCAGAAATTGAAGAAAATCAATAGCTCCCATCTAGAGGTCACCCTAAATAAGCATGCCAGGTTTCAAAGCAATCCGATCATAAATGTACCCTGTAGGGTGTGCCAAAGGGAAATATTGAGTCTTCTGACTAAACTAAGTTCTAAGAACGTTGGCCGCGGCGACATTTTTTGACAGAAATTGAAGAAAATCGATAGCTCCCATCTAGAGGTCTTCCCAAACAAGCATACCAGGTTTCAAAGCAATCTGATCATAAATGTGCCCTGTAGGGTGTGCCAAAGGGAAATATTGAGGTCTGACTAAACTAAGTTTTACGAACGTTGGCCGTGGCAACATTTTTTGCCGGAAATTGAAGAAAATCGATAGCTCCCATCTAGAGGTCACCCTAAATAAGCATACCAGGTTTCAAAGCAATCAAATCATAAATGTGCCCTGTAGGGTGTGCCAAAGGGAAATATTGTGGTTTGACTAAACTAAGTTCTAAGAACGTTGGCCGCGGCAACATTTTTTGACGGAAATTGAAGAAAATCGATAGCTCCCATCTAGAGGTCACCTCAAACAAGCATACCAAGTTTCAAAGTAATCTGATCATAAATGCGACCTGTGAGGTGTGCCAAAGGAAATTGTGGACGTACGTACTAACGTACTAATGTACGTACGTACGTACGTACGTACGTACGTACGTATGCCGACGGACGAGAAGTGATGGCAATAGCTCAGCTTGACTTTGTCAAGTTGAGCTAAAAATACATCAGTGATCGAAACATGCTCTTACAGTTCATGAATCGACTTCCACTTTGCTTTTCAAATTGATCCACCCAAATGAAAAAAGTAGCAGAAGATGATTATGAAGAGTGACTGGTGCACATCAAGGGAGCTAATTTATAAAACACTCGTAAAATTAAATTTATCATTTCGCATGACCAAATAAATTGGAGTATTGTTACACTGTTTATCTGTAGTTTTACCATTTTTGAATTGGAATACTGGATGAGCACATACAATTTTTAATCACACAAGGTGAACCAATTTTCGGTGATTGGAGTGCACATGGGCGATATTGCTACGCAAACTGCAATGCAAACCCGAACAAAAAATACCCTGAAGAACAACTCATTCTGTATTTTTTTGGTATGATTTCCCCTTTGATACTATCAGTAAATCTCAGTCGAGTCAGATACCGAATAACAAGTCCAATATTGCGGTATAACCCCCGAAAAAATACCAAAACCCATACCGAACTCAAAATTCCAACACCGCACATCTCTATTTATTCTATTATGTCCCGATATCAACCGCAATACCTTGCAGTGATTGGTCAATGCCTTGTTGATTTTATTTTATGTCACCGGGCATGCACATATGTCTACTGTCAGCGATTCTTTGTCCACTGTCAAGGAAAGCGTCTCATTGCCACAGTTCATCGCAATGTCTTTTTTCACTTAACTGAGACAAATACATTTAACTGAAGTAAAATTACACACAAAAGTACCGTTATTATGTACAAAAAGATTAGTTATGTAAACATGGGTAATTATTTATGAAACCGATTAGATTATAAGGTCTCTTTTCATTAATTTACTGTAACATAAACTGAAACGAATCGAGAGCATCTCACCCCGTTGACTGTCAACTTGTCAGATTAATTCAGTCTGCTAATTTTTCCCCATGATGCAACTAGGCTTAATCAGTTCAATCATGTTAGACAGAGCTCACTGCGTTCTGACAAACAAGAATGAATTGGTTAAATTTCCAGTCATATTGTGGGAAATAACTGTATATTGAAATTTTAATATGTTGACATTAGAGTGCAGAGGGTTATTAGGAATTTATTCTATAAACTATATATGAAAATAACAGGTCAAATTTGTATTGAAGGCATAGTAAATGGTTTGTTTTGGAAGTCATATGCAACTGATATTAATTATTAATATTCAATTAATAGATATCCAATTAAGTGGGCTCCACTGTACTTTATTATTTAGTTTTCTTATTAGTTTAGGCCAGTACGCTAAGTGACATTAATAATCCTTTACTGAACACAACAAGAATGTGACACTTACACCTGTTTACACAATAATTTATTGAATATTTAAACATTTTCATTTTCTGCCTCAAAAACATAAGTTATAGCTCCTCACTGGAGTGAGCTCAACAAGGAGTTTTTGTGAACAGTGCTTTCCAGATTTGACTGCTGCGTCAGGTAAGGCAGTCACATCACAGCTGATCCTACCTAAGGGGATTTTATCACATCAGAATCTTTCCAGACTGAGTATAGTACCTCCACGGTATCTCTACCTTGAGAGGTTTACAAAAATAACCAAATGGCCACTAATCTCTTTCGTTTTAAGCTTGTTTTAAGATTATTTGTTTTCCAAGGATTGATGTGCAAGTTATGCAACTTATGTATTAATGCCTCTCCTTGGCCCAATGGTGCAGGTAGCGGGGGAGGAATTCGCTAGAATTGTGCACTTGGTGATACCTTCCTGAAATTTGGCATGATGTAAGGGTAGGCATCAGAGATTTCAAAATCGATCGGCTACAAGTTGGCACCATCCTCTAGCCACCACTAGCAGCGAAATCCAAAATGGCCGCCAAGCGGATCGAAAAAAAGCTATTTTCGCCGATCGCACAACTGAAGCTCCAAACCTAACACCATACATGTGCTGTAATTGATGTGAATGATGGAGTGAAGCCCTTGGAACAAGTTGGGGGGAAGATTAATGGATAATGGGATCAGAATTTCCGTCGATGTGTGCGTCTGTGTGTCTGACTGTCAGTATGATCGTCCGTCCGTAGATAAATTAGTGTTGAATGTTTCTCGGGAATGCAATGGTCAAATGAACATGGTATGAGAGATTCCTGTCAACACATGAACAAGGGTACTCGATAGTATGCAGCAGTGGGGATACTTGGACATTTGATAATCCAATTAAAGTGACAGTCTATTCTCAACTTCCGGCATTTTCGATAGATTTATTTTCTAAGAAAATAAAACTATCAAATTTCTAGAGGAGTTCTGGTTCAATCTCAACACCATAGCGACACGTCTGCCAGCAAGGGCAGTGCTGGAATGAACTCGGGATGCATTAGTTCCCGTTGTTAATTATACAATGTTATCTTGCCAGTATAGAACATTGGCAAAATGGGACTAGAAGGGGTGAGTGTATGTTTGCAGTCATTCGAGGTACAGGAATATTTTTTGACTACAAGTAGTATTCTTCATTTTCGGCCAGTTAAGATGTGGTGTGTTCCAAGTCAGGATTAATGTTGCCGACACTTAATGCCCATCCCTCATGGTATGCTACTTTACCAGGGATATAGAGATATAGCCACCACTGGGAGCCAAAACATGACCTTTGATGTCGATGAGTGGTCGAAATGTTTTAGCGAATAACTTATCGAAATATGATCCGGTATGGCAATTTGATACCTTACGTTAGATTTATTAGATCAACTCAGGTATGGATTCATTGAGACATGAGTGCGCTACAAGATGAAGGATTTCCAAGTTGATTTGCTATGGAGTAGGAACTGACTAGTCACATGTGGCCTATGGCCAGAGAAAGACAAGGATACCATAGATGAACACACGGGTGAACGAAGGTATCAACTGTTGTACAGAGGCAAAATAGTTGGGGATATTGTATCATGCTATGCATGAATTAACACCGTCTTGTGCAGTAAATAACAGACTATTTTCCGAAATCTAAAACTGTATTCCTATACCCCGGACAATGTAGCAAGCCACATGGGATGAACATTTGTTAGCAAAATCAACTCAACTAGAAACATGACATGTGTTAACTGGCCGAAAATGGAAAAAAAAATACCAGAATAGGAGATGACTGGTCCTAACATGACAGTATACTACTCAATATTGTTACAACAGCCACCTTCACACTTACACAAAGGTGTGCACCTTAATCCAGCTTTCAAGCATTTGCAATTGCCCTTGCAGGCCTTGGCACAACTACAGTGGAGCATCAGTGCACATGCAGCACTTGCGTCTCCCAGGTGAGTCCAAAATGGGACCAGAATATTGAGACGTGGATTCCACTCCCATCCGTACTGTGATGGGTCTGGCACACATAAGTGTTTCTGCAGAGCACGATGCCAAATGAAAGA